>CM042042.1:39141879-40341879 GCA_023525975.1 Smallanthus sonchifolius | reverse complement strand
TTAAGCATAAATTGCAAGGTTATTACTTAATTAGTACCATAATGTGGGATTATTATGTATGTTAAATACGTATAAATTATAACATATCACCTGTCAATGCGGTTTAGTTCATAGGTTTTCAATTTATTACTTAGGAGTCTAGGTTAGGTTTAGTAGTTATTTTTATAGACAGTCTAGACGACATCGTGGATCGAACAAAAATGATGGATACTAAACCATCCTTTACTCCGCTTGATGCGAATGTATCGTCCACTACTACCTATGAACCTTATTCGGATCCCGCTATTGTCGCTCTATGTAACGAACCAAAATCCGGGTTTTGTTTTTAAATAAATAAATATTCTAATTAATATTATGGTGAAAATAATATTTTAGAAATAAGTTGAAACAAGTGGGTTTCAAGTCAGTGTTGGGGTTAGATTAGTTTTTTAACTAATTTTGGAATGAAATGGGTTAATCGGAAGATGAGGGGTTAAACTTATAAATATGGCAAATCTGCCACATTTGACCAATTGAAGTCAAAATTCACCATTTGTTGGTGAAAGAGTCGATCCTTGTGCAAGAGAAAAAGGGAGAAAAGTGAAATTGAAGCTATTTTCATGCATTAGAAGCTTGATTGCGGAGGTTTTGGCTTGCACATCACCTTCCTAACATCAAGTAAGTGATAATTTTCCATTTGATTTCACCACTGTTGAGTTAGTAAGTGGGTTTTGTAGAAATCTAAAATTTAATGATGCATGGGGTTATTTAGTGTTAGATTGTTGATAATCTAGCTAAACTAAAGGTAAAGAATGATGATTAACATCATATAACCCTTTGATTTTGATTATAAGAAATTAGGGTTCATATGGAAAGAATTGGGGGTTTTGGGGTTATGATGTTAGGATGATGAATTAATGAATGATTAAGTGTTTATATGATTTTATACACTTGAAAGAACACTAAATTAATCTAATGTTAAAGATTAAATGAAAAGTTAGTGTTAAGGAATGGTAATGAAACTCAAGTAGGTGAGTTTGGGTGGAAAGAGGGTGTTTGGATATGAGAATAACCCAAACGGGTCAGTTTGGGTTGGAAATGGAAGATTGGGTTTTGAACCCAATTATAATGTGATTTTGATGTATGATTGATTACTAAACTAGGTGTATATCTTTAGGTAATCAAATTGCAAATCGTGAAGGGGAACGGGATCTTCAAACCTGAAAGGTAAGTGCTTTTGCACTTGCTTAGTTTTGTTGATATATGGTGTTATATGCAATATTGTTTGCATAATGTGTTATGTGCTATGAATGTGTATATAGGTGAATGAATGTAGTTATAGTTGTAATGCTATAATGGAAATGTGGATATGAAGTTATGGTTTAAATACTATAATGGAAATATGGTGATGAGGTTATGATCTAAGTATCATAATGGAAATGTGGTGATGAAGTTATGGTTTAAATACCATAATAAAAATGGGTGAGGAAGTTATGATCGAAGAATCATAATGCAAACGTGATGATGAAATTATAGTTTATGTGCCATAATGAAAATGGAAATGTGTTAAGTATGATGGTTAATTGAAAAGAATGAAACTTGTAAGGTGTTATGCAAGTAATATGTCGCCTAATGACTAACTGGGTGGAAACGGGTCAAATGGGTGAATGGATGAAAACAAGTAGATTTTACTTGTTATTATGTTTTATCTTTATTACTAATGGTGAAATGTTTATGTGGTTATGTAGGAAAAGCTTCGATGTAGTCAAAGTCAAGTCCAAGGCGTTCGCGGGTTCTCGTATGTGTAATTGATGTTTTTGGGGTTAATTAGAAATCATTTAAAAGAATGTAAATGATACATACAATTGTTTTTTGGTGTATATATTTGGTGTTTAGAATGTTTTAAACAAAAACCCAAGTGTTGGGGAAAATTTGGTGTTAGGTTGAAATGATAAATGATAAAAATTTGGCTAAGTGTTGAAACTGGGCAGAAAACTAAACTGTCTGTTTACTGGGTGTTTTCGCGCCACGCGAAGAACCTGGTTTCTCGGGCTGGCGATTTGGGACTCCCTCGCGGCACGCGAAGGGAGGGCTCCAGAAGTTCGCGACACGCGAACAGTAAAAAAAAATTATTGTTGGGACTTATGCTTACACGTGTTAAATGTTTAAATAATCGGTGTATGAAAATAGGGTGTTACAACTTAGTACCAGAGCCAAGTTTGAGGGATTTGGTGTGGGTGGCACCAAACTCAAACCGGATGCTCTTGATATGGGGGGGGGGGGGGAATGATACGAGAATCCAAGAAGGACTCGACCTAGACTCAGAGCTTTTTGGAAATGAAAGGTTAGTAATGTTATGATTAATGTTGTTATGTGTGCCGAATCTTGTCTTGTGATTTGTTGTATGGATATGATAATTACAATTGGGCATATTGTAATATTAAACGTGTCTGGCCAATGTGATTAATAAGACAATATGTGTAAGGGTCTTTATAATAACCATATAACAATGAACATTTGCAAGGATTAGGTGAAGGTGATTATATATGTATGTGATGTCGTCTAGACGGTCTATATAAAACTAACAAAACCTAACCTAGACTCCTAAGTAATAAGATGGAAAACCTATGAACTAAAACGCACTGACAGACAAGTGAACCTATCGAGTGTAGCACAACTTAATGGTAAACCGGATTATCGAATAGAGACACTACGAAACAATACTAAACTCTGACTCGGACTTAAGATTGATTGGTTTCGGGGGTTTACTACACTAAAGACTATAACTAAGAATGCAATAAACAAATGTCGACTCAAATATCAAGAGGAAGAACTAAGGAAATACCAAGAGATGGGAAGAACACTACCTAGGTCAGAATCCTACTTGTAAAGAACTTCTACCGGTTCAGAAACTATGATGGATCTGGGTTTCTAAGGATGACAACTATAGATAACCTGGTGGATCCCTAATCACTCTCAGGGTGTCACCAACTAAGAAACCTAAAGCGTACTAAACTCAACAGATTGTTGGATCACTTCTCAGGTATTTTCAACTAAGATCAAGTACCCTAATGAACGGATTACCTCTCAGGCTCACCACCCACAATACACTCAAGGAATGCACGGGGTAATCCTAGGATAAAAACTATGATTCAGACTAGCAACAATCACTAGACACCTAAACTAACTTCCTCTTAGACAGTTGACACTCGGATTCCTAATGACGAAGACTAACCAACTAATTCTCACCTCTCGGGTATTGAACTAGGATACACACTCAATTCTAATCAGCAATCAATCACAACTCCTATGGCTACTACGTCTAGCAAACCACCGAAATCACAAATCCTAAGATCTATGACATAGATACGCTAATCAAACTGTTAGACAACCACAATCAACGCAAGGAATCAATAATTAATCACACAATCAGATTCAAACATGCTTGTACATCATAATTAATCAAACTATAATCGTTACAAAATCATTAAACCATCAATTTAATCCTAAAACCGATAAAGATACGAACTTTAGCAAATATTCATCAATTGACCTAGGCAGTATTAAGGTTTTAGCCTAGAATCATGCTCAAAACATTCAAACAGAAGTAATAAACATTCATCATTGGTTCAAGCACAGAAATCAAAGATAAAGATTCAATCTTGGAATAAAAAAACGCTTAAACAAACGAACGCGGTGTCCAAAGTCTTCAACTTTACACTTGATTCCACTTCCTTAGCCCCAAAATCGTCTTTAGTAATCCTCTAGACGGCAAGAATACGAACCCTTTGCATAATGGGATTACAATTCTATAAAAATCGAAATTAGGTTTTTTTTCTCGGAAATTGGACCTCTCGCGTACCGCGAGATAACTAGGAAAGCCCCTCGCGTACCGCGAGGGTCAAAACAGTCGGGGTGCATTCTGGATTCCCTCACGTACCGCGAGGGATTCTTATGTGGTCTTCGCGTACCGCGAAGGGTTAGATTTCCATATTATTATCTTTTGTTTCTTAGACTTCATTCTCGTGCTCGGTTTCTTCGGGTTTTCACTTGTAATCATCATGAGCACCTGAGAACATAACAAAGACTCAAAACGAATATAAAACTAACTAAAACGACACGAAACTTGGTGGAAATACATGTGTGCTTTGCAACACATCAAACATCCCCACACTTAACCTTTTTTCGTCCTCGAAAGAGTCTGCAATGGAATCATAACTGAGATCTAACTTAATAAACACGAAATACCAATTAGCACAAATATACTCACGCGTTAAAAGGCAATAATCAGTATTTATGTCCGATTAAACCC
The DNA here is from genome assembly GCA_023525975.1 of Smallanthus sonchifolius. Taxonomy (NCBI): domain Eukaryota; kingdom Viridiplantae; phylum Streptophyta; class Magnoliopsida; order Asterales; family Asteraceae; genus Smallanthus; species Smallanthus sonchifolius. The sequence continues at coordinate 40,337,588 of CM042042.1, read as the reverse complement.
AAGCACCAACTATCTAGCCCCCGTGATGTGTTCTAGTTCCTTTTTATACAACAATCAATCTATCTATGTGACTCATAGTTAGAAGCTACAACTGTACCTAATCCCGTCTCACAGTCATGTTTAGGCACGGGTTAAACCATGTAGATTTGCCCACCACGTTAAACTAAGATTTACATGTTTTTAGAAATCAATGGATTATGGAACGAATGGAATGACTATTATTAAATTTATATGAATCAACATCACCTAGGGGTGCATCTCCCAAGTCACCATCCCGGAAGGTAGCAGTTAAGATGCAGTCTATCAATTAGGCACATAAGAATTAACCCATAACAGAGTCACCATCCCCATGGGAAACACGTAGGTCAATCTTATTTATCTAAGTACTGATCACTCAAGCCCCAACCCATGGGTGTATCCACAGAGTCACTATCCCCATGGGAAACACGTAGGTCAAGACTCAAGCTTTCATTTTATTAATTATACTCATTATTTAGATGGAATTATGGTTGCAGGCGCCGCCAAACTCAGATTTATTCTCATAAAAAGAGAATGGTGTGCCAAGAATAGTTTTCAAAAACCTATAAATATTAGCTTAACGTGGTACCTATCACCCTATATTGACAGTTTTAGTATTACCATTACCCTAAGATGAGTACCCACAAGATTTCATGATATTATTACGCGATTAATCCTAAGTAACACTCATAGGCTATTTAAGCTATTCAAGTCAGCTGGGTCTACCAAAACATCACTAATTAGACACGTTTTATATTATTTATATCATTTAAACAAACAAGCAGATCCAGTTGTACTATCATTTTCCATTTATTATGCAAAACTTTTATTTTCAAAGGACATTTTTCAAATTTTTTTTAATTTTTGGATTTTTATAAAGACACAAACTAAGACTTAGATGCTCACATCTCCACACTTGAAAGGCACATTGTCCTCAATGTGAAGCAAGACACAACAAAAAATAAAAATACAAAAATAAAAACAGGAAGCGACTTAGCTGGTAATGTATAAACACTCAAATGTGCAGCTTCGTTCTTCCTCGTGTGCACCGTATAGCATTTCGGTCGTGGTTGCACAACTCTGCTGGGTTGCCTTTACAATGTAATAGAAGCATTCGTCCCGCCCGAATGGAGATTGAGTACGGGAAATACGAACAATACCTGCAAAATAAACCTCACAACAAACCCGCAGCATTAAACTGACACAAAAAAAAGACTCAAATTGAATTTGGATAGATATGCATGGACATGTACCCGATGTGTGACAAACACATAGACATGAATGCCACGTCAAGGTGAATCATCGGTTACAAACTGGTTCCCGAGTTTCCCATGGTCATGGTGATGAGTAAATGAAATGATATGATGGATGGAGATAGTGGATGATGTGATAGATGGTGGTGGAATGTGGTGGATGAGAATGGGTAATGGATGGTGTGGATAACCATGAGAAACAGGGGGAATAGGGTTAACTTGGGCTCCCCCCGCGTACCGCGAGAAACCAGGAACCACTCCTCGCGTACCGCGAGGAGTTGACATTGAGGTCGGGTTTTTTCGTTTGGCTGTTGTGTACCCCGAAGAAAGCCCACATGTCCCTCGCGTACCACGAGGGACCTATGTTCACAGAAAGTTAAGAGGAAAATTTAATTTTTATAATTAGAATATTTTTGACCCTTAAAATTTTTCTTCACCCATTTTTCCTAAAACTCGTTCCAATGATAAAAACCAATGTAAAACATACCTAGAACTTCGTTCTCAACGATTTCCCGTGCCAAATCAAGCACAAATCCCTGCAAGACACGACACAAACAAAACACAGTACCGAAAAACATAGAAAATGCCACTGGCACGGACCACGTAATGCATACAAACTCTACATCCCAGGCACTTGCCCGAGAATCAAACAAGCCTATCAGGAGGCTTCTCCTTGATCCTAACCGGTACCGCCTTCATCCTTCGCGGTCTCCCGGTTCTCCAGCTCAATGACAAACACACTAACACCGTATACCTCTTGTATCTATTACCCCTGTATTTCCACCACAGCTTAAACCTATCAGGTCCGAAGATAACATTGTTCAAATATCCTAGCAGGCTGTCACCCTTAAACATCCCCACACTTGGGGTTTTAATTCTCCCTAAACCAGATGAATCTACCAAAGTACGACTTCTCTTACGGGGTGGCCTAGACCTGGGGTGAAACTAGGGTTTGGTTTAACCTCTCTCCCCTCATAATGCACAACGGTGATATGTAAGGGTTCATAAATGGAATATCCTATATGTGGGACTCTAAACCTTCACCAGGATCATCAGGATCCTTTACACTCTCCTCTAGCTTCCCCACACTTGGGGTTTTGCCTATGATTGCATCTAATTCTGCCATCATCCCCAGCAGATCATCAGGCATCTCATTGCCGTAATCGTCCGGCTCCTCTAACAAATTTTCTAACTATACCGCCCACGCAGATGGTTCTTCTAACTTAGAGGCGGTTTCACCAACTTCTAACTCACGATGTCCTGAAGATAGTCCATGAAGGCATCAAGCATGCACACGGAGTGGCTATGCTCGCCAACATCTTCCACAGACTATGTGGCATCAAATATTACCAACTCATCCCCCACACGAAGTGTGAGTTTCCCGTCAAAGACATCGATTACTGCCTTAGCGGTGCGTAAGAATGGGCGCCCTAAGATGAGTGGGACTCCGTCATCCACCTCCATATCCAGAATGACAAAATCCACGGGGAAGAAAAATTTGCCTACTTTTACTAGAAGATTTTCCACAATTCCCCGTGGATACTTGACTGAACGGCCAGCCAAGGAAATGCTCATGCGCGTCGGCTGTGGTTTGCCTAGGTCTAGCTGCTTGTATAAGGAATAGTGCATCAGATTGATGCTAGCATCTAGATCGGCCTGCGCGTGGTGCAAAGGCAAACTGCCTAGGTGAATGGGATCGTGAAACGACCCGAGTCTCCCAGTTTATCTGGTAGTTTGTTCTGCACCACCGCAGAACATTGCTCACTAAGAGAGACTTTAGAGACCTCTTCGAGCATCTTCTTGTTGGAAAGAAGATCTTTGAGGAACTTGCCATACTTTGGCATGCGCCGGAAGGTCTCTATCAGCGAAAGATTGACCTTTAGTTGTTTAAACGAGTCAAGGAAGTCACTGTGCTCCCTAGCTTGCTTAAATGGCAGCAAACATGCTGGGTAGGGAACACGAGACGGGTCAATCTTAGGGGTCTTCATCTCCACTCCCTTCTTCTTCTCCTCTGCCTTCTCGGCAGGTACCTCAACCACTATCTCCTAGTCTACCTGCTCCTCAGTCATCTTGGCATCGATCTCAGTGTATCGAGCCCTCCAGTCAATTTGTTTGACCTCTTCAGGTGACGGAATGTTATACTTACTGGAGTAAGGGTCATCCTCAACAACCTTTTTCTTCCACTCACTCCTTAATGACACGGCCATCACTGAGGCGTTGGAGCTTGAAAATGGACCTCCCTATCGATCCTTCAAGCTCTTAGCGATGTCCTGAACCGTGCATTGCAGATCAGGGAACGTCGACTGCTGATTCTTCAGTAAAGTGTTGTGGCCATCCAATCTCTGCCTAGCATCCCTGTCCTGCTGGACTAGGTGAGCAAGCAGCTGTGTCTAAGTCTCTAGCATCTCTTTGATCGAAGTCGTGTCGACACTGCTTCCCGTGCTAGGTCCTGTGTCTCCTCCTCCATTATGCTAATACTGCTGACAACCACTAAACCCCGGTGGGTTATTTCCAGATCTCCATCTTGAGCCAAATGAGTTGTAGTTGTTGCACCCTCGGTTCTAGTGTTGGTTGCCAGCATAGCTCACCTGCTCTTGATTATTCACTTGGCAATCATGGGTGTCATGGCCTTCCCTGTACACTTGACACCGCTGAGCACTGAGCTTCAGCTCCTTTATTTCATTAGCCATAGAGGCGAGGACAGCAGCCACGCTAGAATCAGGAGTGACCTGATGCACACCTCGAGGAGATGTGGTGGATGATCTAGCACTAGGAATGGAAGTCCTAGAACATAGATACTGATGTTCAGCTTGAGCGAAGCTCTCGAACATCTCCTCACACTCGGCAGGCTCAAAATTTCCATGATATGGCCTCCCGCAGTTATATCAAACATTTACTGCTTCTCGAAAGTGAGGCCATCATAAAACTTCTCCACTATCGCCCAATCAGACAGACTGTGTTGGGGACATCGGCTCAACAACACGTTGAACCGCTCCCAGGCCATGTGATAGGGCTCGTCAGGATCCATCCGGAAGGAATGGATTTGATCCCTAAGGCGAGCGGCCCTGGAAGGTGAATAATATTTCTTGAAGAACTTGGCTTCGAGATGTTCCCAAGTGGTGATTGAGTTATCTGGAAGATTGTCGAGCCAAGTAGAAGCACATCCAGAGAGCGAGAATGGGAAAAGTCGCAAGTAGATTGCGTCCTTAGACACACCCGTGATATTGAAGGTATCACATATGCACGCAAAGTGGGACACATGTCCGGGTGCATTCTCATCCTCAAGGCCATGGAACTGAGTAGCATGAGTGATCTTACTCATGACATGTGATGGGATCTGCCAAGAATTGACATTAGGAATAGTGGGGCGAGTGATCGAATATCTCGCGCCCGTGATTCCATCACTGGCCCTCTGGTGTAAAGTATGTCTCGCTGGTGGATCAGCGTCGTCCATTGTAGGAAATGAAATAGGGCTAATAGGACGTACCTATGTGTTACACAACTGCTTCAAATGCTCCCGAAAGTCAAGGGTGCGCTCGTGAAGCTCTCGCTCGGGCTCTAGGAAAGCTGACTATGGAAGTGATCCGTGCGAGCGAGTATGGTGCATAAACAGAAAGACTCAATAGGAAAAAGAAACAGAGACTCAAAGACAGAAGAACTGAAACAAAAATAAACACAGAAGACAAGCACACAGAATAGACTGAAAGAAAACAAATAAACCAAAAATCAAACAAAGAACTAGTTAAATTCAACATTGCTATTGCCAAGTGTCCCCGGCAACGGTGCCAAAAACTTGATGTCGTCCAGACGGTCTATATAAAACAAACAAAACCTAACCTAGACTCCTAAGTAATAAGATGGAAAACCTATGAACTAAACCGCACTTACAGGCAAGTGAACCTATCGAGTGTAGCACAACTTAATGGTAAACCGAATTATCGAACCCTAGAGACACTATGAAACAATACTAAACTCTGACTCGGACTTAAGATTGATTGGTTTGGGGGGTTTACTACACTAAAGATTATAACTAAGAATGCAATAAACAAATTTCGACTCAAATATCAAGAGGAAGAACTATGAAAATATCAAGAGATGGGAAGAACACTACCTAGGTCGAAATCTTACTTGTAAAGAACAACTTCTACCGGTTCAGAAACTACGATGGATCTGGGTTTCTAAGGATGACAACTATAGATAACCTAGTGAATCCCTAATCACTCTCAGGGTGTCACCAACTAAGGAACCTAAAGCGTACTAAATTCACCAGATTGTTGGATCACTTCTCAGGTATTTCCAACTATGATCAAGTAACCTAATGAATGGATTACCTCTCAGTCTCACCACCCACAATACACTCAAGGAATGCACGGGGTAATCCTAGGATAACAACTATGATTCAGACTAGCAACAATCACTAGACACCTAAACCAACTTCCTCTCAGACAGTTGACAATCGGATTCCTAATGACGAAGACTAACCGACTAATTCTCACCTCTCGGGTATTGAACTAGGATACACACTCAATTCTAATCAGCAATCAATCACAACTCCTATGGCTACTACGTCTAGCAAACCACCGAAATCACAAATCCTAAGATCTATGACCTAGATACGCTAATCAAACAGGAAGACAACCATAATCAACGCAGGAATCAATAATTAATCACACAATCAGATTCAAACAGGCTTGTACATCATAACTAATCAAACTATAATCGTTACAAAATCATTAAACCATTAATTTAATCCCAAAACCGATAAAGATACGAACTTTAGCAAATATTCATCAATTAACCTCGGCAGTATTAAGGGTTTAGCCTAGAATCATGCTCAAAACATTCAAACAGAAGTAATAAACATTCATCATTGGTTCAAACACAGAAATCAAAAATAAAGATTCAATCTTGGAATAAAAAACGCTTAAACAAACGAACGCGGTGTCCAAAGTCTTCAACTTTACACCTGATTCCACTTCCTTAGCCCCAAAATCGCCTCTGGTAATCCTCTAGACGGCAAGAATACGAACCCTTTGCATAATGGATTACAATTCTATAAAAATCAAAATTAGTTTTTTTTTCTCGAAAATTGGACCTCTCGCGTACCGCGAGATAACTAGGAAAGCCCATCGTGTACCGCGAGGGCCAAAACAGACGGGGTGCATTCTGGATTCCCTCGCATACCGCGAGGGATTCTTACGTGGTCTTAGCGTACCGCGAAGGGTTAGATTTCCATATTTTTATCTTTTGTTTCTTGGACTTCATTCTCGTGCTCGGTTTCTTCGGGTTTTCACTTGTAATCATCATGAGTACTTGAGAACATAACAAAGACTCAAAACGAATAAAAAATGACTCAAAATGAATATAAAACTAACTAAAACGACACGAAACATGGTGGAAATACATGTGTGCTTTGCAACACATAAGTATGTATGTATGTATATAGGTAGATATATACATATATACTTAATACATATAAGTGTAAATGTGTGACAGATACCTAAGGTATTGAAAGTGTATGGGAATTAAGGTGTTTTTGTTTTATTTCTTAGTTAGGAGATGACAGACGATACGAACAACGAACCGTTGGATCTAAGAATCCAAGAGATGATTAAGGAAGAAGTGGCCAAGGCTTTTGAGCAAGCCACATCTTTGTTAATGGAGGAAATAAGAGGGGCTATTAAGCTTACTCTCAAGGAGGTAATGAAATAAAAGGAGAGGGAACCACAAGGTTGTACTCTTAAAGATTTTATGGTGATCATGCCCAAAGAGTATTACGGGCAAGTGGACCCGATCCTTAGCCACAGGTGGGTGGTGGATATGGAGTCGAACTTTGAAACGAAAAAATGTAAGCCCGAGGATAGGGTGATGTTTAGTGTGCCTCTGTTGACTGGAAGGGCAAAGGAATGGCTTTTGAATATCCAAAAGGAGAGAGGTGAATTGGGTGTGACCTCCATGACATGGGAGGAGTTTAAGACGGCTTTTCTGAAATACCATTGCCCATAAGCCGTAGTTGACAGGATGACTGAGGAGTTCCTCCTCATGAGGCAAACGACTGAGTCGATAGATGAATTGGCAGGGGCTTTCTTCGCCAAGTTCTGTCCGGAAGTGGTGTCGACCGAGAAGGCAAAGATTGATAGATTTTATGCTATGTTAACTGTGGAGTTCAGAGATAGCATATCTCCATCATCTTTTACCACACTTGTAGACTTGATAAACAGGTGTCGGGAAAGGGAGGTGGAGTTGAGAAGGCAAGAAGTTAGAGGTGAAAAGAGAAAACGGGAAATTGTGGATCAGGTGGTGAAAAAGATAAAGGGCAGGAGCCCTAGCAAGAAGCCGTTTAGCAAGTTCTTTTTTCGGGGGTGCAAGATTTATGGGAAAGAACATTTCGGGGAATGTAGGAAGGGAACATTAAATTGCTATAAATGTGGGAAGCCGAGGCATATGGCTAATCAATGTTCAAGCCAAATTCACTTATGCTACAATTGTTACAAGCCCCGGCACAATAGTGCGGATTGTCCCGAGTTGAAGCAAGGTGGAAGCGAAAAGAAGATAGAGACGCCAAAGCCAAAAGGGTAGAACCTTCCACATCTCGGCGGAAGAGGCAAAGACGAACTCGGAGGTGGTGTCAGGTACATTCAAGATTAACTCTTTACCTGCACTAGTTCTTTTTTATTCGGGGGCTATTCGTTTATTTGTGTCCTTGAAATTTGTTAAGCATTCTTCGTTCCTAAGTAGCAAGTTAGACGAACCCTTAGAAATCGAGGCGGAAAATGATAAGAGTTTCCTAGTATTCGATATTTATAGGAATTGTAAGTTAAGGGCGGGGGTGAAACGTTCTTTATAGATTTAATTCCTATGACCATGGGGGATTTTGATGTAATAGTGGGGATGGATTAGTTATCTAAGAAAAAAAATGAATATTCTATGTAGACCTAAGGTGATACAACTCGATTCCCCGTCGGGTGAGTCCATTTACATAGAAGGTGAAAAGAAAGGTAAAGTAAGGTTGTGTTCTTATGTGAAGGCAACAAAGTACATGGTGCGTGGGTGCAAGGCATACATGGCTTGTGTTGCTGATGTGATCGAGAAAGTGAAAGAAATTCGTGATGTTCCAGTTGTGAATCAGTTTGAGGATATGTTTCCGGATGAGTTACCGGGGGTTCCACCGGAGAGGGAAGTAGAGTTTGGGATTGATTTGATACCGGGTGCTAAGTCGGTAGCCAAAGCACCTTATAGGTTGGCACCGCCACAGATGAAAGAGATAATGGAGCAATTGGAAGAACTACTTGATAAAGGCTTCATACGCCCAAGCGTTTCGCCTTGGGGTGCAACCGTTATTTTCGTTAAAAAGAAGGACGGAAGCATGAGGATGTGTATAGATTATCGGGAGTTGAACAAGTTGATGGTGAATAATAGTTACCCGTTACCTCGGATTGACGATCTCTTCGATCAATTGCAAGGGGCGTCATGGTTCTCTAAGATTGATTTGAGATCCGGGTACCATCAACTAAAAAGTGAAAGAAGACGACGTGCCTAAATCAGCTTTCCACACTCGTTACGGTCACTACGAGTTTACGGTTATGCCATTCGGTTTAACCAACGCGCCCACAGTTTTCATGGATCTTATGAACCAAGTGTGTAGACCGTTCCTCGACCATTCAGTTATTATGTTTATTGATGATCTTCTCATCTATTCGAGGAGTGAAAGTGATCATGCCTTTCACCTTCGTGAAATTCTTGAAGTGTTGCAACGGAGAAACTTTATGCAAAATTTTCTAAGTGTGTATTTTGGTTGCGCGAAATCCAATTCTTGGGTCATGTGATTAATGAGAAAGGAATTATAGTCGACCCATCCAAGATAGTGGCGGTAAAACATTGGTCATCGCCGAAGACGCCTTCAGAGATTAGGAGTTTCTTAGGATTGGCTGGCTATTATCTGCGATTTATAGAGAATTTCTCTGAGATTACTTTGCCGATGACGAAGTTAACGCGAAAGGAGACTAAGTTTGTTTGGGATTCCGAGCAAGAATCTGCCTTTCAATTCTTGAAAGAAAAGTTGACTAAGGCATCTATTTTGTCCTTTTCGGACGAGACCGAAGATTTTGTTGTGTATTCGGATGCCTCGCATTCGGGGTTGGGGTGCGTTTTGATGCAAAGGGGGAAAGAGATTGCCTACGCGTCTAGGCAATTGAAGACTCACAAGGTGAATCACCCTACCCACGATTTAGAGCTTGCTGCCGTGGTATTTGCGCTCAAAATTTGGAGGCACTATTTATATGGGGCGAAGTGTACGATCTACACGGATCACAAAAGTCTCAAATATTTCTTTCACCAAAAGGACCTCAACGTGTGGCAATCTTGGATAGAAAGGTGAAGCGTTTACGAAATAAAGAGATTAGCCAAGTGTTGGTGCGGTGGAAACATAAAAAGAAAGCGGAAATGACTTGGGAAACCGAGGAAGAAATGCTCAAATATTATCTGAACCTCTTTATGTAAGGTTGGGTTTCGGGGACGAAACCCAAATAAGGGGAGGTGATTTGTAACGAACCAAAATCCGGGTTTCGTTTTTAAATAAATAAATATTCTAATTAATATTATCGTGAAAATAATATTTTAAAAATAAGTTGAAACAAGTGGTTTTCAAGTTAGTGTTGGGGTTATATTAGTTTTTTAACTAATTTTGGAATGAAATGGGTGAAATGGAAGATGAGGGGCTAAACTTGTAAATATGACAAATCTGCCATATTTGACTAATTGAAGTCAAAATTCACCATTTGTTGGTGAAAGAGTCGATCTTTGTGCAAGATAAAAAGGGAGAAAAGTGAAATTGAAGCTATTTTCGTGCATTAGAAGCTTGATTGTGGATGTTTTGGCTTGCACATCACCTTCCTAACATCAAGTAAGTGATAATCTTCCATTTCATTTCATCATTGTTGACTCAGTAAGTGGGTTTCGTAGAAATCCAAAATTTAATGATGCATGGGGTGATTTAGTGTTAGATTGTTGATAATCTAGCTAAACTAAAGGTAAAGAATGGTGATTAACATCATAGAACCCTTTGATTTTGGGGTTATGATGTTAGGATGATGAATTAATGAATGATTAAGTGTTTATATGATGTTAGACACTTGAAAGAACACTAAATTAATCTAATGTTAAAGATTAAATGAAAAGTTAGTGTTAAGGAATGGTAATGAAACTCAAGTAGGTGAGTTTGGATGGAAAGAGGGTGTTTGGATATAAGAATAACTCAAACGAGTCAGTTTGGGTTGGAAATGGAAGATTGGGTTATGAACCCAATTATAATGTGATTTTGATGTATGATTGATTACTAAACTAGGTGTATATGTTTAGGTAATCAAATTGCAAATCTTGAAGGGGGAACGAGATCTTCAAACCCGAAAGGTAAGTGCTTTTGCACTTGCTTAGTTTTGTTGATATATGGTGTTATATGCAATATTATTTGCATAATGTGTTATGTGCTATGAATGTGTATAGAGGTGAATGAATGTAGTTATAGTTGTAATGCTATAATGGAAATATGGATATGAAGTTATGGTTTGAATACCTTAATGGAAATGTGGTGATGAGGTTATGATCTAAGTATCATAATGGAAATGTGGTGATGAAGTTATGGTTTAAATACCATAATGGAAATGAGTGAGGAAGTTATGATCTAAGAATCATAATGGAAATGGGTGAGGAAGTTATGATTTAAGAATCATAAGGGAAATGGGTGAGGAAGTTATGATCTAAGAATCATAATGGAAATGTGATGATGAAGTTATGGTCTATGTGCCATAATGGAAATGGAAATGTGTTAAGTATGATGGTTAATTGAAAAGAATGAAACTTGTAAGGTGTTATGCAAGTAATATGTCGCCTAATGACTAATTGGGTGAAAACGGGTCAAATGGGTGAAAACAAGTAGATTTTACTTGTTATTAGGTTTTATTTTCATTACTAATGGTGAAATGTTTATGCGGTTATGTAGGAAAAGCTCCGATGTAGTTGATATGTCATCATTTATACATATTTTACATACATAATAATCCCACATTATGGTACTAAATTGAATAATAACCTTGCAATTTATGCTTAAAACATAAATATTTTATAATTGCAGGTTATTCGGAGTTAAAAATACAAATCAAGCTAAATCCTATCAAGAACACCAAGTATTCAAGCTTCTAGAAGGTTTATCCTCGAAGCATTGACCCCTAAGAAGTCAAAATTGGCCAACAATAGTCAACAATAAGCTATAAGACAAAGTTGGGAGAAAAAGATGGGTTGCACGGCCGTGCATCCCAATGCACGGTCGTGCATTGCCCTTCTTTGCTCCCCACGGCCTGGTACCGTGTCCTCTGTAGCCTGTTTGATTCCCTGGGCCTTTGCACGACCGTGCAACCCATTCCACGGCCGTACATTACACATTTTGAGGCCTATAAATAGGAGGCTTGTGTTCTTCATTCCACACACCAATCCAGAGCAAAATTACACTAAAAAGAGAGTATTCTCGTAGTTAGAGTAGAGAGTAGAGGGACTCTTCCTCCTTGTTTCACACTAAGGGAGCCTACGAAACTCATCATTACGCTAGTTGTTATGGCCATTCGTGGCTAAAACTTCTTTGTATTACTAGGGTGAATATGATGTTTGGTGTATGTTAATGTTTAACCTATTAATGAAGTGGTATGTTTATGTCTTTAACTAATTCGTCCTTAAAAAACCATCTTTTGATGGGCTTTTATTATTGTCTAAATCCGTTTTTATATTTGTGAGTTTCTTGATTTTAAAGAGTAAGATCGTAAAACCCTATTTAATAAAACTTCCTTTGAAACTCTTACGTATTTATACGAGCAGAGATTGATAAGCCAAGGCTTGGTCTATACTTCTAAGATCGTACGTCTTTATACGAGATTATTATGCGACCATGAATTGGTGACCTCATGTTGGGAACGGTACGTCTTTATACTTGGTCTCGTTGTTACACCGCCTCCCGCTGAGCAAATTATAATCACCTATTTAACTTAATATAAAGCATTTTGAGTCCGATGTCTTTATCCAACCCGAAGATGAACATTCGATGGGTTGAGTGTAAATGTTGTCACTAACGGGAGGCACTATCACTTTTTAAAGAATATAATTTGCAAATCAAATGTCGTGAGGACGAGGCTCTAGCGGTGACCCGTGTCACAAGTTTGTAGTAGTCATACCACTGAATTAGTTAACTTAACATTATCACGTACCAAGCTGATTCGAATCCCGAAGCAATACATTTCGTAATACGATCATATTCGCTTTATTTACTTTTCTTCTATTTACTATTCTGCTAGTTACCTTTATGTTACACACTTCACGCACATTTTTACTTTGATGTTATTTATTTTACCGTCATTTACTTTTCTGTTTCACAAGCACACAAAACCCACCTACTAATTAATCCGGCTAAACGATTACAAAAGTTGTGTATTGGAACTCGACAGTGTCCATTGGTTCGATACTTGCTTCTTATCTAACTATATTACGATGCGATAGGTACACTTGCCTATTGTGTGTGTTTTAAGTTAACGTAATTATCATTTTAATTTATAAATTTAAAACTTGATCTTGTGAAATCAATCACTTTAAAAATATATTTATTTATATTTTTATACTTAATTCACAAAACACATCAAGTTTTTGGCGCCGTTGCCGGGGACACGGTGATTTCAAGAAAAATTCGAGTTAACGATTAGCCATTTATTTTACTTATGTTTTTCTTTCACGCTTTGTTGTAGGTAGTGTATGATCCAAAGTTTTACTACTGGTTTATATCAACATTTAGCAGAACCTGAAAGATTCTTTCACCGCCGAGTTCGAGAAAACCGTGCTAGAAAAATGACCGTCAAAAACCACACTATTGCCGAATTTGCAAGGCCGTCACTAGACGCGTTGGGGTCTAGTATCACAAGACCAACCGTCGAGGCTAACAACTTTGAGATCAAATCTCATGTCATCCACATGATCCAGTCATCATGCACTTTTAACGGATTGGATGAGGATCCACATGCCCACATCGCAAATTTCCTCGAGATTTGTGATACCTTTAAACTAAACGGAGTGTCGAACGACGTTATTCGCCTCCGTACGTTCCCTTTCTCCTTAAGGGAACGAGCTAAGGCATGGTTGAATTCTCTCCCTACCGGGTCAATCACTACTTGGGACGATCTCGCACAGAAATTCTTATCGAAGTATTTCCCACCGGCCAAGACTTCTAAGTTAAGAAATGATATCACCACTTTCACTCAAGATGATGGTGAATCACTATATGAGGCATGGGAACACTTCAAGGACATGCTAAGGAAATGTCCTCACCATGGGTTAGAGGTTTGGCTGCAAGTATTATCTTTCTATAATGAGCTACATAATCAAGCATGTCAGACACTTGACGCTACCGCGGGTGGCATCTTTGGGAACAAAAGGCCACAAGAGGCTTATAACCTCATTGAAAAGATAGCTATGAACAACTATCAACAGTATAACCAACGGATTAGTAGAGGAACAAGGCAAGGAGTTCACGCCGTCGATGTTGTCACGTCATTATCCGTTCAAGTAGACGCCCTGACCACAAGACTAAACCAGATTAGTAAGGGCAAAGCGACACCGAAAACAATGGAAGAAGTGAAGAGCATCACAGCCGACGTCGAACAAGTTGACTTTGTCGGAACAAATCGGCCTCAAAACAACCCTTATAGCAACACCTACAACCCTGGATGGAGGAATCCTCCAAAGTTTAGCCGAAAAGATAACAACCAAGGACAATATGGTTTTGGACAACAACAACAGTTTTAGCAAATGCAACCTCAGTACTTTCAACCTCGTCAACAATTTCAAGGACCTACCAAGATGGGTAATGGGATGAGCCTGGAGGATGCGGTGACTAAGCTAATTTCCACTACTGAATGTCAAGCCCTCCTAGCAGATTCTCGTCACAAGAAATACGAGGAAAAGTTTAGTCTACATGAAGCTAAGTTCAAGACGCAGAAAGCTACCCTTCAATCCATTGAGACGCAATTAGGACAAATAGCAAAACTGTTGTTCGAAAGGCAACCAGGATGTCTCCCGAGTAACACTGAGACTAATCCAAAGGCCAACGTAAGTGCTATAACTTTAAGGAATAGCAAAGTCTACCTAGAGCCACCTATGCCAGGAGAAGTCAAATCACCGAGGAGAGAGATATTCACCGGAGTGCCGCTCCGACCGTAGCCCGCAAGTTCATCCACTCAGAAAGCACAACCTAGTGTGATCCAACCTCCTACGGTGGACCTTCCTCCAAAAGTTCCACCAAAAAGAACGTTCAATTCTCACATACCATACCCAGGAAGGCTGGTTAAGCAGAAAACTGATGAGAAATATGACAAGTTCATAGAGCTCTTGAGCCAAATCCAATGCAACATTCCCTTCTGGGATATTATACAACAAATGCCAAAATATGGACGCTTCTTGAAGGATTTCCTCACAAACAAGAGAAACATGGAATAAGCGATAAAAAGAACAAATTAATATGTCGCTCTTATCGAAAGAAATCTCCCGAGGAAACTTTTAAATCCAAGGAAATTCTCTTTACCATGTTCTATAGGGCCACTACTAGTTACATATGTGCTCGCTGCTCTAGGAGCAAGCGTAAATGTTATGCCATCCACTATGTTTCAAAAGCTCGACATTGGGTAACCGCGACCGGTTAATGCAACCATTGAACTCGAGGATGGATCGGTTAAAACACCTATAGGAGTCATCGAGAACTTATTGGTGAAAGTTGGCAAGTTTGTCTTCCGTGCTGAATTTATTGTTTTAGAAATGGGACAAGATTTCTCCGTACCATTAATCTTGGGTCGTCCATTCTCAGCCACCGCCAGAGCCGTCATTTACATGAATGAAGGAATTTTAATGCTCCGTATTGGTAAACAATCGGTAACATACAATATCGGAGGATATGAATGCATGTCAAGTGACCCGCTTGAAATATCTCACTTTATCGACTCCAATCTGAACTATTAACTACAGAAAGCAAAGGACTTGAAAAAAGAAAAGCACCTGATCTTACCAAACCAAAGACACCAGATCCTATAGCAATAGACCTTACCAAGGATCTTGACAACACTAATTGGATCGATGAGTACTTCTACAAATTACCAAAGCGGAACGAAGAAATAGGAGAAATAGGGGAGGTTGTTTACTCCCATCTGAAGAAAGACTGATGCAACACGTATGGGTCAGGCTAAAGACCCATAAATAAACGTAACGCTTCTGGGAGGCAACCCGATGATCATTAATAAATTGAGAAGTTGGTGCATACGGCAGAAAGCATGGACCTCGGGTTTATTTTCTTCAAATTTAAGTTTCTAATTACTTCAGCACCCAGGTATGCCTTCTCGATACTAGGACCTTAGTAGCTTAACTACTATCTTTTATTTTCCTTGTTCGTTTTTATGTTTTCTTTTATGTTTCAGGTAGAACAACATCACTAGACCATCTCTCTACTTTGAGAAGTTACACTCCAACTCTACAAGCCTGGAGCCGGAAGCCACATCAAATTTCTAAGAAATTCAATGAAGTCTTTGAAGCAACATGTTGACAAGCAGCTGATAGGCACTGCCTGACAGCAACAATAAGTTTTGGCCTTAGGTTATACACCGAATTGATCGGGAGAGTACCAGTTTCTTTTCCTTTAAAACTCCATGCATTTAAATTCCTGCATAGCATTTCATTAAATGCATTTCTACATTGAGGGCAATGCACAATTTTAAGTGTGGGGTGAGGAATTAGAGATTCAGGACTGTTAACCTCAAAGCAGTAAAATTTAACTTGTGATTTTCTACCCATTTGACTAAAACATTACAAAAAGTTACCTTTTATAAACCCGAAAAATTTTCAAAAAATAGTTAAACCCTTTTTAAACAAAACCTCTTAGAGTTTGCACCTAATTAAACAAAATGAAGACATGACAAGTAGAAACAAACAGAAATTATGCATAACAAATCACTAAACCCTATCCCATCCGTTTCCATGTGAGAATAATCTGAGCCTTTTCACGAGCATTATTATCATTATTTTTGCATGCTCTTTCGTTTGTTATATTGAGTGTTTATTCGATTGAATTCTATGCATAATTAGAACTTATATGACTTACACATATCAAGACCATGAACTAGTAGAAGTATAAAAATGATTGAGGCACCTAGGACTTTATTACCCTTATTATCTGAAAACACAAAAAATATTATCCGGCTAGATAACCCTCTGAGCCTTAGCCTTTTCTTTTCTAAACCCATACTTATCACCCAACCAACTTTTCGCAAACACCGGTTATTGGCTAACTGTCTTCAAAATGGGAAGGTTATCTTATGTTATCATTGCAAGTTCATTATCACCGGGACGACTTTGGAAAGAATTCATCCTACTCAGAAGGATTGGAATATACAAATGGTGGATGCATTAGGAAATTATCTGAACTATTTGCAGGGAAATTCAAAGAAATATTATTTCAAGGAAATTGAGGAAAGAGGAGTTCTGAAGAAGTTGTCTTGCTTTAAAAAATGTTGGTCTTTTACCGGGAGACCTTAAAGAACTGGACATGCATTCTTTCGATTTCAATCTGCTTTCCTGCCTTCATTTCGGCAAGCCTGAATTACCAACCGAACTCTGAGAAAAGATTTTTCATGCAACCAGTGATGTAAGAAAATGGTGGCGCAAGGAAGAACAATTGCCTCCATTCTGCGGGTTGTCAAAAAGTGCCGCCAAAAGAAGAGCCAAAAGATACGGTAGATGTAGAAAATGTGGCAACTGGAGTCATGATGGAAAGTGTAGCAAGAATCAAACTCGAGTCCAAAGTGATTTTACATACCTGATGCAAGTAGGTGCGGTTAGGCGACTAGCCGCATGACCCGTACGAAAAGGCAGTGATGTGCATTACTCAATAAGAGAGGAGTTGAACCTGATGAAAGATCTTGGTCTTGGCAGTCTGACCATAAACGAGCCCTCAGATTAGTTATACCCTCATGATATAAGTACTGTAGAGGGACCTTTTAGTACTTTCCATTTTAAGCCATGAGGCCGTAGCCGAGTGTTTCACAATAGCTGCAGCCCTTCAAACCCCTTTAAAACCCCTAAAAATCCAAAAAGATTTTCATTTGCACCTTTAGTTTTAATTTAGCTACATTACAACCCTTTAAAGTCCTCTTGATTCATGCATACTACTTAGTTAGTTGGTGGAGACTTGATTTGCATACAAGCTTATGACCATTGCATAATTCGATTCGAACTCGAGTGTCCCACTTAGCTTACATTATCCATATATATAACCGTAGAGTTAAGTGAACATTGTGAGTAGTGAGGAGTTTTTTCATAATCAACGTTCTAGTAGGCTTGTCATGGATTCCATAATCTTAAAACAAGAAAAACACAAAAATAGAATAAGCAGCTCAAAAGTTATCCCAGAGTCTCAACACTAGTTGAAATTCCATTACCTTTGTAAAGTTTTTAGTTATGGGTGTGATCATGCATGAGTTTGCTTGAGGACAAGAAAAGTTTAAGTGTGGGGTGTTATGATATGTCATCATTTATACATATTTTACATACATAATAATCCCACATTATGGTACTAAATTGAATAATAACCTTGCAATTTATGCTTAAAACACAAATATTTTATAATTGCAGGTTATTCGGTGTTAAAAATACAAATCAAGCTAAATCCTATCAAGAACACCAAGTATTCAAGCTTCTAGAAGGTTTATTCCCGGAGCATTGACCCCCAAGAAATCAAAATTGGCCAACAATAGTCAACAAGAAGCTACAAGACAAAGCTGGGAGAAAAAGATGGGTTGCACGGCCGTGCATCCCAATGCACGGTCGTGCATTGCCCTTCTCTGCTCCC
Source organism: Smallanthus sonchifolius (assembly GCA_023525975.1). Classification (NCBI taxonomy): domain Eukaryota; kingdom Viridiplantae; phylum Streptophyta; class Magnoliopsida; order Asterales; family Asteraceae; genus Smallanthus; species Smallanthus sonchifolius. The sequence continues at coordinate 40,319,399 of CM042042.1, read as the reverse complement.
CACGGCCCGGTACCGTGTCCTCTTTACCCTGTTTCATTCCCTGGGACTTTGCACGACCGTGCAACCCATTGCACTGTCGTGCATTGCACATTTTGAGGCCTATAAATAGGAGGCATGGGTTCTTCATTCCACTCACCAATCCAGAGAAAAATTACACTCAAGAAGAGAGTATTCTCGTAGTTAGAGTATAGAGTAGCGGGACACTTCCTCCTTGTTTCACAATAGGGGAGCCTACGAAACTCATCATTACGCTAGTTGTTATGGCCATTCGTGGCTAAAACTTCTTTGTATTGCTAGGGTGAAGATAATGTTTGGTGCATGTTAATATTTAACCTATTAATAAAGTGGTATGTTTATGTCTTTAACTAATTCGTCCTCAAAAAACCATCTTTTGATGGGCTTTTATTATTGTCTAAATCCGTCTTTATATTTGTGAGTGTCTTGATTTTAAAGAGTAAGATCGTAAAACCCTTTTTAATCAAACTTCCTTTGAAACTCGTACGTCTTTATACGAGCAGAGATTGATAAGCCAAGGCTTGGTCTATATACTTGTAAGATCGTACGTCTTTATACGAGATTATTATGCGACCATGAATTGGTGAACTCATGTTGGGAACGGTACGTCTTTATACTTGGTCCCATTATTACACCGCCTCCCGGTGAGCAAAATATAATCACCTATTTAACTTAATATAAAGCATTTTGAGTCCGACGTCTTTATCCAACCCGGAGATGACCATTCGATGGGTTGAGTGTAAATGTTGTCACTAACGGGAGGCACTATCACTTTTTAAAGAATATAATTTGCAAATCAAATGTCGTGAGGACGAGGCTCTAGCAGTGACCCGTGTCACAAGTTTGTAGTAGTCATACCACTGAATTAGTTAACTTAACATTATCATGTACCAAGCTGATTCGAATCCTGAAGCAATACGTTTCGTAATCTGATCATATTCGCTTTATTTACTTTTCTGCTATTTACTATTCTGCTAGTTACATTTATGTTACACACTTCACGCACATTTTTACTTTGATGTTATTTACTCTACTGTCATTTACTTTTCTGTTTCACAAGCACACAAAACCCACCTATTAATTAATCCGGCTAAACGATTACAAAAGTTGTATATTAGAACTCGACCGTGTCCATTGGTTCGATAATTGGTTCTTACCTAACTATATTATGCTGCGATAGGTACACTTGTCTATTGTGTGTGTTTTAAGTTAACGTAATTATCATTTTAATTTATAAATTTAAAACCTTATCTTGTGAAATAATCACCTTAAAAATATATTTATTTATACTTTTATACTTAATTCACAAAACCTATCAGTAGTCAAAGTCAAGTCCAAGACGTTGGTGTGTTCTCGTATGCGTAATTGGTGTTTTTGGGGTTAATTAGAAATCCTTTAAAGAGATGTAAATGATACATGAAATTGTGTTTTGGTGTATATATTTGGTGTTTAGAATGTTTTAAACAAAAACCCAAGTGTTGGGGAAAATTTGGTGCCATGTTGAAATGGTAAATGATAAAAATTTGGCTAAGTGTTGAAACTGGGCAGAAAACTAAAGTTTCTGTTTACCGGGTGTTTTCGCATCACGCGAAGATCAGGGGGAGGTTCTTCGTGAAGAACCTGGTTTCTCGGGCTGGCGATTTGGGACTCTCTCGCGGCACACGAAGGGAGGGCTTCAGAAGTTCGCGAAACGCGAACAGTAAAAAAAAATTATTCTTAGGACTTATGCTTCCGCGTGTTAAATGTTTAAATAATCGATGTATGAAAATAGGGTGTTACATTCTATTGTTGGAGCATTACAATATCTGACGTTCACTCGACCTAACATCTCTTATGCTGTTAATCAAGTGAGTCGATTCCTCCATGCTCCAATGGTTGATCTTTATAATGAGGTCAAACGAATTCTTTGATATATAACTTTAACATTTGGTCTCACCTTTTCTAAGCCCATGTCATCATCTCTTCTTGGTTACTCTGATGCCGACCGTGTTCGACACCTCAAGACTCGCCGATCCACATATGGACACTCCATCGTTTTAGGTAGAAAACTGGTTTCATGGACTGCCAAAAAAAAACCTATGGTCTCTCGGTCTAGTTGCGAATCCGAATACATGGCTTTGGCAAACACTAGGGGTGTTCAAATTCGGATAACCGAAAATTCGGATATCCGAAAATTTCGGATAGTGATTCGGATATCCGGTTTTTTTTCCTGCTCCTTATATTACAATACCTTAAACTGGAATTAAACATGTTATTGTTTAGTTTATTGATGGAAATTGCATATTAGTACATACCTTGAACTAAAAATACACACATAATACCTTGAACTAACATTTGCACTAATATAATATCTTTCGATGGTGGTCTGAATAAGATGGAAATTAGCAAGCTATTCGAATGATTGACATTTGAATTATCGCATCAGTGTTGACCCCAACAAATTAGGAAAATGGGTGTGTGAATGAGAGCCAAATCAATAAACCAAAGAAAGAAAGTGAAAATGGGCGGAGACGTGGAGTAGTCGTCGGGCGGAGATGTGGAGCAGTCGTCGCCGGCGGAGAGAATCACAGAGCCACAACAGCTACAGTCCACAGAGGCGTCTTAGGAACCTGGAGCGGGAGAAGGGCTGCAGGAGAATGAAAGAGGCGTAACAGGGAAATGAGATTTAGGGTTTCTCATGAGTGGCTTATATATTTAAATATAAATAAATTAAATATTTTGGATATCCGAATTATCCGAAAATTTCAAATATTACCATCCGAATACGAATTCGAAAATTCGGATCGATTCGAATATAATTCGGATTCGGAATTTTGGATAATTCGGGTTCGGTTTCGGATTCAGATTTTTTTAAACACCCTAGCAAACACGGCGGCTGAAATCATTTGGATAACTCATCTCTTAGAAGAGTTCATGCTCTACCACCTGGACGTCCAACTCTTTAATGCGACAATCGCAACACCCTTTTTCTCACGCAAAATCATATTTTTCACAAGCGTGTTAAAATCACTTCACTCGTGAATTAGTCTCATCAGGAAAATTACACACTCGGTTTATACCAACCAAGCTCCAGATGGCCGATATATTTACGGAGAGTCTTCCTATCTCTCGGTTTAAATTACACACTCTATCTACCTCGTTTGTTTCTATATATTTGTACATCTCTTGTAATGTTATTATTGAGAAAGATATTATTGTTGGAGAACGATCGGTCTTATACGAACACAAACACGAGAATTTTTGTTGTGGCGACTCTACCAACGACAGTTTTTTCTTTATTTTAAGAGAACGTAAAACTGCAGAATAACAAAATACGAACTCCTACTTATACTAATTCCAAGCGTTGGAATTAAGCTAGAATACCTATTCTTCTTGAACAAGGAATAAAAATTTGGATCCTACCACAACTTGGTCTATGGTGTTCACCGCCTCAACAGGAACAAAACAAAAGCACGTAAACGAATATCAAAGACTACCGAAATTGGGTTTGGCCCAACCCAAATCTCTCTTGGGCTAACCAAGGATTAGTCCATCAATCACCCCCTAAGCCTTGGTTGTTCCTCCCAAGTCTTCTAACCCGAGTAAGTTTCTCATATCTTCAAATTTAACACAAGGTAATGCTTTTGTTAATATGTCCTGATGTGTTGTAAAGCGCACATGTATTTCCGCCATGTTTTATGTCGTTTTAGTTAGTTTTATATTTGTTTTGAGTCGTTTTTTGTTTGTATTGAGTCGTTGTTGTGTTTACAGGAGCTCGTGACAATTACAAGTGAAAACCCGAAGAAACCGAGCACGAGAATGAAGACCGGAGAAATAAAAGCTAAAAATGGGAAATTTCAAGTCTTCGTGGTACGCGAAGATCAGAGGAGGATCCTTCGCGGTATACGAGGAATTCCAGAAGTGGGCGCGACTAATTTGTCCCTCGCGGTACGCGAGGGACTGGCCATGTTTTCTCGCGGTACGCGAGAGACCTAAATCCCGAGAAAAAAACCCTAATTTTCAAATAAATAGAATTGTAATGCCATAATCAGGGGAGTTCGTATCTTAGCCGTCCAAATAAGGGTTTTAGGCGATTTTGGAGCAATTGGAAGAAGAATCAAGTATAAAGATTAAAGCTTTGGAGTCCGGGTTCGTTTGATTTACGTTTTCGGTTTCAAGATTGAATCTTTGTGTTTGAATTCTGTGTTTGAAACCATGTTCTTGTTTAATTACTTCTGTTTTGGTTGTTTAAGCATGACCCTGAGAGTGATTAGGGATCCACTAGGTTGTCTTTAGCAGTTATCTTTAGAATCCCAGATCCATCTTAGTTCCAGAACAGGTAGAAGTTTTTCTTTGAAAGTAGGATTCCGACCTAGGTAGTGTTCTTCCCATTCTTGATTTCACCCTAGTCTTTCTCTTGATAGTTTGAAATGTTGTTAGTTTTCTGCATTTTTTAGTTAACCCAGTAGTGTAGTAAACCCCCCAAACCAAATCATATTTATTCCAAGTAAGAGTCTAGTTTTGTTACGTAGTGTCTCTAGGGTTCGATAATCCGGTTTAGCATTAAGCTGTGCTACAGTCGATAGGTCCACTTGCCTGTCAGTGCTGTTAAGTTAGAGGGTATTCCTTTTATTACTTAGGAGTCTAGGTTAGGTTTAGTAGTTATTTTTATAAACCGTCCGGACGACATCAAGTTTTTGGCGTCGTTGTCGGGGACACTTGGCAATAGCAATATTAGCTTTGACTAGTTATTTGTTTGATTTTTTGGTTTTATTTGAGTCTGTCTTGTGTGCTTGTCCTCGGTGCTTTCTGTGTGTCTAACTTAGAATCGAGTCTTTCTGTTCTAGAGTCTCTATTTCTTTTCCTATTGAGTCTTTCTGTTTATGCACAACACCCGCTCGCAGGGATCACCATCTTATTCTGATTTCTTAGAGCCCGAGCGAGAGCTACACGAGCGCACACTCAACTTTCGGGAGCGTTTGAAACAGTTGTGCGACAATCAGGTACGTCCTATTAGCCCTATTCCATTTCCTACCATTGGCGACGCTGATCCTCCAGCGAGGCGTATAGTACACCAGAGGGCCAGTGATGAAGTCACGGGCGCGAGATCTCCGATCACCCGCCCCGCCATTCCAAATGCCAATTCCTGGCATATCCCATCACATGTCATGAGTACGATCACTCATGCTACTCAGTTCCATGGTCTTGAGGATGAGGATGCACCCGGACACCTGTCCCGCTTTGTTCGTATATGTGATACCTTTAATATCACGGGTGTATCTGAGACGCTATCTACTTGCGTTTATTCCCATTCTCGCTATCTGGGCGTGCATCTACTTGGCTTGACAACCTTCCTAACAATTCTATCACCACCTGGGAGGATCTTCAAGCCAAGTTCTACAAGAAGTATTATCCACCTTCCAGGGCCGCTCGCCTCAGGGAGCAAATCCACTCCTTCCGGATGGATCCCGACGAGCCTTATCACTTGGTCTGGGAGCGGTTCAACACGTTGTTGAGCCGATATCCCTAGCGTGGTTTGTCCGACTGGGCGATAGTGGAGAAGTTCTATAATGGCCTCACTTTCGAGAAGCAGCAAATGTTCAATACAACTGGGGAGGCCATATCATGGAGAAACTCGAGCCAGCTGAGTGTGAGGAGATGTTCGAAAGCTTCGCTCAAGCCGAACAGCAGTATCCATCTACTAGGACTTCCATTCCTAGTGCTAGAGCACCCGCCTCAGCCTAGAGAGGTGTGCATCAGGTCAACCCTGATTCTAGCATGGCTGCTGCACTCGCCTCAATGACCAACGAGATAAAGGAGCTGAAGCTCAGTGCTCAGCGGTATCAAGTGTGCAGGGGAGGCCACGACACCCGTGATTGCCCAATGAATAATCTATAGCAGGTGAGCTATGTTGGCAACCAGTACCAGAATCGAGGGTATAACCAGAATTCTTTTGGATTAGGATAGAGATCTGGACATAACCCACCAGGGTTTAATGGTCATCAGTAAGTTCAGCAGAATGGAGGAGGACAGATAGGACCTAGCACGGGAAGGAGTGTTGACACGCCTTCGATCAAAGAGATGCTTGAGACTTAGACACAACTGCTCACCCACCTAGTCCAGCAAGACAGGGATGCTAGGCAGAGATTGGATATCCATGAAACTTTACTGAAGAATTAGCAGTCGGCATTCCATGATCTGAAACGCACGGTTAAGGACATCGCTAAGAGTCTAAAGGATCGATAGGGAGGTCAATCTTCAGGCTCCAACCCTTCAGTGATGGCCGTGTCGGTCAGGAGTGGGGAGGAGAAAGAGGTTGCAGAGGATGACTCCCACTCCAGTTTGTACAACATTCCGTCACTTGAGGAGGTCAAGAAGATTGACTGGAGGGCTAGATTCGCGGAGATCGATGCCAGGATGACCGAGGAGCAGGTAGAAGAGGATATAGCAGTAGAGTTTATGCCGAGGAGGCAGAGGAGAAGAAGAATGGGGCGAATATGCAGACCCCCAAGATTGACCCGACTCGTGTTCCCTACCCGGCACGTTTGCTGCCATTCAAGCAAGCCAGGGAGCACAATCACTTCCTTGATTTGTTCAAACAACTAAAGGTCAATATTCCGCTGATAGAGACCCTCCAGCTCATGCCAAAGTATGGCAAGTTCATCAAAGATCTTCTTTCTAACAAGAAGAAGCTAAAGGAGGTCTCTAAAGTCTCACTTAGTGAGCAATGTTCTGCAGTGGTGCAGAACAAACTGCCAGAGAAACTGGGAGATTCGGGTCGTTTCATGATTCCATGTCACCTTGGCAGTTTGCCTGTGCACCACACATTGGCCAATCTGGGTGCTAGCATCAATCTGATGCCCTATTCCTTATACAAGCAGCTAGACCTAGGCGAACCACAGCCGACATGCATGAGCATTTCCTTGGCTGACCGTTCAGTCAAGTATCCACGGGGAATTGTAGAGAATCTGTTAGTGAAAGTAGGCAAATTTGTCTTCCCCGTGGATTTCGTCATTCTATATATGAAAGTAGATGATGGAGTCCCACTCATCCTCTGGCGCCCATTCTTGCGCACCGCCAAGGCAGTAATAGATGTCTTTGACGAGAAACTCACACTTCGTGCAGGGGGTGAGTCAGTAATATTTGATGCCACACAGTCGGTGGAGGATGTTGGCGAGCATAGCCACTCCGTGTGCATGCTTGATGCCTTCATAGACTACCATCGGGACTTTAGCCCAAAAGTAGGAGTAGATGAACCTGCCCCTAATTTAGAAGAACCATCTGATTGGGCGGTAGAGTTGGAGAATTTGTTGGATGAGCCGGACGAATACGGCGATGAGGTACCTGATGATCTGCTGGAGATGATGGCAGAATTCGATGATCATAGGCAAACCCCCAACTGTGGGGATGAAGGAAGAGAGCTTAGAGGATCCCGGAGATCCCGGTGGAGGTTTAGAGATCATATTCATAGTTAATCCCATTTCTGAACCGCTACTCGTCACTGTCGTGCTTTATGAGAGGGTGAGTGTTGACCCGACCCCGAGTTCTAGTGTCCCTAGGTCTACTTCGCCCCGTAAGAGAACCCGTGCGTGGATAGATTCATCTAGGGTGAGGGTAGTGCAATCCCCAAGTGTGGGGATGTTTAGGGAGAATAAACTGCTAGGCTACTTGAATCGTGTTATATTCGGACCGGGTAGGTATAAGTTATGGTGGAAGGACCTGAGTGGTAGCTATAGTTGTTATATGGTGTTGGATATGTTATGGTTTATGTGGAGGACCGGTAGACCGCGACGAATGAAGGCGGTTCCAGTTAGGATCAAGGAGAAGCCTCCTGATAGGTTGGTTTGATTTTTGGGCAAGTGCCCGGGATGTAGAGTTTGAATGCTTTCTTTGATTAGAGTCCGTGTCATTTTCTGTGTTTTTCGGTATTGTGTTTTGTGTGTGTCATGTCTTGCAGGGATTCACGCTTGATTTGGCATGGGAAATCTACGGGAACGAAGTTCTAGGTATGTTTTACATTGGCTTTTATCTTTAGAACAAGTTTTGAAAAACAATTGGGTGAAAATTTTTTTAACGGGTCTAAATTTTTCTAAGTATAAAAGTTGAGAAAAAATTTATCTTTCTGTGATTGAGGCTCCCTCACGGTACGCGTGGGAGTTGGGTGAACCTTTCGCAGTACGCTAGAGATAAAACAATCGGGCTGCCCTGAATTCTAGCTCCTCGCGGTACGCGAGGAGTGGCCCTTGCTTTCTCGAGGTACACGAGGGGACCCTGGCGTCCCCTTTTGCCCTTGTTTTCCCATGGTTTTCCACACCCATCACCACCATTCATCCACCATCTACCCTACCATCATATCACCACCATCCATCATTCCATTTCATTCCCTTCATTCATTACCACCGACCGTGGGAAACATTTGAAACCATTCGTCTCCGATGACCTTCCTTGCCGTGGCATTCATGTCTATGTGTTTGCCACCCATCAGGTACGTATCCTTGCATTCTATCCAGAGTCAATTTGAGTCTTTCATCTTTTATTTGTGTCAATTTAATGTTGTGAGGTTTATTTTGCAGGTATTGTTCGTCTTGCCCGTACTCAATCTCCATTCGGGTAGGACGAATGCTTCTATTACTTTGTAAAGACAACCCAGCAGTGTGTGCAACCGCGACCGAAATGCTATACGGTGCACACGAAGAAGAACGAAGCTGGATACATTTGTTTGCATCTGCATTACCAGCTAAGTCGCTTCCTGTTTTTTTTATTTTTGCATTTTTATTTTAAGTTGTGTTTTGCTTCACATTAAGGACAATGTGTCTTTCAAGTATGGGGATGTGAGTGTCTAGTTTAAGTTTGGGTCTTTATAAAAAAAATCCAAAAATACAAAAAAAAATTGAAAAAAACTTTGAAAAATGTCCTTTGAAATCATAAGTTTTGCATAATAAATGGAAAATGATAGTACAACTGGATCTACTTGTTAAGTTTAAGTGAATAAATAATAGAAAACGCGTCTAATTAGTGATGTTTTGGTAGACCCAGCCGACTTGAATAACTTAAATAAACTGTGAGTGTTACTTATGATTAATCACGTAATAATTTCATGAAATCTTGTGGGTACTCATCTTAGGGTAATGGTAATACTGAAACTGTCAACATATGGTGATAGGTACCACGTTAAGTTAAAATTTAGAGTTTTTAAAAAATTTTGTTGGCACACCACTCTCTTTTTATGAGAATAAATCCGAGTTTCGGTGGCGCCCATTCCATAAATCCATAATTTCCACAAATATGAGCTTAATTAATTTGAAAACTGAGTCTTGCTTATGTGTTTCCCTCTGGGATGGCGAATTGGAGAATACACCCCAAAGTGAAATTTATGTGCTTAACGTTTAGAATCTAGTCTATGTGTTAGCTTTCGGGATAGTGACTTGGTTGAGACGCCTCTAGACGAAAGTTCTCATGATTTAATTAACGCACATTTCCACCCATTCATTCCATAATTCATTGATTTCTAAAATCTGTAAATCTTAGTTTAACGTGGTGGGCAAATCTACATGGTTTAACCCGTGCCTAAACATGACCGTGAGACGGGATTAGGTAGAGCTGTAGCTTTTAATTGTGAGTCCCATATTTTGATTGATTATTGTATAAAGAGGAATTAGAACACATTACGGGGACTAGATAGTTGATGCTTGGGTTTAATCGGACAGAAATACTAATTGTTACTTTTTAACGCGTGAGTATGATTGTTAAGTTAGATTTCAGTTATGATTCCATTGCATACTTTTTTGAGGACGAAAAAAGGTTAAGTGTGGGGATGTTTGATGTGTTGTAAAGCACACATGTATTTCCGCCATGTTTTATGTTGTTTTAGTTAGTTTTATATTTGTTTTGAGTCGTTTTTTGTTCGTATTGAGTCGTTATGTTTACAGGAGCTCGTGATGATTACAAGTGAAAACCCGAAGAAAACGAGCACGAGAATGAAGCCCGGAGAAATAAAAGTTAAAAATGGGAAATTTCAAGTCTTCGCGGTACGCAAAGATCAGAGGAGGATCCTTCGCGGTACGCGAGGAATTCCAGAAGTGGGCGCGACTAATTTATCCCTCGTGGTACGCGAGGGACTGGCCATGTTTTCTCGCGGTACGCAAGAGACCTAAATCCCAAGCAAAAACCCTAATTTTCAATTACATAGAATTGTAATGCCATAATCAGGGAGTTCGTATCTTAGCCGTCGAGAGAAGGGTTTTAGGCGATTTTAGAGCAATTGGAAGAAGAATAAAGTATAAAGATTAAAGCTTTGGAGTCCGGGTTCGTTTGATTTACGTTTTCGGTTTCAAGATTGAATCTTTGTGTTTGAATTCTGTGTTTGAAACCATGTTCTTGTTTAATTACTTCTGTTTTGGTTGTTTAAGCATGATCCTAGGCTAAAACAATAATATTGTCTAGGTTAACGATGATTGCTTGTTAAATTTTCAGTTTTTATCGGTTTTGGATTCATATGATGGTTTAATGATTTTGTAAAGATTCTAGTTTAATAATTATGATGCATATGCATGCTCTAATTCTGATTGTGTGATTGATTTCGATTCCTTGCATTGATTGTGGTTGTCTACCAGTTTGATTAGCGTATCTAGGTCATAGATCTTAGGGTTTGTGATTTCGATGGTTCGCTAGACGTAGTAGCCATAGGATTTGTGATTTATTGTTGATTAGAGTTGAGTGTATGTCATAGTTCAATACCCGAGAGGTGATAATTAGTCAGTTAGTCTTCGTCATTAGGAATCTGAGTGTCAACTGTCTGAGAGGAAGTTGGTTTAGGTGTCTAGTGATTGTTGTTAGTCTGAATCATAGTTATTATTCTAGGATTACCCTATGCATTCTTCGATTGTATCGTGGGCGGTGACACTGAGAGGTAATCCGTTCATTAGGGTACATTGTCATAGTTGGAAATACCTGAGAAGTGATCCAACAATCTGGAGAGTTAGTACACTTTAGGTAGCTTAGTTGCTGACACCCTGAGAGTGATTAGGGATCCACTAGGTTGTCTTTAGCAGTTATCTTTAGAATCCTAGATCCATCTTAGTTCCAGAACCGGTAGAAGTTTTTCTTTACAAGTAGGATTCCGACCTAGGTAGTGTTCTTCCCATTCTTGATTTCACCCTAGTCTTTGTCTTGATAGTTTGAATCGTTCTTAGTTGTCTGCATTTATTAGTTAATCCACTAGTGTAGTAAACCCCCCAAACCAAATCATCTTTAGTCCAAGTCAGAGTCTAGTTTTGTTACGTAGTGTCTCTAGGGTTCGATAATCCGGTTTACCATTAAGCTGTGCTACAGTCGATAGGTCCACTTTCCTGTCAGTGCGGTTAAGTTAGAGGGTATTCCTTTTATTACATAGGAGTCTAGGTTAGGTTTAGTAGTTATTTTTATAGACCGTCTGGACGACATCATGTCCGCCTTTTGTTGTTCACCACTCACGTGTTCCACGTGAACTTCTCCTCTCTTGATGCATTCACGTATAAAATGGAATCGTGTATTTATGTGTTTACTACGACCGTGAAAGACTGAATTTTTCATAAGAGCTATCGCCGATTTTTTGTCTACTCGAAGTTTCACCACCTTTTCTTCACATCCCGTTAGCTCACTAAGAAGCCCTCTTAACCATAAAGCTTGGCAAATAGCGGTAGCGGCTGCCATAAACTCGAACTCATAAGATGAAAATGGCAACCGTCATTTGCTTTTGTGAGTTCCACGAAATGAGCGAAGTACCAAAATAAAATACCATACCGGTAGTGCTTCGCCCATCCGTTTGGTCAGTAGCGTGGCTACTATCACAAAAACCAACCAAATTGAAGTCACCATCTTGATCATACAATATTCCATAATCGACCGTTCCGCGGATATATCTTAAAATTTGTTTAACACGTTGCATGTGACTTTTCTTTGGCTCTTGCATAAATCTACTCATCACACCAACCGAATAATTCAAATCCGGTCTAGTATGTGTCAAATATCGTAGACCTCAGATTATTCGACGGTACTCGGTTGGGTTCATGGTCTCACCCCCTTCATCTTTGTCTACTTGTAATCGAGCTTCCATAGGGAATCGGGTCGAATTACATTCATCCATGCCTGCAATATTAAGCACTTTCTTTGCATAAGCGCTTTGTTTTATGCAATTTTGCCATTCTTTTATGTAACTTCGATTCCCAAATAATAAGATAACAATCCGAGATCTTGCATATCGAACTCAGATTTCATTTGTGCCTTAAACTTCTCGATCTCCTATTCACTTGATCCGGTTATTATGAGGTCGTCTACATATACTCCGACTATCAAAAGTTCTCCTTTCTCACATTTTTTATAAACAACTTGCTCTCTTGGGCACTTTAGGAATTCAAGATGTTTCATAGTCTTGTCTAGTTTTTCGTTCCAAGCACGCGGTGCTTGGCGGAGACCATATAAGGCCTTATGTAACTTGTACACCAAGTGTTCCTTCCCGGGCACGTTGAAACCATCGGGTTGCTTTACGAAGACGGTTTCCTTTAAATCACCATTTAGAAACGCCGATTTGACGTCCATGTGAAAAACTAACCAAGCCCTTTTTGCTGCCAAGGCTAAAATGAACCGAATCTTCTCGAGCCTAGCTACCGGGGCGAACACTTCCTCAAAATCCACCCCCTGTTGTTGAACATATCCTTTTGCCACCAATCTCGCCTTGTATTTTGTTACAATTCTATTTTCTTCCCTTTTAACTTTAAAAACCCATTTTACACCAATCGCCTTTTGGTCCACCGGTAACTCGGATAATTCCCAAGTTCCGTTTTGTTCTATTGAAACCATTTCATCGTACATAGCCTTTTTCCAGTTTTCATTATTTTTTGCTTCTTCATAGTTGGTGGGCTCGTCATTTACAAGCAAGCATTCCTCACATTGAAACATCACATAGTCATCAAAATGTTTTGGTGGCTTTGACTCCGTTTCTGTCCTTCGCAGACTAGATTCCACATTTGTGTTTGATTGAAGGTTACCAAAAGTTTCAAACGTGGATTGGGCCTGCTCTTCGAGTTCAGGAGAGTGATTAGAAAGGTCTCCGATTGAGCTGCATCTGGGCTACCATGGACTGGGTCTTGGGTCTGATTTGAGTGATAAAATTGTAAGGTATTGGGCTGGGTCTCCATTTGATCATACTGATCTGCGCAACTGGCCTGTTGAGCAGCTTCAGTTTGTGTGTCTTCAGATTGATGTGAAACTCCAATCTGATCATTATCATTGTGAACAGAAAAATTGTACCGCCAATGCCGAGTTGATTCGTAACCCGGTCCCAATCAAACCTTTTGTTTTCTTGAAATTTTACATCTCGACTCACATATAAACGTTTTTGATTCGGGTCAAATAGGCGATAGGCTTTCGTCCCGGGTTCTGTTCCAAGGTAAACAACCTCTATACTTCGGTTGTCGAGTTTTTTTTAAATTAACTGATGGTAACTTCATGTAACATGAACATCCAAAAACTCGAAAGTGAGCAACATTGGGCTTTCGACCCTTCAAGGCTTCATATGGAGTTATATTTTTCAATGCTTTGGTCGAAACCCGATTCATTATATAAACGGAATGGCGTACCGCCTCTCCCCAAAAGCTTTGAGGAATTTACATGGCTTTCATCATACTTCTTGTGTATTAAGTACCGTTCTATTTCGCCTTTCAACGACACCGTTTTGTTGCAGTGAATAAGGCGTGGTAAATAGTCTTTTGATACCGTTTTCATCACAGAAGTTGGTGAAACTTTTATTGAGAAATTCTCCGCCCCTATCGCTTTCAAGTGCTTTAATTTTAACTGAGGTTTCTAACTCCACTTCCTGTTTAAACCTTTTGAATGTGTCTAAAGCCTCATCTTTGGTTTTGAGAGTGTAGACCCATGTGTATCTTGTGTAAATATCTACTAGTAACATGAAATAACGATTTCCTCCTAATGTAGGTGGAGAAATTAGTCCACACAAATCGGTATGGACTAATTCAAATGGCTTCGTCGAATGGTACATGGCTTGTTTTGGAAACGGTTCTCGAGCATGCTTGCCTATGTTGGAAATTATGAACCCGTATTCGCGTGTAGGTGAATATAGGAGGACCGTATTTACGTGTAGGTAAATATGGAGGGGCTAGTTTGACAAGTTGTGGTTAAATTAGTTAAGTTTTCTAATTGCATTATAATTAGTATGGTAATGTCTTGGCTAACAAGTTAGGGTTAGTCTATATAAACCATGTTTGGGTTAACATTGTAGTTAAGTGTTAACCGTGTTAGGGTTTCATAATGAGAGTTAGAGAGCTATTGTAATTGGTTTTTTGAGTTATATTTTCAAGTTATAATAAAATTCTTGGAGAGTTATTTCAATTATCGTTTGTTTTAGTTGAGTTATAATCGATTCAATCCTTGAGCCTAACATGCAAGCATCACATATTCGATCCCCATGTTTGGTTTGTAAATTTCCATGGACCATATGACTTGTTATCATGTTATTTATTGTTTTAAAACTCGTGTGACCAAGTCTCGCATGCCAAAGTCATCCTTGGTCATCAATAGAGTTTAGTAGACATACCGGGTTACCGATTTTTAAAGGAATCTTGTATAACCGGTTCGGGCTTCTTGTCACCTTCATGAGTAGAGGTGAACAAAAAAACCGGTTTGGAAATCCAAACCGGTTTCAAACCGAAACTTGACCCGAGACTAAACCGGTTTCAAACTTGTGTGAATCGTCGGTTTTGAACCGGTTCACTGTTCCCTGCGAATTAGCGGTTTAGGACCGGTTTTTTGAGAACCGGTTTAACGGTCAACTTCAAAAACTAGCCGTTGGGAAAATGGCTATATAGCCATTAGGAGCCGTTATTTTGTCTTTTTCACCCATTTTAAACCTCAAACACATTATAAATAGGTAGTGGGTGTTTTGGTTAAATCACACTTCTCAAACCCGCTCTCTACACTCTCGTTTATAAAAAAACGCTCAAAAAACGCTATGGCCAATTCAAGTTTTGGTGTTTCCTCTTCCGAAGTTAGCGTTGTGAAAATCATACCAACAACGAGGAACCCCGCAATTTGGTCAAACTATGATCATTGTGAGCTGTCTAACGGGATGGAACGTGCTCGTTGCAAAAATTGTGGTGGGTTTTTTAAAAAGGATTCAAACTCTACTCTAAGAACTCATATGGAAAAATCTTGCCCGAGTTTGAAGAAAATTCCGGGTGAGGGTCAAGCATCTATGACAAGCGAGGGTGGAATTTGGAACTTTGATCCAAATATTGTTCGAGATAGAATGGTGAAATTAGTTATTCAAAGAGGTTTGCCGTTCAACCACTTCGACAACCCGCTCGTGACGAGGATGATTCAAGAAGTCCTTCAAGCACGTTATCATCAAGTAAGTCGTAGTACTCTTAGACGTGATTGTCTAAAAATGTCGAAAAAAGCAAAAAAAGAATTAATTTTAGGTTTTAAAAAATTGAAAACCGGTGTGAACTTAACCACCGACGTTTGGTCGGCTCCACATGGTATTCCCGACTCATATATTTGCGTTACCGCTCATTGGGTAGATCCCAATACGTGGCAAATGATGAAACGTACAATCGCGTTTCATATGTTTGAATATCCGCACACGGGTCAAAATTTATTTCACATTTTAGATGGTGTGATAACCGATTTTAAATTACAAAATAAATTATTTTCAATATCTTTTGATAATGCCTCAAATAATACAAATGCGGTTCAAAAATTAATATTAAAATATAAACCGATTTGCAACGGCGCTTTTTTTCATAGTCGATGTATTGCACACATCATCAACTTAGCCGTGCAAGACGGGCTTGCGGTTGAACCCGTTATTGAATTAAGTAATGCATTTCGAGTCAAGCTTAAAGACGTTTTTAGTAGTAGCAAAAAAAGATACCATGAATATATTAGATTTTGTGATGATATGGGTTTGATTTGCTTAGGTCCCAATTGGGACCTCCCAACAAGATGGAATTCAACTCATAAAATGTTTCATAGTGCTATACGTCAAAGATGAACTTTAGAAATTGATCATGATTTGTTTTCCTCAAAACCGCGTCGTAAAATTCAAAAATTTTCGTCTACGAGTTGGAACATTCTTGAAAATATAACCGAATTGCTCGAAGTTTTCAAAACCGCCACCACTTTTTTATCCGGGGTTTATTACCCCCACAAGTTCATTGGCTCTTAAACAAATATTTCTAATGTGTCACAAATTAGCCGAACTTGAAAATAAAAATACTCTTTTTACGAAAATGATAAAACCGATGAAAGAAAAATTTGTTAAATATTTAAAGAAATGCCTACGGTTATAACTTGTGCCGCCGCATTAAACCCTACAATTAATGTTTACGGTGTTGAAACCTTGATTGGTAAAATAACTTACGATTTGGATTTTAATTCCGAAGATATTCATTTTTCAACCGTAACAAAAACTTATTTTAACAAATGTTTGCAAGATTTGTTTGATATTTATTTGCATAAATATGGTACAACACAAACCCCACATGATACGATGGGTGCGGGCGCATCAAGTAGTAGCTCAAGGAATGTTAACTTATATTTGTATAACGAAATGAGAAATGAATTTAGTAAACGGGCTAGAGGTTCCACCCCGAGTAGCGAACTCGGAAGGTATACCGGAACAAACTTTTTATCATTTACGAGTCTGGATGTTTTTGAGGACTTTGATATTTTGGCTTGGTGGAAAGAAAACGAATCTACTTTTCCGGTCCTTTCCGCCATGGCCCGTGATTTACTAACCGTCCAAGCTTCCACGGTAGCTTCGGAATCCGTTTTTTTTCTTAGTGGCAGGGTTTTATCTATCCGAAGAACTAGACTCACTCCCGCGGCAATGGAAATGTGCATTTGCTTGAAAGACCATTTGGATGCGGTAGATAGGAGACAAAATAGAAGTTCGCTTGAAGACGAAATTGAAGTTGAAGAATTCATATACGAATCCGAGGTCAACCAAGGATTGGCGAGCCCACTTACAAATGAAGAACTCGCCGAAGATGATAAACTACGAGGATCCACTAGTAACTCCGAGAATGACGGCGAAGATTAAACAAAAAATCTTTTCTCGTATTTTAGAATTATCTTGTTTAATTTTGCAATGTTTTGTGATTTCCGAACTCCTACAATATGAATAAACATTGAACTTTATGTTTTTATTTGTTAAATATTTGTTTTTTAATTTATTTTATTAAAAATATTTTTTTTAAAAACCGGTTTAAACCGGTTCACCAACCCGAACCGGTCCAGAACCGAACTGAACCGGTTCAACAGGTTCGGGATTTTATATGTTATAAATCGGTTTAATCCAAACCGGTTTTAGTCAAAACCGGTTTAATGTTTGCGTTAACCAAACTGGTTCGGACCGGTTTGGAACCGGTTCGGTTCAAAAACCCGGTTTGTGCACCTCTATTCATGAGCACTTGATTACCTTCTTCATACAACAAGAGTTGATCACCTTCCATCCATACTTTACACCCATTTTCGGTTAGTTGACCGAGACTTAATATATTACTCTTTAAGTCGGGTATGTAATACACGTCATGTACAACCCGGTGCTCCCCGTTCTTGCATTCGAAAACGATTGATCCTTTACCTTTTATTTCAACTTTTGAACCGTCACCAAACTTCACCAATCCTTTTATGTTAAGATCAATTTCTTTGAAGTGGTTTTCTTGACCCGTCATGTGATTGGATGCTCCGTTATCCAAGTACCAAATTGACCCGTCTTGAGAATCTTTTGCGTATATCGGGTGGACTTTATCTTCATTTAGAAGAACCTTTTCTTCCTCGATCTCGATTGCCGTCATCATCAAGACTTTCTTCTTTGTTTCTGTTTCGTTCAAGTTCGTTTCAGCAACTGTTTGTTTAGTACATTCCCATGCATAATGGCCGAGATTGTTACAATTGTAACACCGGACGTTCCTTTTATCTCGACCCCGGTTATTTTGATTTTCCTGACTTTCTTTGTTGCCTTGAGTGCCTCCATCATGTCGGTAATCATTATTGTTGTACCGGCCACGACCCCGGTCGTACCTGCGTTCACGGCCTCTACCGCGTCCGCCACCCCGACCTCGACCGGCTTGAGTTTTCCGGTCTTGATCGGTCTTCTTTCTTGGGTTACTATCTATGCTAGACAGCATGAGTTTTCCCATTTGTTCAGCAACTCCTTCTCGTCCCTTAATTCTTTCTTCGAACGTCTTTAACCTTCCAACACAATCTTCAAAATTCATCGCGTCTAGGTCGGCAAACTGTTCTATTGTTGCCACTATAGCAATGAACCGATCCGACATAGCATCCAAAATCTTTCTTACTACTGCCTTGTCTTCCAAGTTTGAACCCAAACTTCGAAATCTATTTATGATTTCCGACAATCTACCTGCAAACTCCTCCACTGACTCGTTTTCCTTCATCTTTGTTTTATAAAAATCCCGTTTCAATGTTTGTAAACGGGCTTGTTGAACTCGGTCGGCTCCTAGGTATCTCACCCTTAGAGCTTCCCATATTTCTCGAGCGCTTCGGGTTGAAGCAACTTGAGAGAGGACGTTTTCGGGAAGTGCTTGGTAAATTATGGCTCGTTCCAACTTGTTCTTTTGAGGTTCTACCGCGTCTCCGGTGACCGGATCTACCGTCTCCCATAGAGCTTGTGCGTCTAATATCGCTTCTATCATAACAGTCCACGTGTTGTAGTTACTTGTTAACTTAGGGCATGTTAGGTTTGATGACCCGACTGAAAAGGTTCAGACAAGTTAACAGAAGGATGAAGATCGAATTAATAATTCTCATTGATGGAATGACAATATAAATACAATGTACAGGAATGATTATAGGAGACAATTAAGCTAAAACATTAAGACAAAATATTGACCAATAATACAAGTAAATACATTACATAAATAGTTATAATCATCCAAAGGAAAGGCTGATTTGTAGGGATGATGAGATCATTCCTTAACATTCCCCCGCAAGATGGACGAACCGGATGTGAGACCAATCTTGGTAACAAGAGAGTGGAACCTGGGTCGTAATAGGGGCTTGGTCAGTGCATCCGCGAGCTGGTCATCTCCAGCGATGTGGGTTACTCGTAGCAAGCCTGTTTGGACCTTTTCCCTTACAAAATGGAAATCCAAAGCTAGATGTTTCATACGAGAGTGAAAAACCGGGTTTGCTGAGTAAGTGGTAGCGCTTAGGTTATCACAATAGATGGTAGGTATAATGGAAGATTTGTAACCTAGCTCAGAAAGTAGTGAGAGCAGCCATTGTACCTCGGTGGTGGTGGACGCAAAAGCTCAAAATTCCGCTTCTGTGGAACTACGAGCCAAGGTGCTTTGGCGTTTGGAGCTCCAGGAGATGGGATTAGCACCGAGGTAGACGAGATAACCAGTAGTGATTCTATAATTGTCTTTGTCGCCGGCCCAGTCTGCATCTGTAAAGGCATGCAAGTGAAGGGGGAATTATAGCGAAGTAAAATACCGTGGTGTAATGTCCCATGTAGGTAGCGTAAAAGTCTTTTTAGAGTTGCCCAATGATGAGATGTAGGTGTATGCATGTATTGTGATAACTTGTTGAAAGTAAAGGCCACGTCTGGTCTAGTAAGAGACAGATATTGAAGAGCACCTACAATGGTTCGATATTCTGTTGGGTTAGGGTAAGAAGTGCCACCATGCAATGTAAGCGGTTCAGAACATGTAATCGGTGTGGAAATAGACTTGCAATCACTCATATTTGCTTTGTGAAGAATGTCGGAGATGTATTTCTTTTGTGAAAGAAGAACACCATGGGAATGTGGCAAGACTTCGATGCCAAGAAAGTAAGATAATGGACCAAGATCTTTTAAGGAAAATTTGGTGGATAGTAGGTTTATGAAGCGAGCTATAAGAGTGTTAGATGGATCGGTGATGATGATATCATCAACATAAACAAGAATGAAGATGGGTGAAGAGCCAATGGTGAAGGTGAAGAGAGAGGAGTCAGAAACGGTAGGTTTGAAACCATGAGATATGAGGAAGGATTTTAGTTCATCATACCATGCGCGAGAGGCTTGGCGAAGCCCATATATGGCTTTATTTAACTTGCACACATGAGTGGGAAAAGATGGGTTGATAAAACCCGGTGGTTGAGACATGAAAACGTCTTCATTTAATGTCCCTTGGAGGAAGGCATTGTTAATGTCTAGTTGGCGTAGGGACCAACCTAGAGAAACTGCTAAAGAAAGGACAAGCCGATGGGTAATCGGTTTTAGGACCGGACTAAAGGTTTCGATGTAGTCAATGCCTGGGCTTTGAGTAAATCCCTTAGCGACCAAGCGAGCCTTAAGACGTTCAACAGATCCATCCGTTTTGTATTTCGTTCGATATACCCATTTGCAACCAACTAGATTAGGAGCAAGTGTAGATGGTACAAGGGTCCAAGTGTTGTTTCGTTCAAGCGCATTGAACTCGGCTTGCATGGCGTGACGCCAAGACGGGTGTTTTAACGCTTGAGTAATGGTTTATGGTTTGATAGGAGCAGAAGGACTAGTAGTATATAACTGGAAATCAGAGTTGTGGTATCATGGGTTTGGTTTGGGATTTGAACGAGTGGTAGGTTTGGGAAGAGGTGTGGTTTCTGTTTCAACAGATAGAGAGGGTGAGGGTGCAACAGTATGTTGGGAAGGGGAAGGTGGATTGGAAGTGGAGTTAGTTTGCATGAGTGGAGAGGTAGTGGAGGAAGGTGACGTAGGTGGGGTTTGAGTATTAAGGTTTGGTAGAGTAGGTGAAGTAGGGGAATTTTGGGCAGGAGGGGAGGTGGGTAAATTTTGGGCAGTAGAAGTATGGTCGTTGGTAGAGGAAGCAGGTGTGGTGTTGGAAGTACTTGATGTTGAAATGGGTAGGGATATGGAGACCCAATCAGTTAAGGAGGTAGAAGAGGTGGAGGGAGAGTTGGTAAGGCGTTCAAAGGGAAAATTATTTTCCACAAAAACAACATGTCTTGAGGAATATGTTTTATAGGTTACAGGGTCAAAGGAATAGTAGGCGCTTTGAGTTGGAGAATAACCAACGAAAATCGGAGTAGATCGTGAGTGTAATTTGTGAGGGGAATAAGGTCGAAGCCATGGGTAGCATAAACAACCGAAGCTTCGAAGTTTGGTATAATTAGGATGTTTTTGAAATAATTTGTAGAAAGGTGATTTGTTATGGAGGGTGTGTGTGGGAAGCCTATTAATGAGATAGGCTGCTGTAGTGAAGGCAAATGGCCAGAATGTGACGGGCATTTTGGCATGGGATAGTAAGGTGAGGCCGGTTTCGACAATGTGTCGGTGGCGTCGTTCGGCATATCCATTGTGTTCCGGAGTGTGAGGGGGTGATGTGAGATGTGAGATGCCATGAGATATTATATGGGGTAAAAGTTTTATGTATTCACCCCCATTGTCAGAAAATAGTTGTTTTATTTTTCGGTGAAAGAAATTTTCAACTAGATTTTGGAACCTAGTGAATGTAGATAGGGAATCGGACTTTCTTTTTAAAGGATAAAGCCATGTGTATTTTGTAAAATGGTCCACAAAGATAATATAATATTTGTAATTGTCAAATGAAGTAACCGGGGAACACCATACATCCGAGAAAATCAAATCAAGTGGTGCATTTGATGAGAGAGAAGAGGTTGAAAAAGCTAGTCGATGACTTTTATTAATTTGACAAGGATTACAATTTTCATTAAAACGGGAATTAAAGGAAATAAGAGATGACAAAAGCTTAAAGACTTTATTATGCGGGTGTCCAAGACGGTGGTGCCAAGTTGTAGAATTGATGCTTTGCACGGTGAAGACCGATGGAGGAGACGAGAAGGCTGAGTGAAGTTCATACATTCCTTTGGTTGCTGTTCCTTGAAGGATCTTGAGTTTTGTGGCCCGATCCTTAATGAAAAAAATAGAAGAGTAAAATTTCATAGAAAGATTATTGTCATAACACAGTTTAGAGATAGATATAATGTTTTTAGATAGGGAGGGAACACATAATACATGTGTAAGAATAAGAGGTGTGTTAGGAGTATTAATAACAAGAGAGCCTATATGAGTGATTGTAAGGCATGAACCATCTCCGATGACGAGTTCTTCCGTTCCATCATAAGGGGCATGAAGAGAGAGGTTGTTCAAATCATTTGTGACGTGGTGAGAGGCACCGCTATCAAAGATCTAGTTGGTGGAGCTTCCACCATTTGTGTTCATCATGTTTACTTGCGCAATCCTAACCTGTGAGCCACGGTTATAAACAGGAATAGAAATCGTCGGATGTACCTGTTTAAAGGCAGAACAGTTTGTAAGAGAATGGCCCTTTTGGTGACACCATTGGCATTTGCCAAGGTAAGGACGTTGAGCATTGGTAGCCGGCGGTGTAGGTAGTAATCCAGAAGTGTTGTTATGTGGTCTGTGTTGAAAAAACTGGTTGCTTTGTTTAGTTGCCCAAGATCTTCCTGGGGTCTGTTTTGAGCATAGAACACAGAGGCAGGCTGATGTGCAACATTTGATGCAGTTTGTTGTAAGAGAGATAATTCATGGTTGATGAGCTTTTCGTGTAACTCATTAAAAGAGATGGTGGAGTCTCTGGCGTGAATGGAATCCAGAATGGGTTTGTAGGCTGTTTGATCGAGTCCGTTTAGAATGGCATCGATCACGTTTTCATCATCCATCTTCTTGCCTAGTATAGCCAATTCATCAACAATAGTTTTGATATCTTGCATGTATTTAGTTATGGATTGAGTGGGTGTCTTGGAGAGTTGTTTGAGATGGTATTTCAATTGTTTGATATGGCCTCGGCTAGGGGAGGCGTATGTTTTGGCTAAGATCTTCCATGCTTCATAGGACGATGGAGCACCAGTGATGAGTGGAACGATTGCCGGTGACAAGCTTCCAACAAGTGCCCCGAAAAGTAAATTGTCTTGACGGAACCATTTTGGGAAATCCTCATGGGGTGTTTCAGTTCCGTCTTCTGCAGTTGTGACTTTGGGTGCACAATGAGATCCATCTATAAACTTGAATAAATCAAGGCCATAGAGTAAAGCTTCGATCTGTGTCTTCCAGGCTAGATAGTTGGAGGCGGTGAGTTTCAGTGTGGCCGGCAATGTGATAACAGTGAGATCTTTCATCGATGGATTGTTGAGCACGAGATTGGAATCTGTCATGGTGAATGTTGGTGTGTTTGGACGAGAGGGAGCGGGTGATGAAGAACGAGAGGAGGCTGGTGATGAAGAGCTAGATGTATTTGTGGATGGGGTTTTAGAGCCTTGCTCTGATACCATGAAAAGGTTCAGACAAGTTAACAGAAGGATGAAGATCAAATTAATAATTCTCATTGATGGAATGATAATATAAATACAATGTACAGGAATGATTATAGGAGACAATTAAGCTAAAACATTAAGACAAAATATTGACCAATAATACAAGTAAATACATTACATAAATAATTATAATCATCCAAAGGAAAGGCTGATTTGTAGGGATGATGAGATCATTCCTTAACACCGACATCCCGCTGTTGAATGACGATGTGCTGTGGAGGTTGACCTTCCGCCATCTGGGTCGTCAATTGTTGTGTGGTTAAGCACACCACAAATGGGTTCTTGGATAGACTTGATCAGTTGTTTATGTTGTGGTTAGACCCCCCACAACACTTCCTTCGATAAGCAAGAGATGGAAGATGATATTACTGTGGTTATTCGCCCCACAATACTCCTTGCACCTTCTTCTTGAAGCCGATCTCCAATTCTCATAAAACCAATCTGTTGTTCTTTTCTTCCGATTGCATAAAGGACGTGGTTACACACCCCACGTCTTGATAGGAGAGTCTTAGATAAGCTCTGATACCTATGGTTGGAGAACAATCGGTATTATACGAACACAAACACGAGAATTTTTGTTGGGGGACTCTCCCTTTTTCTTTATTTTATTAGAACTTAAAACTGCAATAACAAAATACGAACTCCTACTTATACTAATTCCAAGCGTTGGAATTAAGCTAGAATACCTATTCTTCTTGGACAAGGAATACAAATTTGGATCCTACCACAACTTGGTCTGTGGTGTTCACCGACTCAACAGGAACAAAACAAAAGCACGTAAACAAATATCTAAGACTACCGAAATTGGGTTTGGCCCAACCCAAATCTCTCTTGGGCTAACCAAGGATTAGTCCATCAACTATCACATTAATCCTTCCTACACGTTGGAAAATATCAGTCAACACAAAGAAACCAAATGTAGTCTGCACCGTATTGGACGTTGAGGACCAGCTATATTTGTGATACAACTTATTTCATTGTACAGTCAACGCATTTTAGTCTTGCACAATGTCGGACGTTAAGGAACATTTTAATCAGTCCATAGCATCCACCGATTGATTCCCACAATAAATCCTCAACAACCAGAAGAATCAATATTTGTGATTCATATTAGATTAAAAAACAAAATGAAGTTGCCGCATATTTACATTTTATTCATCTTCATTTCATTTACAACCGCGGTTACAGAATTAGTTCCCAGTTATGCCAAGCCCGGATGCAAAGACAGGTGCGGGAATTTTACCATTCCATACCCTTTTGGAATCGGTCCCAACTGTTTCCTCAACCGATGGTACGCTGTCGATTGCAACTCCTCGAAACCTTATCTATCCGCTCTAAAAAACCTCCCATTGTTGGGTGTAGACTTGCATGAACAGATTGTTCTTGTCGATGTACAAACAAGCTCAGATTCTCAAGCCCCTGTTTGGAATAGCAGTCAAATCCTAAATCTTCGTGGCAGCCCATTCCTGTTTTCGAAAACATACAACAAGTTCTTCTTTGAGGGATGTGGTACTGTTACCATATCGAGCGGTGGAAATGTGGTCACGGTGTGTTCGGTAACGAGTTTTCTGGCAGATGTAAGTAATTTGAGGAGAAATAAATGTAATAAAGTCAATTGTTGTGAAGCAAACGTTCCTTATTATCTGGAGAATTACAGTATGAACGCGACGAGCAATGAGTCGTGCCTGTCTGCGTTTTTGGTGGCTGATTATAAATATGTTGATGCGTTGTTTCCGGGCCAAGTTTTTGTTGGGGACAGTTCTTATATCCCAATGGTACTTCAGTGGACGCTACCAGAAAATTACAGTTGTAACTATAATTTAAGCAAAGTTAAGTTACAGATCGGTCAGCATGATTATGTGTTCACTGGGAAGTGTAGCTGCCGGTCTGAATTAGAGGAAGGGAACCCATATCTACCTGGTGAATGCGAAGGTAGTTTCGCTTGTTTTTCATTCTTAAGTATGGTACTTACAACCTGATCTAAAAACAGGTCCAAAAACTAAAAACAGTTTTTTTTTCCAATGTGGTTTTAATCAATGTAAGGAATTTTAAGAGGTTTTAAAAACAATAAAGCATAAGCTCGTTCAATACGCTTTTAGGCTGGCTAAGCCCGTTTTTGGTCATTTTACTCTGTTGTAAGCAGACAGAGGCTCGCCTTGCCTTGCCTACATCTATGCCAAGGCGCTGCCCTCACTTGCGGTTTTTGAAGCGGCTCGCCTTTTGATATGTAAGGGTCGCCTAGGGGCCGCCTCACGTGTGTTTGAAAACATAGCTTACGACTCAGTCTTATAAATTTCGTGTGATTTTAGTTACTGAAGAATGTAGAAAGTGTATGGAAACGCGGGGATTATGTGTATACAAAGAATCGTATGGTGTTCTACGGAGCTTCATTTGTGATCAAAACGCCCGCCATAGTGGAAGCAAGTTATCATCACTCCGGGTTGTTTTTATAGGTATATATACCGAATCTTTTCGATTATATATTCAGTTTAGTGTCTCTGTAATACCATTAGAATGACATAAAATAACAAACAAACTTAGTAAATCCACATAATTTTTTTAATCTATGGGGATTTTTTAAAACCATTTTGGTTTATAGGTGAATTTGGAAACATTTTTGGTTTATAGGTAATACCATTAGAATGACATAAAATAACAAACA
The DNA here is from genome assembly GCA_023525975.1 of Smallanthus sonchifolius. NCBI lineage: Eukaryota > Viridiplantae > Streptophyta > Magnoliopsida > Asterales > Asteraceae > Smallanthus > Smallanthus sonchifolius. Next base: position 40,293,379 of record CM042042.1, on the reverse strand, counting down.
AACTTAGTAAATCCACATAATTTTTTTAATCTATGGGGATTTTTTAAAACCATTTTGGTTTATAGGTGAATTTGGAAACATTTTTGGTTTATAGGTGGTCGTGGAAGCGGACTCATCCGCGTTTCTTTTTTTCCCCCGGAGTTCATTGTTTCTAGGCTGCAAACTCATAAAAATGGTGAGGTCCTCTTGCCATGACAGCGGATTCAAGGGCTAAAAGTCTAAGTCTTCTTGCTTGGGCAACAAACTCCCTTAAACCAATACATTTCCAAAAAAACACCCGGAAACCTAACTGGATTTAGTATCCACATCATTTCTCGAAAAAATCTAAATTCACACGTAACAAAGTTATCGGTAGGGTCTAGGAGAGTGAAAACCTTTATGGTAGTGAGGCAACTCCTAGTGGACCTCCGACTTGAAGCATATTTGTTAGTTCAAGAATCCAATTTGTACATATGATCAGAATCACTTTTTTTTTTTCAATCAGCCCATCTAAATGTAAAAGCAGTCCACTTTTTAACATTGAAGCAGAAACACAATTGTTGCATCTAAGCAACGTTTTTGGCTTCTTAGTTTAAACATCTTTTTTGAGCAAAAGGATACGGGACAAGTATGTTAGCCCCCTTTCAAGGTTAATTTGTCATGATCTTACTTTAGTTGAGATTTGCATATTCTTCTAGAAGAAAACGAGTTTTCGAGTCATCACACTATTAATTTCCTTTCAAACTGACTGTTATATTTAGGAAAAATAACGGTAAAAATAAGCGACTTTAAATGATTTTAGTAAAACTCGTTACAATGTATTTTTTATTTTCCATTCTACAAACATAATGGTTGGTTTGCAACAAATTACAAGTTTTGTGGTTGAAAATCCCATCTACTCTTTCTTTTAGACTTGGTTAATCTTTCGTGCTTATATCATTCTTAAGAGTTGTATTAATCTTCTTGGAATTCAATATTTAGGTCTTGCCATAAGTATTCTCGTCCTATTTCTTACGGCCCTAGGCATTGCATTGTACAAACAAAGAGCCAAAGACAGAAAACGGAAAAATATATTTTTTGAACGAAATGGTGGCCTACTTCTGAAACAACAAGAAGCACTTGACAAGGGTTTAGTTGATAAAACCAAACTTTTCACATCCAATGAGCTAGAGAAGGCAACAAACAACTTTAATGAGAATATGATTATAGGCCGAGGAGGCCAAGGTACGGTATACAAAGGCACGCTGAATGATGGAAGGATTGTAGCAATCAAGAAGTCAAAGGCAGTTGACCAAAGTCAACTAGAGCAATTTATTAATGAGGTGGTCATTCTATCACAAGTCAATCATAGGAATGTGGTCAAACTATTAGGATGTTGCTTAGAGACTGATGTTCCTATACTAGTTTCAGAGTTCATTCCAAACGGGACATTATATGAGCATATTCATCATGAGAATACAAAGGTCTTCCTTTCATTGAACACACGATTACAAATTGCTACAGAGGTAGCTGGAGCACTATCTTATTTGCATTCAGCAATATCTGTCTCAATTTACCATAGGGACATCAAATCCACAAACATACTTTTAGATGAAGAATATAGAGCTAAAGTATCCGACTTTGGAACATCAAGGTTTGTCTCAGTCGGTGTAACTCACCTCACTACCTTAGTCCGAGGGACAATTGGCTACATGGATCCAGAGTACTTTCAATCTAGTCAATTCACTGAAAAAAGCGATGTTTATAGTTTTGGTGTTGTTTTAATTGAATTGTTAACAGGAGAAACACCAATATGCTCAAGTAGATTTGGTGAAAACAAAAGCTTGGCTGCACACTTTATGACGAGCTTTGAAGAAGGCCGAGTGATGTCTGTTCTTGATTCAAATATGGTGAGAGAGGGTGGTATGGATGTCTTACTAGAAGTAGCTAACCTAGCAATAAGATGCTTAAATTTGTGTGGGAAAAACAGGCCAACAATGAAAGAAGTAGCCTTGGTGTTAGAAACAATTAGAATGTCACATGTCATTTATGGTTAAATCTGATTTTAGAGATGTGAAGTACGATGATGGAGAAGAAGAAAAATTACTAATGTTAACATATGGAGAGTCAACATCAAGCAACATCAACTAGTTAGGTAATTTCTCTAGCAATATTAGGATGTACTAAATTTAAGACATGTTATGATGAAGACGTCCTATTTGGTCTATGTCATTTATAGGCCAGTGTGTGGTTGTTTGTTATTAAATGCATCTTTAATTAGTATTATCAACTTTTTGATCTTGTGGTTTAATTTTCTGTGAATCAATAATCAGTCTTGTACAAATGTTGCATTTTGTATATGTGACAACTTAAAGGGTGTGATTAAGTCTCATGACATGCTGGGCGGGTTCGATCAGGTGACCGGTGAAAACGGGTGAGTTACAGAACGGGTGGGGGTCGATACAGGTTCTACGCAATATTAGTTCAGGTTAAAATGAATGATCAGTAAATGAGTTCGGGTCAAAAACGGGTTCTAAGAAAAATAAGTTCAGGTCAAAATGGGTGGTTTAGAAGAATGAATCATTGGCAAAATCAACCGCTTGTTCATAACTTTCTATGTATACACATGGATAGATTAAACAAAACTTGAAACACAACCAAACTGTCTAGGTGGTGACGGTGGATGTCGGACTACGAGGTTGTGTTAGGGTGGCGATGGCTGAGATGGTGGAGATGAAGGCGGTGATGATGGTGATAGTGGGTGGTGGAGGCGACAACGAGCGGTTGGTGTGTCGGTGGTAATGGTGGTGGAGTGACGGAGCGGTAGTTGATTTTCAATTGCACGGAGGCGGTGGCGATGATGGCGATAGGGGGTGGGCAAGTCGATGGCAATCGCGGCGGCGGCGGGAGCTGCATAGGTGGCAATGGTGGTGGAGGGGCGGCGGGGGTGGCGGGCGGTTGGTCAATGATGCTAACCCATTTTGAAGTTAGTTTTAAATGAGTGACCCATTTTGACCTGTTGTATGGTTTGAGTATACGCTAGTTGACCCGTTGAAACGACCCGTCCATTAATTTGAGCTAACCCAAATCAACCCATATGCAAATATTTTTTACCCAAATCAACTCATTCTCTATAGAATGGCTCATGGTTGCCACCCATATATAGATGGTATGGTATGAATTGACAACTTCAAGTGAGAGGTTATACTATGTGTAATGGTTAGTAAGTGTGAACAAAAAAATGAATCCACATAGGCTTCACGTAAGCAGTACTTGTTTAATGAGTGTGAGCAAAAACGGTGTGTAATGATTTACTAAGTGTGGCCACTCTCTCACACATACACAAAAACAAACACACACACCATCCACGTATGTTGCCACAATCACCTCCCCCCCCTCTTCCCACGCCCAGACGGAGCGGTGTGCCACGCCTGTGTCTGTTGAGGTGGCTCTCATGCCCCCTCTCACGCTATCACCACACACAGCCTTACGACAAGTAAAAATGAGGAAAAAGAGACTACGCACAGTCGCACAGTCGCACAACCCACCGTCATTATGTATTTCACCTAAAATAGATGATCCTTCATACACGGCAGGAAAATCAAACACCTTATAGTTTACGGTGGAAAATGACTAATGTCTTTATCCTCCAAAAGAAAATGTACTATTTTTCCAATTTAGAATGTTACAACTTGTTTAATTTTAGGAGTAAACGTCACTCCCGAAGTTAATATTCAGTCAACTTATAGAAACCAATTGTAGTCTTGCACCGCATTAGACGTAGCTAAATTTGTCTGCATCATCCACCAATAATAACCACAACAAAACCCCAACAACCAAAACAGAAAGATCCGTGATTCATCGTAGAATCAAAAGCAATGAAGTTGCCTTACATTTACGTTATACTCATCTGCATTTCCTAACAACCGCGGCAGCAGAGTTAGTTGTTGGGTTTTCGTCCAGTAGTGATCAGTTAGATTAGTTATCAAAAAAAGTTGATAAATAATTATAGATTAATAATAATTATTTAGTAATTATTAATACGTAGCGGAACGAAACCGATTCAACACAATATGAAACCCGACAGGATCTGGGTTACAAAATCATACGAATACGGAATAAATTAAATCTAACTACCAATGAGATTAATTATACCTTAGTGGTTAATGATTAACCGATCAAGACACCGAGGTACAACGAACCGATGCTAGATCACGAACCGAACGCGAGAGAACAGGAAGCGCGGGAAGGCCGATTCACGCAAGGCAGCAGCGACGGCTGATGCGGCGCAGCTGATTACGGTTGGCCGGAACTTGCAAAATAGGAGCAATTCTTATTCTTGCTAGCCGCTTTGAAAACGGCAAAAAGTCAAAATCGAATTCCTCCTGTTGCGGCGGTGTTCCAACTCTTGGGGTGAAAACCTATTATTAGATTATTATTATTATTATTATATATTATATAATAATAATAAACCCTACTAATTATTTTCGAGCCCATAGTCCAACACGAGATAAAAAGCATGTACCCATTTAATTGTTTTAATAAAAATATTAAAACAATAAATATGAATTATTATTTATAAACTTGTATAAATAATAAATCCCGTATAACGAATATATATAAAATATATCGTCTCGCTAACAGTTCGTAATTACCAGTTAAGCGGTTAAGTGAATTTAATGTTCGTTGCCCTAGGTGTAACTCTTACGGGTCACAACTTAGTTAGTAGTGTTAAATAATCATGGCCGGACATATAATTCCAACAGTCTCCCACTTGGACGTCCTTCGATTAAGTCCTTAATGCAGACAACTAGCGGTGTTCTAGCTACATATGGTTGCCCCTAACAAGGTATGACACTTTAAAGTCATTAACCAAAACATCTTGCTATTGCAAGACGATAGACTTATGGTAATAATCGTCATCTATCATTTCTGTAAAAGACATCAATTGAATCAATGAGACATGGATTAGGTTCATTCTCATACATCTTTCAATCATTATTGTTCTCGTTCCAGATTCATAGTGGTCCAATCAAACACATAGTCAGTTTGGGTAAGGCCTTACACTTCACCAGTTTGAATCACGAGGGCGCCACGATGTCTAACTATTACATATCATGTAAGAGTACAGAATCCCTTATCGACTACATACAACTCCCACTGAACTTCAGATCTGTTCCCAATCAATGCCTTTATGACTGGCAGTTACGCGACAGCGGTTGACAGTGATTAAAGAACAGTCCTTGGTAAACGAAAGTTCTAGTATGAATCTCAAGTCAGAGGTTACTAAATGAGTATACCAATATCAAAACATCTTATGATTAAAATCCATGAAGATGATTTGAAGCGAGTTACATCCAACGTCATCCAAGATGAGGTCTGTGAAATTGGAAGTCAACTACTTGAGTCCAAGTTCATAATAGTCTTAATTCAGAGTCGTTCCCACGATTCTGATCGACTACGGATAATTAAGAATACAAGATTCATGGATTAAACGTATTAAAATCAAACACGGTTATAAGATTCAAAGTTGCATTTAACTAGTAAATCAAACTGAGTTCAAAAAGTATAACTGTTTAATGTTTGTACTTCCAAATACTAAATCAAAACATATTGCTAGCAAAACTAAGACCGATAGCATTTATGTGCTGATCATGCTTCTCCTGAGTCATCGGCTTAGTGAACGGGCCCGCTAGGTTTTGATCTATGTCTACTTTGCTTATCACGATGTCACCACGTTCCACGATTTCCTGTATATAGTGAAACTTTCTGAGAATGTGCTTGGCTTTGTGATGAGATCTGGGCTCTTTGGCTTGAGCAATAGCGCCTGTGTTATCACAAAATATCTCGATTGGTTTCCGAATACTTGGAACCACATCGAAGTCGGTTATGAATTTCTTCATCCAAGCAGCTTCCTTTGCAGCATCTGATGCAGCTATATACTCATATTCGGTGGTTGAATCCACCACCACATTCTGCTTGGAGCTCTTCCAGGAGATAACTCCTCCGTTTAGAGTGAATATGAATCCTGATTGTGAGCGAGAGTCATCTCGGTCAGTTTGGAAGCTGGCGTCTGTGTAACATCTTACAGTGAGCTCCTCTTCCACTCCTCCAAATATTAAGAACATGTCTTTAGTCCTTCTCAAGTACTTCAGGATGTTCTTGACTGCAATCCAATGGGCAATGAAAGGACTTTGCTGAAAACGACCGGTCATGCTTAAAGCATATGAGACGTCAGGCCTGGTACATAACATAGCATACATGATAGAACCAATCGCCGAAGCATAAGGAACTGCTTCCATAAGCTTAGTTTCAATGTCCATTGAAGGAGATTGCGATTTGTTAAGCACGGTGCCTTTAGTCATAGGAACACCTCATTTCTTGGATTTTTCCATATGAAAGCGTGCCATGACTTTGTCTATGTATGTGCCTTGGCTTAGCCCTAGAAGTCGCTTGGATCTATCCCTGTAGATCTTGATTCCTAGAATGCAAGATGCTTCTCTAAGATCTTTCATTGCAAAACAAGTTCCCAACCAGTGTTTAACATCGTTAAGCATAGGGATGTTGTTTCCAATAATAAGTATATCATCCACATACAAGATGAGGAATGATATAGTGCTCCCACTAGCCTTTCTGTAAACACAAGGATCATATTCATTTTTGACAAAACCAGACTCTTTGATCTTTTGGTCAAAACGAAGATTCCAGCTTCGAGATGCTTGTTTGAGTCCATAAATGGACTTATTCAGTTTACATGCCCTATTATGATATTTTGGATCAACAAAACCATCAGGCTGTACCATATAGACATCTTCAGAGAGATGCACATTAAGGAAATCGGTTTTGACATCCATTTGCCATATCTCGTAGTCATAGTACGTGGCTACGGCAAGAAATATCCTGATCGATTTGATCATAGCAACGGGCGAGAAGGTTTCATCATAGTCAATGCCTTGAGTCTGAGTAAAACCTTTCGCAACTAGCCTTGCTTTATAAGTGTGTATATTTCCATGCATGTCGGTTTTTCTCTTGAAAATCCATTTGCTTCCTACTGCCCGAGATTCGGGGGATAGCTCAACCAAGTCCCAGACTTGATTGTCACGCATAGATTGCATCTCAGTGTTCATGGCATCCAGCCATTTTGCAGATTCTAGATCTGAAATTACAGATTTTTAGTTAGTAGGTTCGTCATTAGACTCGGCTACTAATAGGACTTCGGTACCCTCAAGATGCCATAAGTATCTGTCAGGTTCTTTGCGAGTCCTTACACTTCTGCGAATGCTTGTGTTTATGTCTGATTCATCAGCAATAATTTCTTGTTGTCCAGACGCTCCGCCTTCATTAGCGTTTGTTTGTGGTTCTCGAATTTCTTCAAGATCCACTATATTATCTCCAGTTCCTCGTTCAAGAACTTCTTTCTTAAGAAAGTGTCCCTTCCTTTTGATGGAAATAACATTTTCATCAGGATGGTAGAAATAATATCCGCGTCTGTTATAGTATCCGACGAAAACAACCTTTTCGCATCTAGGATCGAGGTTGTCATCAAAATCGTTGGTGACATATGCATCACATCCCCATACTCTAAGGTAAGACAGATTAGGTTTAGACCCATGCCATATCTCATATGGAGTCTTGTTTACCTTCTTAGTCGGTGCCAGATTAACAATGCGGGCGGCGGTCATAAGAGCATAACTCCAGAAGGAGTGAGGTAAGTTTGTTCTACACATCGTCGATCGAACCATATTAAGTAGGGTTCGATTTCTCCTCTCGCTCACGCCATTAAGTTGGGGTGTGCCAGGTGGAGTGGGTTGTGAACTATTCCACGCTCCTTGAGATGATTGATGAACTCTGTGCTGAGATATTCACCACCTCGATCTGATCGAAGTGTCTTTATCTTTTTACCGAGTAGGTTTTCCACTTCGTTTTGAAACTCTTTGAACTTTTCAAAAGTTTCATGCTTGTGCTTCATAAGATAGACATAAGCATATCGACTGTAATCGTTGATGAATGAAACGAAGTATCTTTCATGATTTCTAGACATGGTTCTGAAAGGGCCACATACATCAGTGTGTTTGAGTCATAGCAGATCCTTGGCTCGTTCACCAATACCGGTGAAGGATCCTTTAGTGAGTTTGCCAGCTAAGCAAGACTTGCAGTCTTCAAAGGAGTCATGTCCGGTGGATTCAAGGATCCCTTCGTATTGGAGCCTCTTCATGCGGGCCTTGCTTATGTGACCAAGTCTACAGTGCCATAGAAATGCATCATTAATGCTACATTTGATACGTTTAGAAAGATTGCATATGTTATTATTAGTTTGAACATCAACCTTCTAAATACCATTTCGAGGTTTAGCCTCAAAATAGAAAATATCATTTATATAAGCAGAAATAAAAATTCCATTGAAAACGTACTTAAAACCTTGTTCAAACAATAAGGAAACCGAAATAATGTTTCTGGTTAAACCAGGTGCAAACAAACAGCTATTTAAGATAACTACAAGGCCAGAAGGACATGAAATGTGAAATGTTCCAGTTGCAAGAACCGGTACTCTCTTCCCATCACCAAAAATGAGTTCCATGTCGCCTTGTTTCAGCTTCTTCCACTTTTCAGGCTCGTGAAATACATTAACGATGTGATAAGCACATCCGGTATCAAATACCTATGTGTCGGTAGAGACGATGAAAAGTTCAATAACATAGATAGAAATACCTGAAGAGGTGCCTTCACCATTGGCTCTCTTCGATCTCAGCTTAGCCATATATTCAGGGCAGTTACGTTTCCAGTGCCCCATCTTGTTGCATTCAAAACACTGGCGCTCCTTGGGAGGGGGTGTTTTTGCAACATGCTTGTTATTGTTGGTGGCATTCTTGGCAGCAACAACTTGATTCTTACCTTTGTTGTTATAACCCTTTTTATTGGTTTTGGGCTTGTTAACACCAGCAGATTTGACCATCAACTCTTGATTAGTCTCACTTGATATGCTCATCTCGGCTGTTTCCTGCATACCGTGCAATTCGGGCATAGTCTTCTCCCATGTGTTCATATTTAAGTTCATTGCGAAGTTGTCATAAGAACTAGGGAGAGAGTTCAAGATGAGGTTGATGTCATTCGGTTTTTCATTCTCAAGCAAAGACTTGAGAGAGAAGGAGGAGTGTGATTCTTTTTCAGTAGACATCTGTTAAATAAGCAAATTAAATGTTAATTAGTATTTTGGATGTAATAAATTCTTATATTAATGACCCATGGCAAGAATAGAATAAGAATAGAGAATCTGGTTATATCAATTAGTAATGGCGGCTGTGGCACGCAACATTAGTAAGTGATTTAGGAAGACTGACAATAATTGCCAATTGTGGAAAAATGCACAATTCTCGAGTATGAGGCCGCTAAGACAACTCTTGTCTATTCATTGATACGTTTAGCCTCATCAATACCCACTTTTGGTCTCCATACAGTTGGGGCATGTATTAGAGAGAAAAGTAATAGTCGCCCTAGTACAGGTACATGTGGAAAGGTCGGATGTGTCAACGAAACCCTTGCACCTTGGAGGGATAGGTTACGCACCAAGTGCGGTGCTGTGGCTCCAAACACTGGTGTTTCACGTTATGCCCCAAGTGTTCCTTATAGTAGGATGACATAGACTAAAGATTTTAAATATGGGATTTAATTTTAGTGTTTTACCGAATAGGGTCAAACGAAACGAATGATAAATCATACGTGTGTTGTAAAAGTCAGTTTTACTATATATTAGATCGTAACAACGTGATGAACCCTTTCATCTTTTAGGACACTTAACTTTAAATAACCTATTAAAACTAAGTTTCTCGCGATGTAATTAACCAATTAAAAGTTAATAGTTTAAATAAACTATTAAGTTATTCGTTTTGAAAATTTAAAATTAGTTTAAATTGCAAAACTTTATTGGTTATCATTTATTTTAAAAACAAACTTTTTGTTTTAATATAAAAATCCACAAGTTGTAAAAAAAAGTTTAGAACTTGTTATTAATTTGATTGTGAAAAATTTGGTATTTGGTCGGTACGTTATAACATTTATAAGATAAAAGCAACCACAATAGCAAACACAAAAATATGTAAATCATATGGCCAAGGAAAAAGTGTTTGATCTTGCTAGATCCTAATAGCAAGACCAAACTAGGTCACGGGGTCACAACACACAAACAACCACAAGGATGGACTTCGTGCATGCGTCTAGCTGTTCCGTGTGACTCCCACTAAATCCAAGATCTTATCGCTGTCTTCAGTTTTGTCTTGGGTCTTTATCTTTACAATATTTATACAGAATACAAAAAAATAAAACCCTAACCTATTACAACTTTGAGCCATCAAAGTGGGTCAAAATATAAAAGCTAGCCTATTACAACTTTGAGCCATCAAATTGGCCAAAACCATAAAACAAAAACAAACACAAGACAGGGTCCGGCCAGATTTACATATTGATCATAATCAAACAACCGGGCAATCCTTTTGGTCAAATAAAATAAATAAAACTTTGACCAAAATAAAAAAAAATTGCCCTAAAAATAAATCTAGATCAGAAACTTTAAGCAAGTTAAAGTTTGTGATCTATAACCGGTTAAAAGACCGGATCCGATTCGTATGTCGTAACTTGGCTCTGATGCCACTGTTGGGTTTTCATCCGGTGGTGATCAGTTAGATTAATTATCAAAAAAGGTTGATAAATAATTATAGATTAATAATAATTATTTAGTAATTATTAATACGCAGCGGAACGAAACCGATTCAACACAATATAAAACCCGACAGGATCTGGGTTACAAAATCATACGAATACGGAATAAATTAAATCTAACCAATGAGATTAATTATACCTTAGTGGTTAATGATTAACCGATCGAGACACTGAGGTACAACGAACCGATGCTAGATCACGAACCGAACGCGAGAGAACGGGAAGCGCCGGGAAGGCCGATTCGCGCAAGGCAGCAGCGACGGCTGATGCGGCGTAGCTGATTACGGTTGGCCGGAACATGCAAAATAGGAGCAATTCTTATTCTTGCTAGCCGCTTTGAAAACGGCAAAAAGTCAAAATCGAATTCCTCCTGTTGCGGCTGTGTTCCAATTCTTGGGGTGAAAACCTATTATATAATAATAATAAACCCTGCTAATTGTTTTCGGGCCTATAGTCCAACACGAGATAAAAAGCTTGTACCTATTTAATTGTTTTAATAAAAATATTAAAACAATAAATATGAAGTATTATTTATAAACTTGTATAAATAATAAATCCCGTGTAACAAATATATATAAAATATATCGTCTCGCTAACAGTTCGTAATTACCAGTTAAGCGGGTTAAGTGGATTTAATGTTCGTTGCCCTAGGTGTAACTCTTACGGGTCACAACTCAGTTAGTAACGTTAAATAATCATGACAGGACATATAATTCCAACATTAGTTCCCAGTTACCCGAAGCCAGGATGCAAAGAGATGTGTGGGAAATGTTTTTATAAAATTAAGAAACATATTTTGAAAAACTTAAGAAAAAACGCTTTTACAAAACGATAAAAGAAAATGTTTTTTTAATTAAAGAAAATATTTTTTTCAAAACTTATATATAAAAAGTTTATGTATAAGAAAATGTATTTAAAAAAAGGGAAAATTACCAAAATGGACATTTGACCGGTCAAACTTACCCAAATGGACAAACTTTTTCAACCTACTTCGATATGGTCATTTAGGCATGAAGCCGACTGAAGTAGGCTAGATCAGGCGGCTTCAAATTCCGTGTCAAACCAGCTTTTTTTCATATGTTCAGGCAACCAGAAACTGACACGTGGAGGTGCTAATTCACAAGACGGCTAAAGCCCACTTCCAAGCAGGCTAAGCCGGCGTGTTTTTTTTAGCATGCTATAAGAATTTCCTTAGTCTATTTGATTTTAGCCTGCTATATGACTTTCCTTAGCCGGCTATTTGCCTTTGTTTAGCCCACTTGAATACATAAAAATAGTATGACTTTGCTATATAACTTTTTTTAACCCACATGTTGCGTTTAAAAACTTTGGATTTTTTATTCATCTAAGTAAACAAAATAAAATAAAATAAAATGTGTCGTTTTATATATGTGACAATTTAAAGGGTGTGGTTATTAAGCCTCATGACATGTTGGGCGGGTTCAATCGGGTGACCCGTGAAAACGGGCGAGAGTCAGAACGGGTGGGGGTCAATACGGGTTCTACGCAATATTAGTTCGGGTTAAAACGATTTATCAGTAAAATGAGTTCGGGTCAAAATTGGTTTAAGCAAAATAAGTTTAGATCAAAATGGGTGGTTTATAAGAATGAATCATTGGCAAAATCAACCGCTTGTTCATAATTTCTATGTACACACATGGATAGATCAAATAAAACTTGAAAGTCAACCAAACTGTCTAGGTGGAGACGGTGGAGGTCAAGACTACGGGGTTGTGTTGGGGTGGTGATGGCTGAGATGGTGGAGCTAAAGGCGGTGATGATGGTGGCAGTGGAGGCAACAACGAGTGGTTGGCTTGTTGGTGGTAATGGAGGTGGAGTGGCGGGGCGGTAGTGGATTGTCAATGGCGTGGTGGCGGTGGCGATGATGGCGACAAGTGGTGGGCATGTCGGTGGCGATGGCAGCGGGAGCTGTGTCGGTGGCAATGGTGGTGGAGGGCTGAGGTGGCGGGCGGTCGGTCGATGATGCCAACCCATTTTGAAGTTAGTTTTAATCGAGTGACCCATTGTATGGTTTGAGTATACACGAATTGACCCGTTGATAAGACTTGTCCACTAATTAGAGCTAACCCAAATCAAACCAGAATGGCTCATGATTGCCACCCATATCATGGTATGAATTGACAACTTCAAGTGAGAGGTTAGACCATGTGTAGTGGCTAGTGAGTGTGAGCAAAAAAGTGGAGCCACGTAAGCAGTACTTGTTTAGTGAGCGTGAGCAAAAACGGTGTGGAATGGTTTACTAAGTATGACCACTCTCTCACACATACACAAAAACACACACACCATTCACGCCTGTTGCCACAATCAACCCCCCCTCCCATGCCCAGACAGCGCGGTGTGCCACGCTTGTGACTGTTGAGGTGGCTCTCATGCCCCGTCTCACGCTATCACCACACACAGCCTTACGACAAGTAAAAAATGAGGAAAAAGAGACTACGCACACAACCCATTGTCATTATGTATTTCACCTAAAATAGATGATCCTATTAACTTTGTGATTATCAAACAACAAAGTGGATCAGAATATACTGGAATGATTGATTTATTCACCCAAATGCACTGCTATAAATAGCTTACAAAGAGAAACGGAAATAACAAACTTAAACATGAATAAAGCTACTAAATAGGAAACTTCCTAAGGACTCGGTTAACCACCGACTTATTCAACCAGAAACAAAGATGACACATTCCATCACGTGATAATTGCAGTAACGGTAAACCTCATTTGAATTACTTTAACAGCCCCCCATAATTCGAATGATCTTGACTCCCAATCTTGCACGCAGATAGCAGAATTGTTCCTTCCCAAGTGGTTTTGTAAGTATATCAGCCAGCTGCTCTTGTGTGGGACACGAACTTAGCATAACTTGTTTGTCTTCAACCAAACTTCGGATATAATGGTAACAGATGTCGATGTGTTTGCTGCGACCATGAACGCTTGATTCTTTGTAAGAAAGATTGCAGATTGACTATCACAGTAAAGTGTAGTAGCACTCTTTTGTTCTTGATGAACCTCCTTCAGCAGCTTTCTAAGCCATATCGCCTGACATGACGCAGCATTAGCTGCAATGTACTCTGCCTCGGTAGACGATAAAGCAACCACCAGTTGCTTCTTAGTACTCCAAGAAACTGCTGCAGGCCCAATGAAAAATACACTCGCTAACAAGCTCTTTCGATCTTCAATACACCGCGCCCAATGACTGTCAGTATATCCTTCTAGTACAACCCGATCTTGCTTACCATACCATAATCCATAGCCAATAGTTCCTGCAATATACCTTAGCACACGTTTGGCTGCCCCGAAATGCAACACAGACGGCTTATGCATAAACCGTGAAATTAAAGAAACCGCAAATGCAATATCGGGACGTGTATGTGTAAGATAAATTAGACCTCCTACTAACCGTCGAAACTTCTCACCGTCAGCTGCCATAGCACCATCATCCAATTGTAATTTGTCATTTTCATTCATAGGAGTTGCAACCCACTTGCAATTCACCATCCCGAAATTGGACAGCAAATCCTTTGCATATTTCTGTTGAGATAGAAACAGCCCATCTGTCCTCTTTTCAATTTCCAGCCCAAGAAAGTATCGAAGCTCTCCTATGTCCGACATCTCGAACTCGGTGATCATTTTCTCCCGAAACTCAGTAAGAAGAGCTGCTGAAGAACTGGTGTAATAATATCATCCACGTATAAACATACTATAATTGTTTCACCAGTGACAAGTGATTTTACAAAAAGTGTGGACTCACTCATGCTCCGGATGTACCCGTGTTGCTGAAAATACCCGTCAATACAGCTGTACCAAGCCCGAGGGGCTTGTTTTAGTCCATATAACGCCTTGTGGAGCCTGTAGACTTTGTGTTCTTGTCCCTTCAACTCGAATACAGGAGGTTGTTGTACATAAACCTCCTCCTGCAATGGACCATTCAAGAAGGCTGACTTTACATCAAATTGAAAAATTGACCAACCTTTTTGAGCTGCAAGAGACACCACCATACGGATAGTTTCAAATCGAGCAACCGGTGAGAAAGTCTCCTCGAAATCAATTCCGTGTTGCTGATTGTATCCTTTTGCTACCAACCGCGCCTTATACTTGTTTACCTTTCCGTCTGTGTGGAGTTTGGTTTTGAAGACCCACTTCAAACCGATTGCCTTTTTATGACTTGGCAAATCAGTGATCGTCCATGTCTCGTGTTTTGTTAGTGCCTACAACTCTTCTTCCATTGCTACTTTCCACTCGTTTTTTTCGATAGCCTCTGCAAACGTGGTTGGCTCTATAACTGACAGCGCAAATTGACAGGTATCAAGTATCTCCTGAGTTGATTCATACAAATCATTCAACATTCGAACCCGTTGAGGCCCACTTTCTTATGAACTCGACCCTGCACTTGATTGTACTGGTTGAGGCGTTGCAGGACTCATGGAGTCTGCCGATGACTGAATTGAACTTGAAGTGTCCGATCCATCACTTGATCCACCTGTATCATTGGAACCTGACCCACCAGTTGTTTGAACATCATTGGTGACATGTACATCATGCATCATATGTTCTTTACGATTTTGATCACACCTTGGCTCATCCTTCCACCTGACCAACTCATCAAATACAACATCTCTACTGGTGATAATATTTTTCTTAATAGGGTTATATAACCGGTAAGCTTTGGAATGTGGGCAATAACCAATAAAAATACACTTTACTGATTTTGCATCTTTCGAAGTTGATTGGGTTTAAGTGTATACCCCACACACCCAAACACACGTAAATGACTTACAAAAGGTTTACGATTGTACCATACTTCAAACGGTGTTTTTCCTTGAACAGCAGTGGTTGGTGAGATATTCAAGATATAGACGGCTGTAGCTACCGCTTCTGCCCAATATTCGTCACCCAAGTCTTTTGCTTTAATCATACTTCTGGCCATCTCCTGAACAGTTCAGTTTTTGCGCTCCGCGACCCCATTTTGCTCCGGGGTGTACGGGGCTGTCAGTTGACGATGAATCCCTTCTGTTTCACAAAACAAATTAAACTCCTTTGAAAGGAATTCTCCCTCTCGATCAGTTCGTAAGGAAACTATCTTTTTTCGGGACTCGGATTCCACCTTGGCCTTGAAAGCTTTGAACTTGGCAAAGCTGTCACTTTTCTTATGCAAAAAGTATACCCAACTCATACGACTGTAGTCATCAGTGAGAAGAAAAAAATAAACATTACCTCCCAAGGATGGAGTGTTCATCGGCCCTACCAAATCAGCATGAATTAGACGTAAAGTCTCTTCCGTTCGCATTCCGGTAGACGGAAATGATCTCCTGCTTTGCTTCCCATATATACAGCCTTCACATGTACTGGTGTTGATGGATGTGATAATGGGCAGACCAGTTACCATCTCGTTTTGTGATAACGACCGTAGGTCTTGTTGATGAAGGTGCCCAAACCGTTGGTGCCATAGATTAGAATGTTCAGCAGCAAGAACAGCAACGTGATCAATAGCCGGTGTTGCCATTGATTACACCTGGTCTTGAACAACATCTAATGGAAAAGTTCGATTGCTGGACATTCTCACCTTGCACATAATCTCCCCCGATCGTTTGTTTGTTATGACACACTCGTTATCATCAAAAAGTAGTTTATAACCTGACTGCATTAGTTGGCCAACACTTAACAGATTATAACCAAGGGTTGGGCAAATTGTACCTCATCAAGTGTCTTATGTGCGCTGGTTGAAACCGCTATCTTTATTGTTCCCATGCCTTCGACCTGAATAGCTTTTCCATCACCCATTTTCACTTGAACTCGTCTCTCTTCATCAAGATTTTTAAAAAAGGACTTGTATCCAGTCATGTGATTACTACACCCACTATCAATAAACCACACCTGATCCTTTGATCGAACAGCTTGTTTCTCAACTTCTTCATCACAAATAGCCATAAATAACCGACAGTCGTCATCACTTTCTTCAGCTGTGGCAGCCTGAGGTTGAGTATCGTACCAGCAATCAGCCCTGAGATGTCCAAAGCGATTACAATTGTAGCATTGCATGTTACTTCGACCTCGTCCTGAAAAACGTCCCCCACAGCCACGACAGCGACCGCGGGCAGATCCTCGTCCTCTGCCTCGATAACCAGAACCCATCTCGTCTTCTCTAGCTTGAAACGCTTGCCCTTCCACACCAGTCTCTACCCCCCGATTAACACGTTCTTCATGTGCCTGTAAGGATCCCATGAGTTAATCAAATGATAAGGTAGTGAGGTCTTTGGACTCCTCAATTGCCGTTACCACATGATCCCACCGGGGCGGTAGACTGCACAACACTTTTTTTACCACGGTCTGATCACTATCAACTTCACCATACGACCTTTTCTGATTCACATCTTCATTACTTTGGATAGAAAATCTCAGACGGTTTCACCGTCTTTCATCTGCAAGGTTTCAAACTCACGTCTGAGAGTTTGTAGCTTCACTGTTTTCACCTTTGAGTCCCCTTGGAACTCCGTTTGCAACATACTCCACGCCTGTCTAGCAGAAGTTGCAGCCGCAATTCGAGAGAAAACATCATCATGAACAGCCTGCTGAATTAGGGCTAAAGCCCTAGCATCCTTCTTGTTTTCTGTTAACCGCAACCGATCCCCATCAACCGAGTTATATCCCGTATTAGCCAAATCCCACATATCGTGAGACATCATAATTGTCTTCATACGCACACTCCAAAACTCGTATCCATCCCCCGTAAATACAGGCAACGGATGGACGAAATCGAACTTGAACTGGATCCGGTAGTCGCCATTGATCAGCAGCTGCACTCTTCCTTTCTTTTTGAACCAACCTGGCTCTGATACCATAATGTTAACTTTGTGACTATCAAACAACAAAGTGGATCAGAATATACTGGAATGATTGATTTATTCACCCAAATGCACTGCTTACAAAGAGAAACGGAAATAACAAACTTAAACATGAATATCTAACGGAAATAACAAACTTAAACATGAAATAACAAACAAACTTAAACATGAATATCCGGGGTGTACGGGGCTGTCAGTTGATGATGAATCCCTTCTGTTTCACAAAACAAATTAAACTCCTTTGAAAGGAATTCGCCCCCTCGATCAGTTCGTAAGGAAACTATCTTTTTTCCGGACTCGGATTCCACCTTGGCCTTGAAAGCTTTGAACTTGGCAAAGCTGTCACTTTGCCCGGAGGCAGTGAAATTCCTTTAAAACGTTTGATCAGCAGCTGCACTCTTCCTTTCTTTTTGAACCAACCTGGCTCTGATACCATAATGTTAACTTTGTGACTATCAAACAACAAAGTGGATCAGAATCTACTGGAATGATTGATTTATTCACCATTGGGGATCATGTGGTAACGGCAATTGAGGAGTCCAAAGACCTCACTACCTTATCATTTGATTAACTCATGGGATCCTTACAGGCACATGAAGAACGTGTTAATCGGGGGGGTAGAGACTGGTGTCGAAGGGCAAGCGTTTCAAGCTAGAGAAGACGAGATGGGTTCTGGTTATCGAGGCAGAGGACGAGGATCTGCCCGGAGGCAGTGAAATTCCTAAACAGGGTTCAACGAGTCGTGCATAGTAATATTTCGGCCCCTAAGACCCAAAGCTTTGATTTTAGTAGGATCGGTTTTGCTATTCAAAAGAGGGTTGCAGCGCAACTTGTTGCCCGTTTACCTGCCACTTTATTGTAATTGTCATTCTTTTCTAGTAAAATTCCATTCATTGCTAAAAAAAAAACATGAATAAAGCTACTAAATAGGAAACTTCCTAAGGACTCGGTTAACCACCGACTTATTCAACCAGAAACAAAGACGACACATTCCAACACGTGATAATTGCAGCAACGGTAAACCTCATTTGAATTACTTTAACAGATCCTTCATACATGGCAGGAAAATCAAGCACCTTATAGTTTACGGTGGAAAATGACTAAAGGAAAATGTATTATTTTTTCAATTTAGAATGTTACAACTTGTTTAAATTTAGGAGTAATCGTCACTCCCGAACTTACTATTCAGTCAACTTATAGAAACCAATTGTATTCTTGCACCGCATTAGACGTAGCTAAATTTGTGTGCATCATCCACCAATAATAACCCCAACAACCAAAACAGAAAGATTCGTGTAGAATCAAAAACAATGAAGTTTCCTTACATTTACGTTATACTCATCTGCATTTCGCTAACAACCGCGGCCGCAGAGTTAGTTTCCAGTTACGCCAAGCCAGGATGCACAGAGATGTGTGGGAATTTAAAAATTCCATACCCTTTCGGAATCGGTCCCCACTGTTTTCTCAACCGATGGTATGCTGTTCATTGCAACTCCTCCAAACCTTATTTACCTGCTTTGAACAACATTCCATTGTTGGGTATAGACTTGAATGATCAGATGGTTCTTGTCAATGTGTCACTGCCCTCTGATTGTCAAGCACCTGTTTGGAACAGCAGTCAAATCCTAAATCTCAGTGACGGCCCGTTCCTGTTTTCCAAAATACACAACAAATTCACCATTGAGGGATGTGGCAATGCTTCCATATCGACCCACGGAAACGTGCTGGCCGGGTGTTCCACGATGTGTTCTCAGCGAAACTTGAAGATAGACAATTGCTATGGGGTTAATTGTTGTCGAGACAAACTTCGTTATTATGTGGATAATTTCATCGTCAATGTGACGAACAATAGATCATGTCTTTCCGCCTTCTTGGTGGCTGATAATTCATATGTTCGTAACCTGATTTCGGGCCAATCTTTTGATGGGAAGGTATCATCGATTCCAATAGTACTTCGGTGGAGGCTAGCACATGATGATTTCAGCGAAGCGAGTTGTACATATAACTTTAGCAGACATGAACTACAGATTGGTGAGAACACTTCACTCCACACTTGGAAGTGTAACTGCCAGCATGAAATTGAAGAAGGAAACCCTTATCTAGCTGGTGGATGCAAAGGTATTTTTGCTTGTTATTTTAATTTTCTTTTTATTTTTTTGTGTGTGTGATTTTTGCTTTATGTAACCATAGTTACCGAAGAATGTACAAAGTGTAAGGAAACGTGGGGCGTTTGTGTGTACAAACTATCATATGGTGGTATACGGAACTTCGTGTGTGAATACCCATTCCCCCATCGTCAAAGCAAATCATCATCGTCCAGGGCTATTTTTCTAGGTAATGCATATCTTAAATTTTCGTTTATATTTACTTTCGTCTCATGTATACACCACTCTTTGAGGTGATGCCTTCATCTATTAGAAATTAGGATGTATGAAATAGATTCTTTTAGGAATATGGGACTCCTTGGTGTGGCAAATGTAGAAGTTTCCACCTATGGAGATCGAATACGGACATCTTGGTAATTAGTTTTATTTTAACAAAGAATAAAAAAAATATTTACAAATAAAACGAATAAATAGAGTAAATTACATAAATCGTTCTTTATGTTTATATATTTTTTCAGATATTGTCCTTTAGCCCAAAAATTGTCAGAGATCGTCCTTTATGTTTTCAAATCTTGCACGTTACGTCTTTTGGCCCTAACCCTGTTAAGTTTTGTCACAGTACTTTTGTAATTTTATCCATTTAATTAAAAAATATGTTAATTAAAATATCTATAAAAATCTCTCTCTCTTGACACAACTTGGTTCATACCGGTTTGAGATAATCGGTTCAGCGTGGAAAGGGGTAAACCGGTCATGAACCGACATTTTGAATAGGGTTGAAACTGGTTTAGTCGAAACCGGTTTGAGTTGCGGTTTGAAACTGGTTTACATTTTCAAACCGGTTTTTTTTTAAAGATAGTGGGTTTATAGATATTTTAGTTAACATATTTTTTTTATTAAATGGACAAAATTACAAAAGTACACGTATGTGCCTTGCACATGACCAAACTTAACTGGGAAATTTAATTGGGTTAGGGTTAAAGGACGTAACGTGCAAGATTTGTAAACATAAAGGACAGTCTCTAACAATATTTGGGCTAAATGACAATATCTGAAAATGGGTATAAACATAAAGGACGATTTTTGTAATTTACTCGAATAAATAATAAAAAAATGTTCGATAAACCAAAAAATATTCTAGTTATATCAGAAACTAAATACAAAATATTTGAACTTTTTGATACAAAAAGCAACCAAAAACCATTTGATTACGTCATCACCAATTTCAACTGTCGGTGCTTTTCATGACTTCGTTTAAAACACGTATATTCAATCGTCGCCTCTTTTCTCTAACACCAGAAAAAGCGTCAACCGCCACAATTCGATACCTATAAATGCCTCCTCCTTAATCCCATTCCCATTTTCAACCCTTCACACCCGAAGATGGCCACCAAAAACGAACGCAGTGCGGCCGACGCCGTTCTCTGCCTTCCGTAGTTAACGCCGTCCTCCGTCCCAAACTGCCACACGGTCCCCATCTTTTGTCAACCGCCACCATACCTATAAATACATCCACGACAAAGGACCGCCGGAACCAAAGACACACCCTTCGGGGTAGGACTGTCGGGAAATCAAAATTCAATTCACTTTGAAAGATAGTTTATTTTTATTGTGGCAATACGCATACAATAAAAAAAATATTCAAATATGAATATAAAAAAGTTATCATACAATATTAATAATTTTATACATGGTAGTTTAAGCCATTCAATGAATCTATTTGTACAAATACTATGCATAAAAAATTGAATGATGTCATCAACGCCAACCACCCCTCCCCCTCAACGCAAACGCAATGGTTTATGTAACAACTTAATGTAACGTCTGTTAAAACAAAGAAGATTAAAAAGGATTTATGGGATCAGCAAGATTGGTGGTCAATCACATTATTTTCCATTTTTTAAAAGAGCAAGATATACGATTTCCTTTCCTCCACAATTGACAGCTATTAATAGTTGTTTTTTTCCTTTTTTAGGATCATTGTAATTTTGTATAAATAGAGGTTGTCCTCATCTTTGTAAAACACAATTCAATACAATAAAAACCTTCAAACCAATTTCATATTGTTATGATGGTATCAGAGCATTGTTTTTTAAAACATTAACCTGCTCATCATCTACCCTATTCAGTCGATCATTAACCTTCAAACCAATTTCATATGAACGTCCCTGTCGTAACCCGCGGGCAACTTGTGTTGATACAAAATATATAGAAAAGAAAAATCTAATCAAGTAGGGAAGGATCTTGGGTGTTGCCGGTTCTAGGCCAACGGTTCTTCTACTGTCGATTGGATTAGCGACTCCAACTTTGTGTCCATTGCCACGTTCTGTGTCAACACCATGGGGCGTTCCATGCCTCCACCGCTTCTAGTTTTTTTGTAAGGTGCTACAAAAATTAAACAAATGATAAGTTATTAGTTGACGATGTGATAATTAAATTATGAAAAAACGAATATATTACAGACTTCGTGCTTTATGTATATACACACTTGCAGGTTGGATGCTTAATCTTTATTAACTACACCAGACGTTCTTTAACTAAGGAGTTTGTAACAAATTCTGTCTTTTTAATTTTTGTCTGTTAAGTCTATTGATCATTTTATCAAACATGTTCATGTGTTTGCACATATCAAAGTGTTTCGATTGTGAAAAAAAAATGAGAATTTCATGATGAGTGGGATAAGACCACCTTTCACCATCATTGACCATTACTTGACGTAGGTTGATTATGTTTGATCATGAATCACTATGATTAACCAAGTCAGACCTACATTGACTATGTTTGACTTAACTTGTCATATTACGTCATAATAGTGGGTCGTAAGTAGTCATAACAGTCTTAATGGGTCCTGATTGCGACTGTTCTACGACTAACTTTAAATTTCAAATTTAGTTTATTTTTTTCTCACCAATTGGTGACAAATTTAAAGACAGACTTCAAATTCCAACCCCTTCTTCACTGCGTCAGAATGTTTCTCCGCTGACGTGATAATTAACTTTTTAATGAAGATTTATGCTAAAACCTAACAATTTTAAATGTTTTCACTAGTTAAATCTAAATCCTTGGATGGTCTTACTTTAGTTAGGAATTGTAACAGTTTCATTTCAAACTAAAGATCATATTTAGGAACAATTATGCTAAATCCTAGCAGTTTAAATGTTTTTCAACGGCATGTAGCAAACATAAATAAAAGTATAATGCTAGACAACTCGTTGTAGCCAACAAATATAATGGTTGGTGTGCAACAAAATATAAGTACTGGCTGAAAATCTCATCTATTCATTCTTTTTGCTTAAGTTGTTCTTTCATGTTATATCTTTTTTAAGATGTGTATTAATTAATTCTCTAACTTGTTCTTGGCATTCAATATTTAGGTGTTGGCATAAGTATTCTAGCCCTAATCCTTACAGCCCTAGGCTTTGCATCATACAAAATGATACAAAGAGCCAAAGAGAAAAGTAGGAAAAAAATATTTTTTGAACGTAATGGGGGGCTACTTCTAAAACAACAAGAAGCACGCAACGAGGGTTTAGTTGATAAAACCAAGCTTTTCACGTCTAACGAGCTTGAAAGGGCAACAGACTTCTATAATGAGAATAGGATTATTGGCCGAGGAGGCCAAGGTACAGTATACAAAGGCATGTTGACCGATGGAAGGATCGTAGCAGTCAAGAAGTCAAAGGCAGTTGACCAAGGTCAACTAGAGCAATTCATCAATGAGATGGTCATTCTTTCACAACTCAATCATAGGAATGTGGTCAAACTATTAGGATGTTGCTTAGAGACCGATGTTCCTATACTAGTTTCAGAGTTCATCCCAAACGGGACGTTGTATGAGCATATTCATAATGAGAATACACGGGTTTTCATTTCTTTCAACATGCGATTACAAATTGCAACAGAGGTAGCAGGAGCAGTGTCTTATTTGCATTCAGCAACTTCTATCCCAATCTTCCACAGGGACATAAAATCAACTAATATACTTTTGGATGAAAAATATAGACCCAAGATATCTGACTTTGGAACTTCAAGGCTCGTCTCAATCGGTCAAACTCACCTAACTACTTTAGTCAATGGGACATTGGGCTACTTGGATCCTGAGTACTTTCAATCTAGTATGTTCACTGAAAAAAGTGACGTTTATAGTTTTGGAGTTGTTTTGGTTGAGTTGTTAACCGGGGAAAAACCAATTTGCTTATGTAGGTTTGGTGGAAAGATAAGCTTGGCTGCACACTTCATGATGGGTTTTGAAGAAGATCGAGTGATGTCTATTCTTGATGCAAAGATGGTGAGAGAGGGTGGTAGGGATGTGTTATTGCAAGTAGCTAATCTAGCAATACGTTGCCTAGATTCGTGTGGAAAAAATAGACCGACAATGAAAGAAGTAGCCTTAGAGCTGGAAACAATACGAATGTCACACATGTCGTCTATGGTTCAATCTGTTGGTGAAGAAGAAGAATTACTTATGTTTTCATATGGGGTGTCAACATCAAGCAACATCATATAGTTACTCAAATTATTATTTGAAAATTGGATATACTAAGTTTCAGACATGTTATGATAATAATGTTCTCATTTGATCTTGGTCATTTTATGTCTAGTGTTTAGCTGTTTCATGTTTTTATTTTTTGTGAATTATTTAAATAATTTGGAGGATATTATGATAAAAACTATGTATCCGTTGACATGATGTTGGTTTCTTTTCAGTATTCTTGTGATGATTTGAAAAACGAAAATGAAATCTGAGTAATTCAATTTAATATCAAACATGATATTGGTGGAATGTATTGATTATTAAAAGCTGAAGGGTATATGAAAAAATACTTGTCTTTGTATCTTTTGTGGGTAAACAAGTTTAAAAAATTATAGGCTTTAGTAACTTTTGTTTATGATAGACATAATTAGACATCATGAAGATCAAATCTTGATGACATCTAGGTTTTAAACAATATTTTAGTATTTAATGTCAAGAATCGTTAAATTTTAAAATACCATTTGTATAAGTGAATAAGACTTTTCTAAGGCCCACGTTTTGGCTTTGGCCCACTCTATTTAACCCGTTGGTTTCAGCCTCACCCCCTCCCTTGTTTTGAGGGTTAGCACTTAGCAAAATACCTTTAACAGAAGACGAACCGAATTAACCCATATAATTCGCATCAAAATAAGGACCTAAACTAATAACCAGCAGTTTGGTTTTGTTTTTTTTTTTAAACCGAAAATTGTAGCTCGGTTTCAGTCATACCTCACTCCATCCAGAACCACACCAAACCGAACTAGGCAAACGAACCACACGGATATGAATATCAGATGGTAAAGCCCAAAAAATTCAAGCCCAAACATGTGGTTAACAACAATTTTAGGCGCAAACTCATCATATTAAACCAATTTAATTAATGGCAAAACATTTCAACACATACGTAAAACCGAAACACCAAAACCGATAGTTTTTCATTCACCGATAAACTAAAATTTTGATTTTGGTTTGGTTTGAAATCAAAATCGACACATTCACACCCCTACGCTATACAAGGGAGGATAACCTTTAAGAGACTCATTAGTTTCTCTCCACCCTTACTCTCTCATTCCTTATGTGGTATATAAACATGCATATATGAGATACACTCTTAACCTGAACTTTGACTAAGAATGAGGTGCCCAAATTTAACCAATGAGCTAAGTCGGGTATGATTTAGACTTAATTGATGCAGTGAATAAGAAATGAAGTTTTTAAGAAAAATTAGGGATGATATGTATCTCGGATAAGATAAGAGTGACAAAAGACAGCTCGAGTGAGAACCGTGGAAACATTCACTGTTTATGGGAGGAAGACAAAGGCGCGACCCTAAAAAGCGGATTCTGAGCTTAGTGGCAAGAATCCGCTATGTGACAGGTGGCACCTTTCTGTGTTGAATATAGGCAAAATTTTTGATGAAATGGTGTGTAGATGAAAACTGAAATGGTTTTTGGTGGTTTCTTCAAACACATTTGGGTTTAGGGTAGTCTGCGAATTCTGAGTTTAGTGGCAGGAATCCGCTTCAGTGGCAAGTGGAGTGGAGTGGAGCAATCCGTGAGTGTAGCAAGCAGACCTTGGGTTTGTATACCAGAGACTGTTTGGGTGGTGACGTCTTAAACGGAGAGAAGAGGTACGCGTGTAGGACGAGCGGACTTGAATCCGCCGGTCAACAAGCAAAGATCGAGGTCGACGTATCTCTAACATCACCCTAAATATATGATAGGCAACATATTTTGAGGAGGAGACATATTACTATTTTTGTTTTTCAACTCTTTCATTACGTTATTAAGAAAGAGTTATTTTATTATTTTTAACAATGACGAGAAATGTAGACCTCGCGCTACGCGACGGGAGATGGACGTTAAACGGTTGAAACGGTGACATTAACGTGGCTAAAAGAAACGTATACCCGTTAATAATATAAAATTAACGTTGCTACGTTAACAGAATAAAAGACAGTTCTATAACGGTACCGACGTTTTTTAGTCGATGTCGGTCTCATTTTTCAAGGAACCCGCACGTTACGGCTTAGCAGTACGATTAAAATATACGTACATGCGTTGCTTTGAGGCGGTTATGGAAATTGGAACCTATATAGAAAACATCATCCTTATTAGAAAAAATTATACGAAAATATAATGAAAAAAAATCAGTTGGTAGTGACCGGAATTGAACCTGCGACTATAAAGTTCAGAGTAAAGGCTTCTTCAAACTTTTCAATCCCTATTTTTGAAATTAACTAAAGAAACAAACCTATTTAACAACAAATAATTTTTAAAAACGAAAGAAAAAAAAATTAAAACTCTCCAATAGTAAGATGTCACGTGGCACGTCCCACCGATACTTGCATTTAACTGTAATGAAAAATGAGCGAGTATTTTAACAGGTGGCAGATAGGAGGATTATGACCCCGTGTATAGTTATGGCACTATTTTTTATTGTACTTTTGATGTTCGAAGTTGTACTTTGTTGCATGATGAACTTGTGCAATTAAATGATGTTTCCATCTTTTCTTTCATCATTATTCATACTTTTATAGTAATAGTTTATATAAGTGTCATTTACATTTATCATCTTTCTAACTTTATTTATTACATATTTACTTAACCCCTAATTTTAATTACATATTTTTTCTTCCTAAAACATATATATATTACATATTTACCCAATTCGTTTAAAATTAACTTATTGAATTAATATTTTACCCTTAATGAACCAATTAAAATAATATTTACACATATTCCTTCCTAAATATATCATTATTAGGTTTTAAAACATAAAAGAGTAAATAGTAATTGTATAAATATTAAATAAATATATAATTGATTTTTATGATTGGGTATATATGTTATTAAAAGGCTTAAGAAGGGGAAATATGTAAATATATATAAAGATTAACAAATATTTTATATGTTAGTGGTTTGTATTTTTTATACGTTCTCTATGATATCACACACACATTAAATTTAATTATGGGATACATCATCAAGATGTTAGATGTTCTTTAAAAATATTCATCTCTTTTTCAAGTTTCCACCATCTCATTTTAAATTATAGAATAGTGGTCAATACTTAATATTTATTTTTTTTTATGACTTTTAGGGAGTTTTGGTTTACGAAATATTCTGGAATTAAAATTGGAATTGAAATTAAAACTTAAATGATTTATTTAAAAATTCATAATGTGTTTTTTTTAAGTAAACGAAATCATTAAAAATCAAAACCCCTCAAAAGTCAGTGGCTAAGAGGGAACTAGAATTACAAACCAAACCAAGAGTTGGCCAAACCAAATACAATAACGTCCATTATGAAATACTTTCAGTCCTCCAAAGTAATGTTTCTCAGCTTTGCTCTGCCTATAGATAAGATAGTTCTTTGATTTGCACCATATAGTTTTAATCCGACATGACTTTTTCATCAAAAAAAAATTATTCTTAGTCAGCCATAGACACCAAATAGTTGCTAGCGAGATAACATGTATCAATTTTTTCTGTGTTTGGTACTTGAAGATATTCCACATACTTGATGACCTCCTTGATAGAATAGAGAATAGACGGGCGAGGTTGGTTGCTCCATCTCCAAATTTGCCACCATATGGACCTTGCGAACATGCATGATACTATCAAATGATCTGCATCTTCTTTACAAATTTCACAATTTGGACAAGTCTTGTCTAAAACATTCGCCCCTCTAATAGCAAGGGCGTCTTTCGTCGCTATTCATCCATCCATTGCTCTCCAAGTGAACATGCTCTCGGGGTATCTTCTAGCTCCTTTCTAACCGTGCTTATTGAAAACTTCAACTCCTCCTCTAATGTGTTTGGTTTGATATAATAGAATTCAATTGTAAAAATACTTCAAAATACAAAATTACCCTTTAAAATTAACAAAATTTCAAACTCAAATATCTATAAAAAGGTGTTTACAGATGTGGAGATGGAACGAAAAGCAGCTAAGATTATTACGTAAATTACAAACATTCCTAATGTTTCCTTTAAAGTTTGGGATAGTTTCGGAATTCATCAACTGATGATATGATTGGAATTAAAAAAAAATTAACAACAGAGGCCCGGACACGCGGAATCACCCTGGCAAACGGATCACCTTTCTATCCGAAGAACAGAAGCATGGTGACCGGTCTCACACCACGTACCCAAAAGGAAACCCACAACTTTGAAACCCCACTGGCTCAACCTGTAACAATTTGAAAAGTAATGGGACTAGCACTCAATCAGAAAACTTAATGATTAATTGGAATTAATTCTAATCTCTATCTTTTTAGCCAACCAAACATGAAAAAAAAGTTTGTTTTTAACACCATAACTAGGGGGCTTAACATATTTTGGGGCCTAAAGCGAACATAAAAAATGTGTTTTTTTTTGTGAAAATTTGGTAAATATATAAATATTTAACCTACAACTTTGATACCCCACTGGCTCAACCTGTAACAATTTTTGTCTCAATCGAGACTCGAACCCATGACCTTTCATTTTAAAAGTAATGGGACTAGCACTCAATCAGAAGACTCAATAATTAATTGAAATTAATTCTAATCTGTATCTTTTTAGCCAACCAAACATGAAAAAAAAAGTTTGTTTTTAACACCATAACCAGGGGCGGCTCAACATATTTTGGGGCCTAAAGCGAACATCAAAATTGTGGTTTTTTGTAAAAACTTGGTAAATATATAAATATTACTAAAATGTAATTTTATGTAGCATGAAAACGTATAATGTTAACGTAAAAATTGATTGATTCATAAATTATCATATATATTTTAGAGTAAACTTCGTTTTTGACCCATGTGGTTTGGTCAAAATAACGGTTTTTGTCCATTAGTTTCAATTTGACTTTTTTGCTCCCTTTGGTTACCTAATTTTCTCAATCAGACCCATGCCACTAACTTAATTAGTTTTTTCTGTTAAAGTTAAAGGCATTTTAGTCTTTTCACATATAAGGCTACTTTTATAATTTACTCAAATAGTTAAAGGACCAGTTGTGCAAATTACTTAAAATAATTAAAATAAAAAGCATAAACCCTCATCTTCTTCATCTTTGTTTCACCAAACAGATGCCACCCCCACCTTAGTTTCACCAAACATATGCCACCCCCACCTCAGTCGTCGCCACCCCCAGCTTCAGCCACCGCCACCTCCACTTCTGCCACCACCACATCTCCCGATCTTTCCTATCAAAATCAGTCAAATCCAAAGACACCCCCGTGAACTTTCTGACAGATCCGTTTGAAGGGATGTCTACTTTACGGCCGGCTGATATTCTTGTGTTTGGTTGGGCAGGGGGGAAACACGCTTGTGTGGACCTTACAGGAGTGTCCCCTCTTGTGGGGCTCAGGGACAATGGGGTTGTAGCGGGCCATGCTGCTTTAAAGGCAGAATCATGCAAAGTTGTTAAACACGAGAAAGCTTGTTTAGAGAACCAACACGTGTTTATCCCTTTTGCTTTTGATACTTTTGGGATCCTAGCACCGGAGGCAGTGGAATTCCTAAACAGGGTTCAACGAGTCGTGCATAGTAATATTTCGGCCCCTAAGACCCAAAACTTTGTTTTTAGTAGGATCGGTTTTGCTATTCAAAAGGGGGTTGCAGCTCAACTTGTTGCCCGTTTACCTGCCACTTTATTGTAATCGTCCTTCTTTTCAGCAGAAATTAAAAAAAAACTATAATCACAATCCACTGGAACTCGGTTGAACCAGTAACCACCGGAACTCGGTTGAATCAGTCAAATCCACCGATACTCAGATAAACCAGGACACCACCGCTGATGATGGCGGAAACTGAAAAGACCCTCAACATGAGCGACGAGAGGGAAGCCGTAGATTTCAAGCCCTAGAACTCGCCGGATTCTCCAAAGAATATCACCGTTAGAAACCTCTCCGACCACCTCAACCATCGTCGATCCTTGAACCAAATATTTGATCGATGTTGATTCCTACCACCAACGCCGCCATGTTATCCGGCTAGACCACCATCGCCACCATTGCTTGAGCCTCTGAACCAAATCTCATATCCTCTTTCATCTTCATGATTTTAGATGAAGATGAATATTGGGAGTGGGTTTAGATCGTGGTTTGCTAAATCTCAGATCGTGGCTAAATCCCATATCTATAGAAGGTATATAGAGAGAAGGGGGTGTTATATAGTGGGGTGGGGTGAGGTGGTGGCCGGCGATGGCGGTGGCGGTGGCGATGGCAGCCATTGTGTGGAGGTAGGGGGTGGTTTCTTGAATTGGGGAGAGGATGATGAAATAATAGTGATGTATGTAGGAAGTTTAGGGATTTTAAAAAAGAAAGATATTTTACTAAAAATTACATAATTAGCCCCTGAACATGAAAAAGACTAAAATTCTTTAATTTTAATAGAAAAAACTAACGAAGTTAATGGAATGGGTCTGATTAAGAAAATTAGGTAACCATAGGGAGAAAAAAATCAAATTAAAACTAATGAATCAAAAACGTTATTTTGACTAAATCACTGGGGCTAAAAATGAAGTTTACTCTATATTTTATGTTAAAATATATATTAAAATAATTTATTCAATTTTTAAGACCCTCTCACAAATGAACTTTATTTAATCAAAGTTAAACGAATCCAAAAGAATATTTACAAATGAACTTTATTTAATCAAAGTTAAACGAATATTTAAACCCCTCTGACGCATGATTGCGACTGAAACCAATTTGTCTCTCTCGCGATCATAGGGACGACTTTGAGAGTCTCTTATTATTATTTTCCATTAATTCACTTGATGGTTATCTTGAATAACAGCAAAACAAAATTTGTTTACCACAAACTTCACTTGCAAACAACTTTCTTTTTCTCCTCCTTTGTCATGTACCCATCATTAACAGGACTCTCTGTCCTATTAGGTTTTGTATTCGAAAGGCCAATAAAGAAACAAAAGTTGTTCCTGTAGGATTAATGAACTGTAACATAATCGAAACCTAGGTTGAATTGGGGGAGTTTCGATCGAGAGAGCTGTTGAACCCACTTGGGATATTATGTTAGATTTGGGTTTCTTTTTTCTTTCTTGATGGTGTTTTTATGATTTGATTGAATATAGAGTGTTGAAATTGAGTTATGGAAGTGGATACTAATGGAGAAGATGAGTCAAAAGGTGGCATGTGGGCTTTGGAGCAGAAGATTGATCAGCCCATGGATGAAGAAGCTGGTAGTCTCAAAAATATGTATAGAGAAAAGGTAATTTTTTTATTTTTTATTGCTATTTTTGGGTAATTTTATAGATTGTTCAAAAATATGTTTGTGTTTGACTCGATTGAGGCTAAACTTGTCTTAATTGATTGTTGGTGGATCTGAAATTTTGTTTATTGTCAACATCATATGAATCTTAATTGGTGTATGATTTGTTGACTATATTGATCTAGAAATAAGCATTTAAATGATTACCTTTTGCTGAAATGTTCATATTGTTAAAAGAAAACAGAAAAAAGGTTATTATCTTTTATAAGTTTACTAGGTTAGAAACCATAGTTAACGGGTTGGATGAGGAAAATATTAAATAGTTAGTAACGAAGATTTAGAAATTAATAAAGGAAATATTAAATAGTTAGTAAAAAATATTAAATAGTTGGTAATTAAGAAAAAATTAGTTGGGCTCTCAGAATTATGACACGTGGTGCAATCAGTTACTTATTTATTAGGTATAGATTCAGGGGCGGATTTATGAAGGGCTGAGCGGGGGGAAGGCACCCACTGAGACGAGCACAATACCATAAAAAAGTTCATTGTTTTAGAAAAATAACTAACCATGCACCTTCTCTGATCTATGTTAGGCAACTTTTAAATTAAAATGGAGTGTGAATGTCTAATTTTTATGTTGATGTACTTTACCTTCCATAGACTCCTGGAAGAAGAAAAAGAATGAAATAAGGAAGAAGAAGAATGGTAAAATTTGAAAGAGAGAGATTAAAATATTAAAAAGAAAATGAAAGGACAAGTTAAATAAAAAGAGTACACACTTTCCAAAAAAAAGTATAGATTATTTATTGAACATTTATGATTTCAAGAAAAACAATTGGTTTTTTTGGATTAGTTGGAAAACAATTGATTTTTTATATTATTAAGGATGAATTTTTATTTTGCTTAAAAAAATGAAAGAACTTTTATTTTCTTTTAAATTAAATGATTATTTTAGTTTTTATGTGAATTTTAAAGCTGTTTTATTTTAGATTACTTTTGTTTATATATATATTTTACTTTTATATTAAGTTTGAAATTGTTTTATGGTTTAATAAGTTGGCCACCCAAAATCGCCTTCAATCAGCAGCAGTTTTTAATGAAATCCGTCACTGTATGTATTAATTCAAGACATTGAATGCAGAAATTCTCTACAATTTTGCTTCTTCGGCTTGCATTCCAAAGTCTTGGAGTGGTTTATGGAGATTTGGGAACTTCTCCGTTGTATGTATTTTACAATACTTTCCCTAAAGGAATCGATGATACAGAAGACGTTGTTGGTGCGCTTTCCTTGATAATTTACTCCCTTACACTTGTACCGCTCATCAAATATGTTTTCATTGTTTGTCGTGCAAATGACAATGGTCAAGGTACATAGTTTTTTTTATCTATATGTGACTAGGTGTTAATGAATATGTTATAACTGAATTCCTTAATATGCAGGTGGAACTTTTGCTCTTTACTCATTACTGTGTCGACATGCAACAGTTAATACAATTCCTAATCAACATAAAACCGATGAGGAATTGACAACTTATAGTCGTAGCACAATTCGTGAAAAGTCATTTGCTGCAAAAACAAAGAGATGGCTGGAAGGACACGCGCTTAAAAAGAATGCACTTCTTCTTCTTGTCCTAGTTGGCACTTGCATGGCAATTGGAGATGGAATTCTAACTCCTGCTATTTCAGGTAAACTTGGGTAATGTTGTTTTAAAACTAATTAGAGGGATTTTGTTGCAATTGTCCCCATACCCTGTTGTTTAGTGAGATTTTGCTGGGCATGTTTGTTTGTTCGTATGAAACTAATTATGTAAGCTTTGTATGCATTATGAAGTATCTGATAGAGTAGCCCTTTTTGCCAGTTTTGTCGGCTTCTGGTGGCATAAAGATAGATCACCCTGGGATCAGTAGTGGTATGTCACAATTATTGAACCTAAAAGTTTTCAGTTGAGATTATAGATTTTATTTTATTTTTGTAATTTTTTGTTTGTTACAGATGTTGTTATACTTGTTGCGGTTGTCATACTAGTAGGTTTGTTTAGCCTACAACACTATGGTGTTGATAAAGTGGGATGGCTCTTTGCTCCACTTGTTTTGCTTTGGTTTCTGTTAATCGGAGGAATTGGAATTTTCAATATCTTGAAATACGACAGTGGCGTATTGCGAGCCTTTTCACCTGTTTATATATTCCGCTACTTCAAAAGAAGAGGGAAAAACGGTTGGATATCACTGGGCGGGATCATGCTCAGTATAACAGGTCATCATCTTCATCTCTCTTTCTCTCAAAATGTATATGCATATAAATTCATATATTGAAGTTTGATTGCTAAAACTATTGCAGGGACGGAGGCACTATTCGCTGACCTGGCACATTTTCCAGTTTCAACAATCCAGCTTGCATTCACAGTTGTTGTATTTCCTTGCCTTCTTCTAGCCTATTCTGGACAAGCAGCCTACCTCATGTTCAACAAAGAACATGTGTCTGATGCGTTTTACCGCTCTATCCCAGGTTCATATATCATTTACAAAATGATGTGATTAGTATGAGTAAATTTTATAAATAGCATATTATTCTAAAATGAATTATATATTGTTTTAGATGGTGTATACTGGCCGATGTTTGTTATTGCAACACTAGCTGCTATTGTGGCGAGTCAGGCAACTATTTCTGCCACATTTTCGATCATTAAGCAGGCAAATGCACTTGGTTGTTTTCCAAGAGTGAAGGTCATTCATACATCGAGTAAATTTCTTGGGCAGATATATGTTCCAGATATCAATTGGATCCTTATGGTTCTCTGCATAGTTGTCACTGCTGGATTCAAAAATCAAAGTCAAATCGGGAATGCATATGGTGAGTATATGCTTTATTGTATCTATAACTTAGAGGTCGTAAAATGGATGAGTTAGGTAGTATGTTAAATTTGTCCGAGTTGAAACTGGTCATTCATTAGTTTAGGTTGAAATGGAGCGGGTCGGATTGGGTTGACCCGCAATTATGATTACTATTACATTATTATTGCAATAATAATCTAGATTTTTGAATAAAACGTTTAGAAGGTTGTAAGCATAAAAAATAGACTTTTGACAGCTTTAAGCTGAGAAGGATACGGGTCAAAAATCATCTTAAAGCATATTGTTAATTCATACAATCTGCGTTAAAATTCAAATGTATTATTACTGTAATAAAATAATTTTACAACTATATGTAACAAACAAATTATTTAAAATTTGGACAAAAGGTGTCAGTTCAATCCAACCCATTTTGACCCATTGCCCAACCCACCTCTAATAAATTACTTAGCAAGGAAATTAACTGCTTGTATCATGTTCTTGCAGGGACAGCGGTCGTCATAGTCATGCTAGTGACGACCTTTCTAATGATCTTAATCATGTTATTAGTGTGGCGATGTCACTGGATTCTCGTCCTCATCTTTGCTGCCTTATCTCTAATCGTCGAATGCACTTACTTCTCAGCCGTCCTCTTTAAGATTGATCAAGGTGGTTGGGTCCCACTTGTCATAGCCGCGGTCTTCCTTTTCATCATGTACATTTGGCATTATGGGACGGTAAAAAGATACGAGTTCGAAATGCATAGTAAAATCTCAATGGCATGGATTCTTGGTCTTGGTCCAAGTTTAGGGCTTGTCCGGGTCCCAGGAATCGGGCTCGTGTACACGGAGCTTGCTAGTGGGGTCCCACATATCTTTTCCCATTTCATCACTAACCTACCTGCCATCCATTCGGTGGTGGTTTTCGTGTGTGTAAAGTACCTTCCGGTTTACACGGTTCCAGAAGAAGAACGATTTCTTGTGAAAAGAATCGGGCCCAAGAACTTTCACATGTTTAGATGTGTTGCAAGGTACGGTTACAAAGATCTTCACAAAAAAGACGACGGATTTGAGAAGAAACTCTTTGACAATCTGTTCATGTTTGTAAGACTTGAGTCAATGATGGAAGGTGGGTCTGATTCAGATGAGTATAGCTTGTATGGTCAACAAACTCGGTGTTCTCGAGACTTCTTTCTGCCTGACACCACCAATAATACGTTTTCATCGGTTGTTGACCTCACTGTCTCATCGTGTGATTCAATAGTGCCTGCTAAATCACCCTTAACTGTTATCAATTCAGGGATGTCATCTGGTCAAGTAAGTAGTCATACAGAGGTTGATGAAATGGAGTTTTTAACATCCTGTAGAGATGCAGGGGTAGTGCATATAATGGGGAACACTGTGGTGAGAGCTAGGCGCGATTCAGCGTTGTATAAGAAGTTTAGTATAGATTATGTTTATGCATTTCTGAGGAAGATTTGCAGGGAACATAGTGTCATCTTTAATGTTCCTCATGAGAGCCTTTTGAACGTTGGCCAAGTGTTTTATGTGTAAATTATAGTATTGAATTCGATTGTAGTTTGTTTATGTTGTAAGAAGTCGAACACGACCATCTTCTGAAGAAATGTGAAAAAATAACATGTTAGATGAGAAACGAAGAGGTAGTCTTTCGTTCGGGATATTTCGTGGATCGGTAAGTTTGGTAATCTAAAACGCTCATAGGGGTGAGTTCAAATAAGAACCATAACCATGCGAGGTTGGAGGTTTTTTAATTTGACCTAAACTAAGAAATAACTGAGTAACATGTACTATATGAACATGACCAATCCCAAAACATCCTTTTAAGTCATGTCTTTCTCACCAGTCATAATGAGTTGCAAACTCTCATGGGGCATTTTTTTAAAGCTGACCGTTATGACCCGAACCCATTTTAACATGTTACACAACCTGACTTGGCCCGCCCCCATTTTACCAATTATATTTAGAAACATGATTCATAATGCTATTTAGTTTTGACTGCAATCTTACAAAGATACCATTCACAAAGATGCAACATTGACCCTCTTTCCAGCAGATACCTACCGACTTACAAGAGTGTTTCAAGTTCATACAAAATAACTTGTGAAGGGGCAAATAGACTGTATACATAAAAATGAGTTTTTTACACAATCTGAATATCAACAGAGGACTCATTCAAATTCACATCTGATATCCTGCTGCTATATGAAGAAACGAAAATGCTGAAAGCTCGAAAAAGGTACAAACAATATGAAAAGCTAGAATGTGATTTCACAAGGGGCATGGAAAGTTCTACCGCGACAAATTGCT
The DNA here is from genome assembly GCA_023525975.1 of Smallanthus sonchifolius. Lineage (NCBI taxonomy): Eukaryota > Viridiplantae > Streptophyta > Magnoliopsida > Asterales > Asteraceae > Smallanthus > Smallanthus sonchifolius. Next base: position 40,256,851 of record CM042042.1, on the reverse strand, counting down.
TCAAGGTTTTCTCCAGCATATGAAACAAGTGGTGAAACCTCAACACCTGCTCCCCTTGCAACATTAAAAAATAATTAGACCAGTTAACTTCCAAGGACTTCATGCATATTTTTGACCATTTTTCAAGATTCATGATTATTAAGGGTGTAAACGAGCCGAGCCCGGGCTCTCCTAAGCTCGAGCTAGTTTAACTTAAGAGAGCTCAAGCTCTATGTCTAAAGCTCGAGCTAGTTTAACTTAAGAGAGCTCAAGCTCTATGTCTAAAGCTCGAGCTTGGCTTGTGAGTAATTTTTCAAACTCAAGCTGCACTCGGCTCGGCTCCTTTTGTTCTTCATATGTATAATAATATTTATTAAATTAAATAAAAACTAACATTACTATATAAATAATAGTCTTAACATAACTATATAAATAATAGTCTTGTTTATGCTTGTGGTCCTAGTGAAGCTCAGTATATGAAGCCCGGGCTCGAGCTCATTTACTAAATTGGCTCTAATTTAGACTTTAGCTCAGGCTTAAGCTCGTTTAAGTTTGGTTCAATTAACGCTTTTAAAGAGCCAATCTTGAGTAGCTAACCCGGCTCAACTCGTTTACAATTATAAATTTCCATTAATCCTGTCAACAATATTATCTTTTCTTCGAGATTTAGATATAAATTTGGGTCCAAAAGGGTACTTTAGACATTTGATTATGAATGAATGTTGTGGATTTCAGGGGATGAGGGGGTGTTATTATTGAACTACATGCATCAAACATTTCAATTCTCATATTATATATGCTTTTCCTCTTATTAATAATACTAGTAAATATGCTTCATCATGGAAGGTTTTTTTACCAGTTGAATATAAAGGCACTGAATGTGTTAAGAAGCCTCCAGCCGCCACCACCCAGCGTGCATGCAAACGGAGGACCAGAAGCCGTGCACTGTCTGGAGTGTCAAAGTTTGACCCGTTCACATTTTTCACAGGGGCAAATTCTTCTTCGCGTAATACCTATATAAAGCACAAAAACAAAATAAACGTCAAGAAACTTAATATTTCAAATTTTGCACTATAAAATGAGAAAAACGGATTACCTCAAAAAGTGCTGTTGAAGGCGCATACGGAAATGCATCAAATATGAACTGCTCTAGCTTGTATCCGACCGTTTGGCCATGAATTGATGGGATTTTCTTCTCAGCAAGGTGGTATCTGTCATATTCCCCAAAATATCTTACTTATAATTTACAAGAATTAATGAAAACCCAAGAAACCAGTGGTGCGTTTGGTTTGCAGAATTCAATGGAATTGGAATCTGAATTTCATTTCTTAATGTGTTTGGTTCACAAAATTTGTTGGAATTGGAATCTGAATCCATTGTTAACATGTTTGCTTGAGAAATGATTGGAACCGGAATTGGAGTTGATTTACTCAAATTCCTTCACGTAAAGGAAATCTATTCCAAATCCAATCCCTTTAAATTCCATATCCTTTGCAAATTTTAATTCCAAATTCAATTCCTTTGACAATTTGCAACTCCTTCAAAAATATTCAGCGAACCAAATGCTCCCCAAAGGATGAGTGAATGCTGAATACTGACATGCTGTCCTTCTCAAGGCCATTTGCAGCTTGGTTCAGAAAGTCCAAAGTAAACATATGGAGGCAAACCTGAAATATAATATCAGATTTAATCAAATATTAGACTTAAATTAAATAATGAATATAAAAAGAAAGGGTTATGATCAGATAGACTCTACATTACTCCAACAATAACGAAGCCGGCCGGTTCCCTGATTAATCTCATTTGCTAATGACTGATCCAACTCGCTATATTCAACTACAGTTACAGGTCCTCCTTTACCACGCCGTACAAACACACCAACCTTTTCCTGAGGGAATGCCTGTAATTTGCCAGTGGATCAATAACATTCACATTATTATTTTTTTGTATCTGGCAAGAAGATTCACCTTACGGACCACTTTAGCAGCCGAAGCCACACCTTTATCGATAAAATACCCCAAGAAAGTAGGATCACCGACACGAACCTGATATAAAAATAATATTCACTATGGAAATTTTCATTAATAAAATAAAAGAAAGAATGTAGTAAATGAAAACTACAAACCAAAGCATTGTCTACTCCATAACAATCCAAATATTTGACGCCTCTTGTGGACATATCTTCTAATAGTCTTGAATATTTTAATGCTGAATATTAAGATCACAATATAAACAATTAGAATTACTTCAAGAGTTTAAGAAAATGAGAGCTTTATGACAGCTGCAGGGTGTTTGACATTGTATTTTGAATCAGATAATTAGTTATAAGATAACAAGATGCAAGAGATGGTGTTTGAATATGCTTTTGTTTGTCTTGTAGGGGTGTTCACGATCTGGTTCGGCCTGTTTTGACAAAATTCTAGGCTGAACCACTAACTATGGCTTTGGGTAATGACAAACCAAACCGGCCGGGCCGTGTTGGTCGGATGGACCAGTTGGTTTTCATGGTTTGGTGGGTTGGCAATTCAGTTTTGTCGGTTTAAACTAATTTTTTATTTGTTTCCACAATCGTTAGATTGTATTAAATATTTTAAAATGATAAAGATGGTTCATGAATATAATACATATACACAACTTCATGTTCCAAAAATAGAAGAAAAAATAAAAATAAATAGATAAGGTTAAAATGGTCGGTTGGATACACACAGTTCCATGTTTCAAATTGTCTGCCAGACCATCAGACCTCAAATGCGCCAAAACCGAACCGTATATATACCTGAATAAACCCCTCCATCTAAAACAAGTCGCCATGTTTTGGTTTTGAGCGGTTCTTGGTTTCATCGGTTTATAAACAACCCTAGTTTGAAGTGGCTATAATAAGATAATCAGTTGTTTGAGTGTTTGGTAAATTCTGATTATATACCTGAATAAACTCCTCCATTTCCATCAGGAGCTTTTGCCACCTGGAATGGAGTTTCCATGATAAATCTACCATCTTTTGAAACACAAGGTATTGTCCCTTGTGAAAAGAATATGACCTGCACCAAATAGCTTCAAACATAAGTAAAATAAATGACCAAACATATCTAGAAATTTCTAAAAAACAAAATTCACTCACTTGATCAGTTTCGAGGCCAAAATATTTGTGATTTTTGAAAAAATCTCGTGTGGCTTTATCGGTGAAAGGGCTGGTCATTATGTACCAAGGTATTGGTACAACATTTCCAGAACCTGCATGAACCCAAAAAAAAGGATCATGACATCATCATAAGGAATGCATTTTCACAAAACTTACATGATCAAGCTCACCCTCGTCTAATGATTGAGCCGCTAATCTCTGAAGACACATAATCCGCTCAGCCTGAAGCTGGAAAAGTGACTTTCCGGATGGAAGCCCAATATCTAAGAATCAAGAGAAACAATGACATTAAAACCAAAAGTTATTTGACTAATTTAGCAAACGTGAATCATATGTAAAAAACACACTTACTAAAACATCCTTTTGGGGCTGGACTTCCGAGCCGTGTCCCCTGCATTTGAAACTCAATCATAAGGAAGAACAGTGGAAGAAAGAGAAAACAGTATTTTTAATAAAATCATCAACATTTTGTCCAAAAATGAAAGGGTCTACAAATGAGCAATAATGTTCTTTAGGATTAAGTACCTTTTATGTTGTTAAAGTGCCTTTTTTGTCTACAATTATCATCTAGTAGTTCATATTATAGATATATATTCTAATAGGCAAAGCTTGGGCCATCCAACTGTTAGGTGGTTTCTTGGTTTTAAAAAGCGAGAAGCGCACCGAAGCGACAAGGTCTAAATCCGAAGCGCAAATCGCAAAAGCGGACCGATTTTCGTACGCGAAGCGCAAGGTGCTTATATAAATTTTTTTATATATCCCATTAGTTTCTAGCATCCCCTACCCAAAATATAGCCATAAATAAGGTTTATATATGATTTAATGTATAAATTACTTACATGTACAACCTCTTTAGCTAAATGTATAACAATTTAAAGCACAAAAACAGCCCCTGTATAAGAATTGAGCCTTTAAGTGCGATTTTTTTCCAAAAAAGTCCGAGTTTTGTACGTTGCTCGAGTTGGGTTACATGACTCGCTAGAGTCTGCTCCCTAGGTCGAGTCACGAGTTAAGCGCGGTTTTTAAAACCAAGGGTGGTTTATAGGCTTAGAAAGGAGTAGATGTTAGGATCGTTAGGATTGAACACACACACTAAACTGAACACACACACACGAAAGCAATAAACGACACGAAGATTTAAAGTGGTTCGGTCAGCTGACCTACGTCCACTGTGCTGCAACTAGGGTTTCTTTATTATTCAGGTGCTCGCAAAATTACAAGTACAATGATATCAATATATAGAGACTAATCTAGGGTTAGGTAACTTAATCCCCAAGTTAGGCCCAAGCCCACATAGAGATAACTAGGGCCGGCTAAATAAAGACGTGTGGGCCAACCCAAGGCTAGGGCCGGCCACCCTCCCTTGATCGGGCCTCCACACCAATTAGCCCAACAATCTCCCACTTGGAGGCTCGAACAACGCCCAATAGTCTTCAACATCAGTACATCTTGTAATCTTTCTTTTTCACCTAGTTGCAGCAGCCTTCTCGACAATTAACCTGAAGGCACGTTGAAGCTCCCACTGAGCCTCAACTCATCAGTCATAACCTGTGACTCGTTCTCTGTCCTTGCCGGCTCCCACTTAAACGAACTGCCGAATCCTAAGAAATCCTGAGAACACACACTCTCCATAACTAGCAAGACATTCTCTGGAGAGACTTTTCCATCTGGAATTCTGGTCTTTTTAACCCACTGTCGTTCTGAAACTGTAACTGAAACACACCTTGCGCTCCCACTGTCACTATGTCCCCCTACTGGTTTGACCTTCCAAACTCGTTCATCCCGAATCTTCCCTGTGACTCTAGGTTTCTCTCTTGCAAAGGAAACCCTCTTCTGTCCCTGAGATTCTGTGAACTCGACTTTGTTTTTCTTCGGAACTGGAACGTCACTTCCTTCTGATGGTATACTGACCATGTATAATGAGCCTCTTTTCTTTCCACGAGCCATGACCATATTCCCTTTGACAACCTTCCACTGTCCATTCCCGAACTTAACTTCATGTCCCTGATCATCCAACTGGCCAACTGAAATCAACAACCTTTTCAGACCTGGAATAACCCTGACATCTCTTAAAGTCCACGAACCGACTGAAGTCTTCAAAACAATGTCACCCATGCCCATAACATCAAGTACCTCATCATTCGCCAGTTTTACCTTTCCAAAGTCACCCTCTTTCAAATTCTGCAGTGCTTCACTGCTGTGGGTAGCGTGAAATGAAGCACCAGAATCCATGACCCAGGAATCCACACTGCTCTCCACACTACAGACTAACGCATCATCATCATCATTGTAGTCTCCTGCAGAGTTTATTTCTTTCTTCTGTTTCGAACACTGATTCCTAAAGTGTCCTACTTCATTACAATTCCAACATACCACATCCTTCCGAGCCTTAGACACACTCCTTCTCTTGCTCTGACGACTTTCCCGCTGATTCTTTCTTCCCCTGGCCTCTGTACTCAACAAAGAACTAGAAGACTCACCTGAACCACGACGTCGAGCATCCTCTCCCAGAATAAGATCCCGCATCTTCTCAAACGTAAACTTACTCGATTTCGAAGTGCTAGTAACAGCGGTTACGGTTCCGGACCAACTATCAGGCAATGAGGATAATAACAGTAAGGCTTGGACCTCATCATCAAACTTAATATCGACAGACACTAAGTGAGTCAATATCGAATTTAGGTTATTGATGTGATTTGCTACCGAGTCACCCTCCTTCATCCTAGTATTCACAAGCTCTCGAATAAGATAAACCTTATTTGCTGCAGATGGCTTCTCATACATGTTAGATAATGCTTCCATCATACCTTTAGCTGAGGTCTCCTTCTGGATGTTATAGGCAACATTCTCTGACAGAGAAAGCGTTATCACTGCTCTGGCTTTCTTATCCATCTTCACCCAATCTGCTTGTGACATACCTTCTGGCTTCTCACCCTCAAGCACTGCATCTAAGTCTTTCTGACAAAGTAGTGCCTCAATTTGCATCTTCCACCAACCAAACTTATTCCCATCAAACTTCTCTATTATAACCTTTCCGTCTACAGCCATGGCAGTGACTAAACGAAACACTGGTTATGGATAAATAGAGGCAAAACGCAGCAAATCAATCTATTTAATACGCAGTGGAATAACGAACTTGATAATCAAACCGAAACTTTAACTGAAACAATAAAACCTGACAAACGTGGTTGATTCTGGTTCTAGGTTTCTGAAGTCGATCTCTTTGATTCCACCAAACTGTTCTTCTGCAGAATAGATCTCTGATTTCGGCTGATACGGGACTGGTTGTTTAAAGCTTTCGAAAAAAAAAGCGGAACCTAAAACCTTCTTCTGTGACGACTGCGAAAACCCTAACGGCGGCGACGGCGGAACCCTAGCAGCGCTGGGTGGCGGCGGCGGATGACTGTTCACCGAAAACACTGTTCACGGCGACGTACTGTTCACCGAAAACACTGTTCACGCGGCGGTACTGTTCACCGAAAGCACTGTTCACGCGGCGGTACTGTTCACGGCGGCTGTACTGTTCACGCGGCGGTTGACTGGGTGACTGACGACTAAAGAACTGAAGGTGTCGGTTCTGGTGTTCTCGTGTGATCCCGATCTAGAACCTGGCTCTGATACCAATTGTTAGGATCGTTAGGATTGAACACACACACTAAACTGAACACACACACACGAAAGCAATAAACGACACGAAGATTTAAAGTGGTTCGGTCAGCTGACCTACGTCCACTGTGCTGCAACTAGGGTTTCTTTATTATTCAGGTGCTCGCAAAATTACAAGTACAATGATATCAATATATAGAGACTAATCTAGGGTTAGGTAACTTAATCCCCAAGTTAGGCCCAAGCCCACATAGAGATAACTAGGGCCGGCTAAATAAAGACGTGTGGGCCAACCCAAGGCTAGGGCCGGCCACCCTCCCTTGATCGGGCCTCCACACCAATTAGCCCAACAGTAGAAAACAGAACCCGAACACAGCAGCAAACAAAAGACGGCAGCTTCTGAACCGGCGGTGGCGGCAGACAGCAGCAAAAGCTGCTGTCAGTCTCCGGGTTGGGTTGGCTACTGATCAGCCTTGCTGATCAGTTCTCGGCTGATGGTTGGATTGCAAACAAGCACAAACAATGCTGAAAGTAAAAGACACGAGAATTTAACGTGGTTTGGTCAAAGTGAACTACATCCACGGGCTACAACAGGAGGTCCTATTTATAATAATAGGATTAGGAGTAAACCCTTGAGACCTTTCCAAATAAAAGAAAACTTGTAGGTTAAGATCTTAGACTAAATGGCAACCTGCTATAATTAACCACAAGGGGCGCACCAAGGGAGTAGGGTCGGTTGCCTCCCCCTGCGCAAGTCTCCACACCCAACACCAACAATGAACTAATTAAGATCAAATCAACATATAAGAATAGAGTAATCATGTCTCCACACCCAACACCAACCATGAACTAATTAGGATCAAATCAACATATAAGAATATAGTAATCATGTATAGGATGTATTGTGAATTCTCTTGGGCCGTTTGTGGTCACAAGTTGAGTTTTAGGCCTTGTATGGCTTTTAGGATGACTACGAGCCAGGTTTTTATAACCCATATTGTCAAGCCATAGTTTGATTTCCTTTTCGGGGTTGGTCTTTGGGTATATCCCGGGATGGGCGAATGCCTTCATTTTTGTGCTATTTGATTCCTTTTAATAAAATTTTGCAGGGTACCGACCCATTTACTAGAATAAAAAATAACCAAACCAACATAAATCTTGTGAATTATGAACAAAATGGTTAGGTTTTTAGCAGCAGAAGATATACCTGTCCACCTGATAAAAGCAGGACAGCTAATTTCCCATCTGAAATAGCCTTCAACCCCATTTTCCACCATTTTTCTCTATCTTCAAGCTTCCTATCTTCCACAGTTGACACACAACCCTCTGGCACTGGCTCTATAGCAGCCGCCGGTAGCCCTAATTCATCACACATATAACCAATTATGTTCATAAAGCACGCACACACTTATACCAGACACAAACAGATGAAAAAACTAACCATGTGACTGAAACGAGCAGTGAATCATTCTATCAATCCTTGGAAGATCTAAACTCTGCCAAGATATCAATGAAACAAACCCACATTACACATTTCACTATTTAACCAAAACGATATTTCCAACAATGCAAAACAGTTACAAAAATAGTTATCAATCATCACATATTCACATCTCACACGGGATCATGGGTGGCTGTACAGTACAATCAACTAAAGCAACCCAAAAATTAAATAAACTACTTATAGTCTATATTTTACAATCAACTAAAGCAACCCAAAAAATTAAATAAACTACTTATAGTCTATATTTTACCGTAAAAATATATCTGATAATTTATTAACTTTTATTTGGTAAAGAGAAATAATACTATGTCAATTTTTGTACTAACATTATACGTTTTTACGCTACATATGTTTAAAAAACTTTCAAAAAAAACCACAATTTTGACGTTCCAAAATATATTGAGCCGCCCTACACAGGATCTACCATTATCGAATCTAATTTGTAAGAAATGAGTAAATTTGGACCTCAATTTCTTGAACCAGAAAGTTCTGTTGGTCAGAAGAGAGTTGATCCCAGAAAGCAAGAGCGTCTTCTTGGCCGTAATCTTTGAGTCTCTCAAGCAGGGCCTGCGGCGGCGGTGGCGGTGGCGATGATGACCCGTTGCTGTGGTTGTTGTCGGTGGCGGGTTCCCCCATTGCACCACCCGATCTGATCTGTCTGTTTAGATCTCAAAGAGAGAGGTAGTTTATTGTGGGACTGTAGTAGGTGGGGTGGGAAGTAACGATCTGTTCTTCAGTTGGTTGGTTTAGAGATCGAGATAGAGACAAAAAGAAGTAATCAGATTATTCGATTTATGATTGAATTTCAACTAATCGAGTATAATGATACCCTGTTCATGCGCTTTTTGCAAATCACCAACTCATAATCACAAGCTTATCTTGAAGCTCGTGGGTTTACAATAAACCATTATTATTTGTGATCACATTATTATTTCAGACAAAATGAGTTAGTTTGGTTTTGTTTTCTTATTATTGTTTGCAATCATGAAGGTTTAATATATGTTTGAAATCATTTTATTTTTTTCTGAATGTTTTTTTAGAATATACATATGTAATATATCTAGAGAATTTCTAGATTTATATGTAATCCTCTTTAATATTTCAAATGACATGTGTGACTAATAAAAATAACACTTAAAGTATAAAATTATATGTATAAATAAATGAAACAATAAAAAATGATCGTCAAACCACGTGAATTTAAACAGTTTTTGATTTTAAATAAAACTAAATGAATTTAAACATGGGTGACATTAGGCATAAAAAACGATTATCAAAGCTGGTGATTGTCATCGTAGATTTTAGTCAAAAACGATTTTGGTGATTGTTATTTTGCAGACGGCTAAAAACGAATTTAAACCAAAAAAAATTATTACAAACATGGTGATTGTTGGATTTTTTTATTTTTTTATATTTTTGCCTACAGCATAAAACGATTGTCAATTATGAATTGTGATTTTGCGCGAGGGAGAGGGCAACTGACGAACTTCGACTTCAAATGATGTAGGGGGGTCGATCAATTGAAGATGTTATTGACCTATTTGGTTTTATTATTTTAAACTTAATTGAGTTAAAGGTGATGAGATTAATACACCATTAAAGCTCTATACACCACTTTAATAAAAAGTTACATAAAATTTTGTGTCTATCATTCTCATAAAAATTTGTGCATGTCATACTTGCACTTATTTACTAGTGAGATTTAATTAAATAATAACTATTAAATAACTTATGACTAAGGTTTTAGTTTTTAATCCCTTCTTTTTTTTAGAAAGCAAGTTTTCTAAACCCTTTAATCATATTTTAATGGATGTATATGTAACTCTGAATTAACATTTGGATGATTGTCTTTAAAATGATTAATCGACATAAATGAAATTAAATTTATAGTTAAGTCATGTAACACTGTTTTTAGCACATGGACGTATGTAGTGAAACTTTCTTTTGGACTAGCGATGCATATGTTATCATTAATTATAATGATCTTTTTTTTAATATCTTTCTTATTTTATATACATTTCATATTAAAAAAATACCCGTGTAAAAGTGAGTGGTGTGAAAATTAATTAATTTTTTTGTTTATACAGTTATATATATATATATATATATATATATATATATATATATATATATATATATATATATATATATATTAAAAAAAACCTCTGGGAATAGTAAAATTTTCGTTCTTTTCGTTTTGGCCACCAAACTTTTTTAGTTTTTTGAGTAAATTACCTTTTGAGTCCCTGTGGTTTGCTCAAAAAATAGCTTTGAATCCAATGGTTTCAATTTAACTTTTTGAGTCCTTATGGTTTCACATTCTTCTCAATTAAAGCCAGAACACTAACACCGTTACGATGATTCTGTTAACTTAATGTAAATTGTCGAAAATACCCTTAATACTAAAAAACTAAATTTAATCTCAAACCCATCCCCACTTGTTCACCATCCACTGTCTATCTACTCTTTTTCTCTCCCACTTCTTCACCTACTCCATTGGCCAGACCAAGGCCATCGACAAGACCACCGGCGCCAGTCAAAGCAACGCCACCGACCAAACTTGGGTTACCCACCACCACCACCACACCTTCTCGTGAACAAAAAAGCTAATGGTTTCTTCGATCTGCTATAGAAAAACCACCACCAGACCCACCTTAGAACATGAGTCGTGATGGGGTTGCGACGGCGAAAGTGGTCTGATTTGGGTGCAATCATCGATGGTTGCTAGATTTGGTCTGATTTAGGTCGGATTTGGAACCGATGTTTGCCGGATCTGGATCGATTGGGGTGCAGTCATAGAGATAGGCTTACGGTTTCTTTGATTTGGGGCATCTTTTAGGGTTTTCCTAATCATCAGAAGTGATTCCATCGTAAATGAGTCAAATGTTTTCCTTGTTTATCATGCCTTGTCCTTTCGCCTTTCAGTTGCCCCCAAATAGAATGGTATGGTTTGGAATTTGATGCAGAGAATACGAAAAGGAAGGAGAAGAATGAAAGAGGAGGTTGGAGCAATTTTCTCAAAAATTCATATCAGAGCAAATGTTTGTTCCCTTATGGGATTGGGAGGCCGGTGCTGGTGCTGAAACTCCTTGGGGGCGCCGTTAGCCAAGATGCAGGGTTCATCAGTAATTTGGCTGTGAAAAGTGCTTCTTGTGCGGTGGAACTGATGAGCTGTCTCCTACGTTTGCGGGACCCTCAATGCGAGCTCCTTTTGCTCCGCTCGTGTATGGGAGTTGCAAAGCTATTATTCGGTCTTAGAACATGCCAGCCTATGTATGTGGGGGAAGCTGTTTCTATTTTTGACAAGGGCCTCCGTGGTGCGATCGAGGATATCGTGGTTTGTGGTGGTGCTTTTTTTTGGTGATTTTCAATGGAGGCTGGCATCACTTCCAACCCGTTTTGGGGGGTTGGGTTTATGTGCGGCCCAGGATGTATCTGCTTATGCATTTGTAGCCTCGAGGACACAATCTTGGAGTTTAGAGGACCACATTCTTCGGGGATGTGATATTGATGGTTTAGACTCTGATTATGGGTGTGCGATGGATTGCTTGCACATGTCCTTCCTGATTTCGATCTTAGCGGTTTCTCTAATAAGGACACCCCCCTAATGTCACACCCAGCCAAGGCGAAAACGCGAGGCGCAACGTTCATGGTTTCCAAAGCATATGATTACCGCAAACACATACATGATAAATGGATACATAAACAAATTTAAAGTTTTACATTACAAAAATGTAATCTGAGTTTACAAAAAGTTAAGATTTCACAAATATGACTCAATTTAATGAGTTATACAAGGGAAATCCTCCTTGAGTAGTATCCATCGTGCATGCATGTAATCTACATTGCTAACCTTGAAAGCACGTTCAGTTACCTGAAAAACACACTAAAAATCGTCAACACGAGGTTGGTGAGTTCACAGGTTTAATCAAATAGTTCTTTGCAAAATTTCATTGTTCGTAAATAGTTTCAGTTGTATGTGATAAACAGAATAAGAATTGTTGACCCATTTGTAAACTAGCTAGGAATACAAATAATATGTTCATACATGAGGCGTAACCAAACCATGACATGTGTGAGCCCCTATTAAGCGTTATCAGATTCTATGCGGCCATAAATCCTCCAGATTGTGGTTAGCGCGACTAACCATGACCGGGAGACGTCACTCTCCATAGTACTATTCATAGGACCCTAGGCTACAGTTAATGGTTACTATGTTGTTCCAGGGGACTTTAGCGGCCTCCAGTGTTGTTCTCATCCCATGTAAACATAAAGTCGTGTCTTATTCTCTTGTTATCTCATAAAATAGTTGTAAGTATGTTTCTCCCCCAAATATTTGAAAACAGTAAAAAGGGGCCGTGAAACTCACCTTGAGTTTGTGTACACTTGTATGATACTTGTTGTAGTCAACCTTGACTATTTGTACCCTAGAAACCAAAGGGTAAATTGTGTTAAGACCAAACGTCTTATATTGCAAATTGTTCACCGACCTTGTAAATCTGGTTGCTTTTGTTTAAATGTCTTCTTAGATTTTCAACACTTGTTTTGTTATAAAAATTGATCTTAGTTACTGCCCAAAAGGGGACTGACACAGGTATCGAAACTTCATAGTTTCGATTGGGCAATTGAGTGTCGAAACTTCCTAGTTTCGATGGAGTATTAGGTATCGAAACTACCTAGTTTCGGTTGAGTTAACTGGTGTCGAAACTACCTAGTTTCGGTTGTGTAGTTTGGTGTCGAAACTTCCTAGTTTCGATTGAGTAGTCAGGTATCGAAACAACTTGGTTTCGACTGAGTATTTGAGTGTCGAAACAACCTAGTTTCGATTGACAAGAAGGGTATCGAAACTACCTAGTTTCGATTGAGCAATATGTATCGAAACTACCTAGTTTCGATTGAACAGCTAGTATCGAAACTCCTAGTTTCGATTGAGTAACATGTATCGAAACTACTTGTTTCGATTGAGTATAAGTATCGAAACAACTTGTTTCGATTGAGTATAGGTATCGAAACTTCATAGTTTCGATTACTGGACTTCTGTTTGACAGAATCAGTCCTGCATATTTATGTTTTAAAACTTGAATTTGACACACTTTTATTGTTATCTTACTTGCGATTGAACATTTTGTATGCTTAAATACGGTTTTTAAAGAAAATAGAGTGGATAGTTTGGAGTTTTTACCTTAAAACAGTGACGATGATGATGAAAGAAAACAGAGAATGGTCTTGACTCTTTTGCAGAATTTTCTTTAAAACACTTGAAATCTTCTTAAAATACCGAATTGTGTTAGGATTTTGCCTTAAAACTTGGCTTCAATTTGAAGAGAAATGAGAGATTTTCGTAAGAAAATGAGAGAGATAAAAGGTTTGTGAGAGTTTTGAGTGAAAGGGTATGGGTTATATCTGAAAATATGGTAAAATGGGACGTGAGAATGGGGATGGTTTTCTCTGCACTTCGGCCGAGAAGTCAAAAGTGAATTGAGTGTTAATAATTGGATTTAAGTATTAGATTATTATTATTTAGAGTTTCACATGGGTAATTAAATTCGGTTTATACTGGTATGTGTACCGGTAACTCCCAGAATTACCAAAAATATAAAATGAGACAATGTTCAGTTTTTTTTTGTTAGACCTTCATGTCCTTGTTTGTGAAATTAAGTAAATCACAAAAATGATTATAATGTAAACTTGTTTATAATATGTACGGATATTGACCTGAAATGTCGGGTGTCACATTCTCCCCTTGTTAAAAGAATTTCGTCCCGAAATTCAATTCGTGTTATCTTGAACTGGTGTATCCTTAAACAAGGATGGGTATTTTGTTTTCATTTGGTCCTCTCGTTCTCATGTATACTCAGGACCACGCTTTGAGTTCCAACGTACTTTAACCAGTTTGATCCGACTACGTCTCAGCTTTTGAACTTTCCAATCCGAAATCTCAATCGGTTCCTCGATGAAGTGAAGTTTATCATCAATGTGAATCTCGTCAGGCGGTATAATTAGAGTCTCGTCTGATAAACACTTCTTGAGATTTGATACATGAAACGTATCATGTACATTGCTTAGTTCTTGTGGCAACTTGAGCTTGTAAGCTACAGGGCCAACCCTAGCCAGTATTTCAAACGGACCAACGTATCTAGGGTTGAGCTTACCACGGTTACCAAACCTTGCAACGCCTTTCCATGGTGAGACTTTTAACATTACTCGGTCGCCAGTTTGAAATTTTAATGGTTTCCGTCGGTTATCAGCATAGCTCTTTTGTCTATCTCGGGCCGCTTTCAAACGGTCCTTAATTTTGAAGATCTTATCAGTGGTTTCCTGGACAATCTCAGGGCCTGTCAAGTGTTTTTCACCAACTTCCGCCCAACATAACGGTGAGCGGCATTTACGACCATATAAAGCTTCAAACGGAGCTGCCTTAATGCTCGTGTGGTAGCTGTTATTATAGGAAAACTCGGCTAACGGTAAATGAGTATCCCAATTACCTCCGAAATCAATTACACACGCACGTAGCATATCCTCTAAAGTTTGAATGGTCCTTTCACTTTGACCATCCGTTTGTGGGTGATATGCCGTGCTCATGTCAAGACGTGTGCCCATAGCTTCTTGTAATGATTTCCAGATTCTAGACACGAATCTGCTGTCTCTATCAAAGATAATAGAAATTGGCACTCCATGCCTAGCCACAATTTCCTTGATATAAAGCTTTGCAAGTTTCTCTGTCTTGTCAGTTTCTTTCATTGGCAGAAAGTGAGCAGATTTCGTTAAACGGTCGACAATTACCCATATGGTATCATAACCACTGGATGTCTTGGGTAATTTCGTGATAAAATCCATAGAAATTTGTTCCCATTTCCATTGAGGAATTTCAGGTTGCTGTAGTAAACCAGACGGTTTCTGATGTTCGGCTTTTACTTTTGAGCACGTTAGGCATTTACTGACATATGTGGCAATATCTCCTTTCATATTGGGCTACCAATATAATTCTTTTAGATCCTTATACATCTTATCTGAACCTGGGTGAATGGAGTACCTGGACTTGTGGGCTTCGTCCACAACTAACATTCGTAAGTTACCGTTACTCGGCACCCAAATTCTGTCCATGAAGTAAAATGTATCATCTGACTTAGACTCCAATTGTTTGATCATTCCACGTAGTGCTTCATTTTGGATGTTCTTTTCTTTAAGTGCTTCTTGTTGTGCCAATCGGATTTGAGTAGTAAGATTCGTATGAATTGTCAATCCTAAGGCACGAACACGAAGAGTTTTAACTCGTTCTTTGCGACTTAAAGCGTCTGCTACGACGTTGGCTTTCCCGGGATGGTACTTGATATCACAATCATAGTCGTTTAATAGTTCTACCCAACGACGTTGTCTCATGTTAAGTTCCTTTTGATCAAAGATATGTTGAAGACTCTTGTGATCAGTAAAGATAGTGCATCTTGTACCGTAAAGGTAATGTCTCCAAATCTTGAATGCAAACACAACTGCACCCAATTCCAAGTCGTGGGTCGTATAATTCTTTTCGTGTACTTTTAGTTGTCGTGAGGCATATGCGATGACTTTGTCTCTTTGCATTAACACGCAACCAAGTCCTTGGTGTGATGCATCGCAGTATACGACAAAGTTGTCGATTCCCTCAGGAAGGGATAGGATTGGTGCACTACACAGCTTCTGCTTCAGTAATTGAAAAGCTGACTCTTGCTTGTCACTCCAATCATACTTCTTTTCTTTCTGGGTTAATGTGGTCAAAGGCAAGGCTATTTTTGAAAAATTCTCGATGAATCGTCTGTAATAGCCGGCCAAGCCTAAAAATTGACGTACTTCTGTCGGAGTCTTTGGTGCTTCTCAGTTTTTGATCGCTTCAATTTTAGATGAATCAACGTGAATTCCTTCCTTGTTGATAACATGTCCAAGAAAATGCACTTCTCGGATCCAAAACTCACACTTAGAAAATTTAGTGTAAAGTTTCTCGTTTCTGAGTAGTTCTAAAATTAATTTCAGATGATGTTCATGATCCTCCTTGGTTCGTGAATATATTAATATGTCATCGATAAATACAATCACGAATTTATCCAAGTATGGCTTGCACACGTTGTTCATGAGATCCATGAAGACAGCTGGTGCGTTCGTCAAACCAAACGGCATAACTAGGAATTCGTAGTGGCCATATCGAGTCCTAAATGTTGTCTTTGGTACATCTTCTTCTTGGATTCTTAATTGATGATACCCTGAACGTAGATCAATTTTTGAATAGAAGCTAGAACCTTGTAGTTGATCGAACAAATCATCTATTCGAGGAAGTGGGTATCGGTTTTTGATTGTAAGCTTGTTTAATTCTCGGTAATCAATACACATCCTAAAGGTTCCATCCTTTTTCTTTACGAATAGGACCGGAGCTCCCCAAGGTGAGAAACTCGGTCTTATGAAACCTTTATCAAGCAACTCTTGGAGTTGATTTGATAATTCCTGCATTTCAGAAGGTGCTAATCGATATGGTGATCGCGCAACCGGGGCGGCTCCTGGTACCAAATCGATTCTGAATTCAACTTGCCTCGGTGGTGGTAATCCAGGTAAGTCTTCAGGAAAAACTTCAGGATAATCCTTAACGATTGGTATATCCTCAAGTCGACGTTCCTCGGGTTTCTTCTCGACGACGTGAGCCAGGAATACGCAATAGCCTTTACGTAGATACTTACGAGCTTTCATGCAGTTTATCATCCTTTACTCCACTCTTCTCACCTTGAATCGAAAGAATTTCTCCGTTTGGGAGTGGGATTTGGACAATCTTCTCAAAACAAATAATTTCTGCATGATTCTTTGACAACCAATCCATGCCAATAACAACGTCAAAGCTTCCTAAGTCAACAGGTAACAGATCTTTACTAAATGTGTGGTTTTTAAGACATAAGGTACAACCTTGTATGACCTCTCCGGTATTAATAAATTTTCTGTTTGCTAATTCAATTGTATACTTTTGTTTTAGTTTGCTGGGCTTAATACCGAGTATGGACTTAAAGTCATTTGACACAAAACTCATATCAGCACCCGTATCGAAAAGTATAGAGGCATAGTGATTATTTATCGGGAACGTACCAATGACAATGTTCGGATCTTGTCGTGCGTCACCAGCTCCCATCACAAATGCTCTTCCACGGGCCTGATTGTCGTTTCGGTTCTTCAACTTTGGACAGTCTTTTCTGAAGTGCTTTGGATCTCCACACTCAAAGCATCCCTGATTCATCCTTTCTGTGCCTGGGTTGACTTTTCCTGCTACTTGATTTATCTTATTAGGGTTCGCATTGCTCCTACAGTTATGGGCTAGGTGTCCATACTTTTTACATTTTTCACATTGGGTACACTTTCCACTGTGATGATATCTACACTTGTCACACCTTGGTCGTGCTCCAAGTTATCCTTTTTGTTCCACAGTGTTGGCGACAAAGGCTTTCATAGTTTCAGGTCTCTTGTAAATTTGATTCTTGTTTTGACTAATTGGTTTTCCAAACCATTTCCTCTTTTCCCCAGACCTCCCTTCTTCGGTCTCCTTCTTCTCAAACAAACCATCACGCACAGCATTATCCCTTAGCTTGAAAGCTAGAGTTATAGCGTTCTTGGCATCCATAGGGTTCGATGAAGTCACCAGACTTCGGATTTGAGGTGCGAGACCCCACAAATATCTTTCAACCTTCTTGTATTCCGGGGTAACCATGTGTGGAACCAAGATTGCTAACTCATTGAATCGGTCAGTGTAGCCAGCAACATCATCTCCTGTCATTTGCAAATTCCACATTTCAGATTCGATCTTTTGCAACTCATTTCGAGGACAATATTCCTCGATCATCATGGCCTTCAGGTCTTCCCATGACAACTCATATGCTGTCTGCCTTCCCAAAGTCTTTACTTGTGAATTCCACCAAGTTAAAGCTTTATCAGTGAGTGAGCATGTAGAATACTTCACCATGCAGTCAGCGGTGCATTCACTAATATCAATCACCGATTCCATCTTCTCTATCCATCTCATTAGTCCAACTGCACCCTCGGTGCCATTGAAGTTACGGGGTTTGCAAGATAGAAAAGCCTTATAGGAGCACTTTCTATTTGGAGCATCTGTAGATTTACAAGTCATAACGTCATTAATTCGGATCATGACTATGTGTTACGGCTTATTTATTCTATTACCTCCAGAACCTCCGGAACCTCCGGCTGTACCGCTACCTCCTGCACCTCCTCCGCCGGTACCACTGCCGTTTCCTCCACCACTGTTTCGGTTTGCTTCATACTGCTCCATAGCAGCAGCTACTCATTGTGCTATGAGTTGTTCCACGTTTGGGGAAATCGTCTCATTTTTGTCACCAGTAGTGTTACGGGTTGTCCTACGCTTAGGTGCCATGACGTTCTTTCTAACATATCAATTAAAAAGAAACAACATTATATGACAATAATGATAGCACATGACATAAGGATACAACAACATCAAACGTAAACAACCATCATTACAATATAAACCATTACATACATAGTTAAAACATATATAGTACATTGTTCCCAAAAGATAAGGATACAAAAGAGATGGGTTCACACGACCACATCAGTACTAAAGTTTTTAAACTACATAATGTACTACGGGCACAACCCGCCCGTAATAGGTTTAAAAGAAGAAGTGAGAGTACAATCCAATCATCATGGCAAGTCCCGCCATGACAAAGCTAGCTCTCGCCACAAATTCTGCAGCCAAAGTCCTTTCTTCCAGCGCCTCCACCATGTCTCGGACCGTGACAGTGAACTGCCAGTCCATGTCAGCTCTCAACTCTAGATAGTTTGTGGCACCCTGTATGTCTCGGGTGCTGTCCTCCAGAGTCTGAACTCGAGATCCGAGCCCTTGGCGAAATCGCGTGGCTGCATCCCCCTGTGCCCGGACGTCATCTAGGAGATCATCAAGACGCTCTTCGTGCGTATGAACTCGAGCTACCAAGGTAGGCACTGTGAGCTCCATGGCTTCCCCAGTATGGGGTAGGGGTGTTGGAGAATTAGAAGACTCTCCGAGCTCAAAGGTAGATAGGATGCTCTCCATCTCCCTCCATCGTGCCAGAGTACTAGGCATCCATTGGATAGTTCCCACAGTAGGGTGGTAACAAGGTTGTTTCCTAGATAGTTTCTCATCGATCTCCAAGTCTTTCGGGTCACGGGCTGCTAGAGTCCTTTTGCGCGGAAGTCGAACCTTCTTTCTAGCGCTTTGTACCTTCACTGGTCCTCCTCTTCTCTTTCGGTAGACGATAGGCGGTTCTCCCAAGGCGACAATAGGTGGCGTGGAACTACGGATTTGTACTCGATTTTTGGGACGTGAGGCGGAAAGTTCCTCGTTTGATTCAGTGTCAGAGACGGGATCAGAATGTGAATGTGACGACATGCTTGTGACTACAATATCCATATGACAAAATGACTGGTTATGCATTGCTTATGCAATGAAAACGTTTTAGTGAGTCATTTAGATTATAGACTAGGTTCCAATTTAGATTCCTAGTTCACTATAATCAATGGCTCTGATACCAATCTGTCACACCCCGCCAAGGCGGAAACGCGAGGCACAACGTTCATGGTTTCCAAAGCATATGATTACCGCAAACACATACATGATAAATGGATACATAAACAAATTTAAAGTTTTACATTACAAAAATGTAATCTGAGTTTACAAAAAGTTAAGATTTCACAAATATGACTCAATTTAATGAGTTATACAAGGGAAATCCTCCTTGAGTAGTATCCATCATGCATGCATGTAATCTACATTGCTAACCTTGAAATCACGTTCAGTTACCTGAAAAACACACTAAAAATCGTCAACACGAGGTTGGTGAGTTCACAGGTTTAATCAAATAGTTCTTTGCAAAATTTCATTGTTCGTAAATAGTTTCAGTTGTATGTGATAAACAGAATAAGAATTGTTTACCCATTTGTAAACTAGCTAGGAATACAAATAATATGTTCATACATGAGGCGTAACCAAACCATGACATGTGTGAGCCCCTATTAAGCGTTATCAGATTCTATGCGGCCATAAATCCTCCAGATTGTGGTTAGCGCGACTAACCATGACCGGGAGACGTCACTCTCCATAGTACTATTCATAGGACCCTAGGCTACAGTTAATGGTTACTATGTTGTTCCAGGGGACTTTAGCGGCCTCCAGTGTTGTTCTTATCCCATGTAAACATAAAGTCGTGTCTTATTCTCTTGTTATCCTATAAAATAGTTGTAAGTATGTTTCTCCCCCAAATATTTGAAAACAGTAAAAAGGGGCCGTGAAACTCACCTTGAGTTTGTGTACACTTGTATGATACTTGTTGTAGTCAACCTTGACTATTTGTACCCTAGATACCAAAGGGTAAATTGTGTTAAGACCAAACGTCTTATATTGCAAATTGTTCACCGACCTTGTAAATCTGGTTGCTTTTGTTTAAATGTCTTCTTAGATTTTCAACACTTGTTTTGTTATAAAAATTGATCTTAGTTACTGCCCAAAAGGGGACTGACACAGGTATCGAAACTTCATAGTTTCGATTGGGCAATTGAGTGTCGAAACTTCCTAGTTTCGATGGAGTATTAGGTATCGAAACTACCTAGTTTCGGTTGAGTTAACTGGTGTCGAAACTACCTAGTTTCGGTTGTGTAGTTTGGTGTCGAAACTTCCTAGTTTCGATTGAGTAGTCAGGTATCGAAACAACTTGGTTTCGACTGAGTATTTGAGTGTCGAAACAACCTAGTTTCGATTGACAAGAAGGGTATCGAAACTACCTAGTTTCGATTGAGCAATATGTATCGAAACTACCTAGTTTCGATTGAACAGCTAGTATCGAAACTCCTAGTTTCGATTGAGTAACATGTATCGAAACTACTTGTTTCGATTGAGTATAAGTATCGAAACAACTTGTTTCGATTGAGTATAGGTATCGAAACTTCATAGTTTCGATTACTGGACTTCTGTTTGACAGAATCAGTCCTGCATATTTATGTTTTAAAACTTGAATTTGACACACTTTTATTGTTATCTTACTTGCGATTGAACATTTTGTATGCTTAAATACGGTTTTTAAAGAAAATAGAGTGGATAGTTTGGAGTTTTTACCTTAAAACAGTGACGATGATGATGAAAGAAAACAGAGAATGGTCTTGACTCTTTTGCAGAATTTTCTTTAAAACACTTGAAATCTTCTTAAAATACCGAATTGTGTTAGGATTTTGCCTTAAAACTTGGCTTCAATTTGAAGAGAAATGAGAGATTTTCGTAAGAAAATGAGAGAGATAAAAGGTTTGTGAGAGTTTTGAGTGAAAGGGTATGGGTTATATCTGAAAATATGGTAAAATGGGACGTGAGAATGGGGATGGTTTTCTCTGCACTTCGGCCGAGAAGTCAAAAGTGAATTGAGTGTTAATAATTGGATTTAAGTATTAGATTATTATTATTTAGAGTTTCACATAGGTAATTAAATTCGGTTTATAATGGTATGTGTACCGGTAACTCCCAGAATTACCAAAAATATAAAATGAGACAATGTTCTGTTTTTTTTTGTTAGACCTTCATGTCCTTGTTTGTGAAATTAAGTAAATCACAAAAATGATTATAATGTAAACTTGTTTATAATATGTACGGATATTGACCTGAAATGTCGGGTGTCACACCTAAATCCCAACATGCTTTGGCGAATGCCTTATTTAGCAGAATCGTCCAAAATTTGGGAGTAAAGTTTGATTTATCACCTCGCCAAAAAGCGATGTTTGAATGTCTCCGGGCTCCTCTGGCTTAAAATTTTCTAACAGTTATCCCCATTGAAGGATTGATGCAGCATATGTCGGTTGTGGAGTACCGAGCTATCCTCAAGTATCGACTAATGATCCCTCTGTTTTCAACTGATGAGCCTTGCCTAGTTTGCCGCAAAATCTGTCAAGATTCTTTTGGCGAGCATGTGATTCATTGCAAGGAGCTACCTGGGTTTAAATACATACATGATTTGGTTAGGGATGTTCTTTGTGATGTTCTTAAGCGGGCATGAATTTCTGCTAAAAAATAAGCCCCCGTGAACTTTCTGACAGATCCGCTTGAAGGGAGGTCTACTCTACGACCGGCTGATATTCTTGTGTTTGGTTGGGCGGGGGGGGGGGGAACATGCTTGTGTGGATCTTACAGGAGTGTCTTCTCTTGTTGGGCTCAGGGACAATGGGGTTGTTACGAGCCATGCTGCGTTAAAGGCGGAATCAGGCAAAGTTGCTAAACACGAGAAAACTTGTTTATAGAACCAACATGTGTTTATCCCTTTTGCTTTTGATACTGTTGGTTTCCTAGCATCGGAGGCAGTGGAATTCCTAAACATGGTTCAGCGAGTCGTGCATAGTAATATTTCGGCCCCCAAGACCGAAAGCTTTGTTTTTAGTAGGATCGGTTTTGCTATTCAAAAGGGGGTTGCGGCGTAACTTGTTGCCCATTTACCTGCCACTTTATTGTAATCGTCCTTCTTTTCTTAATATTAGCTTATTTATGATTCAAAAAAAAAAGAGCAAACTTATAGACTCAATTAAATAAGAGCAACATTGAAAACAAACTACCCACTACTCTAATGACCCATACTCTCCTAAAATTATCGTGATTGTTCAAATTCTATCTATTCTATATTTCAATTGTAATATTAATACTACGGCTCGGCGGACTTGCGTCGGTGATGTTGGCCGGAGATGCTAGTGGGGGCCGAAGAAAAGCAAGAACGTGATATATGGTTTTAAAGTAATCAAAATAATTAAATAGTAATATTAGTGCTAGAGGTATTTTAGTCTTTATTTTTTTAAGTTAACAAAGAATTCTGGATGTTTAACAGGTGTAGTCGATTGATACAATTGACAAACCACAAGGACTTAAAAAGTCTAATTAAAATCATTGGATTCAAAGCGATTTTTTGAGCAAACCGCAGTGACTCAAAACGAAATTTACTCTAGTTTTTTTTTTTTTTTTACTTTTTCAACATTTTCATTTTCAACATCATACTATATAATATACGCTTTTAGCCCGTTTCATTTTCTATTAATTTCGTTATCCTTTAATAACTTTCGTTCGTTAACTTTTTTTCAACATACGGAGGGCGCAGTTGTTTTTAGTTTTTTTTGTCAACGTTCCGATATAAATTTTTTTAAACCGAGTTGTACTCGAAATCTAAGGTTTTTTTTATCGTTACCTATAAATTTTTTTAAATGAAGTTGTATTCAAAATAATAATTATTATTTAAATCACATCAAAAGCTTTATAAAGATTGGGTAGCAAAACCTGCTGAATATGTAGTTGTAAATTAATTTTTTTATTTATTAAACAACCTTCTTTTGATTATCAATTCCTACTTAGTACAATATTATTATTAGTTTCTTGTTCGGTTCGGTTGGTTTTTTTACTTAAGGTGATATATAATTTATATATATGTATATATATATATATATTATGGTGTTTTAGATGTTTATATTAATGTGTTTTAGGTGTTATAAGTGCGTTGTATATATTTTATAAATTTATTTTAAACATGTGCGCTACACGTACGAAAATTGGTGCGCTTTTGCGCTTTGGATTTAGACTTCGTTGCTTCGGTGCACTTCTCGCTTTTTAAAACCAAGGTGGTAAATCAACAACTTGTTAAATAAATAAAATGTGAAATCAAAAGGCCATAACCATTAGAAGATAAAAATGTGATTATGATTCAAGTCAGAATAAGTTAAGGTTAGAGCAGAGTGATTTTAAAAATATCATTTGGATTCGAGTCCTGATGGTTCAGGTCAGCTGTAATATCCTGGATTTTCCTATTGTAATCCTATTTTCTGTTGTAACATATCTATTTTAAATCCAATGAACGTATTCCTTCCATAATCTTTGCACGTATTATTTATTTATTAAGTCTAATTCTTAAAACAATAAATCTATACTACATAATAAACAAGTAAAATTATAGGACACGTGTCACATTCTGATGCATTCTTAATATTATTTTCCCGCCTCTCTTTCCTATTAAATACTATATTAAAATAATATTTTTTAAGTATTTAATATCAATCTAATTATGGATAGTTTTTATTTAATTATGGATTGTTATTATATTATCAAGCAAATGAATTTAATATGGATTACCATTTATCAATTACATAAACAAAATTTAATACTGAGTTAAATAAAATGTTTTAAAAATTAACTTAATATAATTTATATCTGTCACATTAAAGTAGACATATTTTGACGAGTGTATGTGTTAAAAGATTACATTATATTTTATTCAACCCGTGTAAAACGCGGGTTTTAAAAGACGTGATTTTTTATTAGTAATTTTATAACATTATATTTATTTAACCCATGTAATACACGGGATTCTAACCTAGTATAAAATAAATGGATTCATATCAAAACCAATTCTTGGAATGTTACATAGATATTCAACGATTATTCAAAGATATGTGTATCTTACAAAAATAAAATAGGTTTGATTATTAAAATTTTTATAAATTTATATCTATTATCACATAAATAATGTAATTATTAAACTTATTAACATTTAGTACTTGGAACTTGCAAATAATAACCTTATAAATTATTTTATAAATTATAAAATAATAAAGTATAAAACTTATAAAAACTTATTTGAGTTTTATAAAAAAAATAAAACATATTATTTATGTTTATAAAGTCCAGGGAGTAAAACTGTCATTCTTGAAAACTTGTTTAAACTAAAAATCAGGTTTTAACATAAAATGATAAAACTTGTAAACATCAGGGGCTACTGTGCAACTAACCCAATCTTTCGAAATCGAAATCAGTCTCAGGTTCGAGTCTTTCCAAGCCCGGTTTTCACCTCCGAATTATCTAAAACGCGTTTCCGGCCGAATTGAATGCACCTCGAGCTCCTACTCGAGCGTGCGACCCAAACCCAAGGTCTATCGATGCTTGAATTCAATTCTAACACCGTGTGGGTTCAAATTTGAATTCGTTTTGCTCAACCGTAAACCTCCCAACTGTACAGGCATTTACAGTTGAAATTGGCTATAAATATCAGTTCCTACACCTCAACGACACTTCACTCTAACTCCCTGAACTCCCAATTTCTTTGTTCATCACCTGCGTTTGCCGATTTGATTCTTGGTCGGCCGTCCCTGAAGCTCGAACTCGTTCTAACTCGTTTCGACACCAAATCAGGTAATTCTTATGGCTAAAAGCCCTCTTTCAATTTGCAATGACAGAGGGATATTCGATTCGTATTTGATGGATTTCGATTCTAGGGTTCATATGGGAATTAGGGGAGATTTGGGAATGTGTTTATTAATTTTCTTTTCTGGATAAATCATCAGCGAGGCCCGTAGCCGGGTGGTCTGTGCGCGCGTGTGTGAACTCTTGCGGCCCGGGTCCGAATCCGACCGACCTGAGTTTTGAGCATTTAATTTGTTTTATGCTTTTTATTCAGATTTAATACTTCCATTTATTTTTATAAAATCTGTTATGTTTTTATAAACTTAAAACTAAATCTTATTTATACTTTATATTTATATTCCAGAACTATTTTAAATTAATTAAACTTAGTTAAAACTTATAAAAATTTAATCTTTAATATTAATTTTAAATACTTAAAAACTATAAAAATACTTCAAAATTTTATAAAACCTACATTTTGAGAAGAAACTATTTTATGAAAACAGAAAACTTAATTTACTATTTAATTTCTGAAATAAATAAATTCTTTTTTTTAATCTTTAAATTAATTTAAAAACTTTAAATAAACATAAATGCTTATATAATTTTTATAAAATCAGAAAAGTTTATAAAACTTATATTTTTATTTTAGAAACTAGAAACTTATAAACTTGTACATTTTATAAAATTTATATTTATTTAAAACTTAAGGCCTAATTATTTATTTAATTTAAAGCAGAAAATAAATATACTTTATCTATTTAAAAATCAGAATATTTATAGACTTATAAACTTTATAAAATAAAACAGAAACTTTAAAATATTTATAAACCTATAATTAAAACATAAACTTTATTTAAAATACTTATAAACTTATAATTTAAAAGAAATTCTATTTAACACTTTATAAACTTATGATTTCTTTTAAAATTTTAAAACATTCTAAATATTTTCTAGAATAATTACAAGTTATCTTTATAAAATAAATACTTAATGAATAAACACTTTAGATAATTTTAATTGATTTATATTAAATCATTTTAATTACATAAAGTAATTACTTTCAAATTCTTTTAAACAATTGTTATTTATCCTTAATAATTATTTATTCTTTTAGATAGCTATTATTTATCCTTAATAGTTATTTATCCTTTCAGATAATTATTAATTATCCTTAATACTTATTTACTCTTTTACTTAAGTAATATTTCATCTTTATTTATAATACTTTGGAGACTATTTAAAATTATTATTTATCATGTGTAGATAATAATTATAAATCATTTGAAATAATTATTTTAACTTATAATTAATTAACACTTCAAACTTACTAAACTTTATAATACTTATTTAAAGCCTTGTCATAATTTAGACTTGATAAAATAACACAATCATTCCTATCTCCCAGTGGAACCCTAGTTAATCATAGAATCCTAGATCCTTTGCCATAGACTTATAGGATCAAACTTTGAACTTTAGACTTTGTTATTAGACTTGTTGTGGGGATATTCTTCCTCAAAGCTTTGGTACACTTAATCTATGTTGGACACTCTTTTATCATTCCAAGTGAGTATACTTAGCCCCTTTTTGTTTTGTTTTTGTTTATAAACTTGGGGTGGAACATGTATAAAACTTTTAGACTTATACAATTTATACATAACTATGTATATATGTTTTTCTTTGTGTTATGTGCTTTTGAGACTTGCATGCTTATATTAGACTTAACTCTAGCATATTCATTAACTTTGGTCGAGCCTACAGTGACAATATGTAACATCCCAAAAATAAAACGACAGTTATAATAATGGAATAAACGAACGAGGAATGACGGGCCGGGCCGGATGGGTCGGCGGGCTAGAAGGGACGAGCATAGGGGAGCCTCCCCTATATATATAGCCTAAGTCAACACCCTTTCTCTCATTTGCAAGTTCTAGAGAGAGAAACCGTAGAGAGAGAAAGTTGACGGATCGACCCGAGATTGAAGAAGTGTGTTGCTCCAGAGCTTGTGAGAAGAACCTCCAGATCAGAAGCTTGATACAGGTAACGATCTGGCCTAGATATGAGTTTTTGTTCGTTTTGGGGTTTTTCAGGTTTTGGATGAAAAGGTAACGTTTTTACGGATGAAACTGGAAGAAAAACATAGATTTGAGTTCCTTAATGAAAAGAAAACGTTTTGAATGTAAACAAGTTCGGGATCTTGACGTGATCAGACCCGAATGCGAAAGTTAGGGTTTTTGCGGGGAAGTAGATCCTGCGTACTTATCAAGTACACATGAAGCAGATCCAACGTACTTATCAAGTACGCATGAAGAGGGTCCTGCGTACTTATCAAGTACGCATGAAGCAAAGTTGCGCACTTATTAAGTACGCAAGAAGAAGGCCCTGCGCACTTGCTAAGTGTGCAGGCATCAAGCTGTTTAGGTAAAGTCAGTATGTTTAGAAGGTTAAACCGTTAGAGTCGGGATTTGGTCTGATGTGTATTTAACTAATCAATTCAGATCGGAAGTGACGTTGTGGGACCTTTGTTTAGGACAACCCAGATTAGCTTATTCGGTGAGTTCTAGAAGCCCTCTTTTAAATGTTTTGAATAATATTTTTGGGCTGGTGTAATGTGTTGTTTTGTATATTTCCGTTTAAAATGATTATAAGATGTGTCGTTTTGTTTATTTTGTCTTTTTAAAGAATTATAAGATGTGTTGTTCTGTTTATTTGGCCTTGAGGAGGGGCCATTTTTTCCCGTTTGATTGCGTTCAAAATTCTTTTTATTACAAATAGATATTAATGTTCTTTTAAAATACTATATATTTCAACCCTACATTCTCATATTTATTTTGTTTTATAATATATAGTTATTATTATAATATATATTAAATATATATTTTGATATTTATTTATATATATTATAACTATTATAATATACATATTTTATATAATATATTATATATATTTTGTATATATATTTATATATACATATTTAGTGTTGAAATATATAGTATTTTATAATAACACAATATATAATATATTGTATTTTATTTGGGCACGTTTAAGAGTTTGTATATCCACCTCATACTTTGATAGATAGGTAACGAAATAGAAAAGAGTAAATCTATAGCTGAATCTTAAAAGTTGAAGTAGTACTTTAAAGAGAATTTCCAGTTTCGTTCCAAATACCAAGGTCAAATCAACGGAGACTAGACATTTTCAGTATTTTGGTCAAAATTGTCATGCCAATTGTGTCTCAATAAGAGTTTTAGATCTATTAGAATTCGAAAATGAAGGGGATCAGGCCATGAGACTGGTCATGGTTTATGTCATGGGTGCATGGGTTGGGTCATGGGTCGGGTCACGGGTCGGGTCACGGGTCGGGTCATGGTCGGTCCATGGTTCGGGTCATGGTTAGGTCACGGGACGGGTCATGGGCCGGTCCTTGGTTCGGGTCATGGTTCTAGTCATGGGTCGGGTCATGGTTTGAGTCATGGGTCGGTCCTTGGTTCGGGTCCATGGTTCGGGTCCATGGTTCGGGTCATAGGTCGGGTCACAGGACGGGTCATGGGTCGAGTCATTGGTTCGGGTCATGGGTCTAGTCATGGGTCGGGTCATGGTTCGGTTATTAATTAAACAAAATAATTTCATTCCTTGAAGGAAAGAAAAAAAAACACGCATCACTCAAGGAATGAAAATCATTAGAAATGAAAAAATCACATTCCTTATGTAATGATTCATTCCATTCCTATGTGATACTAAACATGTTTTGTTACATTCCAACATAATACCTCATTCCATTCCACACTCCATTCATGCATACCAAACACTACCATAGTTTCTGGTTTGATTCTGATCGCCCACCCATACCCACCTTTTTTCGAAGAAAAACCAAAATAGGTGGTTATAACAGTTGGTTACTTTCCTCGTTTAATATTATATGTATGGTTATTGTATTCCAGTGGATGAGGCCTAGTTCGGCTCGGTTTAGGTTGTATTTCCACCCCTTTTTTGTATAGATGGGTGTGGTTAGAGGTGCACAAATCGGGTATTCCTCAAGAACCGGTTCCGGGTATGATAGGTTCTATTAGAAGGAACGAGGTCCGGTTCTTGGTTGAAAAACTATGTACCCGGTTCCGGGTATTCAAGAACTGGTTTTGGTTCTTACCGGTACCGGTAATTCAAGGCGGGTATTTCAAGTACCAATTTACGGGTATTCGAAAAACTTAGTTAAACATATAAATACATTAATTAAACATATATATAACTAACTTAAAAAGTCCAATAACATTAAAAACTTAAAATGTTACAAAATAGATAAATGTTTAAAACATAAAGTCATAAAACATAGATAAATTACATAAAAAACTAGATTGTCTTCGTTTTTGTCTTCGTGACTTCGTTTTTTGATCATCTTCGTGACTTCATTTGATGATTATTAATCTTCTTCTAGTGGACTTGACATTCCCATGTCGATCTCATCCTCGTGTATCTCCGTTTCAACGATGTTTTCATCTTCAAGTGAAGAAGAAACTCCAACCTACGCCCTGATCCATGACCTGAACCATAACACGTCCCATGACCCGACCCATATTATAAATTTATTAATTACAAATATTTTATTTTTCATAAAATATTTTCCTGTCTACCAAATATCACGAATTAATGATTTATTTCATTCACTCGTCCATTTCATTGTCCATTCCATTCACTCGTCCATTTCATTGCTTTGTTCATTAACAAATATTTTATTTTTCATAAGATATTTTCCTGCCATAGGGTATTATGATAGCTAAGTAAGTCGTTTATAGGTGTTTGAAAGGGGATGCATCAAAAGATGTTCTAATATCCAATAACTTCATTAATATCTCAATAAGTTTCAAACTATTTACTTTTAAATTAATTAACTTTTGTTAATTAGTTTTGTAAGGGGACAAGTCAAATAATGTTGTATATATATATATATGGGTTTAAATACAAATGACATTTATCATATAAAGCGTAGGGTTTTTCGGTTCTTAAATACTTCTAAAAAAGAATTTGAAAACTTAGACATTTTGGCTTGATAGAAATGAAATGAATCCTAATTTCTTATCCTAGTCGTTATGGTCTGTGATCTACTAACCGTCCAAGTTTCTACGATAGCTTCAGAATCGGCCTTTTCTTTTAGTGACAGGGTTATTTCTTTAAGAAGAACAAGGCTTATCCTCGAACCAGTTGAAATATATAGATTTAATGACATATCCTAGATCAAAATATCTTATAATAAATAAATATCTTATTTATTACAAATAAATAAATATATATTTATTTATAAAATTTATAATAACTATATATTATAATACTATCGATTATAATATTTAATATAGATTATAATATATATTAAACCGTATTATAATATATATTTTGTAATAAATTTTATAATAACTATAATAAAATTATTTAAAATGACCATTTAGTGACTCGTGCGTTCAAAATACTCTTTTAAAAGGCAAAATAAATAAAACAACACATATTATAATCCAAATAAACAAAACAACACATCATACTTCTTGACAAGCTCAAATAAACAAAACATATCCTAATAATCATTTAAAGGCCAAAACATCATAACAACATATGTTATAATCTTTTAAAATGACAAATAAACAAATAACACATCAAATAATCCATTAAAAGGCCAAATGAATAAAACATCACATCTTATAGTATTTTAAAAGGCTAATTAAACAATACGCCACATCTTATACTCCTTTAAAGCTCTTCTAGGGTTAGACCAAATGCATTATTCTGCTCTTTTCGTTTAATTGGGGTTTTATATTTGGAACTGATTTATATCCCACATTTTCTTTGTATGGTAATCTTTATGTGATTATGTTAATTTGAGCAGGTTAGTTCGATGCTGGTATGTGTGACTTTGTCACTCTATTTGTATGTGTGAATGCGTCTCGTAATTCATTTGTTATTCCTTGCAAATGTACGCTCTTTTGGACATCATATTCACATTGACCACTTCATGGGTCGAAATTTGATATTGATGATGCATTCCTTCTTATTTCTAGTGTTAATAGTCTTTTCTTATTCTGACCCCCCCTAAAGACTGGGAATACAGTCTTATTAAACTAACATTGTTTCCTATTTCTTGTGTTACCAGTCTTTTCTTATTCTGATTTCCTCCGAAAATTCTAAATTGTTTTTGTTTTGTTGTATGTTAGCCGTTTCAAGTGGAAAAAAAAGAAAAAAAGGGAATAATAAAATTTAAAAAATCTATTGTTATCATCGCCTCTTAACCACGGTAGAACAACCACCTCCACCGAGTCTAGTTGACATCCAAAATCAAGTGTTTTTCCTTCACGATGTTGCTCGATATCCATCAACATATAGCATCAACGTTGAGTATCACTTCATCTTGCTATATGTTGAGGGGTTGGATGCTGGAGAAAGTGGGTTGCTAGAGCCAGGGTGAAGAAAACAACAATAATAAAACAAATGAAGGGTCATCATACCTATTGATGAAGATGTAATACCATTTTGATCTAGAAACCCTCAAGCACGAGTGATGGTTCGGGGCATGGGTCGTTTTATAATATATTTTGTAATAAATTTTATAATAACTATATATATTTTATTTAAAATATATATTTATAATATACAAAATAATAAATTTTATTTAATAGTTATAATTTAAACAACACTCATTCTCTAAATATATATATTGTGTAATATATATCTATAATATATTATAAATATAAATAATAACTATTTAGTGTGATATATATAAATATTTTATAATAACTATTTAGTGTAATATATATAATAACTATTATAACTATTATAATAGTTATTTAGTGTAATAACTATTATAACTATATATATTTTATTTAATATATTATTTTGACTATTATAATATATAGTCAAAATATATATTATAATACGGTTGAAAATAGATATGAATAAACTTAAGAAACTCATTCTCAAGGTTGACTTTATAATAACTAAAGGGGGTGGGTTGGTAAACAATATATTATATATTATAATATATAATATATATATTATATATATTTTGATGGTTAAGGGCACGAGTGATGGTTCGGGGCATGATTGGGTCATGGGTCGGGTCATGACACGAGTGATGGTTCGGGGCATGGTTCAGGCCATGAGACGGGTCATGGTTTATGTCATGGGTGCATGGGTTGGGTCATGGGTCGGGTCACGGGTTGGGTCATGGGTCGGGTCACGGGTCGGGTCATGGTCGGTCCATGGTG
This sequence comes from Smallanthus sonchifolius, assembly GCA_023525975.1. NCBI lineage: Eukaryota > Viridiplantae > Streptophyta > Magnoliopsida > Asterales > Asteraceae > Smallanthus > Smallanthus sonchifolius. The sequence continues at coordinate 40,224,170 of CM042042.1, read as the reverse complement.
CCTCCAAATTTTAAGTGCAAAGACAACAGCACCCAACTCCAGGTCATGAGTTGTGTAATTCTTTTCGTGCACTTTCAATTGTCGGGATGCGTAAGCAATAACCTTATCCTTTTGCATCAACACACAACCAAGACCCTGGTGAGATGCATCACAATATACAACAAAGTCATCCGTACCTTTAGGAAGAGTGAGAATCAGAGCATTACATAATTTCTGCTTCAATAACTGAAATGACTTTTCCTGCTTGTCACCCCATTCAAACTTTCTATCTTTCTGAGTCAAGAGGGTTAAAGACTGAGCTATCTTCGAGAAATTTTCTATAAATCACCTATAGTAACCTGCCAAACCAAGAAATTGACGAATCTTAGTTGGGGTCTTAGGCGTTTCCCACTTCTTTATCGCCTCAATTTTGGCTGGATCCACATGAATGCCTTTCTCATTAATCACATGACCTAGAAAGTGAACTTCTTTAAGCCAAAACTCACACTTAGAAAACTTGGCGAATAGTTTCTCGTTTTGAAGCAATTCTAAAATCAACCGCAAGTGATGTTCGTGCTCTTCCTTACTTCGAGAATATATCAGAATATCGTCGATAAAGACTATCACGAATTTGTCTAAATAAGGTTTACACACCCTATTCATCAGATCCATAAATACTGCCGGGGCATTAGTTAGCCCGAAGGGCATAACCAAAAACTCGTAATGACCGTACCGAGTTCTGAACGCTGTCTTTGGTATGTCATCCTCCTGGACCCTTAATTGATGATAACCAGATCTGAGGTCGATCTTAGAAAAATGAGTCGATCCTTGTAACTGGTCAAACAAATCATCGATCCTCGGGAGTGGATATCGGTTCTTAATCGTCAATTTATTCAACTCCCGGTAGTCAATACACATTCGAAATGATCCATCCTTCTTTTTCACGAACAAGACCGGAGCTCCCCAAGGTGAGAAACTCGGTCTAATAAATCCCTTCTCTAAAAGTTCCTGTAACTGATTCGACAACTCTTGTAATTCAGACGGTGCCAGACGGTATGGGGATCTAGCAACAGGTGCAGCACCGGGTATCAAGTCAACCCGGAACTCAACTTGTCGTGGAGGGGGTAATCCAGGCAAATCTTCGGGAAAAACTTCTGGGTACTCGCGTACAACTGGAATATCCTGAATCTTAATCTCCTTTGATTTCTTCAATGACATTAGCAAGAAACGCGTAGCTTCCCTTTTTAAGGTATTTCCATGCCTTCATGCAAGGCACAATGTTCAAACTCCTCCCGGGCTTTTCGCCTTGGACATTCAAGACTTCACCGTTTGAAAGAGGAATTCGAACCATCTTTTCTGAGCAAACAATTTTGGCTCGGTTTTCGGATAACCAATCCATGCCAATAACAACGTCAAAACTACCAAGCTCTATTGGGATAAGGTCTACATTAAATTGGTGATTATTTAGGTTCATAGAACTACCTCGGATAATGTCACTAGCTTTAATCAATTTACCATTAGCTAGTTCTATAGTATAGGCCTCTTTTAATTTCTGTGATTTTAACTTAATCAATGATCTAAATTTAGAAGATATAAAGCTTCTATCAGCCCGTGTATCAAAAAGTATAGATGGATAAAGATCATTGACAAGAAACGTACCCGTCGTCACATTCGGGTCCTGACGTGCATCTGCTGCCCCAATCACAAAAGCTCTACCTTTAGCTTGATTTGCTGCGTTCCCACCAATTCTGCCCAATTTGGGACATTTGTTCCTGAAGTGATCAGTTGCCCCACATTCAAAACAACCCCTTGGTGCATTAGGGTCGAATCTGCAGTAGTTCGTTGTATGCCCCACTCGTTTACATATTGCAAACACGAACTGCTCACAAGCCCCAAAGTGTTGAGAACTGCACTTGGCGCAAAGAGGTGGATTTCCAGTGTTCGCCCTTTTCTGCGGTGTCACCGCCACATAATTCTTCACAAACTTACGCTTCTTACTTGGACCACCAGTAGATTTCTTCATAGCCTTCTCCTCTGGTTTCTTTCCAATTGTTCCTTTCTTAACCAAAATTCCATTTCTCACCATCTCATCAGTTAATTCACTTGCCAATTGGATCGCACTTTGCATAGTAGAAGGTTTGGCTGAGGTAACCATTCCTCGAATCTGGGGCACCAATCCACATATATACCTTTCAATCCTTTTAGATTCGGGTGTCACCAGATGTGGCACCAAACGGGACAACTCTTGGAATCGAGTTGTGTAAACCAAGATTTCAGCTCCTTCCATTTCTAGGTTCCAAAACTCAACTTCAATCTTCTTTATTTCATTTCGAGGACAGTATTCCTCAATCAACATTTTCTTAAACTCTTCCCAAGTCAGGTTATCAGTAACCTGTTCTCCTAACGCATCAACTTGAGAATTCCACCATGTTAGGGCTTCGCCCTGTAGAGAGCAAGCAGCATACTTAACCTTTTGATTATCCAAGCAGTTGCTGATTTTTATGACAGACTCCATCTTTTCTATCCAACGAACAATTCCAACTGCTCCCTCACTACCATAAAAATCCAAAGGTTTTCCTGCAGAGAAGTCTTTAAAAGTGCATCCACGGTTGGTATTACCAGTATTTGTGCCACCACCGGCTCCACCACTGCCAGAAGCACCACCACTAGTGCCGCCAGCACTCCTGATTAACCCTGCGGTGATCTGTGCCACTATTCTTGGTATAGCTGCATCTATCCCTTGATTTATCAGCTGTTCCAAATCCGGCTAAGTATTCTTTGTCTCATTATGCTGAGGATTCCTCCTCGGTGGCATTTTCTAAAAAAGGAAACGGACAAGAATTTGATGAGAGTTTGAGTAAATGAAATACTTGATTTAAAAATCACTCAAAACATAGTAAACAAACCATATATAAAAGATATGTTTTTGAGAATGACAATAAATTTTTTTAACCGAATCATGTACACAAGGTAACAAATAAGGATGGTAACAATACACAAACAATAACCAAATGAAGTTTATAACATACAAATAATCATCCAAAATATTGTTTCATTCCATCATCAAAAGATTTATAAAAATGCTTCATAAAGCATAGATAATAGTTAGGGTTTACAATAGCTAGTAATAATTTTACAAAATTAGGCATTAGTTAGAACTAAGCCAATACCCCAAAAATTAAGTTTTTGTAACCCTTCAAAAGGACCTGAGCACATGTCGCTCAGTGTCTGAAATAGAAACCTAACACAACAGCAACCAGTAAAACAAGGAAAGCCACAAAAATAGCCATTCTGGAGTAGATCCTTTTCTCAAATCGATCCATGCGCTGGTTCCTGTTCAGCTCTGACGCCTGAAGAGTAGTAACATACTGATATAGCTCTGGTATCCTCTCTAGAACATTCTCCAACATAGTATGATGATGATTCAGTCTCGTCTCGTGTCCAGCATAATCCTCCACTAACTCATCCATTTGTACCTCCCTATTAGTCCTGGTGTCCTCTGGCTCCTCCTCTTCATCTGACGATAACTCTATAATAATAGGTGCAGTCCTAGAAGATGATCCTCCGACTTCGAAGGTCGATCCAGGAAATAGTGACCGTCTAACAGCGGGAGTAGCAGGGTGTAGAACAACAGTCACTGGTGCTACCCTGGAAGGGGGTAGGACCGAAGTAGGTGAGGGTAGACGGCTCCCTAAATCCTCTGAGCTGGTCGCGTAGCTAGACTCACCGGGCACATAGTACTCCGACGGATCCTCCTCTGACGTATGACTTGGCTCGGGCGCACTCCAATCACCTGACGCTGTAGGAACGGGTATAAAAGGGAAACTGTTGAAGCTATCAGCCTCATCGTCTGAGAAGTACTGCTGAAATAAAGATGCTGAAGACGTAGACATGCTGTGACGGAGAACGTAAAGCTGGTAAGAATAAGAAATGCGAAATGATATGCAATGCACACATAGTTCCTAAGGTTCTTTGCAATGTTTCTTAAGGTCATAGTCTAGGTTCGAGTCTGGGGTAAACCTAATTCTCTATAACCAGTGCTCTGATACCAAGTCTGTCACACTCCGCCGAAGGCGGAAACACGAAGGTGAGACGAGAGCGGTGCATCGAACACTTAGGCGCAAGAGAATGCTAATGGGTGCATCGCAATTTACAAAAGAACCATTACTAAACCCAAAAATTAAAAGAAGTCATACAACATCCGAAATTCAAACAACAAAAGAAGCGTATTATAAACAACCAAAGTCATAGGTACTAAGTTTGTTCCAACGTGAAACCACAAAATCTAAACAAAAGCGTGCCCCCATGAACTTTATCTTCATTTCTGTTTACCTGAAAGCATGTTTCAAAAACGGGTCAACTATATAAATAGTTGGTGAGAATCGCAGGTTTTACGACTCTATAAAAGTTTATAAAAATCCAAAGTCAGTACACATGTATTAGATAACATATTACCATGAGCCGTAATCAAAGCCTAGACAAAAAAAAAATAAAGTACCCCATACGGAAGTCTTATGCCAACAACCGCCTAAAAACATAATTGGCTAACTTTGCGCCCACGTGACCCTACAAGTCTGGTTGGCGCGACCAAACCATGAGTGGGGGTGTCAACCCAAGTAGTACTACTCAAAATTCCCAACGGCTACGCTCAGCTAATTGATTACAATAAAAAAAATTGGGGACTTTAATGCATAAATATAAAAATAACTCATGTAATCCTTGTATCATGTAACATGTGACTAATAAATAAAAACGAAACAGCTTTCCCCCAAAAATGGTAAAACAGTAAGTAAAAAGGAGCCGCGAAAACTCACCTGAGAGTGAAACGCGAAAAAGTGCGTTAAAACAGTGAAACAGCCAACGATGGTATCCTAATCGAGTCCTAAAAATAAGTAGACACCAAATGTATTTAGGAAACCTAATATGTGTGATTAACTCAACAAAAGTCAAAAGTGGCTATGAAGTCAATTGTATAGCCAAAACCCGTGCACGTGCGTACGAACCGTTAAGAATTGTAAAACCGGCTTTTATATGAATTAATAATCTTAAAACTTTAAGTTTTAGATTTTTAATAATAACATCAGTAGTTAAAAATATCACATTTGATAAAATCTCATGTCACGGTTTCGTATGTTAAAAAACGCGATTACGCGCGTAAAGTCCGGTCTACGGTTTAAATACGATTCGTCCAAAATTAGGGTTTTAGTGTGATATTAGCACCCAATTTAAAAGTCAAATTTTGTGTTTTAAATGGGTTTATACTTCTGTCCAAAATCCCTTTGAATTTTTATAAAATCAATTTTATATAAAAATCTTCCAAAATTATTAACTTTTATAAAATTTAAATGGACCATAATTCCAAAAACATACTTAGACATAAATTTATTGCTTCAAATTTATACCAATTGATCATATATATAAATAAAATTTTCTTACCAATTTTCATATTTTTCTAATATTCAGATTATTTAATATGAATTTAATATTATTAAAATTTTACAAATTCGGGAAAAATAGTTAAACACATCCAATATTTACCAAATTTTTATCATATTAGTTTTAAGTTAATATAAGATCCCATATCAAGTTTCAAGTCCTGATTTTATCCAGAAGTATATAAACCCTAAATCATCCGTTTAAACTTTATAAATACTAAACGTATACTTAAAAAACTCCAATTTTTATAAAATTTGGAAAGGAGTCTTAGATAATCATATAATAATTACTGTCCAATTTCCATAATTTTTCAATACTCAGAAGTATTTTTTCCCAAATTTCTATGTATTAAACTTGTGTGAATTTTAATAAATAATCTATAATGAGTTAGATAACCAAATTTTCCAGATATTTATTTTAAAACATATACTAATGATTAAAACCACTTTTGGGTGCTACATCAATAATTTTTAAAAATTCATCAAGAACATGCTTGTTCTTGAACATTCAACAATTAACAAGTTTAATCAAGGATTATACCTTTCAAAATCAACAAATGAAGATGATATTTGATGCTAATCTACTGAGTTTTCCTTGATTTATAACCTACAATCACAATGTGGTTCAATTCCAAGATCAAAAACTCAAAAATCAACAAAATGCTTTTTTATTCAAGAAAATGCAAGTATGAACACCCAAGTGTTCATACACTTTGATCATCAAATCTTGCAAGTTTTTCACTAGATAACTCATTGTGGATGATTACAACTAGTTTTTATCCTCAAATCCTTGTTAAAATCACAAGATTCAAGCTAAAAACTCTTAAAAACAACAAAACTTGAAAATCCAAGTGAGTGTGTGTGTTCTTGGTATTCTTGAGAACACATGCAAGAATCAAAACAGAAATTTTAAAGATGAAATCATGTTAAAATACCTTTAAAACACTAAAACAAAGCTCATCAATCCATTGGAACCAAGAATCAAAGCTTGGAATTGGATTATTCTTGAGTTTGGATGAGATTTGGGAGTGTTTGGGTGTTTGGTTGCAAAGAGGGGGGGGGGGGGTCTACGGCTGGAAGAAGAGAAAGGAAGAGGGAAAATGGGGTGGGGGGTTGGGTATTTATAGGGGAGGTTGAAGTCTTGGTTAAAAAGACCATTTTTATAAAAAAAATACCCATTTTTTATAAAAATTACACCCCTAAATACTAAAATTAAGCATTTTTATCAAATATAAAAATTAAGTATCTAAAATGATGATTTTTAAAAAATTTTAAAACATAAAAACTCAAAATTTTTTAAAAAGTTATACCGGGTGAACACCGGGTTTTTAACGGAAGAACCACCTGTGATCGTTAGTTTAATCAAGAATCATAAAAGTTAGCACATATAATATTATAAAATATCATTCTTAACTAAAATATAAATATAAAAATTATTTTCGAGAATTTAATTTTTACCGATTATTTAACGCGTTCGCAGTATACGCAGTGTATGCACTTAACCGGGTTTTCTAGTTCGGACGTTAGTGTTTGTCTAAGGTAGTATTCCTAGAATTCCTAGAAACACTAAAAATGTATAAAATTATAATATATAAAAAAAATATAACGTATAAAAGTCGGGAAACGGTAAGGACCTGAAAAACTGCAGTTGTCACAGGTACCATCAGCTGAAGGTGAGAGAAGAAGACATACCGAAAACTGCATTTCGCACGCGTTATGGACATTTCGAGTTCCGCGTAATGTCTTTTGGATTGACGAACGCCCCCGTAACGTTCATGGATTTGATGAATAGAGTGTGTCGACCAATGCTGGATCGATCGGTAATCGTGTTCATAGATGATATCCTCATCTACTCCAAGAATGAGGGTGATCACGCGTGTCACTTGAAGGAGGTATTGGAAGCTCTGAAGAAGGAAAAGTTGTATGCTAAGTTTTCCAAATGCGCGTTCTGGCTTAGGGAAGTCCAATTCCTAGGTCACGTCATTAACCCGAACGGCATTATGGTTAACCCAACAAAGATAATGACGGTAAGGGAATGGAATATTCCTAAGATGCCAACTGAAATCCGTAGTTTCTTGGGATTGGCAGGCTACTATCGGAGATTCATCCAGGATTTCTCGAAAATAGCTTTGCCGTTGACAAAGTTGACTCGGAAGGAGGTAAAGTATGAATGGGGTTCGACCCAGGATGAGGCGTTTAAGGAATTGAAAGAGAAGCTAACCAAATCTCCAGTCTTGGCCCTTCCCGAGGGCAATGAAGACTTAGTGGTATACTCTGACGCTTCGGGGCAGGGATTGGGATGCGTCTTGATGCAACGCGGAAGATTGATCGCGTATGCATCACGACAGTTGAAGATTCACGAAGCTAATTATCCGACTCACGATTTGGAACTTGCTGCTGTCGTATTCGCATTGAAAATCTGGAGGCACTACCTTTACGGGGTGAAGTTTACTATTTACTCCGACCACAAAAGTTTGAAGTACTTCTTCGAACTAAGAGAGCTTAATATGAGGCAGATACGATGGTTGGAATTCCTAAAAGATTATGACTGTGAAATCATGTACCATCCTGGAAAGGCAAACGTGGCGAGCCTAGAACCAAAATCTTGGATGAGGCTCATAAGTCTCGTTACTCTATCCACCCCGGTACCAACAAAATGTACCAAGATCCGAGGAAGGAATACTGGTGGCCTGGAATGAAACACGAAGTGACAAAGTACGTAAGGAAGTGCTTGACTTGCTCGCAAGTAAAGGCTGAACACCAGAAACCGTATGGAAAGATTCAACCGCTTGATATACCGGAATGGAAGTGGGAACACGTTACCATGGACTTCATAAACAAGCTACCTCGCACAGCTAAAGGTCATGACACAATTTGGGTAATTGTGGACCGTTTAACGAAGAGTGCTCATTTCCTACCTATTCGCGAGACGTTCTCGTCGGAAAGGTTAGCGGAAGTATTTATTAACGAAGTAGTAGCACGACATGGGATGCCTTTGACGATCGTATCTGACCGGGACACACGATTCACATCGAGGTTCTGGAAAAGATTTCACGAGGCGATGGGCACGAGGCTTAATATCAGCACGACATACCACCCACAAACGGATGGTCAGTCCGAAAGGACCATTCAAACATTGGAGGATATGCTTCGTGCTTGTATTATCGACTTCGGTGGTAGTTGGGACAGTCATCTGCCGTTAGACCAATTCTCCTACAACAATAGTCATCACACGACTATAGGCATGCCGACTTCGGTGGTATTATCGACTTCGGTGGTAGTTGGTTTTTTTTTTACTTAAGGTGATATATAATCTATATACATATATATATATATATTATGGTGTTTTAGATGTTTATATTAATGTGTTTTAGGTGTTATAAGTGCGTTGTATATATTTTATAAATTTATTTTAAACATGTGCGCTTCACGTACGAAAATTGGTGCGCTTTTGCGCTTCGGATTTATATTAAATCATTTTAATTAGATAAAGTAATTACTTTCAAATTCTTTTAAATAATTGTTATTTATCCTTAATAATTATTTATTCTTTTAGATAGCTATTATTTATCCTTAATAGTTATTTATCCTTTCAGATAATTATTAATTATCCTTAATACTTATATACTCTTTTACTTAATTAATATTTCATCTTTATTTATAATACTTTGGAGACTATTTAAAATTATTATTTATCATGTGTAGATAATAATTATAAATCATTTGAAATAATTATTTTAACTTATAATTAATTCACACTTCAAACTTACTAAACTTTATAATACTTATTTAAAGCCTTTTCATAATTTAGACTTGATAAAATAACACAATCATTCCTATCTCCCAGTGGAACCCTAGTTAATAATAGAATCCTAGATCCTTTGCCATAGACTTATAGGATCAAACTTTGAACTTTAGACTTTGTTATTAGACTTGTTGTGGGGATATTCTTCCTCAAAGCTTTGGTACACTTAATCTCTGTTGGACACTCTTTCATCATTCCAAGTGAGTATACTTAGCCCCTTTTGTTTTGTTTTTGTTTATAAACTTGGGGTGAAACATGTATAAAACTTTTAGACTTATACAATTTATACATAACTATGTATATATGTTTTTCTTTGTGTTATATGCTTTTGAGACTTGCATGCTTATATTAGACTTAACTCTAGCATATTCATTAACTTTGGTCGAGCCTACAGTGACAATAATAGATCTATTGTATTTGACCAATCCACCTAGTTTGATTAGCCCTTCGGGGGAGCCCATGGTGATTGTTACTGGACCTATACTTTAAGGGTAATCTTCGGGTTGTGCCTAAACTTGGTTGGAAGGGTTGATATGTGAATGTTTAAACTTGTTTGTTCTCACACTTATACCTTAGATGCATGTACATAGTGAATTGTAAAACTTTCAAAGACTTTGTTAAACTGTGTCAAAACCTTTGTATCTCACTAACTATTTTTAGTTGACAGTTTACTTAATATGTTTCAGGTGCTCAAATTTGAGGCTTTCTTGTGATCATGTAGAATGCTTTGGACTTTAGATTATTTATCAAATTAAATCTTGTATTCTTGTTATGTTTTGTTGAACCTTGTGTTTTCTTTTTCTTGTAATGAACCTTTGAAAGTCATTAATGGAATATTTAAACTTTAATAGTCAACCTTGTGTTTTTAAACAATCGCGTCTGTCCCGACGTATAATCCACCGTTGGTTGGGGTGTGACATCAGCGTTGCAGTATAAGAAACAAAAACAAACAAACAATAAAATTGCATGGAGAAGTTATATTTTTGAGTGAAACTGACAAAAAATAGTTTACTCAAAATATTATATTGTGTTATTTATATAAAAAACATGAATCAAAGGAAATACAAAAATGACCGTTTATAATTTAGAGTGATTTTTGAAATTTATATAATTAAATATAGATTTAAGGGTTATAACTGAAGTTATACATCACGTTAAATATAGATTTTTAAAATAGTTTTTCTTTTCCTCAAATAGGTCTTATTTAAAATATAACTTTATTTTAAGATTCATAAAAAAAAGTTTAGTTAGAGACCCAAAATCATGATTAAAAAATAGAATAAAATCAATAATTATTTAATAAATTGGATTTATCCAATAAAAATATGAGTGAGAAAAAAATCTTCTAAATTTTTTTTAAAAAATAGTTAACTTAATTTAAAAAAAAAGAATAATAGTTAACTTAAATTTAAAAAAATTATATTAAGTTTATACATAAAATTTAGAGTAAAATAAAAAACAAAGAAATCAAGTAATAATAAGCAAAATTTACAGTAAAAAAATAAAAATTAGTTAACTTAAAATAAAAAAAAGACTGATTTGAAACAAAGTTGTCAAATCATATCAAATAATGTAAAATGCTTAATTTACTTGGGTATGATTCATGGTTCACTTGAGTTAATCATAAATGTAAAAATGACTCATTTATTTGTAATGACATACATGGGTTCACAAATTTCATCATGACATTGACATCTAGATATGATATTCTCTCACCTATATCTCATCTATGCGTGTGTAAAATGAGCGGACTTTAGTGATAATATGCTTAACTCGTGTAAAATTATTCCCAAATAATGACACATGTGTAAAATAATTGATAGAAGTTTGTTTTTTTTCCTGAAATAATAAGTAAAAAGATGTCGTGAGAACTCACATGTTGGTAGTCTGATGCTACGTCAATGATTCAATAAAAAATGTGTGTACGAAGAGTTACAACCGTATGATCCTACTCGAGTCCTACGATGTAATTAATGATATTGAGGACTGTGGATCAATCCTAAGGTAATATGCATGTTTAGACTCGTGATTTTTAGTACAAGAGACATGGTGAAGAATTGTTTATTAAAAGATTTGTTGACTTTTAATGTTTATAAAAATCTTTGTCAAACACTTGTTAGATATTTAAGTTGAAGGGATGAGAATAAAACGAAAGTTTACACATATGTTAAAATGCCGTTTATATAGTTAAAATCACATTTTGAAATTGCTTAAACCGTATAAGTGTTGAGGACTTTCAAGGGACCAATCTTTGGCAAAATTTAACTTCAAATTTAGAAGTATATATTATCACCTCCAAAATTACGAAGCTTATTTTATAAGGTTTTATAACAAAACATTACGTAATTTAGACTTGCGATTAACTAGGGCTTTTAATTAGGAAAGCACACAGAGATGTGGGGGACGAAGTGACGATGGATAACTAAGTAGCGACTTTTTGATTATAGATCTTAATCACGGTCCTTTCGAATAATTTTTCTTGATTTCTCCAACTGTCGGTAAGTCACGACTGATTTAATGATTTCTCTCCTTTCATTTGAATCCAGAAATCAATATTCTCTTAATAATTCATTTTTCTATTACATTCAGAACTACAAAGCTTTGAATCCTTTGATACTTTAGTCAAGACTTCAACAACTAGATTCCTTGGTCGGTATTCAAGAATAAAGAATTAGATTTCATAGTCTTCATCACCACTAGTTCACCTGATTATTATCTTAGATTTTGACAAATGGTAACCCTTTCTTCCTAATTTCCTATTTGCTATAATGCTGAATTGCTAATCTGAGTCTATATTTATGTTTGTGATTGTGATTCTATATTTATGTTTTTGATTGTGATTGATTTAATCCTTGTTAATCACCTCTATTATTATGGTTTAATCTCTTTTAGGTTGTTATTGATTTTTAATTTGTTACTTGTTTTTAGGATAACTTCATACTGATTTAGATTTGCTTCAGGGTAATATTTTCCTTGCGGTTATTCGAAAAGAAAAAGAAAATTAAATTTAATCTAAACATATTTATACACATACAAAAAATTTATAATTTTTTTTAACTCCGTTAACTATATACTTTATACGTTATTTTTGTTAGTCACAAGCCTGGATAAAGGTGGAAAGTTTATAACATTACGTTTGAAAAGACCCTCAAATTTTTAGTTCGTTTGGGGTCACCAAAACGATTGAACCGCACCTGTTTGAAAGTTTCCGAAACCTAATCAAACGTGTTATAGAAATTGTTGAGGTAAGCCATATCATAAATTATCAAATACATTGTCAACTGCAATAAACAAAAAATTACAAAAGAAAGCCTTAATACAATCACGCAATTTAAAACCAACACATTTCAAGGGCAATAAACATAAAATTAATTTTCTTATAACTTCAAATTTAGGTACCGTTAGAGCAACCGCGCCCATTTCGCCACACTTGGTACACCCCTGTAAACAACAAACACCATATAATATCCCGGCGGTGCCACCCTCCCGTCCAGTGGCGCTTTACACGCAAGCCGATACAACCCCAGCTTACCATCCAACCATGCAATTGACACATGACACATCCAGCTTCACCACCCTCTGCCCCTGCGAGAAAGAATGTGTAGCAAAAGGTGCACTCGCAATATTCACCTCCGGTAAACCCATCACGCTGGTCACCACTATATAAAACCCTTCTCCGTAACGTATCTTTTCCGGCAACTCAATGATCGTCGGCCTCGTGAACTTATTCTCCGGTGACAATTATTCCGGTGAAAACCCTTCGATTTTGAGCTCGGTTGGGAATTCAACACTAAAGTTGTAGTAAGACTGCGGGTTGCTTCCGGCGAGCAAAACCCTCCCGTCGGGAAGCAAATTAGCCGTGGAATGATACAATCTAGGCACTTTACCAGGGTTTAGAATCGTAAACCGGGAACCCACCGGTTCATCCGGTTTATACAAAACCGGATGTAAACACGGCTTTGAAGCCATCTCAAACCCTTGACTACCGGCTTGAGCTCCGTTAATGATCAAAACATCACCGGTGGGAAGCATGGCCATATCACCCATAATCCGACGAAACGGCATGTCCTCCATTTCCCAAACCGGGTTTTTCGCGGTGGCCTCGATCCGGCCGCAACTGCTTTTAGCCGGAGCCGTTATGTTCATGGCATTATAAGCTCCATATTGTGCTCCTCCGCAAACTACAACAATAGCGGAGGAATAATCCCCTGTTAACGCGAGCATGGCTGATGATCCTGCAGACGGGTAGTTACGTGGGCCCCCTTGTAACTGTGGGTATTGTTTCAATACAAGGTTGTTGGTATAGTCGTATAGTACGGATTTATCATTGGCGAACACGAACAAGTGGCCGTTAGGGAGGAGATGGACGTAGGGGTAAAGATTGTCCATCTGGTCATCACCTGCATCGGCAAGAAATGGGAAATTTACGACACTGCCACCGGTTGTTGGAGGAAAAAGTTCAACGCTAACGGCGTCTTTACCGCCTATGATAATCACGGAGCCGTTGGGAAGGATCTGGTTAGTTGAGTACCATCTACCTTGTAATAATTCCACGTCATCAAGTTCTTCCCAATCGCAAAACGACGTGGTCTCGCATGGAGTGAACATACGTATCTTTTTGAAGCCGTTGTTTTCGCCGCCGGTGTGGAGGAGGGTGCCGTCGGGGAGAATCTGTCCTGACGAACACCATGTGTCCGTGGAGATGGTTAGGGGTTGTGGGTATGGGTTGATAAGATCGTATAGGGAAGAGTAGGTGAAGCAGTCTTGGGAATTCTGCGGGTTCATATGGCAATGGTAACGTTTGTACGCGTGCTCGGTAGGGCTGAGGTCGGTGCGGTCGAGAAGGACGACGGTGTTGAATCAGGTGACGACGGTGTGCATGGTGGCGGTCCTAGCATTGTGGACTAGTACTTCCCATGTGCCGGGGAGGTCCGCGCGTGACTCCTTCATCGCCTGCATCCAGATCATGAGTAAGAGAAGAATGATGGTTGATGGTTTCATAGGAAATTGAGGGAGATTAGAGTGTGAAAAGTTAAGAAGGGGGCGGTTTTGAGTGGTAGTATTAATAGTGGGTTGTTTCGAAAGTTTGAAAGAATGGTTTTTATTATGGGGGTTTCATAAGCAAGGTGAATGAGAAAGCCAACACAAATGTTGAACACCGGATTGACAATATTATTTAGATTGGTAAAAACGATTGAAACGGTTTTTAGAACATGATAGTTTAATAACTAATTTCAAAAATCTTATAAAAAATTATACACTAGAACTAAAAGATATATAATCAACAAACTCAAGTGATCAATATATGAGGAGATTAATATATAACATTAGTAGGTTAGAAACCATGTAAAAGAAAATATTAAATAGTTAGTAATAAAGATTTAAGAATTATAAAGAAATATCAAATAGTAATGAAAATTTAAGAATTAGTAAAGAAATATTAAATAGTTAATGTAAGAAATATTTAATAGTTGGTAATGAAAAAAAATACGTGGGAAAAAAATATTAGGCTCATAGAATTGTGACACGTAGTTACGACTATTTAAAACTCGGTAAAATGGTTAAATACAATAAGTGAGATAATTAATTATATATTTTAAAAGAAACTTGGCAACTGGATTTTAATTTAAAAGGAAGAAAAGAATCCAAAAAACAATGAAGCATGTATGAGTGAATCGAGTTCCATCAATGACATACTATCAAACCACATATAGATAATGAGATGTTTCTCTTCTTTTGGCTCACTGATTTCATCACCATGTCATAAAAGTCTTCACTTTCCATTTATCAACCAATCATGGTCATGGGTTTCATTCTTCAAGCAAATGCCATGCTCCTCAATCTTTACTTTACCCAATCGTATAGTATTCCGCTCATCATTCTTAAATTTCTCTGACAAATTTACGAGATTCAGAACCTTTTAACCAAACATTAGGATGAAAAGTTAATGTATATTTGTTTCAACTACTTGAGGAATGGGTCATCAAACTATAAAGAAACGACGACGTATAATAGAAAACTTGGTTAAGCCCAAGCCCATTAAAATTACTTGCATACGGTGGGTTGTTAAAGTGGTGGGCCGGTCCACTGTTGTACGTGGGCTGTGATGGACCCGAAGGCCGAAATGTTGCCGTGAAGAATCTGAATCTGAATCTGAAGTACTACGGTTTCGTCCAAAATAGGTTCATCGATTGCTTCGAACTGATTTGCTGATTTAGTAATCATCATGGGCAGGGCTAGAGGTGCACATTTCGGGTATTCTCAAGAACCGGTTTCGGTTCTTGGTTGAAAAACATACCCTATATACCCGGTTCCGGGTATTCAAGGCTGATATTTCAAGAACCTATTTCCGGGTATTTGAAAAACTTAGTTAAACGTATAAATACAATAGGTTAGATTTCCGTGTATTACACGAGTTGAATAAATGTAATTTTATATACTTAGTAACATATTACATATAACTTATAACTCGTGTAATACACATAGGGTGAAAATTATTAATACATAAAATTTTAAATATTTATGTATGTATTTTATATGTGTAAAAATATATTACATATACTAAAGATCATTAAACAAAATTCAAAAAATGTAAAAATTAATATATAATTGGTTTTCAAAAATACATTAGTTAGTATTTAATGTAATTTGACTTTCATTACTACTTGATTTAAAATAAAAGTTACATAATTAGATTTCAAAGTTTTTTATAATAACAGATAATTTAAAATAAATTTGTTTTATTAATATAATTAGTATTTTATTTAAAAATATATTATTATTAAAAAATACATGTATTTAATAAGAGAGAGACGGAAAAAAATTGATAAAAATGAATATGGTGGCGACACGTGGCACGAAAAACCTTTACTTATTATATTGTATATATTAATTAAGCATATAAATAACTAACTTAAAAAGTCCAATAACATAAAACTTAAAATGTTACAAAATAGATAAATGTTTAAAACATGGATAAATTATATAAAAAGAACTATATTGTTTCCAGAGCCAGGTATGGTTTTAGGGTTTAGGGTTAGAGATGTACATTTTGGGTATTCTCAAGAACCGGTTCTGGGTATTTGAGCGGGTTCGATTCCGGTTTTGGTTTTTTTGTCCACCTATAGGCTGGGCTAGAGGGTGCCGGATGGCTCGACTGTAAAAAAATAAATAAAAAATAAGCTAAGCTTGTGGCATCATATTTATTAGCTCCTGATTTTTTGTGTTCAATTTTCAAGTTTTTAACGAATAGGCTCCTACTATAGTGACTTTTATGTAATTTAAGCCCCTAAGGGTAAATAGTTGAATCAAATGTAAAAAATTTACTATAATGAAGATTTGACTTAGAAACTCAAATAGTTCATAAACATGTAAAAGTTCGACTCGTTTTGTTAAAACTTGTTGCAAATGCTCTTTAAGCTTGGTTTTCTTACTTGTGCTTCATGCAGAAAAATATGCACCAAAGGCATGGATAATGTTTGCTCATTTCTCTCCCATTGTAAGATCAACATGATCAAAGAAACAACAGCAACCTTCACTTCAAACAACACTTTTCATAATGTAAACATCGAAACCGTCTCGATTCTTAGTGACAAAGCAGTAAAAAAAAAAGAGTCAAGAGTTCAGATCCTAAATCTAAATTTCAAACAGGTTCTTGAAGCATCCAACAAACACTAGAAACATAATAAGTACTTGTGTGTATATTTAGATATCGATGTGTATTCAGTGCATCGGTGGGCGAGGTGCACGGGGACGAACTGGAGTTTTAGAAGGGCTAACCCTACATCATCATAAATAAATAGAATAAATCATGTCAAGAAACCAATTTGCAATTTTCAAATTGAAAATTAAAAATGGGAAAACAACAAACAGGAAGACTCACCTTATGGGCAATGATCCCAATACCGCACCGCTACAGTTAAGTGCTGCAATTGCACTCTCTGCCTGAAAAATTTAACACAACTAAATAAAAAATAGAGGCGGTAAAATCAACAGGTGAATTTTGTAAGAAAATGGCACAGGGCTCGTGTGCCCCCGGTGCAAGGCCGAGACATAAAAAGAAAAAAAAACACAATAATAATAACATGAAAAAATATATGTAAAAACTAATGCTATCCCACATATATAAAAAAAAACTAATAGAATTAGCAATTAGAACCATCAAATTAATAGCAAAGGTTCAAATCTAATAACAGTTCACAAAAAGTAAGCAAGATTCATTGTTCATCATCATCACCAACCAAATGGTTAAAACCTAAATAATAATAAAAAAAACGGATTTTGCCTTGCCTGCGCCTAGGATGCGTTTATGAAAGTTTCTTGCCTTGTTCTAATGCATCCTAGTTCCCAATTTCATAAATAAGAACACGTTGTTTAACCTCATGCAGTCGCCCAAGTGTCATACACCTACCCCCCCTCCTTTTCTCCCCTAACAGAAAACTTACATAGAATATATAATTGATGTCTGAATGGAGCCTAATTGTAACGAGCTTAGAAAAAGATTACCATCACAAACTCCACAAATGCAATGCGCGTTGAATGATTGTGGTCTCCTAGCAACCTCAAACGGTAAACCTATAAAACATTAAACTCAATAAAATATAAATAACAATTAAAGTAGCCAAAAGTTTTCTGTATCGTATGCGCATGACCCACAAACCTCTCCACAAAATGATTCGAAAAAGAGTTTAACATCTGCCTGAGTAACCTGCTTCAAACAAAATAAAGATCACATATATGCACACATGATAATTAATATTCACAAGAAAATGAAAAATCGTGTAAACTACCTTCTTATCAATGTTAGTACAATAGATAGTTCTTGCACACATTTCTCTTTCATCTTCTGACTAAACACAAAAGAAAGGGCAAGAACAAGGAATTTAGTAAAACCATACTCACATTTGTAAAGATTTCCATCCTACACGCACGTCTGTTTCAGAAGCAAATATGTCGAGAACCTTGAGTACTGCATAATGCACTTGTATAAAAATAATCAAAAGTAGTGGGAGAGAGATACATAGGCTGTTACATAACCGTCTTGTGTATCACATTCAAAACATGTGGTTCTCAGCATATTATTGGTTCTTAAATGAACGCCCCTCTTCTATCTATTTGCTAAAAGTTGCAAAGTAAAAGAATCTCACCCGGGGCAAAAAAGTTGGATTTACCGGTGCAATTGCAGTTTTTGAAGGAAGAACCCTAACCGGGTAGTACCCGAGCATAGTTCCAGCCAGACTCAACGCATTCCTTGCACTTTCTGCAAGCCATCATACACACATGACATGATGTAACACCAAACACAAATTATATATACTAAATCACAATTATATTGGCATACCCTCATCAGTAAACTCGATGAATGCAAACCGAAGAACAGAATTCGGGTCACCACAAATACGACAATCCACAACCTAAATGTATCCATCAAACAATGAGTCATATATCACTAGCATACAGGCATTATGTAATCAGGAAGTTGGCACTTGACCCATGTACCTGCCCACAGTTGATAAAGAGGGCAGCAAGCTGTTCTTCAGTTACCTAAACTCATCCCAATAAACAACAAATTGTAAAAATAACCAAACAAAAGTTACAAAAATTAAGAAATAACATTCACCTGATGATCAATGTCGGACACATGAACGGTCCTCCTGATGACATCTTCTCTTTGTGCCATGTTGGTTCTGTTATTCATTCTTCTTTTCCCATTACCAAAATTACCCTTGTTCTAACCATTAAAAATAAAGATATTAAAATATAAAAAATTGGAAGATAATAACAAAAAGAATGATTGAAAATGAGCATACGGCATACCCTTCTGGCATTGATGTTGGGAAACATCAGGAAATCATTGACGGCGGCGTAACCAACCGGAGCTCCGGCGGACGGCGACGGAAGTAGGGGTGGAGGCGAGTTGAAATTGTGGTTGGAGAGTGAAGGGGGGACGAATTCTTCAGCCATGTGATTCAATTTCGACAACATTTCAGCCAAATCCATCATGTCTTTCTGAAACCCCTCTGTTTCATGATCAACGCCGTTCATCTTCGTCCGATGATGATGATGATGATGATGATTCATAACGCCGTTTCCGTTAGGTGGTATTATCTGATGATGGTTTTCATTCGACCTAGAAACCGATGATTTATAGTGATCAACATCGTTCGAATCGACAAGAGTCATGACTGACACACTAGTATCGAAATGGGTATTTATCTTCTGCTAAAAAACCAAGATTTGACTTTCGTTAAAAAGGAAAAAGGTGAAAATAATCGAAAGAAAGAGGGTGACAGTGTGCAGAGAGATGATAATTACCTGTTCGAGGAGCCTAAAATAGAGTAATAGATCATTGAATTCAACAAAAAGATCGTCCCGAGAAAGAATCACTTGCATAAATTAGCTTGCATAAATTAGTGTATAATTTCTTTTGGTTTAAAGAGTGAATCACCATTTCCTAATGTTAGTGTTCTGAGAAGCATCACTTTTTTGCACAATACTATTGGGACATGTCACAAGTAACCCACGAGCTTTAGGCTAGAGGGAGTATTTTCATATTTTCACACCCCTTTACGTCAGCGTTACATCAGATTTTATAGTTTTTTCACATTTTTTACGTTAGAGGGAAATGGTTCCACATTTTTACACTGTCATATCATTTTTTTTTCTAATTTAATTTAATGTTAATTTTTTTTAATAATTAATATAAAAACATTAATAATAATAATAATTTTATGCTGAATAGTTAATTGGGCCTTTAAAAAATAAAATTGAGCTTCATAAGTTAACTGGCCTTTAAAGAAATAATTGGGCTTCATGGAGTTAAACCCTAATCTATATCTATACTATATAATAAATAAAGGTTTTAATGTGACACTTGTCACTCTATTATACATCTTCAACCTTCTTTTATCCGCCACTCTCTCCTATTAATTACACAAATTTATTAAATTGTTTTACAAATTTGAGAAGAAGAAGCGCTGGAGTTCACCTGAGAAGAAGAAGCCGACCGTTTGAGATGGTGGACCCCACCCCCAACGGCTACAAGTCCATTTCTATGTCGTTCAAATCACCACGACAGGCTTCCACGAGCGTGGTCCACGTCGAGTGGGCTTGGTGTTCCACGCCATCCACGCTGGCCAGGTCAGCTTCACCATGGGGGTACTCCCTTCAGCCTTACCAACATAACACGTTTGTACAATACGTATGTTACAAATAATCATGAGATATGCAAAAATTTTATCAATTGTCTTTACTTTAGATAATACATTATGAAATTTTAGGTATACCTTCATATTCTATTTTTTTATAAACTTTTTCTTAATATTGATCATATTTCTTTCAATCTTTAAAATTTCATAGTTTTTGTCAGAGGAGTGGGTGGGTGGAGGATTCGGTGTTGCAAGCGTGCCACATCAGCAAGGTTGGTGTGATGTCGCAGACCTTACCAACTCCAACCAAATTAGGTTTTTTTAAATTTTTACCCTTCTTCTTTTGTTAAATTTTTTTTTTCTATAAAGCTAGAACTCACTTAGCATAGCTGACTTTTAGTATGCATATCTGGTTAAGATAATAATGTGATGGATACTAGAGAGCGGCAAGGATGGTGACATAGCAGGGTGGTTTATGTAGTAACACCGGGCCCCTCCATCGACAAGGTTGCGGTATGGAGGGGTGCCGTATCGATCCTACAACCACACCCGTCGGCCTTATTGTCATGTAAATATGCAATCTCTGTGTTAGCATGTGAAAATATTCCTTTATAACATAGTGTCGTGAGAGATACTTAATGTAGTAGTGTAATGCCCTAACTTTTTTGAAAAAATTAGCCTTTTTTATTTCTTACCCTTTCCATTAAAAAACCGGTTCTGGTGTTAGGACATGTTTTGTAACTGTTGATAAAATTCTGTGTAAGTTCATAAAGAGGCGAACTTGTAAGCATCTTTAGGAGCGAACTTGTTAAGTTCGCCTAAGGTGCTGTGTGTTCCTATAAATAGGTATTTACAAGTCTTAGTGAAAAAAAGATTTATAAAACTTCAGAGAGAGATCAGACCTGAGAATCTGAGAGAGATTGTAATCAGTGTCTGATAAGGAAATACAACGAGAAGATTATTTACATTGTTATCATTTCTATCATCTTGTGTACACATTCATTGATACGGTTGGATTCCGCACTCCGTGTCATTGATACGTCACGTCACGTCACGAGATCGATCTGTAGAGGAGTCATGTAGACCTTCAAGTGGTATCAGAGCTTATGCTCGTGATTTGTATGTGATTCGTGAGTGATTTGTGACGATTTGTGTACAATTTGACAAGAAATTGATCATTTTTTTGCCAGATTTCACTTTCAAGGAGTTTTCAAGTTTTTGAGGTTGATTTTAAGGCTGAATTTGTGGATTTGAAGGTGTTTTTGATGAAATTAATCCGATAGAAGTGTTCTAAATCATGAAATACTAAATCCTACGGTTCAATTTCTTCAAATTCCATCAAATCAGTGAGAAATGATGATTTTCGAAACTGTTTGTTCGTGTTTGGGTTGAAAACTCATCTTCCTGAGTTTGTTACAGCTGAACCAGGCGAACTTAGCTTTGGAATTCTGTTGCAGGCGAACTAATTAGGCGAACTTATTGATTAGGAGAATTTATCAAGTTCGCTTTGGATCTTGTTCGCTCAGTGAAGTTCAGGCGAACTAATTTCAGGCGAACTAATTTCAGGCGAACTTATCTAGTTTGCTAGTGTTCATAAAAAAATAATTAAAAAAAAACTTTGTGAGTATTTTGGCGGGAAATTTGTTCTTGTCCAATTTTTTTATGGGAAGTTTATATGCTTGTTTTGAATCATTTTTAAAATTTTGAATTTTTGAAATTTTTAAAAAGAGTATTTTGGCGGGAAATTTTTTCCAGATTTTTTTGCTAAAATTTCAAAATGTCAATTTCTTGTGATGATAATGAGATTGGAACTATGCCATCGAGGCTTTTGTGCATATCAGATTACCGTAGCTGGAAAGTCCGGTTCGTATCAGAAACTAATTAAAACTTTTGGATACCCATATTTGAAGGATATGTGCCTCCTACTTATGAGTTCATGGGATATTATAATGTTCCTAAACCAGTGTCAGCTATTACTAAAGTAGAAAAGCAGATGTTTGATCGAGAGATAAAGACGCGTGAAACTTTAACGATGTATTTACCAAAAGAAATCTTTCATAGTCTCGGGAAGTGTCCAACTTCAAGAGATCTATGGGAAGCTTTGAAGAAAAAGGGTGAAGCTACTACTCACGCGTTTGTGGTCTTGATCAAAGATGTATTGGAGAAGCATGGTGATTCTCAAAGTGATTCTTCTGCAGATTTAAGTGACAGTGAGAGTATTTGTTCTGGTGAAAGTACTCAGTCTACCGAGAGTGATGTGATGACTGAAGTAAGTTTCCAGATAATTGAAGATGATCTTAGTGAATCAGAAACTGATGCAGAGACTGTCATTGTTGATCAAAAGAGTGCAGCTGATGATGACATATTCATGGCTCCTAGTGCATCTTCTCTAGAAGAAAAGGATACGGTAGTTTCTAACTCTGAAATGTTTTGTTCTAATTGTATTTCAGTGAAGGATAAAACGATGAGGGTTATGGATGACAACGTAAACCTCATTTGTGATATGAAATCGATGCACACGGTAAATCAGAAACTATAAGATAACGAGAATGTGTGTGTTGAAAGGATATAATCACTGAAGAGGGATATAAGTTCTCTGACTTTGAAGATTAAAGAGTAGGCATATCACCGGATATGTCCTTTGCAGAAATTGAGAAACGAAATAATGATCTTGCTGAGAAAGATAAGGAATTAGCTGAATCTAAAGCAGAGGTGATCAGATTGCATAGAAAGTTAGAAAGCTTTAGAAATTCATCATTCTTCCTGGGATATTTTAATAGTACTGAAGAGGGGAAGGGAACTAGTGGTATTGGCTATGTTCCTCCACCATTCAATGGAAATTATTCTGTTGCACCTGAGATTATAAAATATGAGGATTTAGATCCTTAGACTGTGTTGAAGGTGAATCCAGTCACAGGTGAAGATATGGTGTATTCTGATGAGAGTGATGATAAATATTTTGATGAAGCTAAGGTAGAGGGGATACCGAAAGATATTAAAGTTAAGGAACCAAAGGTTGATTCTAATTCATCTGGAAATTATACATTTGGAAGTTCTTCAAATTCAAGGAGAGTTCCATATGTCAGAGATTATAAAGACAGGTGTACATGCTTTCATTGTAATGAGATGGGACACATTGTGGTGAACTGTCCTTACAAAAATAAATGGAAGAAGCATGTAGTTCCTGAGAAGATGACATCTGAATCAAAACCTGATGAGAAAAAGTTTATTCATTCTCAATTCCCCAAATAAGTTCATGTAGGTGAATCTTCTTCAAGTGCTTCTTATCATGTAAAGATTCCTTATATGAGAGAATATCGTGAGAAGAGACTTTGCTTTTATTATGGTCTTGTGGGTAACATTCAGATTGCTTGTCCTCACAACGCCAAAGGTAACCGACATGTTACTCCAGAAAATGTAAGAACTCATGGTAAGCCTTATGTTAACCCAAATGTGGTTAAACCTCATGATACACCAAAAGGTATATCAAATCTGAGGTTAGGCTTTCTAGACTTCAAAGACGAAGGAGAAACAGAAGATTGAGAAAACTTTTAGAACAACAAGTGCTTTCACAATCTAAACATTTTTTAAATGAACAAGATTGTTCAAACACTTCACATTTTAAGCAAAAAGACCTTAATGAACATAAGTATGTTTGGAAATCAAAAGTTTCTGTTTCTGACTCGTCGGAGCAATCACCGAAAATCGATAAGAGATTCGATTGTGAATGGAGTGAAGTTTATTATTTTGATACAGATGGACGACCCATGACTACCATGGCTTGGGTCCCAATTTCAAATTAATGTTTCTTGTTAAATGTGTAGGATTAACCAAGAGGGACTATTAATAACATTTGGTTTATTTATATTGGTTATTCATAGCACATGACAGGGAATGACATCTGCAAGAACAATGAGTCATTACAGAAGTTGGTAAATCTATTTGATTTAATGACTTGATGCTCAGGGGGAGAATATGTCACACACAATGTTGTTTTGGAAAGAATTTTACCAAGCCCAAAAGACAACCTGAAACTTAGGATGACAATGGTGAGCATAAAGTCACTGATGCAACCATTTGACTAGTTGAGGGGGAGTCTACAGGACAGGGGGAGTACAGAACTGTGTTGGTGACAAAGGCAAAGGCATTCAATTACAGGATTACATCGATTTGAGTTTTCAACTGACTGAATTGCTTAATCCCAAGTAACCAAGTAAAATGTTTTTCTTAAAATGTTTTCATGGAAGATTTTATTTTCTTTTGTTTTACTTTCTTTCATAAAGATTTTGAAAAAGCCAAACAAATTGAAAAATATAAAATCGACATTACTTGAAGTTAAAGAAGAGATGATAGTACATCGGTAGATGTTCTTTCACACATGACCTTAGATTGACTGGTTGGTGCTTTATGTTAATATATCTGAATTATATGTTTTGATCTAAACTTCAGAGACTGCACAAATAGGAAATGATAGTGTTGTGTATACATATAATTTGAATTGTCAGTAGACTAAAAGCGTCACTGAACCATTAGTAGTGTGAAAACATAATTGCATATGTTACAACTGTGATTTGAACCCATTTTATGTATGTGTGTGTGTGTTAAAAGATCACTATCAAATAAAGAATATTAGCTTTTAATAAAGATTTTCCTATGAGATCAGTTTCGGGTTATCCTTAGCACTATTCATTCGATTTGCTTCAGTGCCAATGCCCCGAAAAGCATACAATTTGAAGTATAATCAAGATATGTACTTGACAACATCGGTCAAACATATACTAGCCCTTGGATTATATTGATAAATCATCTTTACTGATTCCATTGAATTCATAATCTAGATAACAGCTGGATCCACGTACCTGAATCTTATGATTCCATATATATAAGCCAAGACATTGAATCATTAGATTCTGAATCTCATTGATTCCTATACAATCCAATTTGGATTATGCTATTCATGTGCTAAGTGATGTCTCCTCATTCTGGAAATTTGGATAACCTTTAGTAAAATATCATATGTCTTGAAGATAGTGCATTTTACATTATGTTGGCATACTAGTGGGGTACACGTTGTATTTCATAGTTAAATGGTACCTTAACTCACAAGAAAGTGGGAATGAGATGCTTTAGTTTCAAATCTTATAATATTGACAATTTGAGTTTGTATGTCATAGCCTGATCCTATTTTCTTTGAATGTTTATCGCGTATCATAACATGCCATATGAAAGTCTTGAAAAAGATAGTGTGTGATTTTCTTAAAAGATATTGGTTTGATTGGTCAAGGCTTGACAGAATGTCATAGGATACCATTTGATATTATACGGATTTTATATCCAAGATCTGTGATTGATATATCATATATACTGATATGATTTTCTTGCTCGTGATGTTCGACCAAAAAAATATGATTTTGTATTTTACATTTTAGTTTGTACAAAGAAAAACCAAGAAGATTTTGTGTTTCTTATGTTTGAAAAATCAAAAAGATTTTATTTTTCCAGCGTCCATGGAAATCTTAATTGTTGGTTATTCTTGGTTGTTCTCCTTTGCAAAATCTGAATATTTGCACACAAAAGTTGACAAGGGGTCCTTCTCCCAAGTTTTCTTCTAGATAGAAAGAGAAAATATGCAGATGAACAAGACGAAGACTACAGTATGTTTGATGATATTTGAAGATGGATGACAATCTTCTGAAGATGTTGTCAATGGGGAGTCTATTGGAGCATATTCTGGTGACAACTAGCTTGAAGATATTATGTCTTAGTCTTAGAGTCTTTGACTTATAATTGATAAAATTGTTAGCAACAGTTAAAGGGGAGTCTGTTAGGACATGTTTTGTAATTGTTGATAAAATTGTGTAAGTTCATAGAGAGGCAAACTTAACAAGTTCGCCTAAGCATCTTTAGGAGTGAACTTGTTAAGTTCTCCTAAGGTGTTGTGTGTTCCAATAAATAGGTGTTTACAAGTCTTAGTGAAGAGAAGACTTGGAAAACTTCAGAGAGAGAACATACCTGAGAATCTGAGAGAGATTGTAATCAGTGTCTGATAAGGAAATACAACGATAAGATTATTTACATTGTTATCGTTTCTATTATCTTGTGTACACATTCATTGATACAATTGGATTCCGCACTCCGTGTCATTGATATGTCACGAGATCGATCTGTAGAGGAGTCATGTGGACCTACATCTGGTCATATTAGCATTGACTTATGGACATTTATCCGTTTCAAGTATGTAATTATGAAGCCAAGTTTTTATGAATGAATGACGAAAAGTAGGGCAAAAAGCTACGACAAATGCTCAAGTTGTGAAATTGGTGTTAAAAAGAGAAAGAGATATATATGAAGGAAAAAAGAAAAGGGCAAAAAGATACAACAACCGTCCAAAATTATGGAATGGTCTCATTGTAAGGCCCCAAATCCGGAGACCCGACTCGTTGGCATACACGTAAGCACAGTAGTCAAAGAAATCAAATAAACTCAATTTAATGCAGCGGAAAACAAATAGTCAACAAAAGTCAATGACCCAAATCCTAAACATAATCCAATCAAGTACTAATATTTAAATAGTTCAATGTCATAACGGAAAATAAATGTCATCACGGACGATCACGGTAACCAATCGCCATCCAGAAACCGCCAGCTCACACTTTCTCTTTACCTGAAATACATGCTAAAAGTCAGCTACGTTGAGTGAGTTCTATAGTAATTCATTCGGAAGTATTAAGTCCCGAACATGTATTAAAATGATTTATGTCACAAAGGTTTTCTCATTTAGTTCATCGTTTAATCAAATAATATATTTTGTCGACGTACACGAAATCATGTCGACTAGTCCAAGGACACGTGAGATCATGACTCGTTAACTAATCACCGTCAGTCATAACAACTCACCGACTAACATCGACATACTATCGAGCATAAGCAACCCATTGGGTCTGGCTAACGTCAGACTAATTTCTTGTCGACTAGGTCAACACGATATCAAATAACTCTTAGTCTACAGTCACGACATTTAGATACGTGACACCATATCCT
Organism: Smallanthus sonchifolius; assembly: GCA_023525975.1. Taxonomy (NCBI): domain Eukaryota; kingdom Viridiplantae; phylum Streptophyta; class Magnoliopsida; order Asterales; family Asteraceae; genus Smallanthus; species Smallanthus sonchifolius. The sequence continues at coordinate 40,196,763 of CM042042.1, read as the reverse complement.
ACGCGTGCAAACATGTCTATCATTTCATAACAAATAAAATAACGTCAAAACCCTTTCTATACGTGCGTTCGCTATATCGCACGTTGTATGTATTCATGCCCAAAACAACAAAACATTTAAAAGTGGGCAGCCCGCTAATTTCCCGTGCTCGTCTTTCGACCTCGTACCTAACAAATACACAAGTTACAAGTCAATACACGACTCGTCGATACTCTACCCTATACTACTAAACTCGACATTACGCATGATTGCATCCACGTGAGTGACGCCATGCATAATCTCCGTGCATCACGTAAACCCCCGTTCACGTTCTCGGTACCCTTTCGCGAACCCGGTTTCACTTCGGACTTCCAACGCGTCTGACACTGCCACTATTCACTCTGGCCTTGCCTATTATTTGTGTCGTGGCACCTCTCTCGCGCGTCCCCTTCTTCGGTTGGTTCCGCCCCACGTTGTCCGGCACCTTGGGCCGCAACTGTGGTCACCCAGAACCACCACAGCACTCGTCACCTTGTTCCGCCCCACCAGTCATGTCCCGTCGCTTCCCTACACGTCACCCTCTCTGAGTCTTCCTCAGCCCTGAACAACCCCTGGCAAGCACCGTCGCTACCTGCCAGCGCCACTCTCGGCGTCCCCACGTTGCTCCGAGCCCACCCATTGCTGCGGTGGTCGTCTCCCGCCTCTGCCATGGTCCGAACAGCCCCTCTATGGGTTCTTCCGTCCTGCGTCTCCCCTCGCCACGCCTTAGCTGGCCTCCCATTTCTCTCTACCGGACCCTAACAACTCGTCGTCCACCCTAATAGGTTCGGCCGAACCACTCGCTCCCATAATAGGGGTTCATTCAATCGCTAAACATAAAACAATACAAGGGTTACAAGTTCATACCTTCCGATCGGGAAACTCATGCAAGCCAAATACCCGAACCACTTGTCTCTCTCTCTAAAGCTTGCTTTTTTCGAAACCCTAGAATCACAAAAAAGGAATTTAATGATGATCCAACGATCCGAACACGTAGGGGATGATTAAAGCTATGAAAAATACATTTAACCTGCTATGAGATGCAAAGAACGGCTCTCTCCTATCTCCTCCTTGATCTCGGCAGCCGCAAAATCTAAATGGAGGTCCTCCATTTGCATAACACCCTAAAAGGTGTGTGCGCCGAACCAGACTTGGCCCCACGAGTCTTACCGGCCCCCACTCGGGTTTGGCCCATCTAAATTCTTTTTATAAAATGCACCATCCTCCCGAGCATGTCCATGCACCACCGCAGACACCACCGCCATCATCATGCTCCACCTTCCGCCAGAGATATCATCATTCCCGTCATCCGTCGTCCTCCGTCGTTCTACTGCCGGAACAAACTCCGATAGCCGCTCGGTCCTTGTTGCATCACCACAACTGTCACCATGGCCTCCGTAGCACGCCATTGCAGCCGTCACTGATGTGTGTGTTTTGATATATAAAAATATAAGTAAATATATTTTTGGATGATTTCATAAGATCAGGTTTTAAATTTATAAAATGATAATTAAGTTAACTTAAAACACATACAATAGACAAGTGTACCTATCGCAGCGTAATGTAGTTAGGTAAGAACCAAGTATCGAACCAATGGACACAATCGAGTTCCAATACTCAACTTTTGTTATCGTTTAGCCAGATTAATTAGTGAGTGGGTTTTGTGTGCTTATGAAGCAGAGTAAATGACAGTAAAGTAAATAACATAAAAGTAAAAATGTGCATGAAATGTGTAACATAAATGTAACTAGCAGAATAGTAGATAGCAAAAAAGTAAATAAGGCGAAAATGATCAGATTACAGAATGTATTGCTTCGAGATTCGAATCAGCTTGGTACGTGATAAGTATGACTACTACAAACTTGTGACCCGGGTCACTGCTAGAGCCTCGTCCTCACTACATTTGATTTGCAAATTATAATTTTGAAAAGTGGCAGTGCCTCCCGTTAGGGACAACATTTACCCTCAACCCATCGAATGGTCATCTCCGGGTTGGTTTAAGACATCGGACTCAAAATGGTTTATATTAAAGTTAAATAGGTGATTATATTTTGCTTACCGGGAGGCGGTGTAACAATGTCACCATGTATAAAGACGTACCGTTCCCAACATGAGTTCACCAATTCTTGGTCGTATAATAATCTCGTATAAAGACATATGGTTTTAGAAGTATAGACCAAGCCTTGGCTTATCAATCTCTGCTCGTATAAAGTGTAATATCCAGGGTTTTTTGACTTATCCTTACCCTAACCTTTGCACATATTATAAATCTAAATTCTATGAAATCATAAAAAATCAAATTCCAAATAAATATCTATTTAATTATACTTGATATATATATATATATACATATATATATATATATATATATATATATATACGTATATAAAACTTATTTAAAAATACATATGGATGAAATGTATTCTTAAAAGTTTTATTAGTTAAGATTTTATAAATATTAGAAATTTTAAACTACTTTAATACTTAACATATAAACCCAAAGCCTTATAAATTATTTTAATTATAAAATAATAAAAAGAAATAAGATTTATAAAACTTATCTAAATTTTATATCATTTAAAAGTCCAGGGACTTATCTGTCATTTCTGAAACTTTTTTTAAACAAGGAACCTAACTTTTTAACATAAAATGATACAACTGGAAACCCCAAGGACCTGTTTTGCCATTTCACTAAACATCCGGAACCCAAACCAGTCACGGTTTCGAGTCCCACATCAACCGGTTCTTGACCCTTTTCACGCGAAATCGCGATTTCCGTCCAAATGCACTGAACCTCGAACTCGCCTCCCACGTGCGACCGTAACCCAAGATACTTCAATGCCCAATTTCAAATTTAAACACCCGTGGTCTCGAATTCGCGGTCAATTTATCCATCCGTCATCTCCCCAACTAATCCGACATTAAATGACGAAATCCATTATAAATGCCGGTTGCAAACACCTTACGACATCACACTCAAGCACCTCTAACTCCAAATTTCACCACTTCACACCTGCAACTGCTTAATCGGTCCGTGGGCAGCCGACTTCGAAACTCAAACTCGTTCTCCCTCTTTACGGAATCATTTCAGGTAATTCGAAAGCCAAAAGTTTCGTGTTCATTCCATAATCATTTTCCCTCTGTCAATTTACAATGACAGAGGGATTTACGGATCGAATTTACGGACTCTTGATCTAGGGTTCATACGGGGATTTGGGGTTGGTTTGGGATTCTGTTTAAGAAATTCTTTTCCGTGTATTAAACCACCGAGACCCGTAGGCGGGATGGTTAGGCGTGTGTGTATGCTTGGTGACCCGGTCACAGACCCGGGTTCGACCCAGGCGCACCCCGGTTTTTGTTTTTCATTTTTTTATGCTTTTTACTTAATGTTAAAATATCTAATAATTTTTATAAATTATATTAAACTGTTATAATTATAAAAATGAATTTTTATTACAATTTTTGTATACAGGAACTATTTTAATTAATTAAACTTAGTTAAAACTTATAAAAAGATTAATCTTAAAATAAAATTTTAATGCTTAGATACCATAAAAGAAATACTTTTTTAATTAGAAAAAGGAATACTTATAAACTTGTGCATTTTATAAAAACTATATTTAATAAGTTCAAGACTTATTTGTTTATTTATTTAGAAACAAGAAAATAAATAAACATTCCTATTTAAAACTAGAAAGCTATGAGTTTATAAACTTTATAAAGATAGAAAAAAAAATCGTTTACTCATTATTTAAAAACGTAATATTCTAAATTTATAAACCTTATAAATATTAAATGAGAAACTTTAAACATGTATAACCATGTAAACTTTGTGTAAATACTTTAAGAAACTCTATTATAAACTTATAAACTTTAAAGAATTTTAATTTAGAGTATAGACTTTATAAGAAATCCTATTTTAAATAAACTTATAGAAACTTGACATTTATTTAAAATTTTAAACATTATTTATTACAAAGTAATTTGTAATATAGATGTAAATACTTGAAAACCTAAACGATTTATATTTCTTACTTTCAATTAGATGATTATCTATTTTCTTAATAATGATGCAAATCTTGAAATGATTATTATAAAACCTTAATTATTATTCAAAAATAATAATTATCATTATATATTCTTTAAATAATTATTATAATAATTATTTATTTCTTGAGTAAGTATTGTTAAAACTTCAATAATTATTTAGCCTTTAGTTTAACAAAATGTACAATTACTTAGGAAAACTATTTTAATCATTATTACCAACTGGGTGTAATAATTGTGAAACTTTAAATAATTATCTTACTAAATCATTCTAAGCTATAAACTTATTTAAACTTTGATGCACAAGTCTTGAATCATTCATTCAAAAACCTTTGTTTTAAACTTGATTTAAAACTTCATGAACACAATCAGTCCCATCCCGTATTTGGAACCCTAGTCGAATCCCGAATTCCTAGATCACTTGTCTTAGACTTTTTGCTTAAAACTTTAGACTTATATTCTTAGGCTTATTGTGAGGATATTCTCCCTCAAAGTCTTGCAAATACTTATCCCTGTCGGATACTCTTCACCGATCCAAGAGTATACTTAGCCCCTTTTTCCTTTCTATACTTTTGGGGTGAAACATGTTCAAAACTTTAAACTTATACAATTTTTGTACAAGTATGACTAGATGCTTATTCTTATGTTAAACTTGAGACTTGTATGCTTAGATTAAACTTAAAACTAGCACATTCATTAGCTTTGATCAAGCCGATAGTAACAATGATAGATCTATTGTATTTGACCAATCCACCTTGATTGATTGACCCCTTCGGGGGGAGCCCTTGATGATTGTTACTAAATTAAACTTTAAACTTGAGACTTATAAGGGTAACCTGCGGGTTATGCCTAAACTTGGTTGGAGGTTTGAAGTGCACAATGTTTAAGATACTTGTTCTCATACTTACATTATAGAATGCATATATCATAGTGAATTGTAATTCTTTCCAAATACTTGTTAAACTGTGTCAAAACCTTTGTATCTCACCAACTATTTTGTAGTTGACATATTCTTTCACATGTTTCAGGTTCTACATCATGAGACTTGTTTGTGATCACATAGGATGCTTTGGACCTAGACTACTTATCAATTAAACGTTGTATTCTTGTTATGTTTCCTTGTATTGAATCTTAAATTATTTATTAATAAAGTATTGAAACTTTAATAGTCAACCTTGTGCTATTGAACAACTGCGTCCGCCCCGACGTATAATCCGCCGTCGGTTGGGGTGTGTCAGATTGGTATTAGAGCCTTGGTTATAGGGAATTAGGTTATTAGACACATGACCTAGACTATAATTTAGGAGACCTAAACATGAGTTATCTCATGTCCTTTACTAGGAATTCTCTCCTCATTCTATTACTAAATCTTATACGTGAACGCTTGGAGATTCTACGTTTCTACTTACCTACGTGCTACAAGAGTCTACTACGTCGAGGATACATTCTTAGGCTTTAAGTCTAAGCCACCACTAAACTCTCGTCAATAATATTTAAGTTCTAGATAATGTGTGAGAACTTGTGCGGACCGGAAGGGTGGATACCTGTATTCTGGGAAATTCTGTCAAGGAAAGCATTTCGTATAAATCCAAATCAACCGATGGACATGTATGCTTTCCTGGGAATTCTTGGGATGAGTATCCACTTATAGGAATGCATGACTTCTCTAAACATTAGTGAGCTCAAATTTCTCTTGATATGTCAAAGTACTCGCTTAGTGATATGCACTAAATGAGTACTATCTCAAATACTATACACTTCATAAATTCATGATTCAAAAACTTTCCTCTGTAACATTTACTCTATGATTCTTACGTTTCGTCTCTTCAAGAATGGTCGCATGACAGCATGCTTACTCGTCATAACCTGAAGGAATTACCTTCAAGGGGAAATTCGTACGAGATTATACTTAAAAACTACATACATAAACTTATATTTATAGATACTACCCAATAAACTTCGTGATCGTTGTAATACAACCCTTAAAACTATGTATTACTCTATAAATTCTCCTATAAACTTCATTATTTTATGAACATAACACTTAAGGAGAAACCCTTGTGTTTCCATCTTATTTTCATCACTCAACCAAACTACTCTAGATAACTCACTCAAACTTTTGCTACACTTTTATACATCTCAAAGTGTTCATACATCCTTAAACTTCATGATCCTTGTAATACCAGCACATTTAAAACCATGTATTATCCTACAAGTCCTTTTTACAAACTTCATTATTTTATAAACTTTGCACATAAGGGGAAACCCTTGTGTCTCATTTCATTTTTCGTCACTCAAGCAAGCTTCATTTTATGACTAACTCAAAACTTTGTTACACTTTTAAATCTCAAAACCTTCATACGTCCTTAAAACTTACACATCACCGTTTCTTGTAAACAAAACTTAACGTCTTTTAAACCTAAAGTACATTAACAAAGGGATTAGTAACCTGATCGTTTTCCCGCAAGGGAAGAAGCCTACTATAGAATAAACAAGCTCCACGTTTAAGACTCTAAACCCATAATGAACCTTGACATAGTACCATAAACCCAAATATTGGTGACAATAACTAAAAAGTTGTAAACTCACGAGGAAATTCTGGCTATGGAAATATGGTACATAAGTGAGTCCTTGTGACCCACCCCTCTTCCGGGAATTCTCTTCGTTAGCCCATAAACTTCAAGCCAAAAAAAACCATTTTAAATAGTACTGTGATGACTCAGTATTATGAATAAAAATCTTTTTGAACACATTTAATCAATTTACTTACAAACTTCTTCCTATTCTCTTCTCTTGCTAGGTCATGGACTCACACTCACATTCTTTGCCAGTGTACCACCCAAGAGGAGAGTCCGACCGCGAAGAGAGTAGCTAGTTACCGGTGTATCAACCAAGTCCTTACCCTAATGCTAGGGCAAGAGCTGAACTCAACACTAATTGGACCAGAAACCCTAGAACATCACCACCGAGGAATCCTTATCAAGCATCTCATCTTCACCACCGGTTCTCATCACCACCAAGGGACCCGTATCTAGCACCTACCCATACCCTAAGGGCTAGGCATGCCGGGGCACCTGCCTGGGCAATGGGAATCCCGATACCTAACATTCCTAGGTTCGTGGAAACCGCGGAATTTTTTAGGCGAGAGATGGAGCATAGGGCTCGGCAAGACCTATTGACGCAAAGGATCGACGACCTGGCCAATCAGATATGGACCTAGGAAGACAAGATCACAACCTTGGAGGTAGACAAAGAAATCCTCGACCACTGCACCGAGACCACTAGGGCAGAGGCTAGGTTTGCCATCCGGGTAACCCTAGTAGTTCTTGTGGTAGTACTTGTCTGCTTTTTAGTGGAAAGTTACCTAAGGCGTGCATGAAACCCCTATTTTCCTTAATTTTAATTTTCCGTTTAATGACGAATGCCTTATGTAAGGGCTAGAAGTCCCAATTTTGAAACGTTTAATGAAAGTTATTTTGAAATTTCATCTTGTTATCACTTACTAGTTTGACTTTTCTGTCGCCATTACAAACTTAACACTCCTACCCAAACACCTTCGTCAAAAGTAGCTCACGTTAGTACTTGAAATGATTAACAACGTTGCATTAAACTGAAAAAATCCTAAGTGACACATGTAACTGGAGAATAGATCTTGAACAAACCTTCTAATTCGTAAGCACTCTTCTAAAACAACGCGAATTACGAACCACTGTCGTAATCAACTGTGATCCTTACTCCTTGTATAAACTTAACACTTCTAAACTTGACCAACTCTTCGTTTGGCAATCATACATACTTTTTTAAGTCCTACTTATACTACTTATCATTGCCTAACTCGTCGTTTTTGAACATCTTAATTACATTCTATATAAAAGAAAACTATGCCTGTTGTTATGAAACAAGATAAATCATTTATCACACTATCGTAAACCCTATCGAAACTTTTCCCGTTACCCTATGCTAGGAGACTTTCCTCATCCAACTCTTGTCACGTAAAAGACTTACTATAAATCACAACGGGAATTAAAGACTTAAATGCACGTTGCTAAAACATCAAATTCGTATACACAACTATAAGGTCAGAGACTTTTGAGCCATGTAAAAACTTATACAAATACTCAAACCCGTATTCTTAAAACTAAACATGATCAATAAAGGATCATGTAAAGCTTAATATTGAAACTTGTGATCAACTGACTTATCCTACTTTCAAATTCATACTTGGATCCTTAGTCTTGAAAACTTTTGTGTTCGTCCTAACTAAACCTTGTAAGACTTGATAAAACGTTCATTTTCATATACACGAGAAAACTTCACTCTTGATACTAGACACTAGCAGGAAGGAGGACATTACTCTCTTTAGCAGAGTACCTCCCCTGACTCCTATCTAAACCAAACATCGAGATCCACCTAAACTTCTGAACAACTCGAATCTTCTGTGAGAGAGCGTATAACGGTTAATCCTGTTCCAAACGCTGTCCCATACCTCTCTTAAATACTAGAGTATTTAGATAAACCACTTTATACTGAAAACATAATCGTATACTTCGATACACTAAAGCTAAACTAAGAGACTTTAAACTATTCTATGTTTGACGTATTCTTGTTCAAACATGATGAACGTATGAGACTTTAAACTACTCCATGTTTGACGTATGCTTGTTCAAACATGATGAACGTATGAGACTTTAAACTACTCCATGTTTGACGTATGCTTGTTCAAACATGATAAACGTATAAGGCTTTTAAACTACTCAAGGTTTGATGTATTCTTGATCAAACACGGGGAAAGTGTAAAGACTTTAAACTACTCGATGATTGACGTATTCTTATTCAAACACGAGGAAACTTTGAAACTTTAAATCTTGTCACATTCTTTTTTCTTTAATCATTGAATGACGTTTCTCTCTAAGGGACTCGTAAATCAATGATCACTCCCATGTGGAAACTTTAGTCATGTGTTAAACAAATTCTTATACTCTTTTTTGATACACACACAAACGGAAGGACCTATGCGGACTATGCGACGATTTAAATGCTTGCGGGTGCACACGTAAGTATGAAAATCAACGTATAGGAAGGCATAGTAAACTCTGTCGTCTGCTATGATCTAAGACTTATCGTAAAAGGTAGCCACGGAACTTAGACATACTGGACTACAAACTCAAAACATTATCATCGAATCCATTCCGAGTGATGCATCTCACTTTAAATCTTGAATGGAAGTTCATCAGTTATCCACTTGAATACATTTCTGAAAACAAATCTTCGCATATGTCGACGAAACTATATGCTTCTTAGGGAAACTCTTGGCAACCGTATGCTTTGAAACTTAGAAACTCAAGCAAAATCTTACTCTTTATCCTTGTGCGTACTTGGGGAAGTAAAGCATCTTTTTCTTTATTCTTGTGCGTACTACGGACTTAAATCCTGAACTAAAATCTTCTACTTTAATTTCGGGACTAAATTTCCTAAAGTAGAGGAGACTGTAATATCCAGGGTTTTTCGACCTATCCTTACTCTAACCTTTGCACATAGTATAAATCTAAATTCTATGAAATCATAAAAAAATCAAATTCCAAATAAATATCTATTTAATTATACTTGAAATATATATATATATATATATGTATATAAAACTTATTTAAAAATACATATGGATGTTATGGATGAAATGTATTCTTAAAAGTTTTATTAGTTAAGATTTTATAAATATTAGAAATTTTAAACTACTTTAATACTTAACATATAAACCCTAAGCCTTATAAATTGTTTTAATTATAAAATAATAAAAAGAAATAAGATTTATAAAACTTATCTAAATTTTATATCATTTAAAAGTCCAGGGACTTATCTGTCATTTCTAAAACTTGTTTTAAACAAGGAACCTAACTTTTTAACATAAAATGATACAACTGGAAACCCCAAGGACCTGTTTTTCCATTTCACTAAACATCCGGAACCCAAACCAGCCACGGTTTCGAGTCCCACATCAACCGGTTCTTGACCCTTTTCACGCGAAATCGCGATTTCCGTCCAAATGCACTAAACTTCGAACTCGCCTCCCGCGTCCGACCGTAACCCAAGATACTTCAATGCCCAATTTCAAATTTAAACACCCGTGGTCTCGAATTCGCGATCAATTTATGCATCCGTTATCTCCCCAACTAATCCGACATTAAATGACGAAATCCATTATAAATGCCGGTTGCAAACACCTTACGACATCACACTCAAGCACCTCTAACTCCAAATTTCACCACTTCACACCTGCAACTGCTTAATCGGTCCGTGGGCAGCCGACTTCGAAACTCAAACTCGTTCTCCCTCTTTACGGCATCATTTCAGGTAATTCGAAAGACAAAAGTTTCGTGTTCATTCCAAAATCATTTGCCCTCTGTCAATTTACAATGATAGAGGGATTTACGGATCGAATTTACGGACTCTTGATCTAGGGTTCATACGGGGATTTGGGGTTGGTTTGGGATTCTGTTTAAGAAATTCTTTTTCGTGTATTAAACCACCGAGACCCGTAGGCAGGATGGTTAGGCGTGTGTGTATGCTTGGTGACCCGGTCACAGACCCGGGTTCGACCCAGGCGCACCACGGTTTTTGTTTTTCATTTTTTTTATGCTTTTTACTTAATGTTAAAATATCTAATAATTTTTATAAATTATATTAAACTGTTATAATTATAACAATGAATTTTTATTACAATTTTTGTATACAGGAACTATTTTAATTAATTAAACTTAGTTAAAACTTATAAAAAGATTAATCTTTAAAATAAAATTTTAATGCTTAGATACCATAAAAGAAATACTTTTTTAATTAGAAAAAGGAATACTTATAAACTTGTGCATTTTATAAAAACTATATTTAATAAGTTCAAGACTTATTTGTTTATTTATTTAGAAACAAGAAAATAAATAAACATTCCTATTTAAAACTAGAAAGCTATGAGTTTATAAACTTTATAAAGATAGAAAAAAAATCGTTTACTCATTATTTAAAAACGTAATATTCTAAATTTATAAACCTTATAAATATTAAATGAGAAACTTTAAACATGTATAAACATGTAAACTTTGTGTAAATACTTTAAGAAACTCTATTATAAACCTATAAACTTTAAAGAATTTTAATTTAGAGTATAGATTTTATAAGAAATCCTATTTTAAATAAACTTATAGAAACTTGCCATTTATTTAAAATTTTAAACATTATTTATTACAAAGTAATTTGTAATATAGATGTAAATACTTGAAAACCTAAACGATTTATATTTCTTACTTTCAATTAGATGATTATCTATTCTTAATAATGATGCAAATCTTGAAATGATTATTATAAAACCTTAATTATTATTCAAAAATAATAATTATCATTATATATTATTTAAATAATTATTATAATAATTATTTATTTCTTGAGTAAGTATTGTTAAAACTTCAATAATTATTTAGCCTTTAGTTTAACAAAATGTACAATTACTTAGGAAAACTATTTTAATCATTATTACCAACTGGGTGTAATAATTGTGAAACTTTAAATAATTATCTTACTAAATCATTCTAAGCTATAAACTTATTTAAACTTTGATGCACAAGTCTTGAATCATTCATTCAAAAACCTTTGTTTTAAACTTGATTTAAAACTTCATGAACACAATCAGTCCCATCCCGTATTTGGAACCCTAGTCGAATCCCGAATTCCTAGATCACTTGTCTTAGACTTTTTGCTTAAAACTTTAGACTTATATTCTTAGGCTTATTGTGAGGATATTCTCCCTCAAAGTCTTGCAAATACTTATCCGTGTCGGATACTCTTCACCGATCCAAGAGTATACTTAGCCCCTTTTTCCTTTCTATACTTTTGGGGTGAAACATGTTTAAAACTTTAAACTTATACAATTTTTGTACAAGTATGACTAGATGCTTATTCTTATGTTAAACTTGAGACTTGTATGCTTAGATTAAACTTAAAACTAGCACATTCATTAGCTTTGATCAAGCCGATAGTAACAATGATAGATCTATTGTATTTGACCAATCCACCTTGATTGATTGACCCCTTCGGGGGGAGCCCTTGATGATTGTTACTAAATTAAACTTTAAACTTGAGACTTATAAGGGTAACCTGCGGGTTATGCCTAAACTTGGTTGGAGGTTTGAAGTGCACAATGTTTAAGATACTTGTTCTCATACTTACATTATAGAATGCATATATCATAGTGAATTGTAATTCTTTCCAAATACTTGTTAAACTGTGTCAAAACCTTTGTATCTCACCAACTATTTTGTAGTTGACATATTCTTTCACATGTTTCAGGTTCTACATCATGAGACTTGTTTGTGATCACATAGGATGCTTTGGACCTAGACTACTTATCAATTAAACGTTGTATTCTTGTTATGTTTCCTTGTATTGAATCTTAAATTATTTATTAATAAAGTATTAAAACTTTAATAGTCAACCTTGTGCTATTGAACAACTGCGTCCGCCCCGACGTATAATCCGCTGTCGGTTGGGGTGTGACATAAAGAATTACGAGTTTCAAAGGAAGTTTGATTAAAAAGGGTTTTACGATCTTACTTTTTAAAATCAAGACACTCACCAATACAAAGACGAATTTAGACAATAATAAAAGCTCATCAAAAGATGATTTTTGAGAACGAATTATTTAAAGACATAAACATACCACTTCATTAATAGGTTAAACATTAACATGCACCAAACATCATCTTCACCCTTGCAATACAAATAAGTTTTAGCCACGAATGGACATAACGACTAGCGTAATTATGAGTTTCGTAGGCTCCCCTAGTGTGGAACAAGGAGGAAGATCCCCTCTATTCTCTACTCTAACTACGAGAATGCTCTCTTCTTGAGTGTTTTTTAGGTCTGGATTGGTGTGTAAAATGAAGAACTCAAGCCTCCTATTTATAGGCCTCAAAATATGCAAATGTGGTTAAACCTCATGACACACCAAAGGGTAAATTAAAATCTGAGGTTAGGCTTTCTAGACCTCAAAGACGAAGGAGAAACAAAAGATTGAGAAAACTTTTAGAACAACAAGTGCTTTCACAATCTAAACATTTTTCAAATGAACAAGATTGTTCAAACACTTCACATTTTAAGCAAAAAGACCTTAATGAACAGAAGTATGTTTGGAAATCAAAAGTTTCTGTTTCTGACTCGTCGGAGCAATCATCGAAAATCGATAAGAGATTTGATTGTGAATGGAGTGAAGTTTTTTTATTTTGATACAGATGGACGACCAATGACTACCATGGCTTGGGTCCCAATTTCAAATTAATGTTTCTTGTTAGATGTGCAAGATTAACCAAGAGGGACTATTAATAACATTTGGTTTGTTGATAGTGGTTGTTCATAGCACATGACAGGGAATGACATCTGCAAGAACAATGAGTCGTTACAGAAGTTGGTAAATCTATTTGATTTAACGACTTGATGCTCAGGGGGAGAATATGTCACACACAATGTTGTTTTGGAAAGAATTTTACCAAGTCCAAAAGACAACCTGAAACTTAGGATGACAATGGTGAGCATAAAGTCACTAATGCAACCATTTGACTAGTTGAGGGGGAGTCTACAGGACAGGGAGAGTACATAACTATGTTGGTGACAAAGGCAAAGGCATTCAATTACAGGATTACATCGGTTTGAGTTTTCAACTGACTGAATTGCTTAATCCTAAGTAACCAAGTAAAATGTTTTTCTTAAAATGTTTTAATGGAATATTTTATTTTCTTTTGTTTTACTCTCTTTCATAGAGATTTTGAAAAGCAAAACAAATTGAAAAAGATAAAATCGACAATACTTGAAGTTAAAGAAGAGATGATAGTACATCAGTAGATGTTCTTTCACACATGACCTTAGATTGACTGGTTGGTGCTTTATGTTAATATATCTGAATTATATGTTTTGATCTAAACTTCAGAGACTGCACAAATAGGAAATAATAGTGTTGTGTATACATATAATTTGAATTGTCAGTAGACTAAAAGCGTCACTGAACCATTAGTAGTGTGAAAACATAATGGCATATGTTACAACTGTGATTTGAACCCATTTTATGTCTGTGTGTGTGTGTTAAAAGATCACTATCAAATAAAGAATATTAGCTTTTAATAAAGATTTTCCTATGAGATCTGTTTCGAGTTATGTCCTTAGCACTATTCATTCGATTTGCTTCAGTGCCCATGTCCTGAAAAGCATGCAATTTGAAGTATAATCAAGATATGTACTTGACAACATCGGTCAAACATATACTAGCCCTTGGATTATACTAATAAATCATCTTTACTGATTTCATTGAATTCATAATCTAGATAACAGCTGGATCCACGTACCTGAATCTTATGATTCCATATATATAAGCCAAGACATTGAATCATTCGATTCTGAATCTCATTGATTCCTATACAATCCAATTTGGATTCTGCTATTCATGTGCTAAGTGATGTCTCCTCATTCTGGAAATTCGGATAACCTTTAGTAAAATATCATATGTCTTGAAGATAGTGCATTTTACAATATGTTGGCATACTAGTGGGGTACACGTTGTATTTCATAGTTAAATGGTACCTTAACTCACAAGAAAGTGGGAATGAACAAGACGAAGACTACAGTATGTTTGATGATATTTGAAGATGGATGACAATCTTCTGAAGATGTTGTCAATGGGGAGTCTATTGGAGCATATTCTGGTGACAACTAGCTTGAAGATATTATGTCTTAGTCTTAGAGTCTTTGACTTATAATTGATAAAGTTGTTAGCAACAGTTAAAGGGGAGTCTGTTAGGACATGTTTTGTAATTGTTGATAAAATTTTGTGTAAGTTCATAGAGAGGCAAACTTAACAAGTTCGCCTAAGCAACTTTAGGAGTGAACTTGTTAAGTTCTCCTAAGGTGTTGTGTGTTCCTATAAATAGGTGTTTACAAGTCTTAGTGAAGAGAAGACTTGGAAAACTTCAGAGAGAGAACATACCTGAGAATCTGAGAGAGATTGTAATCAGTGTCTGATAAGGAAATACAACGATAAGATTATTTACATTGTTATCGTTTCTATCATCTTGTGTACACATTCATTGATACAATTGGATTCCGCACTCCGTGTCATTGATATGTCACGAGATCGATCTGTAGAGGAGTCATGTGGACCTACATCTGGTCATATTAGCATTGACTTATGGACATTTATCCGTTTCAAGTATGTAATTATGAAGCCAAGTTTTTATGAATGAATGACGAAAAGTAGGGCAAAAAGCTACGACAAATGCTCAAGTTGTGAAATTGGTGTTAAAAAGAGAAAGAGATATATATGAAGAAAAAAAGAAAAGGGCAAAAAGATACAACAACCGTCCAAAATTATGGAATGGTCTCATTGTAAGGCCCCAAATCCGGAGACCCGACTCGTTGGCATACACGTAAGCACAGTAGTCAAAGAAATCAAATAAACTCAATTTAATGCAGCGGAAAACAAATAGTCAACAAAAGTCAATGACCCAAATCCTAAACATAATCCAATCAAGTACTAATATTTAAATAGTTCAATGTCATAACGGAAAATAAATGTCATCACGGACGATCACGGTAACCAATCGCCATCCAGAAACCGCCAGCTCATACTTTCTCTTTACCTGAAATACATGCTAAAAGTCATTTACGTTGAGTGAGTTCTATAGTAATTCATTCGGAAGTATTAAGTCCCGAACGTGTATTAAAATGATTTATGTCACAAAGGTTTTCTCATTCAGTTCATCGTTTAATCAAATAATATATTTTGTCGACGTACACGAAATCATGTCGACTAGTCCAAGGACACGTGAGATCATGACTCGTTAACTAATCACCGTCAGTCATAACAACTCACCGACTAACATCGACTTACTATCGAGCTTAAGCAACCCATTGTGCCTGGCTAACGTCAGACTAATTTCTTGTCGACTAGCGTCAACACGATATCAAATAACTCATAATCTACAGTCACGACATTTAGATACGTGACACTATATCCTACGCGTGCAAACATGTCTATCATTTCATAACAAATAAAATAACGTCAAAACCCTTTCTATACGTGCGTTCGCTATATCGCACGTTGTATGTATTCATGCCCAAAACAACAAAACATTTAAAAGTGGGCAACCCGCTAATTTCCCGTGCTCGTCTTTCGACCTCGTACCTAACAAATACACAAGTTACAAGTCAATACACGACTCGTCGATACTCTACCCTATACAACTAAACTCGAGATTACGCATGATTGCATCCACGTGAGTGACGCCATGCATAATCTCTATGCATCACGTAAACCCCCGTTCACGTTCTCGGTACCCTTTCGCGAACCCGGTTTCACTTCGAACTTCCAGCGCGTCTGACACCGCCACCATTCACTCCGGCCTTGCCTCTGATTTGTGTCCTGGCACCTCTCTCACGCGTCCCCGTCTTCGGTTGGTTCCGCCCCACCGTTGTCCGGCTCCTTGGGCCGCAACTGTGGTCACCCGGAACCACCACAGCACTCGTCACCTTGTTCCGCCCCCCAGTCATGTCCCGTCGCTTCCCTACGCGTCACCCTCTCTGAATCTTCCTCAGCTGTGAACAACCCCTGGCCAGCACCGTCGCTACCTGCCAGCGCCACTCCCGGCGTCCCCACGTTGCTCCGAGCCCACCCATCGCTACGGTGGTCGTCTCCTGCCTCTGCCATGGTCCGAACAGCCCCTCTACGGGTTCTTCCGTCCTGCGTCTCCCCTCGCCACGCCTTAGCTGGCCTCCCATTTCTCTCTACCGGACCATAACAACTCGTCATCCACCCTAATGGGTTCGGCCGAACCACTCACTCCCATAATCGGGGTTCATTCAATCGCTAAACACAAAACAATACAAGGGTTACAAGATCATACCTTCAGATTGGGAAACTCATGCAAGCCAAATACCCGAACCACTTGTCTCTCTCTAAAGCTTGCTTTTTTCGAAACCCTAGAATCACAAAAACGAATTTAACGATGATCCAACGATCCGAACACGTAGGGGATGATTAAAGCTATGAAAAATACATTTAAACTACTATGAGATGCAAAGAACGGCTCTCTCCTATCT
The DNA here is from genome assembly GCA_023525975.1 of Smallanthus sonchifolius. NCBI lineage: Eukaryota > Viridiplantae > Streptophyta > Magnoliopsida > Asterales > Asteraceae > Smallanthus > Smallanthus sonchifolius. The sequence goes on along the minus strand of CM042042.1, from coordinate 40,179,573 downwards.
CCTCCTTGATCTCGGCAGCCGCAAACTCCAATTAGAGTTCCTCCATTTGCATAACACCCTAAAAGGTGTGTGCGCCGAATCGGGCTTGGCCCCACGAGTCCTATCGGCCCCCACTCGGGTTTGGCCCGTCTAAATTCTTTTTATAAAATGCACCATCCTCCAGAGCATGTCCATGCACCACTGCAGACACCACCGCCATCATCATGCTCCACCTTCCGCCAGAGATATCATCATTCACGTCATCCGTCGTCCTTCGTCGTTCTACTGCCGGAACAAACTCCGACAGCCGCTCGGTCCTTGTTGCATCACCACAACTGTCACCATGGCCTCCGTAGCACGCCATTGCAGCCGTCACTGATGTGTGTGTTTTGATATATAAAAATATAAGTAAATATATTTTTGGATGATTTCATAAGATCAGGTTTTAAATTTATAAAATGATAATTAAGTTAACTTAAAACACATACAATAGGCAAGTGTACCTATCGCAGCGTAATGTAGTTAGGTAAAAACCAAGTATCGAACCAATGGACACGATCGAGTTCCAATACTCAACTTTTGTTATCGTTTAGCCGGATTAATTAGTGAGTGGGTTTTGTGTGCTTATGAAGCAGAAAAGTAAATGACAGTAAAGTAAATAACATAAAAGTAAAAATGTACATGAAATATGTAACATAAATGTAACTAGCAGAATAGTAGATAGAAAAAAAGTAAATAAGGAGAAAATGATCATATTACGGAATGTATTGCTTCGGGATTCGAATCAGCTTGGTACGTGATAAGTATGACTACTACAAACTTGTGACCCGGGTCACCGCTAGAGCCTCGTCCTCACTACATTTGATTTGCAAATTATAATTTTGAAAAGTGACAGTGCCTCCCGTTAGGGACAACATTTACCCTCAACCCATCGAATGTTCATCTCCGGGTTGGTTTAAGACATCGGACTCAAAATGCTTTATATTAAAGTTAAATAGGTGATTATATTTTGCTTACCGGGAGGCGGTGTAACAATGTGACCATGTATAAAGACGTACCGTTCTCAACATGAGTTCACCAATTCTTGGTCGTATAATAATCTCGTATAAAGACATATGGTTTTAGAAGTATAGACCAAGCTGTGGCTTATCAATCTCTGCTCGTATAAAGATGTACGAGTTTCAAAGGAAGTTTGATTAAAAAGGGTTTTACGATCTTACTCTTTAAAATCAAGACACTCACAAATACAAAGACGGATTTAGACAATAATAAAAGCTCATCAAAAGATGATTTTTGAGAACGAATTATTTAAAGACATAAACATACCACTTCATTAATCGGTTAAACATTAACATGCACCAAACATCATCTTCACCCTAGCAATACAAAGAAGTTTTAGCCACGAATGGCCATAACGACTAGCGTAATGATGAGTTTCGTAGGCTCCCCTAGTGTGGAACAAGGAGGAAGAGCCCCTCTACTCTCTACTCTAACTACGAGAATGCTCTCTTCTTGAGTGTTCTTTAGGTCTGGATTGGTGTGTAAAATGAAGAACTCAAGCCTCCTATTTATAGGCCTCAAAATGTGCAATGCACGTCGTGCAAAGGCCCAGGGAATCAAACAGGGTACACGGTACTGGGCCGTGGAGCAGAAGTTAGCCAATGCACGGCCGTGCAATGGGATGCACGACCGTGCATCCCTCTATTTTCTCCCAGCTTTGTCTTTTAGCTTCTTGTTGACTATTGTTGACCAATTTTGACTTATTAGGGGTCAATGCTTGAGAATAAATCTTCTAGAAGCTTGAATTCTTGGTGTTTTTGATAGGATTTAGCTTGATTTATATTTTCAACACCGAATAATCTACAATTACAAAATATAAGTGTTTTAAGCATAAATTAAAAGATTATTATTCAATTAGTACTATAATGTGGGATTATTATGCATGTAAAATATGTATAAATGATGACATATCAGTCACCATGGCTGCCGTCCTGCATCACCGTAGCCGGCCAACACCACCACCGTTATCCCCACCGGACTTCACCGATCGCCGCCACAGTGCACCACCACCACAGAAGCCATATCGGCTTCCTCTCCATTCGCCACCCTCCCTTCATCCTCTCAGCCGTCGGTCGCCAGCCTTAAGGGTCACCACATCCCGTCGCACCTCCACTGTCTACCCCCATGCCTTTCCACACAACACCCGTAGCCATCTTCGGACTCATGTCTTCGTCTTGTTTCCCGATCACAAGAACCAGAACGAAACGCTAATCGGGTGTTCATGTATAATGAGTACAAGAAAGAAAAGGATAAGATTCGAGGGTTACCTTAACATTTCTCCCTGTTTGACGCCACCGCATAACCGTCGCAGCTCACCGTCGTCGTCCTCTCCTTCATGTCGGATCTCTCTCTCTCTATCCTGTCGTTGCACACACACCTAGGCCAAATGGCCTAGGGTTTTCGTTTAAGTTGCTTTTAAACCACCACGTTTACAATCTAGTCCCTGGTTTCCTTGTTGTTTCTGATCCCAATCGTTTTCATAGTGGGTAACTGGGTCCTCTTAGTTCCTAGAATAGGGTTTTATATGAAAGTCCTTATAATCCAAACTATATAAAAGAGACTTGGTTTACTCATCGGCCCGAACTGTTAGTCCATGAATTCCGGGATGTTACACTACCCAAATCGTATCATGCCCCTTTATCGTCTTGGGCAATTTCGTAATAAAATCCATTGTAATATGCTCCCACTTCCACTTCGGATTCTCTAAAGGTTGGATCTTGCCATAAGGCTTCTGATGCTCTGCTTTAACTTGCAAGCATGTCAAACACTTACTTACATACTGGATCACATCATGCTTCATCCCCGGCCACCAATAGTTTCCCTTCATCTCCTAATACACTTTGTCGTTCCCGGATGTATCGAGTTCCTTGACTTATGCACCTCGTCAAGTACCTGCTCTATAAATCCTCCAAACTTCGGTATTCAGATACGGTCATCCTTGACCCACACCCCTTGACTGCTCTCAGTCAACAGGTCCTGTTGTCCAAAAATCCTTTCTTCTTTTAGCCTTTCATCTCGCAAGGCACTAGTTGACACGCTTTAACTCTAATTGGCGTGTGTTCCTCTTTACGGCTTAATGCATCAGCAACCACATTTGCCTTACCCGGATGGTAAAGGATCTCACAGTTGTAGTCCTTGATTAGCTCTAACCACCTCCTTTGCCTCATGTTCAACTCCTTTTGCTCAAAGAAGTACTTCAAGCTCTTGTGACCTGTGTAGATTGTGCACTTTATTCCGTACAGATAGTGTCTCAATAACTTGAGTGCAAATACCACGGCCGCTAACTCTAAATCATGAGTAGGGTAATTCACCTCATGCGTCTTCAATTGTCTTGATGCATACGCTATTACTTTCCCTCATTGTATTAACACACAACCTAGCCCCAGATAACACTGTAGGTCCCTCGGGGTCTACGGATCATCTTGATTCGCGGTACGACACAATGATAACGTGCGGAATCCATGATCAACGTGCTCGTGTAAATCAATCAACAACACTGTGTAATTTAAACTCTTTGTATTTCCTTATCAACACTGATTACAAGCTCCCTCAGAATCTGTTCTTGACTTTTGTCTCTCAAGTCTAAACACTAAGACTAGTAAACACCTATTTATAGGAAAACACAAATCCACACAGCACCATAGGTGAACTTAACAAGTTCGCTCCTAAATATGCTTAGGCGAACTTGCTAAGTTCGCCTATCTATAAACTTACACAGAATATTTGCTACAGTTACAAATTCATGCTCTAACACACACACACACACATATATATATATATATCTTACTAACATAATAAATAAAAATCTTTTGTGACACGTGTCACTCTCTGGTTAATTCTCACACTTGTTTTCCAACCTCTCTCTCATATTAATTATTATTCTGCTTCTCTTCTATTAAATAATAATCTTTGTACTAATAAATAAAAATCATATGGACACGTGTCACTTTATGGTTTATTTTTTTCCCTCTCCTTTCTCCTATTAAATAATGATATTAAAAAAATTATTTTTAAATGTTTAATATAAATTTAATTACAAATACTTATTATTTCATTATAAATAGTTATTGTATCATCAATCAAATGAATTTAGTATGAATTAACAGATCTTATAACTGTCACGACAAATTATATTTTTTAAAGACATATTTTGAGTGTGTATTAACAAATTACATTATATTTTAATCAACCAATGTAATATACTAGTTTATTCAACTCCGTGTATTGCACGAGTTTTTAAAAATATAATTTTTTTTATTACTAATTAAGTATATAACATTTTTTTATTTAACCCGTGTAATACACGGGATTTTAACCTAGTATATATATAATCTATTTTATCCTTTATATATATATATATATATATATATATATATATATATATATATATATATATATATATATATATATATATATAGGGGCATGTTCTTTTGAGAACTAAACATATGTTGAGAACCGAAAGAACCTCACAAAACGTGTACATATCGCTTTAGTGAAAAAAGTTAAATTCAACAACAATGTTTTATTTATCTATTCTCACTCTTAGTTTGAGTTTATCTCCTCTCTCCTGAATTTTTTTAAGAAAGGTATAAAAATATACATATATGCATTCATTTGTGCATATAGTGTGAATGCATATATGCATTTAAAAAAACGACTATAAATTCGAGGTCTTTTAAAACCAAACCTTAAGCATATTGAAATGTACATGAATTCTAGTCAATTTATATTATAAATAGTGCAAGAGTTAATGTGGTTCTCACGGTTCTTAACATGTTGTTGGTTCTCAAAAGAACATACCCCTATATATATATATATTTAAATCCATTAGTTGTATTCCACTAATGTAAATTATTACACTTTAACCTTTCTATTATTATTTCCCAAATAACAAATGATAACAATAATAATAAATAATGTTAATTATTCCCTAAGTAATTAATGTTACTATTAATCTTGCATGTTTAATGCGTCTAATATAAGGACTGACTTAATAGGTTGTCGCATCAAAAGATAATCAAGTTGTTTAAAATGAAGTATTAAGTATACTTAGCTTTTGAGTGAACTTTGGTGTCTGTGCAAACTTCAAGCGGATACTCAAGTTCATGCACGTGAACTTGTGCGTGAACTTTGGTGCATGACTTCGCTATGCGCAGGCCCAAACCCACTTTTGTGCATACTTCTATTACCTATATATCGTTTTCCTATGTTCATGTAATAGGGTTAGACGAGTAGACAAAGCTTGTAATCAGTGTTATTTGTAATCAGTGATTTTAATCAATATACAAGCATGTTTGTTTGAGTATCTCTCGTCCCCTTTAATCCTTTTATTATTTTACGGTTTCGGAGTCCACCTGAATCAATACTTTTGTTGAATCTGTGGGTATTGAAGACCCCAGTGAAGAAAACCGGAGCTTACAATTGGTATCAGAGCTTTAAGAGCTCATTCGGTGGAGTTTTCTATGGATTCAAGGAATTAAAGGTATCAAAGTTTCAATTTTTTATGTTATTTAGACTGATTCTTCTGTTTTGAGGTGTTTCTAGGTTGTTTTAACTGTTTTGGATCAAAAAAGCTACAATTTTTTGAAGATTCAGAAGTTTTCTTCCTGATCTAAGACGTTGGGTTGTTTGATCAATTTGGAGTAATTTTTGGAATGATTGAGTGATTTTTGGATCTGACTTAAAGTTCTCGTTAAGTAACCGTTCTACGTATACTTAAGTATTCGGTGAAATTTCTCGATAAAGCTCTTTTTGAAGTTTACACTTGAGTAAATGTCCCCTGCATATACTTCTAGTTCACGTTCAAGTACACGAGCAAGTTCTCAAAGTAGTCAGTCAAGTTCTCGAGTTCTGAGAATACCTTGTTTGCGCAAACTTGAAGCTTGAGGATACTGTGTCTCTTGCAAATACTTCTGTTGTGTCTAACATGTCTACCCAAAGTCAGTCAAACATGGTGAATACCTTCACTAAGCCCATGCCTCAAGCTAAACAACACATGCTAGATCTATATGCTTTGTATGTCTAGTGACTGGATCTAATTTGTGCTTTCAATATTTTGAAAATATATATCAGCATCTTTTCTTTTATCCTGACATATTGTCTTTTCATGCATACTTGTTCCGTTTTAACACCATTACATCCATGAATAACCAAGTTATTCAAAATGTCTGTAGTCAGTCAATGTCATGGGAATAACTTTGAATTAAGGTTATTGTGGGTCGTTTAGTTTAGAGATGAGTAATTAAAGACCACAAATATTCATGGAAGGTGAGAGTTGGGCTTTGACTGCTTTCAAAGACACTTCATGGATTAGCGTCTAAAGTGTTTTGAAAATGGTAGTATCTTTGTATCCTTTGATCTGAGATACATATTGGGGTTTGATTGCATATAACGTTGTTTGTTGATATTACTTAAAACTGCTCTCTGACCAGGCACCGATAACAATTCTTGTTGGGAATAAAGTGAAATGTAGGGAAGGACGCATGTAGTCAATAAGGGATATGTATCTTTACAAGGTATTTGGGCCCCTAGATGCTTCAAGCTGAATCAAATGCATGGCCTTGCTCAAACTTACGCTTGATTTAAATTAAGTTGAATACGGATCTCTAATTAAATAATAAGTATCGATGATTGGTTTTATATAAAATATTTAATAATATATTATTTTAATATCATTATTTAATAGAATAGTGAGTCATGAAAATTATGGTGATAATGCATCAGAAATTGACACATGTCTTTATAAGATTTTTATTTATTAGTATAAAGATTTTATTATTCTTTTTACTATTTTTTTTGGTTTGTCAACGAGCATATTGTATACAAACTGCTGACTTCGAAGGATTCAGTATTATTTAGTTCAAAAAAGATGTTGAAAATAAAGTACAAAAACCAAAAGTTTAATATGAGACATAAATTTGAAAAAATCTAGAACAATTAATAAAACGTATACCTCGATAATCCTATAATGAGTATTTGATGTGAAGCTACGGCATTGGGGAACCAAGGCCCTCTTGTGAAGACAATGAACGGAGTTTATAGTTCCTTTTAGAAGACGTGAATCGTTTGAATGATGGCCGTTTGTTTAGACGATAAAGCGTTCTTTTTGCATATATTGTTTGGAAAAACGGGGAAGCTCTCTCTTTGAACTTGAGAACCATGAAGAATATGATGCGATACGCAACCAGAATGGCGAATATTGCACACAAAATCCCACCATTTTGAGTGATTCAAAGGTAATGGGTACATTTTTGTGATAACTTCTTCCCCTGTCAATTTCGGATCACCTGGCGCTAAGCCGTTGAACACTAACCCTAACATGTCGTTTTTGTACGTTCCCTGCATTCCAAAATGGTAAGATACAATACATATATGTGGCAAAATGGCCACTACGGGTAAAGTGTCGGAAATCCGTAAGTTTTGAGTCAAGATAAAGCAAGTCATGTTAAGTTTACTTAAAACACTTTTTGTTTAAGACCATAAAATCTATACATAAATAGGGTTCAAGCATCATTATAAAAAAATATAGTATTCTATTAACAATAGTGAAGTGAGGATAAAACGATTTAAATTGTTTTATCTAATTTTTTTTTTGAACAACAATGTGATATCTCATAAAAAAAGCTAGCGGGGAACTAGTAATACCTTAATTACACCAAGCTAAAACGGCGTACACCCAACAATTGTTTTATTTAATAAAAAATCATTTCTTATAACATACTTTTCACCCGTTTAAAGTTACTTGTTTGACCTGTTACTAGCGGAAAACTTGAAATTATTAAAATTACGTAGGATAAAATGGCCGCGTCTAATATTACCTGTAGTGACCTAGATCCGTAGTTTATGTACGACACCGGGTAGCGCCAAAAGGGTTTTGGAAGATCCGGTAATTGACGAAAGAAACCGGAGGTCATCATCATGATTCCCTGTAACAAATGCGCACAGTTACTCGCATGGTTAATGTGACTTCGTGTCATATTTTTAAAGTTTGAGTTCTTACAATTATTCCTGCTCCTGTAACAATGCCCATCAAGAAATTGGGAACTAGCGATGCAACTACCATCATGCAACTTTCGACCACCGCGATTGAGGCAAAGAGATTGAGACAATAATATGCGTATCGAGAGAACCCGTGTCTAAACTTGACCATGTTCCATGTGATTGTTCCGGTCACAAACGAAATCATAAGCATAAATGGTAGTGATGAAAGGAAGTTTGATAGTATGAATACTACAACCCCGTAGTACCCATTGAGCCTTTCTCTTGTAAATATCTACCACAACAAGCATAAATTAGTTGTTTTTTATTCAACCAAAAGAAACCTATATGTTATCCTAAGAGCATCTGCAATGGAGCCAGAGTCTCTTCGCAGACGTCTCCATTGCAGATGCTGTAACCAGGAAACAAAAGTTAGTTTTAAAACATATAATCACCTACCTTCGTATCTTCAATGAAAGAAGGGAAGCTTCCAATGGACATGAAAACCATGAACCCTGTTATAAAACCACCACAAGCACCTCGTGCTAGAATCGCGGTGTAGCCAGTACCAACATCATAGAATATTGTGCCAACACATATGGAGACGATTGAGTAAATGATCACCCGTAGCCAATAATACCCTATGTCACGAGACATGTTTACGAATGACCTTTGAGTCAGGGTCGAGAGTTGCTTCAACCACCCCGCTTGGCTCATTTTAATCGTGCTTGTTTCAGGTCCATGCTTCAGTTCATCGATAAAAAACTCGTATTAGAATATAAAAATATAATGAAACCAAAACAGATGGTTTTAGAAAAACAAAACACACAAATTGGGAGATCTGTTTCATTTTCGATTCTGCTTTCTTCGCGAAGTTTGATCGCTTGTATTTCTCAGCTAGTGTAGCTTTAATCTCGGAGACCGAAAATTTTTTATAAGCATCTGAACCTTTTGGCTCTTCCTATAAAAACAAATGTTGAGATTCAGTCATTTTTCCTGAACTTCATAAAAATGCAACAAACTTTTTGAACTGTTCAAAGTTAAGTCACTCAAACTTTTTTTATTCGGATTTAGTCACTCAACTTTCATTGAACCTGCTAATCTGGTAAACAATATATGATCAGCAGGTTACCCGAAAGTTGAATGACTAAATCGGAACAAAAAAAGTTGAAGTGAGTTAATTGGAAAAGTTGGTTATATTTCTATGAAGTTTTCCGTATTATAAAAGGCTAAAAAGACTAAAAACATACGTAATGTCTTTGTGATCCTTTCAAGGTGGCGGTTACGACATCAAAATCTGAATTGATACAACGTAGGAAGTGGTCGGACGGGTTTCTCTTGGTCGGACATGGGAACCCCGCTTCGGCAAAGAACTGTATAATAATTACATCACGTAGGTATAACTTATAAGCAAAATGTGGTATAAGTTGAACCAAATTACAGCAATATTTCTTTACATAAATAGGCATTTTTACTACCTTTTAAAAACTTAATAATTTGATGTGATTAAGTGAAGGTCAAATGGTCGCATCCTAGCAAGAAATAACATTTTTAAGAGTTATGGTGGTTTGGTTTGCTAAATGTTCTGAAATTAGAATTTTTCAAATTTAATGAATTTATTTGAAAATTCATAACCTCTTTGTTTGATACATTTGTTAATGGAATTGGAATATAAATATATCTAAAAAGATAAAATTACCACTTCAAATCAACAAAATATAAAACAAATATCCAAATTCAAATATATTTAAAAAAAATGTTAAACAGAGATTGATATGGAATGAAAAAAGGCTAGGATTATTACATAAACTATAAACATTTCCTTTGGGGTTTTTTTAATATATAAGGATTCTAAATTCCATTAATTAAAGGATTTGATTGAAATTAATTTTAATTTTTATTCATTCTTTTATCCAAACAAACATAAAAATGAAGAGTATTTAAATTACATTTCCATTGAATTCTCATTAATTACTAAATTACTATGGAAAAAACCAATGTTTTCAGAACCGGACGCTTTAGAGGTTCATTGGTCGGACCAGTTGGACCGGATTCAAGAACCGGATGACGTAATAAATAATATAAATATTTATAGAAAGAAGAAACATAAATTATGTACCTTTTGCATCAGAAACATAAATTAGTAAAGACAAAAAGGTATATTATGTACATATAAACAATTTTCTTCCCAAATTCATTAGCCAACAGAAACACAAATTATGTACGTATTGTAACACTGAAGTTTAATGACAATTGGTTAGTATATTGTATACCTTCTGTTTAGCAGCTATATGATTTAATGACAATTGGTTGTTTTTGTGATTATTTATTTGTTAAGAAAACTCAAAAAGTAAAAAAAAAACAAAAAAGAAGCAAATTAGAGACCCAGTTCGCCCCCTGGTTCACGGTCCGACTGGATAATCATAAGAATCGCCCAGTTTTTTATAAAACGGTCTCACAACATGCAATCGGACCGCCGGAGGTATCGGTTCCCGGTCTGACCGGCCGGTCCGGGTTTAAAAACATTAGAAAAAAAGGGTAGATGTCAAAACCAACAAGAGAAGTGTCATTGTTGCTTTTATATCCTAAAACCCGGTTTATTGTTAATGGGTCATCACGTGGTGGTAGTGACACATGATTTTATTATGGGAAATTTATTAAAATAGACATTTTGACCATGACTTCATCAACACAATTTTTGACTTTTAGCATGTGAGATCACATACACCCTCTCATATTTTTTTAAACACCCATTATTTTTTATATAAAACAATAATTAATATATGTGTATGAGCCCACCATTTCACGTTTGCAAGCGTGTGGAAATCCAAACGCATTCGGACGAACGCGACAACAAACGCATCCTCCAAGGGGATGTTTTAAACCGGACGCCATATAGGGCATCCGCTTGTTCCCGTTGGAGCTACTCTTACGATTATTGTTTGTAATTAACACCTACCGTGATCGCATCTTTTGCTTCTCCAAAATAGACTTTTTCACCTCCTGATAGAAGAAAAAGGTCATCAAACAATGCAAAAACTTCACTGCTTGGTTGGTGAATTGAAGAAATCACGGTTCGTCCTTCGCGAGCAAGGCTTTTCAATGCTTGAACCACAAAAAAACGCTGATGCACTGTCGAGGCCAGTAATCGGTTCATCCAGAAACAAGACACGTGGTCGTATGAGGATTTCAAGCGCGATGCTTAACCGTTTCTTTTCTCCACCACTTATGCCCCTCAAATGCCAAGTTCCGATCAAGCTATCACCGCAATCCACCAAACCCATCTCCATTATGGTTCCTTCAATAATTCCCTTCACTTCTTCGTTGGTGAATGTAGTTGGAAGCCTCAAATAAGCCGAGTAAGTGATTGTTTCTCGGACAGTAAGTGTTCCCATTAGGACATCTTCTTGTGTCACATAAGCCTGGTGGTAAAACATACAAATTTCAATATAGACATTAGCCTTGGTCACTGAAGGAGTTAAAACTAATTCTAATTCACATGTGAAGGAAATTAAGAATCTATACTATATAATAAACTAGCTTACAATCCCGTGTACTACACGGACTGATTAACGAAAAAAGTTGTTAATCATAAATTTGTATATACTTCATAGTAAAATGATTTATATATTACATACAATAGTCAAATAAATATTAGCAAGTTTTCTTCGATGATTCCATAAGTAATAATATGAAAACAAATAAATTTAAATTAACTATGTGATTTGGAGACATTGGAAGGATATGAAAATTATTTACAAGTTGATGATCGGAGTAGAAGACAAGAATATGTAAATTACTTACAGATTGATAACTCAGATGAAAGATGAAAAAGAGAATCAACTGTTATGAGAGGATTGTATGTAAAAAAAATTACACGTAGATGATATTTATATAGAAAAATCAAGATTCGAATTTTAATAAATTTAAATAGATTACATAAATAAAGCCTTAGTTGTAGGATTATTCAAAGTTTAAAAGAACGGAATCGCGCCTCGAGGCGTTTTCCCTTCGCCTCATGAGGCGTAAGCCTCGAGGCGACCCGAGGCGGAGTTAAAAAATAAATATAAAAATTATATATCTTATAAATATAGAACTTTCCTTACTAATTTCATCATAGAAAGTCTAAAACAACATATAAAAATTATATATCTTATAAATATAGAACTTTCCTAACTAATTTTATTCGAAAAAGTAAAAAACAGCAAGAGGCGCACGCCTTTCATGTTTTTTTGAACGCCTCAGCCCTGTGAGGCGCACGTACCAAAATGGCCCCTAAGGCGTCGCCTCAGACTCGATTTCTCTCTGCCTCGCCTCGACCGTTTTTTTAAACCATGGGATTATTTGAGGTGACTTTATGATTTTTGTAAAGTTTTGATAAACTATAAATAAAATATAAATTTTAAATGAATTCAAATCATTCTGTTTTAAAATTTAAATTCAAAAAATGGAAATGATGATCATTTAAAAAAAATGGAAAGGATGATTATAACGTAAATGAAATTGATATTTGAAGATTTTTTAATACTTATATTTAGGAATTAGTATCAAATTTGTTTACTTGTTTGATTGTTTAATTATCATAGGGAAAGATTGGAAATTGATTCGGATTAGATTGGATCCAAGTTAGTGGTAGTTTGGGCGGGAAAAAGTCTCCTTAAAAACCTTTATTTATTAGTATGTATAGATAAAGGTTTCTCAATGTCACATTACGCTTCCATATTCATCCTTATAAAAATTTCCCCGTCTCTCTCTCATAATAAATACACATTCATATTTTCAATAATAATATATTTTTAAACAAATTATTAGTTATACTAATAAAATAAATTTATTTTAAATTATCTCATATTATAAGAAACTTTGAAATGTAATTATTTACCTTATGTTTTTAATCAAATAGTAAATGAAAGTCAAATTAAATTGAATAATATTTAATGTATTTTTTAAACTCAATTATATATTAATTTTTACATATTTTTTTTATTTTGTTTTCTATTGTTAGTATATGTAATACATTTTTTCACCTGTAAGATACACATATAAAGATTTAATAATTTTATATATTGATATTTTTCACCCTGTGTAGTATACAAGTTCTAAGCCAGTAAAAAGATAAAGATAAGTTTGTTAATTCGGAGAAAAAACTAGTTTATATTTTAGTTGACTTGTTCCTTTTATTTAAGATTAGAATATCAGTCTAAAATAGATTTTCTTCTTCCTCAAGTTTGTTTAGTATAAACTAGGTTAAAATCCCGTGTATTATACGGGTTAAATAAATAAAATTTTATATATTTAGTAATAAAAATTTTATATTTTTAAAAACTCGTGTAATACACGGGTTGAATAAACCAATATATTACATCGGTTGAATAAAATAAAATGTAATTTGTTAACAAACACATTTGTCAAAATATGTTTTTAAAAAATGTATTTTGTCGTGATAGTTATAAGGTCTGTTAAGTTAGTTTTTAAAACATTTTTTTTTTCAAAGTATTAATTTTTTAATTTAATTGATAAATGTTAGTTCATATTAAGTTCATTTGATTGATAATATAATAACTATTTATAATTAAATAATAAGTATTCGTAATTAGATTTATTAATATAAAAATTATTATTTAATAGGAGAGAAAAATAGAAAAAACTAATATTTAATATAAGAGAGAGGCGGAAAAATAAAGATGATGAGTAACTAGAAAGTGACACGTGTCATGAAGATATTTTCATTTATTAGAGTAGTAAGATAGATGATCCAGGCCTCTTTTCTTTTTACCATCCAATAAAATCATGTCATATCATTTGAACCCAATTGTACCCGATGGGAAGGGGCACTCCTAGTCAAACCCACAACAATAATAAAGATTATAATCAAATAAACACGTAATTTTTTTAGTTTAAACATAAAATAAACAAAAATTATAGTTTAAAATAAGTAAAAAATGATCAAAAAACAATTAAGTATTAAATTAAACTAATTAAATAAACACACGATTTCATAGAAGGACGATTTTCATTATTATTACAATTAAAATAACTAAAAATAAAATACATAGATGTCAATTCAAATAACTAAAAAATACAATACGTAAAAGTCACAGGCTAGCGGCTTCACGAACCCAAGGTTGAACCCTAACATCGAATCCCCAAGGAGTTACGGCGGTGTTCCCATATACCCGATGGAACTCGGACATCGAAGGGGACCGTCCACCCTTCGTATATAAATAGATAATGTATTAAAAAGGTGTAATCTTTAAAATTGCATTTGAGTACCTTTTAAGCTTTAACTATCTATCTTACAACGAATCCAATTAAGGGTGTGCACGGTTCGGTGCCTTAACCGAAACCAAAGTCATCGGTTATTCTATTTTATTAATAGATCAGTTTTCGGTTAATCGGTTCGGTTCGGTTAATAACAATACATGAAATGAAGGTAAAAATATATGAAATAGAGGTATAAATAAATGAAACACAAAATAGATGTATAAATAGTCAAATAGTCAAGTGCAATAGTCTGGCAAACACTTACGACAACACCATTGCTTAGTTTTTTCTTCTCGCCATTGAGGAGAATGTCACCGGTCATTACAACGTTCTTTGATAATCTCCCTGCAACAATTGCGTTTATTAATTAATAACAACCTTTTGTTTTGTTGTCAAATAACACACGAATTATTAATATTAATAATTGGTTACCGGCTAAAGAATCAAGAAGAGTGGATTTTCCGGAACCAGAAGGACCCATAATGGCCATGATCCGACCCGGTTCGGCAAATCCGCTGATCCGATGAAGCAATCTCTTGGTATGTCCCTGCCCGAAGTTGGGTAGCACCACCATTAAATCCCGCCACACCAAATAAGTTGCTCTTTCCCTCATACTTGTGCTGCCACCCAAACACACCCCATTGTTGTCATCTTCCGTCGTATCACCAATTCTGCTGCAGCTTGAAGGTTCTATCTCCATGGATACTTCACTTCTGGAAATAACAAGAGAGAGAGAGAGAGTGAATAATAATAATAATAAGGATCAACCACCGTTCATTCCACCATGACCATTTGAGTCTGCATTCCGCTGCCTGCTACTTGAAGGTTCTATTATCTTATACTATACTACCCTTCAATGCTTTGGAAATAACAAATGAGATAAATTTACAATACTCAACGTACAACCACCTTCAACTATGACTATGATCATTTGAGTTTGCAGAGTGGGTGGTGCGTGTGTCAGAGTATTTAGTTTCCACACACAAATATCGTTGGTTGGTACATGCATTTCTTACAACACCATCTTTTATCCATAAGAGTTGAAAATAGATATTAAGTTCATCGAATGATACCATTGGAGACAAAAATGGAACTATTGAATGATTGTAAGAGACCTAAGATGTATGGCTCAGCGGCTGAGGTGCACAAAAAAACCGGTATGGAAATCCAAACCGGTTCCGAACCGGAACCCGAACCGCCCCATAACCGGTTTTGTGTGAACCGGTTTCAAACCGATACGAACCGCCAGTTTACAACCGGTTTAACCTATTTGTGCGACGACCGGTTTACAACCGGTTTTTTGTGAACCGGTTTGAGAAACCGGTTTGGTAAACCGGTTTGAACCGGTTTAACGGTCAAAAAAAAAACTAGCCGTTGGAAACGGCTATATAGCCGTTGGGACCAATTTTTGACCGTTTTTTGACCGTTTTTTGACCCATTTTAACCCCCAAACACATTATAAATAGGTAGTGGGTGTTTTGGTTAAATCACACTTCTCAAACGCTCAAAAAACGCTCAAAAAATTTCAAAAAACGCAATGGCAGGTTCTTCAAGTTATGGTGTTTCCTCTAACGAAGTTAGCGTTGTGAAAATAATACCAACAACGAGGAACCCCGCAATTTGGTCAAACTACGATCTATGTGAGTTGTCTAACGGGTTGGAACGTGCTCGTTGCAAAAAATGTGGTGGTTTTTTTAAAAAGGAATCAAATTCTACTCTAAAAACTCATCTGGAAAAATCGTGTCAGAGTTTGAAGAATATTCCAGGTGAGGGTCAAGCATCTATGACAAGCGAGGGTGGAATTTGGAACTTCGATCCAAATATTGTTCGAGATAGAATGGCGAAATTAGTTATTCAAAGAGGTTTGCCGTTCAACCATTTCGACAACCCGCTCACGACGAGGATGATTCAAGAAGCCCTTCAACCACGTTATCATCAAGTAAGTCGTAGTACTCTTAGACGTGATTGTCTAAAAATGTGGAAAAAAGCAAAAAAAGAATTAATTTTAGGTTTTGAAAAATTGGAAACCGGTGTGAACTTAACCACCGACGTTTGGTCGGCTCCACATGGTATTCCCGACTCATATATTTGCGTTACCGCTCATTGGGTTGATCCCAATACGTGGCAAATGATGAAACGTACAATCGCGTTTGATATGTTTGAATATCCGCACACGGGTCAAAATTTATTTCACATTTTAGATGATGTGATAACCGATTTTAAATTACAAAATAAATTATTTTCAATATCTTTTGATAATGCCTCAAATAATACAAATGCGGTTCAAAAATTAATATTAAAATATAATCCGATTTGCAACGGCGCTTTTTTCCATAATCGATGTATTGCACACATCATCAACTTAGCCGTGCAAGACGGGCTTGGGGTTGAACCCGTTATTGAAATAAGTAATGCATTTCGAGTCATGCTTAAAGACGTTTTTAGTAGTAGTAAAAAAAGATACCATGAATATATTAGATTATGTAACGATACGGGTTTGATTTGCTTAGGTCCCAATTGGGACCTCCCAACAAGATGGAATTCAACTTATAAAATGTTTCATAGTGCTATACGTCAAAAAGATACTTTATCAATTTTTCATGATATGCTTTCCTCAAAACCGCGTCGTAAAATTCAAAGTTTTCCGTCTACGAGTTGGGACATTCTTGAAAATTTAACCGAATTGCTCGAAGTTTTCAAAACCGCCACTACTTTTTTATCCGGGGTTTATTACCCCACAAGTCCCTTGGCTCTTAAACAAATATTTCTAATGTGTAACAAATTAGCCGAACTTGAAAATAAAAATACTCTTTTTACGACAATGATAAAACCGATGAAAGAAAAATTTGTTAAATATTTTAAAGAAATGCCTCCGGTTATAACTTGTGCCGCCGCATTAAACCCTACAATTAATGTTTACGGTGTTGAAACCTTGATTGATAAAATAACTTACGATTTGGATTTGAATTCCGAAGATATTCATTTTTCAACCGTAACAAAAACTTATTTTAACAAATGTTTGCAAGATTTGTTTGATATTTATTTACATAAATATGGTACAACACAAACCCCACATGATACGATGGGCGCGGGCGCATCAAGTAGCAGCTCGAGGAATGTGAACTTAAATTTGTATAACGAAATGAGAAATGAATTTACTAAACGGGCTAGAGGGTCCATCCCGAGTAGCGAACTCGGAAGGTATACGGGAACAAACTTTTTATCATTTATGAGTCCGGATGTTTTTGAGGACTTTGATATTTTGGCTTGGTGGAAAGGAAACGAATCTACTTTTCCGGTCCTTTCCGCCATGGCCCGTGATTTACTAACCGTCCAAGCTTCCACGCTAGCTTCGGAATCCGTTTTTTCTCTTAGTGGCAGGGTTTTATCTATTCGAAGAACTAGACTCACTCCCGCGGCAATGGAAATGTGCATTTGCTTGAAAGACCATTTGGATGCGGTTGATAGGAGACAAGATAGGGCTTCGCTTGAAGAAGAAATTGAAGTTGAAGAACTCATACACGAATCTGAGGTTAACCAAGGATTGGCGAGCCCACTTACAAATGAAGAACTCGCCGAAGATGATAGACTACGAGGATCCACTAGTAACTCCGAGAATGACGGCTAATATTAAACAAAAAAACTCCAAAAAATAAAAATATATATATTTTTTTCTCGTATTGTAATGTTTAATATTGTAATGTTTTGTGATTTCCGAACCCCTACAATATGAATAAACGTTGAACTATATGTTTTTCTTTTTCTCGTATTGTAATGTTGTAATATTTTTTAATTTATTTTAAAATTTTTTTTTTATAAAAAAAACCGGTTTAAACCGGTTCACCAACCCGAACCGGTCCAGAACCGACCTGAACCGGTTCAATAGGTTCGACATTTTATACTTGCAAAACCGGTTTAACCCGAACCGGTTTGGGTCAAAACCGGTTTAGTGTTTGCGTTGACCAAACCGGTTCGGGCCGGTTCGAAACCGGTTCGGTTCAAAAACCGCCTTTTGTGCACCTCTAGCTCAGCCAATGAAATGTTGACAAGTGGTAAAAATCACGCCTAGATAGCCGGCCAAGCTCACGGCTAAATAGCCGTCTTTTCCTAGCTTAGCCGGCGTAGTGGTTGGAGATTTATACGGCTGGGAGCTATGAGTCGGCTTCATTTTTAGCTGCATTGTATAGCTGGCGCTACTTACTAGGTAGTGTATTATTGCGGCTATTATTAGCCGGCGCATATAAGAATTTTTGAACTTTTTTTTTTATAAAGTTGTATGCTAGTTGTTATTTGGTAGATAAGCACTTGAGTTGCCATATGATAGATATGCTCTCAAATTGAAAGTTTTTATTACAATGTTTGTGAACATTATAGTATTTAGTAGTGGTAGATGGGATTTTGTTAGCGGTGGTGTTATTGAATATGTTCATTTTGATTGTGTATGGCGTGGTACAAGCTTAACTACATGTACATTTTACTTACTCTATTTTAGTATCTTTGTTTTCGAAAGTTTGTGGTCCTAAAAATATTACAAGATTTTATATAAATGTCAGCATTTACTGATCCAATCGATATATGCGATGACAATGATATTTCATTATTTTTATGTAGATGAAAAATATGTGTTTGTAATATATAAGTTGTATGTTATCCAAGAAGATGGTGTTAGTTCGTCAAACCAAAAACCTTTTTCTATTAGTTCGTCTAACCAAATTTTCAGGCTGTAATATGTTCCTGATTCGTGAGGCACCAGAGTCATCACTGGAGCCAAGTGAGAAGCTGACACGAGCCATTGCTAGATTTGATTCGTGACCCAATCCCCGATTATTTTGGTACAAAAACTAAATATGGATGAGGGGTGAAATCTAATGATATTTTTGAAGGTAAGGTAATTGGTGACTTGATTAAAGTTCAACTTAAGGATGTTGGATGCGTGTATAGAGGGAAAGAAAATAATGAAATATATTAAATTAAAGTTCCCGGTCAAAATTGCATACCCTTAATCTTGGCGAGGAAAAGAATGGGCGTTGGAGATGTTGAGGGGAACTTCTAATGATTCATGTTCTAAACTTCCAACTAATTTTTATGATATGAAAAGGGCGAATCTAGGAACTGTTACTCATATTTTAACATATATATATATATTAAATTTTGCATAACTTGATTATACTATATTCGTTACTGACTCCATTGTTTGTATTACAGATACAAAGTTTTAAGCATTACCTACGACTACTAATTATTATAGACGGGGCACATCTTCTAGATGATTTTAAGGGAACAATGTTTTTAGCGGTCGGTATGGATGGGAATAACCAGATCTTACCTGTCGCGTACAGTGTGGGCAAATCAGAGAGTGGTGAGTCTTGGACATGGTTATTATAAAAGCAGAGAGAATGTATTGAGCAGCTTTGATTGACTGGGCTATTAGGACTGTGTTTCTACATGCCTATCATGATTTTTGTTGCCGACATTTGATGATGAATTTACGTTTAAAATCCTTAAATGCAAAGAAACACAAATTACTTTGGTGGAAGGCATGCAAAGCTTATTCACCGTCTGATATTGAAGACTATTTCGATGTGCTATGTGAAGTTACTAATGTTCGTGATACCCTTGTACATGTTGGTTTACATAAATGAGCACAAGCACACTTCCATGGTCAACACTATAGTGTTATGATATCAAACATTGGTGAGTCTTTTAATACGTTAGCCCACAACGCTCGAAGGATGTCTATCACCAAACTCATCGAGTTCTTCCGTGAGTCCGTCCAGAAATGGCATTTCAATCGGTGACAAGTTGGAGTAAAACTTTGTAAATAAATATATATATTAGTATTAAATATGTTTTGATTTTAAGCTGTTTAAATACTTTTTACTTTACAGCTAGAAATACACATGAACTTTGCTAATTGTGCTGAGAATAAGGTTGAGAAAAGAATTTCACAATGTGTGTCATGGACTGTAAAAGGTATCAACGAGTACAATTTTGAAGTTAACGTATGGAGGAAAGGTTTTGTGGATTTCGTTAATCGAACATGTAGTTTTCGACAGTGGCAACTATTTGGTTTACCATGCGGTCACGTAATAACTATTTCAAGGTATTTGTACGTACAAAGGGATAATAAATCCCCTTACTAAATAAGCAGATTAGGATAGACCCAATGACCTTATTATTTTTAAGCCACCACATATGGATAGAAGACAAGCCAGGCGTCCTCGTGCTAATAATCGTATTCCATCGCAAGGGGAGGAAATAACATTGTTGTCATGTAGTATATGTCAAAAAAGAGGGCATCCTCGTGACACGTGTCAAAGCCCTATGCCATCAAAATGTCATCGAAATCAAAATCAAATAAGCAATCAAATAAGCAAGCAACAGTTACTCAGTCGAAGCCTACATATGTGGATGTAGAAAATTAATGTCAACATATGTATGAGTATACCTCACAAAAAATGAGTATGACTTAAATGATCACTAGTTGTAATGAAGACTTTAAAAGCAGTGACGGAAAACAATGTTTGTAGTTTAAGAAAACCCAAAATTCTTACTCAAAAAAATATATGTAAAGCCCACGACACGACTAAGTGTAGAAAACCGCTAGCTAAGACTTTACAACGGCCGACTAAGTGCAGAAAACCACCGGTTAAAGCCCATTTAACGTGAAGCTAAGTGTAGAAACCCCTGGCTAAGGGCTTTATAACGGCGGCTAAAGCCCATTTAAAGGCCGACTATGTGCAGAAACCCCCGCTAAAGGCCTTATAACGGCCGGCTAAGGGCTTTGTCATTAGTAATGAAATCCAAAAAACAGTAAAAAACGGTTGAAAAATAGAAAAAACACGGTTGTTTTATACACCCGGCAACAAGTTTAATCCAAAAAACAGTAATGAAATCTAAACTAAATCTTTGTCATGAGTTACAAGATGTTCATAACATATTTTCACAAATCGTTTGCAAAACTCAATTGCAGTATGCTATGTGCCTTCAAGTGGATCATAAAGTAACTCTTTCTTGATCAATCGCTCGATGAATAACAAACATTTGAGGTCTTAACACTAGAAGAAATGTGAGATAATTTATTTTGAGAAAATTAAAGATAAAGGATCTCGGATGATCGATACATTGGTGCCAAAGATCTCTTGAGATAGCTGCAACAGGGATGGACCTGTGAGGTGAGAATTGATGTGATAGTGAGTGGGTACAAAGTACCGGAGTTGTTACATTGAAGGATAGGTGTCCGCGTTTTCATATCAAAACCATAGGAATCAAATTCTATGGAAATATTATTATCAATAGTTAATCTACGAACGGAAATTAATATTTTAATGAGATTAAGAGCATGACGAACGTGATTAAGTTTTAAATGAGGAAAAGGTGAGGTGAGTGTTTGATGTCCCATACCATGGATCAGAATTCGTGTACCATTATTAACGGTCCTTTATTGGAATAATAGGAATAGTTACCTGGCGAATTCTTCATATGTGAGGTTGCTTCCAAGTTAAGGTACCAATTTGGATCGGGTGTCGTGGTATGCATTGCTAGCTCGCTCAATGTCGGTTTGCGCAAAACTTACTCCGAATACAACATACGATTTAGGTTGTCTATAACCAAGTGTGCCTATTATGGTCCAGTCTGTAATTATGTTTGGGAAATGTAGGATACGGACAAGGTGGGCTATAGGCCCAAGGTGTTCGGGGCGAATAACCCCACTGGTTAGCCTACCAAGTCGGTGGTCGGGCATTATAGTATGAACCGCCTTGGAGACCTTGACCACGATAATTGTTTGGCCTACCTCGGTTGCACCCTGCTGGTACTGAGTTCTGAATCCATTCGGTGGTCGTAACTGCTGATCAGATAGGTGGTTCGGCTGTGATGGTTGCACTGACTGACGTGGGTGATAGTGTCATGTGGAGAACCGAGCCGGTTGCAGCTTGATTGGATTTTGTGGTTTCTCCAAGGATCAATTTTGAGCGTGCTTCATAGAAATCAGGTAGAGGTGTCGTCTGTTTTATCATCGTAGCAACCCCATCGTTTGCATCATTAAGGCCAATGGTTTGATGAAGAACAAAATGTTGGTTAGTGACAGGGGTGCCTACGTTTGCCATTTGATCATATAACATTATCATCATATAACATTTTCAAAGCCTGACAATAGGATGAGATGTTTGAGAAATTTTCTATCTTGGTGGTCACGAACTTGCGTTCTAGGTAAATAACCCTAGAAGTTTGATTATCCTGGAAAATATTTTCCACGCCAGAGTAGTAG
Source organism: Smallanthus sonchifolius (assembly GCA_023525975.1). Taxonomy (NCBI): domain Eukaryota; kingdom Viridiplantae; phylum Streptophyta; class Magnoliopsida; order Asterales; family Asteraceae; genus Smallanthus; species Smallanthus sonchifolius. The sequence goes on along the minus strand of CM042042.1, from coordinate 40,157,024 downwards.
TTGCGTTTGGTTGGAGGATTGTGTGAAGAAGGTAATTCGAAATCGTGCTATAAGTCCATTGTAGGACAATGGCATAGATCCGAGACCAAAGTTGATGATCAGTTCGCCTTTTTCTTTGTCTTTGTGTTTTTCAGATGCTTGGGTTTTCGAGATGGCAGTAGGATCAAGATGATTGGAAGACACGACAATGAACTTTGAAGAGCTTGGCCCATCTCCATCTCCAAAACAAAAGGAATGAAGTTCCTTATGTTTGTCACATTTATCGTAGGGTGAAGCTTACTATCCATTTAGAAAGAAGTAGAAAACGAGAATCTAATATGAGGAAGAAGAGTGGATCGAAATAGGGAGTTTGATAGAGGAAAGGACGCGGCGGCGGCTAGGTACAGATACCATAACAGAGGTATAGAAATCGTTGCATTTCTCATTATCACTAACGATATATAATACAAATCTATCTATGGATAAGATTTACACATTGTATATAATAATAATAATAATAATAACTAACAATATATATTCTAGGGATATTTACGTGACTTATTCTAATAAAAACTTAACTTGTTATAGAGTAAATTACCGTTTGCGTGATTTAACATAATGCGTCCCTAACACGAATTTTTAACGCTTTGAGTACTTGTGGTATACAATCTGTAACACTCTGAGTCCCTGGACCTAACTTTGTTAACAAATTCCGTTTAAATTCAGATGAAATGTCTCTTGTACCCTTTTACTGTATAACAGTCTGCGTCCCTATAAACATATAATATCTGTTTGCATCCCTATCTGAGTCCCTGGACCTAAATCACCTGAAACTACTACATCAGTTTGCGTCCATGCGGGAGGGAAATCAGTTTGCGTCCCTGCTAGCAAAACTGGTGCACCACCACACAAATTACAATTAACACAATCAAATAAACCAACAAACGAACAATTATAACCATCCAAATCCTAATTTAAACGGTACGAGTTGTTTTCTCTATATAAAAAGTTAAGAATGTATTGATTAAATAATTTTGTTAAAAGTTGTTAAAATAACTTTAACTATTTACTCTACTTCTCTATATAACTCTACTTAAAACGGTAATTTACTCTACTTCTCTATATAACTCTACTTAAAACGGTAATTTACTCTACTTCTCTATATAACTTTAAAAATTGTTAAAATACACTTTCTTGGAAACCATGCTTTTCGATGTGACTTTGTCCTTGCAGAATGCGTGATTATTGTGTATTTTAATAAATCACTTTACAATTTTTAACAAAAGTATTTAATCAATACATTCTTAACTTTTTATATAGAGAAAACAACTCGTACCGTTTAAACTAGGACTTGGATGGTTATAATTGTTTGTTTGATGGTTTATTTGATTGTGTTAGTTGTAATTTGGGTGGTGCTGCACCAGTTTTGCTAGTCCGGACTCAGACAGGGACGCAAACTGATTTCCTTCCGACAGGGACTCAGACAGGGACGCAAACTGATGTAGTAGTTTCGGGCGAATGTAGTAGTTTCGGGTGAGTTAGGTCCAGGGACTCAGACAGAGACGTAAACAAATATTACATGTTTCCAGGAACGCAGACTGTTATATAGTAAAAGGGTACAACGGACATTTCACCTGAATTTAAACGGAATTTTTTAACGAAGTTAGGTCCAGGGACTCAGAGTGTTACAGATTGTATTTCACAGGTACTCAAAGCGTTAAAAATTTGTGTTAGGGACGCACTGTGTTAAATCGGTAAACCACAGGGACTTAAACGGTAATTTACTCCTTGTTATATTAGCCTTGAAATTTCTTTAATGACTGTAACAATGAAACACAAAACCGTCTCTTGTTTAAATAAATAAAAACATCAAGTTACAAAATCTTAAATGAAACGAGAACAGGAACATATACTTATCAATATATAAATTTGTATAAACACAAGATAAATGATAAATTTTCACAACAATCACACAGTAGAAAATCATCTTTTTAAGTTGCATGTCGTTTGGAACTCTACATTTTGTTATCTTCCCTTGCTAATACTATACAATTGGTAACCACTAGGACATCAATTATGCTCAACTTTTGTGGCTACAATCATCCCGGGGTAGGCTCAATGATAGTCAACTTTTTTGGCACCAAGGGCTCGAACCTAATCGTAGTCCACGCTTGAAAGCTCCTAGTGATATTGTTCTATTAGATAGTTCCACGCAAGCAATGCTGCTCCAACCGCAGGCTCCACCTAAAGGACGTAAAGATGGTCAACAACACATGGTATGTGGAGGTGTCAAGATGAATGGGTCAGTTAACAAGTCAAAACGGGTTTGGGTTAAAACAGGTACCTTTGGCCGAACTAAGCGAGTGCCTGGAAAATCCTTGGAAATGCATCTAATTACTTCTTTTCCTATATCCCACCTCTTGTTGGCTTCAAGAACATTACCAACCATAACAAGAGGAAAACTATCCTTTCCATCTGCCAAACAAGTAAAAGGTTAATGTATACTGCATGTTAATATGCCACTAGTAAAAGGGTAATGTAGAAAGTTGAAATTCGACCATAAAATACGTAATCATGCGGGAGTAAGCTATTTAATATGCCACAATATATCACATTTTCGACTCATTTACTTATAAATGTGTCAATTTAGGTTACATTTAATCTCACTTAAGTCAAATAGGTCAAACCCTCCAAAGTAAACAAAAAAGTTATACTTTTAATAAAGTGTTTTTATATTGTGACCTTGAGGTCATGGGTTCGAGCCGTGGAAACAACTTTCGACACAAAATGTTGAGTAAGGCGGCATACATTAAATCGCGAAGCGATCCAGCCCCTGTACAAATGTGGGAGCTATATTTCTTAGTTAGGATGTGCACCTTTACCACACAATCCGAGTCTATGAACAACAGCTTTAACACTTGAAGCCAACTCCTGAACAGCGTGAAGCAATATGTCATTTGCAACTTGATCACCCACTTCTGCACATGAAACCACTACAGGGACTAAAGTTGCAATCCGAGCCCAGGATGGATCAGCATATGTCCACCTGCATACAAATCAATCAATCAGTGGGACTATTGGATGTAGCAAAATAGACGGGTTGGTGTTGGCCCAATTACCCTGAACTACATGTTACGTAAACAAGAATAAGGGAAATCACTCCGACAATTTAGTAAACATGACCCATGATCTAACCCACTACATAGACTCTAATAAACAATAGAAAACATGTGATCAAATAAATTTTCTGCTGATCCATATCCAGCTCAACCTGTGACCCGTTAGAGATAAATCATAATTCATAACCCAAATCGACTCATTTATAAGTAAAAGAAAACAGTATCTTAAATGACAGCATGTATGTACAATTGGAAAGTAAACATGGTGAATCTAAATAATTTAAAGTTGTAGAGAAAACATGTTAGTTAGAATCAAATACCCAATTAGTTCATCCGGTGAAGAAAGTTGGAGTTCATGTAGGATGCTGCAAGTAAGCATTGTTTCTGGACCGCGCCCATCATAAGCTCTTATTACTGACGTCAAAGCTTTTGCAGCTATACCATATCCACTACAGTTGAACATGAGTCATCTCATATGCTCAAAATATATGTCACACAAAACTATTAGCATTTTCTATCCTTTTACTTATAAATAGAACAATTTGGGTTGTGTTTAATCTTAAACAAGTAAAATAACATAGTTTAGCTAATATAGAATTGGATTAAACGAAATGGGTTGAAAGTCGTCAAAAATCAAAATTTTAATGCATGCAGCCTTCTAGAGGTGGAAAATCTGACCCTTTTACTCACGAATATGAATAGGAGTGTCTTTCTCTCAAATGGTTCAATAGGTCGAACGAAAACATTTAGCTAAAGGGGAAGCTGATCAAACACATTGGACGGGTCAAAAGGGTTGAAAGTTATCCGAAGTGTATATTTAATGCATAAAGTTATATCGTTCAAAATTTTAAAATATCATTGAAATAATGTCATTCTTGTAGTAATAATAACACATTAGTGATATAAAAACTAAAAAATAGATAAAAAGTGTTTTGGGTCGACCTAAACAACCAGATGTCATACCTTCCCCAATCACCTAAGATTGGCCCGGCACCAGAAGCCCGCGCTTCTCTCCCATCTTCGGTATATCCGTAAGCAATGGTTCCAGTACCAGCAATTAAAACGCACCCATGAAGTTTTCCCATTGTTCCACTAGCCAAAGCTGCCACGGCGTCATTCTCAACGTAGTATTCAACATCGTTGGGGAATATATCACTGATTATGATCAAGACAAGAAAAACATAACTGAAACATTCACGGCAATAAACTGTTTTCTTATTAATTGAATATAGAGCTAATAGATGTAGTGGGGATAGAATAACAACACTTTAGTGTAGAAAAGTGTTTACAGGTCAACCCGACCAAGTTAAATTAATGGATTTAAAGAGAACTGACCTAAGCCAATCTAATATCCGTTGCTGATCTGTCGGATGGTTAACTCCAGCCACGGCTAAGCAAACTGCACGAACAGCAGCCCTACTACAACCTGATTTGGAAAGAGCTTCCGCCATGACTTGTTCTAGTGTCTCCCTTGCAGCAGTTTCTGTGAAAGGAATACTCAATTGTGATCAAAACTTTCATAACCGTAGGATGAACTAACCGAGAGTTTAAGCAAAGCAACCCCCAAGTTAGAATAGCCAAAAAGGAAAATTATAGTTTGATGATACTGGTTGAGTGAGATCCACCGGGTATGTTTGTTTGTAATTTTGGCCATTTTAAATGTGGATCAATTTGAGTTATGGTATATCCCTAACATCTCAAACATAAAAAGGTTAAAAATGGGTCGAATGAGTTAAACATTATAGTGTCTTGTAATGCCTACAGATCATAATTTTAACATTTAATTTCAGATTATTGCAATGATAAGAAAATAAATTTGTAATCATATTTAACGTACTAATTTAGGACTTTTAGGAGAGGGTACGTATTTGTGTTACCTTTATTGTAGGGGTTTAGTCCTATTTAGATCTATGGCCGCCTTTACATGTTATCTTCCATCTGCATGCACTATTTTCATTTTGCATTTTTCACCACCTACACATTTTCATCATCGACTATTCCTATCAATTCTATTTTATTTATTTATTTTTAAACCCTACTTCAGTATGTTTTTTGGATTCCTTGTGTGAAACACTTCGGCTCTAACATCTTTTTTTCATCTGGATAGGGTTTTTCGAGTCGAGGTCTCCCTGGAAACGGCTTCTCTATCCTCCTCTATGATAAAATTATGGTTTACCTACATCACACCCCCTCCCCAGACCCTACCAATAGTTTTGCTGTGGTGGGATTTTACTGGGTATGTTGTTGTATTTAACGCACTAATTATCAAACAGAGATGAAGTGGTACCTCCGACACTATTGTGATTGGAGCAACCGGCAACAGCACGGGCATAGACAGGCGGAGAATGGTTTGCAGTGAAAGGGATGATGGGCATGCACACGCATATCGTTTTAGTTGTCCCACCGTCCAACCCGAGTATCAGTCTCTGACCGCCACCACCACTACCGCCTGGTAGTTCATGCTCGAAATCCCAAATCTCTCCTTTCCTCTCCCTTTTCATCACCTTCAACTCAATTCTACCAGTTATGAATAAAAACACCTTAACACCTCACACAGTTATAATATATAAGCAACGTGAATCACACACAGAAGCATGACAAAATGACCCACCATATTAAATTACTCATTACCGAATAGTTTTGACTATAAGATTACAATATTCGGACGGCAAAACATCCAAACACTAACTGGTTGTCAGCTTCCAACAAAAACATTTTATATTGTAAACCATATAAATAATGTAACGCAATTGAAAATTAAACAAACAACTTTGTAGTTCTATTAATTGATGCCCAAGTGGACCGTGATTCTCTATGAGCTCGACGTTTCAACATATAAAACAACAAATAGTAGTTATAAAATCACAAAATATGATGTTTTTAACCACATGTAGCCATCATTACATTCATTTTTTCTCCCTTTGCCATTTGGCAATTTGAAAGAAGACTCTAAAAATTAGAAGAAACTTCCAAAAACTACAATTGTTTACTTTAGAATTTTATTTTGTGATTATTTATATAATAGGAAAATTTACTAGAATGATATATCTATGGCTTATTAAAACTTTTGGATTTAGTAATAAATTTGTGGCAGTTAATGTGAAATTTAACATTTTCTATAATAATTTTGGTAACATCCTTTCTTTCTTTATCGTAGTTGAAACGCTAACTACAGTGACGATAAGGTTAAGTTATATTTTAATTTAAGTAAATTGCAGTTTTCGTCCATGTGGTTTGCCCTAACTAACATGTTCAGTCCAACCTTAACACCTTTCGTCCTTGACGTTTGATATTTTAACAGTATTAGTCAGGGCCGGCCCATTGGGCCTGCGGGCAATACACCCGTAGTGGGCCTAACATTTCGAGGGGCCCAAAAAAATATTTTAATTTTTTTTATATATAAAATTTTCTAGGCTTTAAAAAAAATTTATTGGGCTTTCTTTAGGGTTTTTAAAAACAATTAGGCCTTTTTTAATGTAGTTAAAAATGTTACACAATTAGGCCCATCACATTAATCTAATCCAACCCAACTATTAATCAATTGGGCTTAAAAAAAATGTTAAACTTTTCTAGCACTTGAAATATCTTTACATTTCCCATACATATCAATAACTGAATTTGATGAAGGGTACCCTACATTGGAACAAGACGAAAGCACCGTTGCAAATATATACTCATTAGGCTGGCACACTTCAAAGTCATGCAAAACCATTGATTTAAACAATCTCAAAACTTCAAAATCCATCCAGTTTTGGAAATAGGCTGCGAGCAGAGCAATGGTGAAATAACTACAATTGCATTTTGTCTGGGAAATATATATATGAGAACTCTAAACAAATTTATGACAAATTTTAAAAGAATAAAATACAATTTTAAAAGAACAAAATACAAATTTATGACAATTTTAAAACAAATTTATGACAATTTTAAAACAAGTTTATAAACAATCGGGAAACTTTGAAATCCACCAACTCAAAAATTATTACATCGGGTTGTTGGAAATCCGGAAATCGAAAAATTGTGACCCCATAGGAAAAATATCTTGTCTTCGCCACTTTTGAAGGAGGTTTTGGTTTTGTGAAACTAGGTTTACAAATAAGTAGATTACCCATTGTTTTGTTACATAGAAAATGAGTTTTTTTAATATTTTATCGTATTTTTATCATGTGATGAACATTACTCGACCCGAACAATTGAACCGAACCAGAACCGAAATTTTTTATGCCCGACCCTATGAAATTGAAGCATCTAAAAACAGTGAACCCCTTGGAAAAAAATTCCTGAATCCGCCAATGGTTATGGGCCTTTTTTTCGGCTCGTGTAGGGCATTCGAATCCTCTGGACCGACTCTGGTATTAGTCCCTGAGGCTAACGAACGTTAACTTTTCTGTTAGTTTTTATGTGAAATTACTAATTTGCCCTTTTTAAATCAAGTGACCACCACCAGAAAAGTTAGCCATCTCCTGTAAAAGCATGTTTTTGTAACTATAGATAAAATTCTATGTATCGGTGTACGTGGCTAGTACGCAGGAGGGTGTTCATGAGTACTTAACCTGCACACCAGTTTGGTCCTGCGTACTTAGTAAGTACGCATGACCAAACCCTGCGTACTTAGACAAGTACGCAGCTAATGTTCCTTCCCCTATAAATATGAGATGATGGCCTCATTTGTAGGTGGAACTTCAGGAACTAGGTTGAGAGGTGTCCTGGTCGGGACGAGCTCTCCCGACCCCTGGACCGTGAGCTTAGATGAGAGATGTGTGCTCCTTCGGTATGTAGTCTATAATACGGGATGACTTCTATGTTATGGATTACGTATCGTTTCATTCTCTTTTGTCTTTGTTTTTGTTTTTGTTTCTCTGCTTTGTTTCTTGGTTCCCACACAAATCACAGAACAGGTCCGTGTTATCTCCGCTGCGCGACGAGGCTCCCGGGACCTACATCTCCTCAATTTCACTGGCATTCTTCAAAATCAAGAAGAGCCCCGCCGCCGGTGGACGAAGAGACAGTCAAAGAAGTGCTTTCCGAATCCCCTAATCCTAAGCATTTCTCCAAAATCGAAGATTGTCACACTCGTAACACATGACAGTTATCTAACTAGAGTAGTACTTCCAACAGATATGTTCCCAGGTAAGAGCGACGGGTCTAGGAGAGATTTATACACCACTCTTTCCTAGACAGAACATTCTGTTTGTTAGATAATTACATACTAGTAAGAAGGTCGCCTTCTAGTTACTGTGACGTTGATATTAAAGACACACAGCGGAAGACTAAATCATAACTTCTATTTAATTATCAAAACATTGTTTACATTACGTTTAACAAGAAGTTACATCATTTGTTCCTAACAAGGAACATATCAATCGGGACTTATAGTTCCTAGCATGCCCATCATCTGGATCGTTCATCAGTTCATTCTAGTCCTGGAATGCCCTATCTAATGACTACCTATGATGCGGTAAAAACCATTTGATAAAACATGGGTCAGCACAAAACTGGTGAATTCATAAACTAAAATAGTTTATTAAAATGACCCGTCAAAGTATCTTGAACACATCCATGGAGTTCCACCCCCAAGTTCATAGATAACTATTAATGGTTCATAATCAAAGGGTTCATGCATCACAGTTTCAAGATACTCAAAATGTTTCATAAATCAATCATGCCAGACAAGGTCATGAAAGGGTTCATGCATCACAGTTTAAGAACTCACCTCGACAGTATTTTCTGCTTAATAATCAGTAATGTGACAATCACCTTAGGCAGAGTTCCTAGATATTCATAACATTACTTAATAACATAATCCTAGTTTAATGGTTCATAATCAAAACTTAATGGGAGGTTGGAACCTTATCTCAACACATCTACGGAACTTTTGAAGCCGAATGCTAAGAAACTGGACTCTTGTACGCGAACCGGGGCTTGGGATCAGAGAATCAGAGTGTATGTGTGTGTTGAGAAGGTGTGTTTGTGTGTGTAGGACTGATGAAATCGATCATCTATTTATAGGGCCAAAGTGGCACCCGTAGCGAACCGCTACGCTTGGTGGTGGCGGTCCACCACCCTTTGAGGCGGCATATTTAGCTTTGCACGCACGTAGCGGACCGTTATGGTCTGGCTAGCGGTCCGCCACCCCTTACACGCATCAGATTCCAATCGATGAGTCACCGAGACACGTGTCAGCTCCCGGGGTGTTCCTTAGTCCACACGTAGCGGACCGCTAAGGTCTTGGGTAGCGGTCTGCTACCCCTTTGATTTTCAAAATTTTCATGTAAGTCCCTGGACTTTGATTATTTATATATCTAGCCCTTAACTTTGAAATTTGGCAATTTTAGTCCTTCATTTTTGAAAGAAATTTCGTGGTGTTACAAATCTCCCCTCCTTTAGAAAATTTCATCCTTGAAATTAAGAGATGAATAGATGAGGGTACTTGGCTCTCATCTGTTCCTCTAATCTTGATCGGTTGTTCAGTAAAATGAAGTTTGTCATCTATGTGTACATCATCTAGTGTAATAGCCTGAGCTGGATCGACTAAACATTTACGTAAACAGGATATGTGAAACGTATTATGAATCCCTTGTAAAGCTTCAGGTAGATCTAACTGGTAGGCTACTGCTCCGATTCTTTCAATGATCTTGTAAGGTCCGATGTATCTTGGTCCTAACTTTCCTCGTTTCCTAAACCTTACTACACCTTTCCAAGGTGAAACCTTTAACATCACATAATCCCCGACTTGGAATTCTAACGGTCGACGTCGTTTGTCTGCATAACTTTTCTGACGATCTTGCGTAGCCTTTAATCGTTGTTTAATCTGGACTATCTTATCTGTTGTTTCCTGTATGACTTCTGGTCCAGATAATTGACTATCTCCTACCTCAGTCCAACATACAGGGGTTCTGCATTTTCTCCCATAAAGTGCTTCGAATGGCGCTGCTTTGATACTTGAGTGGTAGCTTTTGTTATGGGAGAATTCAATTAACGGAAGGTGATTATCCCGATTACCTCCAAAATCTATAACACAAGCTCTTAGCATATCTTCCAGATTTTGAATTGTGCGCTCACTCTGTCCGTCAGTTTGAGGATGATATGCAGTACTCATGGTAAGTCGAGTTCCTAATTCTTTCTGAAAACTCGTCCAGAATCTAGATGTGAACCGACTGTCTCTATCAGAAATAATAGAAAATGGTATACCATGGTGGCTCACAATTTCATTGATATAGATTCTAGCTAGCTTATCCATAGAGTATGTTTCTTTGATGGGTATGAAATGGGCTGACTTGGTCAGTTTATCAACCACGACCCATATGGCATTATGTCCTTTTCGTGTTCTGGGTAGTTTAGTTACGAAGTCCATTGTAATACGATCCCATTTCCAGACGGGTAACTCTATTTGTTGTAACTGTCCTACTAGTTTTTGATGCTCAATCTTAACTTGAAGGTAAGTCAAGCATTTATCTATATACTGGGCTATTGATCTCTTCATGTTTGGCCACCAATAATGAGCCTTCAGATCTTTGTACATTTTATTTGCACCAGGATGCATGGAATATCTTGATTTGTGTGCTTCATCTAGTATCTTTTCTTGAATATCTCCAAGTTTAGGAATCCATATTCTTTGCTCGAATCTCATGATCCCATCATCTGCCTTGGACAGTAATTTTTGTTTTCCAACCATACGTTCTTTATTGATGTTTCCTTCTTCTAATGATTTTGGTTGGATTTCCTTAATCTGCTTCTTTAAGTCTAACTTTAGATCTAATCAAAGTGATTTTACTTTAATCGGTTAACTTTGTTCTTTCCGACTTAAAGCATCTGCTACTACGTTTGCCTTCCTGGGATGGTATTTGACTTCACAGTCATAATCATTGATGAGTTCCATCCACCTCCTTTGTCTTATATTTAAATCCTTCTGATTAAAAATATGTTGGAGGCTTTTATGGTCTGAATATATTACGCATTTAGTACCATATAAATTGTGTCTCCAAATCTTTAGAGCAAACACTACAACACCAAGTTCAAGATCATGCGTAGTATAGTTTTTCTCGTGAATTTTAAGTTGGCGTGATGCGTAGGTGATAACCTTGTCTCGCTGCATCAACACACAACGTAGACCAGTTCAGGAAGCATCACAATAGATGACAAAATCATCATTTCCTTCGGGTAGTGCTAAAATCGGTGCATGACTAAGTTTATCTTTGAGAATGTTGAAAGCTTCTTCCTATTTAGTGCTCCATTCAAACTTTGCTGCTTTATGTGTTAGAGCAGTCAAAGGTTTAGCAATCTTGGAGAAGTCCTTAATGAATCTTCTGTAATAGCCAACTAGTCCAAGAAAGCTTCTAATCTCTGTCGGAGTCTTTGGGGCTTCCCATTTCATAACAGCTTCGATTTTACTTGGGTCTACTTGTATTCCTTGCTCGTTCACCACGTGCCCAAGAAATTGTACTTCTCGTTTCCAGAATTCACATTTTGAAAACTTAGCGTACAATTTTTCTCTTCTTAGGATTTCCAAAATGATTTTAAGATGCTCAGCATGATCTTCCTTTGTTTGGGAGTAGATAAGAATATCATCGATGACAAACTTATCAAGGAATGGTTTACAAACCCTGTTCATAAAGTCCATAAATGCTGCAGGGGCATTTGTTAGACCAAATGACGACATGACTAGGAATTCATAATGACCATATCAGGTTCTAAAAGCAGTCTTAGGTGCATCCTCTTCTTATACCTTTAACTGATGATATCCTGATCTAAGATCGATCTTTCAAAAAGTACTTGGCTCCTTGTAATTGATTGAACAGATCATCTATTCTAGGTAATGGATATTTGTTCTTTATAGTCAGCTTATTCATTTCCTGATAGTCAATACACATCCCTATGCTTCCATCCTTCTTCTTTACGAATAATATTGGTGCTCCCCAAGGGGAAGTACTCAGGTGAATGAACCCTTTGGTTAAGAGTTCTTGAATTTGTTTCATAAGTTCTATTAATTCGGAAGGAGCTAGACGGTAAGGGGATTTTGCAACAGGCTTAGCTCCAGGAATGAGTTCGATTCGAAATTCGATTTGACGATCAGGTGGAAGACCGGGCAATTCTTCCGAAAAGACATCTAGGCGATCACAGACTATGATAAAATCCGTAATCTGTCCTTCAATTTTAATGTTTAGAGCATGGAGTAAGAATATACCGTCTCCCTTAATCAATTCTTTCTTAGCCTTTGTTATTGAAATAATTTCAATCTTACTAGACTCACTATCTCCTTGAATCATCAAACTAGATTTATCTGGTTTCTTAATCTTGATCGTTCTCTAGTCACAATCAATTTGGTCCTGGTATTGGTTAAACCAATCCATCCCTAGGATAACCTCATATTTGTTTAAGTTCTTTGGCAATAGTGTAACTAACGCCCTATCGTCACCAAAACTGATGAAACAATTAAGGTATGATTTTTTTATCCTATTTTGTTCACCACTAGCCGTATCAACGACATAGGCATGAATAAGTGGAATTGGTTTTACGCCTAAATACGGGGTGAATGCATATGAAACGAAACTTCTATTCGCCCTTTTATCAAATAAAATCTTAGCGTAAATATTATTAACTAAGAAAGTACATGCCACTTCCTTAGTGATGTGTTAGTATTTACACATCTTTTTGGCACAAAACTTCGCTCGTTTAATGATCAATTCTTGGTTATATTCAACGTTTAGACACTTATTTGCTTCATTTCCTGTTTTGTAGGTTTTTGTGAAGCTTGGTGAATAAATAAGAAGATTCCAGGATAAACAAGTGAAGTTTTAGGGTTTCTGTGATGGAGGCACGGTCGTGCCAAGCTCCCAAACCCTAGGCATGGTCGTGCCCACATCTGGCACGACCGCGCCAAGCCAATTTCCAAGGCACAACCGTGCCTTAGCCGCCCACGGTCGCGTGTCATCTCGTGAGTCTGAACAGCCGTACGTCCTCGATCAGTGGTACCCAATGGAAGCTACGGATCGGTCAAACCTCTGTCACACGGTCGTGCCAAGACCTAGACACGACTGCGTCCTTGTGCTAGGCACGGTCGTGCCTTCTCTCTTGGCACGGTCGTGCCTCTCCTTTTCTATTTAAACAGAACTTAAATCTCATTCAGACATTCAGCAACCCAGGGGAAAAACCTACTGTTCCAGCTCGAGTTTTCTTTGTTCCAGCCATATTTCAAGATTCTTGGAGAGGATACAACATCAAGAGGATCACCATACATCAACAACAACATCTAGGCTTGGAGGAGTGGTTTGATTCTTGTTTTCATATCATGTTTCTCACTATTTTTCCCTTCTTATTTGTAATTTTGATGCTCATGATGAGCTAAAACTCCTGTTCACTTTGGTTTAGATGAAGTTTAGATACATTTGACAACATTCATGGATTATTGGCAATTATTGTGTTAATGTTATGACAACCGTATGATTATTCTTTGATGAAATTATGTATTCAAGTATTTTGAGTTGTTTACAAGACTTGTATTTGTGTATGTCATATTATGTTGGAAAACTTATGATTTATGCTTATATTCATGGATTGGTGTATGTAATTATACTAGTTTATGGCATTTGACTAGGAATGGTGAATGAAGTCTTGTTTATGAATCATTATATTTGTATGTGTAACCTTATACTTATGTTTGGAAAGACAAAGTATTTGTTATGATGTGTCATATTTAGTATTATGTTTATCTAGGAATTGTTGACACATCCTCCTAATTTATATAACCTTTATATGAACATTGTATGTTGAAGAAATGCATATTGTTGTCTAAATTAATCAACTTGAGGTGGATAGTGTGTTGTTCATATTATCTTTCCAACTAGTTATTGGATTAGTGTACCTTAATCGGAAGCTAGTTCAATCTTTATAAACATTAACATGATTATTAAACACGTGAGCCTCATTATATGACTTTAGGTGGTTGTTTTGTGTAATTCATGCTAGCTTTCCGAATAGTCATTTGTTTAGATATCTTTGACGAGAATTTAGTCAATTTATGTATCGTGTATTTGCCATGTTTCTATGAATGTATTGAATGTATTCTAAATGGATTCGACACCGAAGTGATATTTTCTCCTTGATTGTTGATTTGTGATTTTAGTTTAGTTTTATATTCTTACATATTAGTCTAATTAAAAATCAACTTAACCATCTTTAATCCATACTTGATTGAATTTTAGTCCCGGTTTATTATCGCATTCCACCGTGTCCACGGATTGATACCCGGTTCTTACCTTTACTATATTGCTATCCGACGGGTACACTGCCCGGTGTGTGTGATTAGTATTTGGTGAAAACCCTTTTTAAAACTAATTGTGTAAAATACTTATAAATATATATATATAGTTTACGCGCATCAAGTTTTTGGCGCCGTTGCCGGGGATACGGTTTGTGCAAGAACGATTGGGATTATTATTTAGTCATTTAGTACATATTTGTCTATATCTTGGTAAATAGTTTTCCTGATTTAAATTGGTTTTATTTTTATTTTATTTTTTTTATCTTTATTTTATCATCTTCATCTTATTTTTGTGTATAGTTCTTCAGATGTTATTTTATTTTTATTTTTATCCGGTACCCGTGATCGTTTTGTTTGAGTGTTCTTTGCAGTGATTTTCATGGATCGCGACTATGGGAGTTACAGTGACGAGTACCCGTTTGATCTATGGGGTTACCACGAGGAGATTTGGTGTGAGATTTGTGGGGGCCCACATTACACACTAGATTGTTATCAGTTCCCGGGCTACCCCGCAAGGCGCTATGAGGACCCTATATTCGGCCCGGTTGGTGATTTGGATGAACTGGAAACATTATTGTTTGAGGAGTCAACCGTAGTAATTGAAGGGGAGTCGCACCAAAAGGGAGATGTGCGAACGGATGGGTTCACCAATAAACCAATGACTATGGTGACGCCCGATCCTCCGTTGTGCACCAAGAAGAGCCGGCCCGCGATTGGTCATGATCATGACTCCTCATACGAGTCATCCGAACAATGGGAGAAGGCGAGACATTTCACAGACCAACCAACTTGGAAGGCGCGACATCGGTCCACAAAGCACGGCAAGTCAACACTATCTTGTCGGGATGATCGCCTCCTTCACTACATCATGTACCTTAGGTTTGGTCCGGGCAAATACAAGTGTTGGTGGCACGACCCGTCACTTTGTTTTTGCATTTACCCTTGGTTGTCACTAGCCGGTGGTAAATGCACTAAACCAAACGGTTCGGATGGGTATTCAAGAATCATGGGCCACCTGTTTGTTGATTTGCCCAATCATTTGTCCTAAATTGACGCGCATGAGGACACGAGTCTAGCTAACGACTCGTTAATAATCTTAGCATGTCTATATTTCACCCATTAGTTATGTGTGTTCATTTTAACTTCCAAATTATTTTCTTAGTTTTCTTTTTATTTTTCTAAGATTCTATCCTTTATTTTTAAGTTTAGGTATTCGGAGCGTGTTTTGGATCGAGCGGATTGGGGATATGTTTGGAATGTCACAGGTATGTCTTCTGAATTTTTAGAAATTTTGATTAGGAAGAATCAAAGTCGGGTTTGGAATACTCCTCATAAAAAATTCAGGTTTCTGTGTCTGCTGGGCATGAGACACGGTCGTGCCTAACTATAGGCGCGGTCGTGCCTCTAACCCTAGGCGCGGTCGTGCCTATGCACTTGGCGCGGTCGTGCCTCAGTAATTTGGGGCGGGTTAAATCAATGTTAAACGACATATTTTTTTTTTATATTTTCCCCTAAACGAGACCTCCCCTACGTGCGATTTTCTTCTCTTCCGCATTGTTGATTTCCATTTCTTCGATTTCAGGTACGCCCCCGCTATTCTAATCTTTTCGTTTTTTTTGTTTAGGATTAGGATCGTCATTTTTATGTCTAAATTTCTAGTTTTTAATTATTTTCTGTTTTGAACTCCATTTTAGATATAATTACGAAGGATCGTTAATATTAACTTCTTAGAATGTTGCTATACAAAAAGCCCCTTCATAATCATGCTAAAAATGTAAAATTTTGACTCCGAAAACCCTAAAATGGGTTGAGCACGGTCGCGCTCATGACCAGGCGCGGTCGTACTCGGCTTTGATAAGTTTCTAGGAACCAGTTTTTGAGTAAGCGCGGCCGTGCCTCCTATGAGCACGGTCGTGTCGACTTGGGTTTATGCTAGGCGCGGCCGTGTGCCGTGGGCCTAGTTTTTTACCTAGGCGCGGTCGTGTCAAGTCTTGGCGCGACCGTGTCTCTGGATTGGGACTGCCCGTGGTCGACCACAGCGCGACCTTGGGCTTGGATTTTGGCCTTGGCGCGGTCGTGCCCCTTCCGAGGGGCGACCGTGCCCCTTCATAATTAGGTCAGAAACTTCATAACTTCAGTTTAGAGTCTTCATAACTGTTTTGATTTTAATTTTGTTGTCGTGCAGATGGCAGGCAACAGGGACCACTCGTACCTTGAGTTTGACTTGAACGAGCATGAGTACGAGGCTCGTCTGGATGTTTTGTGGCCACGCAGAGGCCGGATTTTAGCCGCTCGTCGTTTAGAGCCTGCCGCCATAGACGCCATCGGTCAGCGGGACCGGTGGAACGACCTCGTCACCGCCCCGTGGCGCCGCTTGTTTAGACTTCACGCGATTCAATATGTCGAGCTTGTGATGGAGTTTTTCTCCACTTCTATGTTCGACTATCCTTGCGCAGACTTAGAGCAGCCGGAGACGATTAGGTTTAGGCTAGGAGGGGAGTGGCGAGTGATGTCAGTTGCTAGGTTCGGGAGACTATTGGGCCTGTATACGAGGCAGGAGCTTCACACTGAGATATTCACCGATGGTATCACCGAGGTCTCGACAGAGGAGGACAAGGATCAGTTATGGCATGAGTTTGGATTTGGGATGTACGATCCGAGTTTGACCAAGGCTTCGAGCCTTCGAGATCCCTTGCACCGTGTTCTTCATCGCTGTATTGTCTATTCGATTTCTGGGAGAGGACAGGGAGAGACCGTAGTGAACCTTAGGGAGCTGTTTTACCTATTCTGCCTTGTACGCCCGCGCACCTGCAATCTTGCGCATTCTATCGTGGGGTACTTGGTGAACAGCTCTGGGCGCGATGTTACCAGCGCCATTTGTGGAGGTCACTTCGTGACCAAGCTGGCGAGGCATTTTCAGCTTCTTACCGACGATTTGATAGGGGACCTGACCCCTGTGGCCGAGACCGTCGTGATGACCGTGCAGACACTGAGGAACATGCACGTCGCTCGTTGAGGCGTAGGAGGGATCAGACTGGTCGATAGATGGGGACGGACGTGGGATCCAGACCGTCCGGGTCCCGACCCAGATCTTGTGCAGGCCGAAGCCGTCGCCGCCGCCCATCAGGCACACGCTGCTCAGCAGGAGAAGGAGCAGGAGCATCAGCAGCCCGACCAGCCGCCTCCTCCGCCTCCGCCGCCACCACCACCTGCGGTTGTCATTCCACATGACTTGTTCATGCATTACAGGACCTGGCAGTATGAGGTCCAGTGCGCCGCCGCTGCTGTCGGGGCACCATACATGGTTCCCCTTCCGTTCTTTATGCAGCCGGAGCAGCAGCCCGAGCAGCCACCACCACCATCTCCACCGCATCATCAGTCACCACCACCATCTCCACCGCATCAGCAGCCACCACCATCTCCACCGCATCATCAGTCACCACGCCCATCACCACCAGCAGCAGGAGGCGGGGCCGCGGGCATCGACCTCGAGGGCATGCAGTGGGAGTAGTACCTCCCATTGCCTTTTGATATCATTTTTGTGAGTTGTACTTTCTTGTATATTGTACAAACTCTTGTATCACGCTTCGGCGTTTTATCTTGTTCTTTTGTTGTACTTTTATTTCCATGTATTGTTATATATATTTGTCTTTACATTTCTGTTGATATTTTGGATTGATGTTACTGATCTGTGTTTGATGTTGTTAGTCTTGATTAGATCTTGGAATTGTGGAACTTCGTGGAACGTCATTTTTGTGGGTAGGCTTTTTGCGTGTGCCATGATCGACACGTGGGAAGTTTCAGTTCTCCCTTCACGCTTCATTGCATTGCATTCCATTTTGCTTTGCATGTTTTTGTATACATTGAGGGCAATGTATATTTCTAAGTGTGGGGTTGGGTGTTTATTCTTTGCTTTACATTATTTTTGTTCTACATTGGGGGCAATGTAGAATTCTAAGTGTAGGGTGGGAATTTATTCGCGCGATGTTTGTCCTTTTGAGCATTCTATCACTTCAATTTTTTTGCAAAATCTTCCTTCATAATTCTTATTGACACTAAATCAGTTTTATAAAATTGAAAAACACCAAAATATAATAAAAGTTAACCGTTTAGCATTCACAATTTTTAGTAAACAATAGAGGTTTGATTTTTCGAAAGCAATTGAAATAGAAATTCCATCGAGTCAAACCCAATTTTTTGTGATAACCATGAATTTTAGTGGGCTGAACGAATGAATTGCATATAACCTTTTGCTTACACCCATTTCTTTCCGTTTCCGTGAGTTTATTTTTGAGCCTTGATAGCTTTAGACATTGTTTGCTCTCGTTTTTGCGGATTTGAGTGTGCCGGATGTTTCATGCTTATTAGAACTTGCTTTTAGTATACATTTCGAAATCATGAACATAAATATTGCATAAAAATGATTGAGGCATTAGGATAAACCACTTTGTTAGCCTTTTATTTTTATTTTCCCTCACCCGAACACATCCACTAGTTAGCCACGTTAAGCCTATCCTGTTCTTCTCTTTAATTACCCACATTACACCGCCATTAAACCTTCATTAGCCTTTTCATTTATTTTTCGTCCGTGTTAGAAATTCGGTCGGCTAATGTTAATTTTATAGCTTTTATTTTGTTGTAATTTTTAAATTCTTGAGAAGTTTTTAGGTAAGGAAAGATACATATTGACTTAGTTCCCTTTACAAAAAAAAAATTCGCCAAAATTAAGTGAATTATAGCCGATAAGAGCAATTTTGTGAGCAAAGATGGAAATAATTCGGTTGTTAGCTCTTATCTATACGGAAGCATTAGCTAGTTTATTTTTCTTGTTAGATGTTATTTTAGTTTTGAGTTAGCATAGCCGCCGGGTTTTTAGCCATTTAGCCACTTTCAAATTCCACTTCCTTACCATTAGCCATTGCCAAATTACAACCCATTTAAAGCCCTCTTGAATTGTGCTTTGTTTCATGTTAGTTGGTAGAGATTTGAACTTTTAGCAAGCTTATGATTTATGCATTATTCATTGTATTGGCATTTGAGTGTTCTATACATACTCCATTACTTGTATGATCATATATATTCCCGAGTGTGTGTGAACATTGTGAGAAGCATAAAGTTACATGATAATGATTTCATACGCATATTCATTTGCTCATTCGGTTATCACGTCATTGGGCTCATTGGGTTTCATTTAGTTAATTTTGCATTTCTTGAAAATCTTTTCAAACCTTTATAAGTATATTAATGCTTACGGTTTTCCCGATTTGATCCATAGTGTCATTGGAAGTTTTGTTTCATTTTGATTTCTTGCTTGAGGACAAGCAATTTTCAAGTGTGGGGTTGTTTGATGTGTTAGTATTTACACATCTTTTTGGCACAAAACTTCGCTCATTTAATGATCAATTCTTGGTTATATTCAACGTTTAGACACTTATTTGCTTCATTTCCTGTTTTGTAGGTTTTTGTGAAGCTTGGTGAATAAACAAGAAGATTCCAGGATAAACAAGTGAAGTTTTAGGGTTTCTGTGATGGAGGCACGGTCGTGCCAAGCTGCCAAACCCTAGGAACGGTCGCGCCCACATCTGCACGACCGCACCAAGCCAATTTCCAAGGCACAACCGTGCCTTAGCCGCCCACGGTCGCGTGTCATCTCGTGAGTCTGAACAGCCGTACGTCCTCGATCAGTGGTACCCAATGGAAGCTACGGATCGGTCAAACCTCTGTCACACGGTCGTGCCAAGACCTAGACACGACCGCGTCCTTGTGCTAGGCACGGTTGTGCCTTCTCTCCTGGCACGGTCGTGCCTCCCCTTTTCTACTTAAACAGAACTTAATTCTCATTCAGACATTCAGCAACCTAGGGGAAAAACCTACTGTTCCAGCTCGAGTTTTCTTTGTTCCAACCATATTTCAAGATTCTTGGAGAGGATACAACATCAAGAGGATCACCATACATCAACAACAACATCTAGGCTTGGAGGAGTGGTTTGATTCTTGTCATATCATGTTTCTCACTATTTTTCCCTGCTTATTTGTAATTTTGATGCTCATGATGAGCTAAAACTCCTGTTCACTTTGGTTTAGATGAAGTTTAGATACATTTGACAACATTCATGGATTATTGGCAATTATTGTGTTAATGTTATGACAACCGTATGATTATTCTTTGATGAAATTATGTATTCAAGTATTTTGAGTTGTTTACAAAACTTGTATTTGTGTATGTCATATTATGTTGGAAAACTTATTATTTATGATTATATTCATGGATTGGTGTATGTAATTATACTAGTTTATGACATTTGACTAGGAATGGTGAATGAAGTCCTGTTTATTAATCATTATATTTGTATGTGTAACCTTATACTTATGTTTGGAAAGACAAAGTATTTGTTATGATGTGCCATATTTAGTATTATGTTTATCTAGGAATTTTGACACATCCTCCTAATTTATATAACCTTTATATGAACATTGTATGTTGAAGAAATGCATATTGTTGTCTAAATTAATCAACTTGAGGTGGATAGTGTGTTGTTCATATTATCTTTCCAACTAGTTGTTGGATTAGTGTACCTTAATCGGAAGCTAGTTCAATCTTTATAAACATTAACATGATTATTAAACACGTGAGGCTCATTATATGACTTTAGGTGGTTGGTTTGTGTAATTCATGTTAGCTTTCCGAATAGTCATTTGATTAGATATCTTTGACGAGAATTTAGTCAATTTATGTATCGTGTATTTGCCATGTTTCTATGAATGTATTAAATGTATTCTAAATGGATTCGACACCGAAGTGATATTTTCTCCTTGATTGTTTGATTTGTGATTTTAGTTTAGTTTTATATTCTTACATATTAGTCTAATTAAAAATCAACTTAACCATCTTTAATCCATACTTGATTGAATTTTAGTCCCGGTTTATTATCGCATTCCACCGTGTCCACGGATTGATACCCGGTTCTTACCTTTACTATATTGCTATCCGACGGGTACACTGCCCGGTGTGTGTGATTAGTATTTGGTGAAAACCCTTTTTAAAACTAATTGTGTAAAATACTTATAAAAATATATATATAGTTTACACGCATCAAGTTTTTGGCGCCGTTGCCGGGGATACGGTTTGTGCAAGAACGATTGGGATTATTATTTAGTCATTTAGTACATATTTGTCTATATCTTGGTAAATAGTTTTCCTGATTTAAATTGGTTTTATTTTTATTTTATTTTTTTTATCTTTATTTTATCATCTTCATCTTATTTTTGTGTATAGTTCTTCAGATGTTATTTTATTTTTATTTTTATCCGGTACCCGTGATCGTTTTGTTTGAGTGTTCTTTGCAGTGATTTTCATGGATCGCGACTATGGGAGTTACAGTGACGAGTACCCGTTTGATCTATGGGGTTACCACGAGGAGATTTGGTGTGAGATTTGTGGGGGCCCACATTACACACTAGATTGTTATCAGTTCCCGGGCTACCCCGCAAGGCGCTATGAGGACCCTATATTCGGCCCGGTTGGTGATTTGGATGAACTGGAAACATTATTGTTTGAGGAGTCAACCGTAGTAATTGAAGGGGAGTCGCAACAAAAGGGAGATGTGCGAACGGATGGGTTCACCAATAAACCAATGACTATGGTGACGCCCGATCCTCCGTTGTGCACCAAGAAGAGCCGGCTCGCGATTGGTCATGATCATGACTCGTCATACGTGTCATCCGAACAATGGGAGAAGGCGAGACATTTCACGGACCAACCAACTTGGAAGGCGCGACATCGGTCCACAAAGCACGGCAAGTCAACGCTATCTTGTCGGGATGATCGCCTCCTTCACTACATCATGTACCTTAGGTTTGGTCCGGGCAAATACAAGTGTTGGTGGCACGACCCGTCACTTTGTTTTTGCATTTACCCTTGGTTGTCACTAGCCGGTGGTAAATGCACTAAACCAAACGGTTCGGATGGGTATTCAAGAATCATGGGCCACATGTTTGTTGATTTTCCCAATCATTTGTCCTAAATTGACGCGCATGAGGACACGAGTCTAGCTAACGACTCGTTAATAATCTTAGCATGTCTATATTTCACCCGTTAGTTATGTGTGTTCATTTTAACTTCCAAATTGTTTTCTTAGTTTTCTTTTTATTTTTCTAGGATTCTATCGTTTATTTTTAAGTTTAGGTATTCGGAGCGTGTTTTGGATCGAGCGGATTGGGGATATGTTTGGAATGTCACAGGTATGTTTTCTGAATTTTTAGAAATTTTGATTAGGAAGAATCAAAGTTTGGGTTTGGAATACTCCTCATAAAAAATTCAGGTTTCTGTGTCTGCTGGGCATGAGACACGGTCGTGCCTAACTATAGGCGCGGTCGTGCCTCTAACCCTAGGCGCGGTCGTGCCTATGCACTTGGCGCGGTCGTACCTCAGTAATTAGGGGGGGGGGGTTAAATCAATGTTAAACGAAAGATTTTTTTTATTTTTATTTTCCCCTAAACGAGACCTCCCCTACGTGCGATTTTCTTCTCTTTCGCATTGTTGATTTCCATTTCTTCGATTTCAGGTACGTCCCCGCTATTCTAATCTTTTCTTTTTTTTTTGTTTAGGATTAGGATCGTCATTTTTATGTCTAAATTTCTAGGTTTTAATTATTTTCTGTTTTGAACTCCATTTTAGATATAATTACGAAGGATCGTTAATATTAACTTCTTACAATGTTGCT
The DNA here is from genome assembly GCA_023525975.1 of Smallanthus sonchifolius. NCBI lineage: Eukaryota > Viridiplantae > Streptophyta > Magnoliopsida > Asterales > Asteraceae > Smallanthus > Smallanthus sonchifolius. The sequence goes on along the minus strand of CM042042.1, from coordinate 40,133,943 downwards.
ATACTAAAAGCCCCTTCATAATCATGCTAAAATGTAAAATTTTGACTCCGAAAACCCTAAAATGGGTTGAGCACGGTCGCGCTCATGACCAGGCGCGGTCGTGCTCGGCTTTGGTAAGTTTCCAGGAACCAGTTTTTGAGTTAGCGCGACCGTGCCTCCTATGAGCACGGTCGTGTCGACTTGGGTTTATGCTAGGCGCGGGCGTGTGTTTCCTTAGCGCGGCCATGGGCCTCGTTTTTGACCTAGGCGCGGTCGTGTCAAGTCTTGGCGCGACCGTGTCTCTGGATTGGGACTGCCCGTGGTCGGCCACAGCGCGACCGTGGGCTTGGATTTTGGCCTTGGCGCGGTCGTGCCCCTTCCCAGGCGCGACCGTGCCCCTTCATAATTAGGTCAGAAACTTCATAACTTCAGTTTAGCGTCTTCATAATTGTTTTGATTTTAATTTTGTTGTCGTGCAGATGGCAGGCAACAGGGACCAACCGTACCTTGAGTTTGACTTGAACGAGCATGAGTACGAGGCTCGTCTGGATGTTTTGTGGCCACGCAGATGCCGGATTTTAGCCGCTCGTCGTTTAGAGCCTGCCGCCATAGACGCCATCGGTCAGCGGGACCGGTGGAACGACTTCGTCACCGCCCCATGGCGCCGCTTGTTTAGACTTCACGCGATTCAGTATGTCAAGCTTGTGATGGAGTTTTTCTCCACTTATGAGTTCGACTATCCTTGCGCAGACTTAGAGCAGCCGGAGACGATTAGGTTTAGGATAGGAGGGGAGTGGCGAGTGATGTCAGTTGCTAGGTTCGGGAGACTATTGGGCCTGTATACGAGGCAGGAGCTTCACACTGAGATATTCACCGATGGTATCACCGAGGTCCCGACAGAGGAGGACAAGGATCTGTTCTGGCATGAGTTTGGATTTGGGATGTACGATCCGAGTTTGACCAAGGCTTCAAGCCTTCGAGATCCCTTGCACCGTGTTCTTCATTGCTGTATTTTCTATTCGATTTCTGGGAGAGGACAGGGAGAGACCATGGTGAACCTTAGGGAACTGTTTTACCTATTCTGCCTTGTACGCCCGCGCACCTGCAATCTTGCGCATTCTATCGCGGGGTACTTGGTGAACAGCTCTGGGCGCGATGTTACCAGCGCCATTTGTGGAGGTCACTTCGTGACCAAGCTGGCGAGGCATTTTCAGCTTCTTATCGACGATTTGATAGGGGACCTGACCCCTGTGGCCGAGACCGTCATGATGACCGTGCAGACACTGAGGAACATGCAGGTCGCTCGTCGAGGCGCAGGAGGGATCAGACTGGTTGATAGTTGGGGACGGACGTGGGATCCAGACCGTCCGGGTCCCGACCCAGATCTTGTGCAGGCCGAGGCCGAGGCCGTCACACGCTGCTCAGCAGGAGCAGGAGCATCAGCAGCCCGACCAGCCGCCTCCGCCGCCACCACTACCTGCGGTTGTCATTCCACATGACCTGTTCATGCGTTACAGGACCTGGCAGTATGAGGTCCAGTGCGTCGCTGCTGCTGGCGGGGCACGATACGTGGTTCCCCTTCTGTTCTTTATGCAGCCCGAGCAGCCACCACCACCATCTCCACCGCATCATCAATCACCACCACCATCTCCACCGCATCAGCAGCCACCACCATCTCCACCACATCATCAGTCACCACCCCCATCACCACCAGCAGCAGGAGGCGGGGCCGCGGGCATCGACCTCGAGGGCATGCAGTGCGAGTAGTACCTCCCATTGCCTTTTGGTATCATTTTTGTGAGTTGTACTTTCTTGTATATTGTACAAACTCTTGTATCACGCTTCGGCGTTTTATGTTGTTCTTTTGTTGTACTTTTATTTCCATGTATTGTTATATATATTTGTCTTTACATTTCTGTTGATATTTTGGCTTGTTGTTACTGATCTGTGTTTGATGTTGTTAGTCTTGATTAGATCTTGGAATTGTGGAACTTCGTGGAACGTCATTTTTATGGGTAGGCTTTTTGCGTGTGCCAGGATCGAAACGAGGGAAGTTTCAGTTCTCCCTTCACGCTTCATTGCATTGCATTCCATTTTGCTTTGCATGTTTTTGTATACATTGAGGGCAATGTATATTTCTAAGTGTGGGGTTGGGTGTTTATTCTTTGCTTTTCATTATTTTTTTTCTACATTGGGGGCAATGTAGAATTCTAAGTGTAGGGTGGGAATTTATTCGCGCGATGTTTGTCCTTTTGAGCATTCTATCACTTCAATTTTTTGCAAAATCTTCCTTCATAATTTTTATTGACACTAAATCAGTTTTATAAAATTGAAAAACACCAAAATATAATAAAAGTTAACCGTTTAGCATTCACAATTTTTAGTAAACAATAGAGGTTTGATTTTTCGAAAGCAATTGAAATAGAAATTCCATCGAGTCAAACCCAATTTTTTGTGATAACCATGAGTTTTAGTGGGCTAAACGAACGAATTGCTTGTAACCTTCTGCTTACACCCATTTCTTTCCGTTTCCGTGAGTTTATTTTTTAGCCTTGATAGCTTTAGACATTGTTTGCTCTCGTTTTTACGGATTTGAGTGTGCCGGATGTTTCATGCTTATTAGAACTTGCTTTTAGTATACATTTCGAAATCATGAACATAAATATTGCATAAAAATGATTGAGGCATTAGGATAAACCACTTTGTTAGCCTTTTATTTTTATTTTCACTCACCCGAACACATCCACTAGTTAGCCACGTTGAGCCTATCATGTTCTTCTCTTTAATTACCCACATTACACTGCCATTAAACCTTCATTAGCCTTTTCATTTATTTTTTGCCCGTGTTAGAAATCCGGTCGGCTAATGTTAATTTTATAGCTTTTATTTTGTTGTAATTTTTAAATTCTTGAGAAGTTTTTAGCTAAGGAAAGATACATATTGACTTAGTTCCCTTTATAAAAAAAAAATTCACCAAAATTAAGTGAATTATAGCCGATTAGAGCAATTTTGTGAGCAAAGATGGAAATAATTCGGTTGTTAGCTCTTATCTATACGGAAGCATTAGCTAGTTTATTTTTCGTATTAGATGTTATTTTAGTTTTTGAGTTAGCATAGCCGCCGGGTTTTTAGCCATTTAGCCACTTTCAAATTCCACTTCCTTACCCTTAGCCATTGCCAAATTACAACCCATTTAAAGCCCTCTTGATTTGTGCTTTGTTTCATGTTAGTTGGTAGAGATTTGAACTTTTAGCAAGCTTATGATTTATGCATGATTCATTGTCTTGGCATTTGAGTGTTCTATACATACTCCATTACTTGTATGATCATATATATTCCCGAGTGTGTGTGAACATTGTGAGAAGCATAAAGTTGCATGATAATGATTTCATAGGCATATTCATTTGCTCATTCGGTTATGACGTCATTGGGCTCATTGGGTTTCATTTAGTTATATTTGCATTTCTTGAAAATCTTTTCAAACCTTTATAAGTTTATTAATGCTTACGGTTTTCCCGATTTGATCCATAGTGTCATTGGAAGTTTTGTTTCATTTTGATTTCTTGCTAGAGGACAAGCAATGTTCAAGTGTGGGGTTGTTTGATGTGTTAGTTTTTACACATCTTTTTGGCACAAAACTTCGCTCATTTAATGATCAATTCTTGGTTATATTCAACGTTTGGACACTTATTTGCTTCATTTCCTGTTTTGTAGGTTTTTGTGAAGCTTGGTGAATAAACAAGAAGATTCCAGGATAAACAAGTGAAGTTTTAGGGTTTCTGTGATGGAGGCACGGTCGTGCCCCTATTTGGCACGGTCGTGCCAAGCTCCCAAACCCTAGGCACGGTCGCGCCCACATCTAGCACAACCGCGCCAAGCCAATTTCCAAGTCACAACCGTGCCTTAGCCTCCCACGGTCGCGTGTCATCTCGTGAGTCTGAACAGCCGTACGTCCTCGATAAGTGGTACCCAATGGAAGCTACGGATCGGTCAAACCTCTGTCACACGGTCGTGCCAAGACCTAGACACGACCGCGTCCTTGTGCTAGGCACGGTCGTGCCTTCTCTCCTGGCACGGTCGTGCCTCCCCTTTTCTATTTAAACAGAACTTAATTCTCATTCAGACATTCAACAACCCAGAGGAAAAACCTACTGTTCCAGCCATATTTCAAGATTCTTGGAGAGGATACAACATCAAGAGGATCACCATACATCAACAACAACATCTAGGCTTGGAGGAGTGGTTTGATTCTTGTTTTCATATCATGTTTCTCACTATTTTTCCCTGCTTATTTGTAATTTTGATGCTCATGATGAGCTAAAACTCCTGTTCACTTTGGTTTAGATGAAGTTTAGATACATTTGACAACATTCATGGATTACTGGCAATTATTGTGTTAATGTTATGACAACCGTATGATTATTCTTTGATGAAATTATGTATTCAAGTATTTTGAGTTGTTTACAAGACTTGTAATTGTGTATGTCATATTATGTTGGAAAACTTATTATTTATGCTTATATTCATGGATTGGTGTATGTAATTATACTAGTTTATGGCATTTGACTAGGAATGGTGAATGAAGTCTTGTAATTCATGCTAGCTTTCCGAATAGTCATTTGATTAGATATCTTTGACGAGAATTTAGTCAATTTATGTATCGTGTATTTGCCATGTTTCTATGAATGTATTGAATGTATTCTAAATGGATTCAACACCGAAGTGATATTTTCTCCTTGATTGTTTGATTTGTGATTTTAGTTTAGTTTTATATTCTTACATATTAGTCTAATTAAAAATCAACTTAACCATCTTTAATCCATAATTGATTGAATTTTAGTCCCGGTTTATTATCGCATTCCACCGTGTCCACGGATTGATACCCGGTTCTTACCTTTACTATATTGCTATCCGACGGGTACACTGCCCGGTGTGTGTGATTAGTATTTGGTGAAAACCCTTTTTAAAACTAATTGTGTTAAATACTTATAAAAATATATATATAGTTTACACGCATCACTTAGCTTTACCTTTTGATTCATCTCAACTTCCTAAGACGAATACTCGTCTGGTACCCTTTTTCTGACCACCTGATACGTTCTTAGTTGGTTTAGGGCAGGAAGTCTTATAATGCCCTATCTCTCCGCAGTTAAAGCATTTAACATTTGGGCATTGGGTTGCAAAATGGCCAAACTTCTGACAAGCCTAGCACTTTATTCCCTGATTAACTCTATCAGGGTTGAAATTGAATCCTCCTCTCCTTGGGAACTTACTGTTTCCAGGTTTGAACTTATAAACAACCTCATCGGGTTTCCTCTTGTGATTAACTTTTGGTGGCTCGTGAGCTGCCACTTCATCAAACATCTCAACAGCCAGATCAATTGTTTCTGGTGTAATGGATTTTACTAAGGTACGAACCTTATGAGATAAACCTTGAATGTAACATTTGACTCTTCTCGACTCGAGAGTAACCAAATGTGGCACTAGCTTGGCCATTTCATTGAATTTGGTCGTGTACTCCTGATGAGTCATGGTTCCTGCTTCGAACCGTAGAAACTCAGCTTCAATCTTATCCACCGCATTATGTGGACAATATCTTTTCAGAATTAAAGACTTGAGATCCAGCCAAGTCATCCTATCCGTCACAACTTCACCTTTTGTCTGCTTGACTGACTCCCACCAGTCAAGAGCCTCTTCTTCGAAAGAATGTGTAACAAACTTCACAGCTTGGTCTGTTCTACACTCACTCATCTTTATAACAGCTTCTATGGAAGTGATCCACTGCAAGGCTACAATGGAATCCTTCTTTCCATTAAATGGCTTGGGATGGCAGTCACTGAAATTCTTATAATTGCATCCATGGCCGTGTATTCCAGTGCTCTGGTTCGTCATTCCAACTGTTTCATGGGTTCGGGTTGTGCCTATATTGTTTACTAGTGGAGTTGTATAAAGGATATCTTATGTTCGGGGAATATCACCACTAGTACCTTCGTTTCGGTTTCCTAAACTGTTATGATTCTCCCTTCTTCTAAGGGCATCATCAAGGATTCCAGGTAAAGTAGTTTGAAGTACTCGGGTGACCTCAGATGCCACCACTCCCTGGAACTGTGCTTCAGTCATAATGACTTCTTCCACAGGTTGTTCGGGTTCCTTATTTGTATTCACGTTATCGATTGGATAAGTGTTTGTATTTATCGTATCGTGAGTACGTGACCTAATATTGGGCATCCTACCCCTACCTCTTCCTTGTCCTCTACCACGTCCTGCCATCTGGTACCTACATACAGATGTATAAAATCAAAATTCGTATAACCGATCACTACGACGAGCAGGAATCAAACCGGGATTGTCGGGAGTCGTCTACGGAAGCTCTGGAACAAGATTTGAGAGTTGGAATTGTGTTTGGGATGAGAGATTCGACTGAATTGGTCCAACTATTTATAGGCTACCATTCGGGTTAATGTCAGACCGATATGGATGGGGATGTCGGTCCGACATCCGACTTAATCCACGTCAGCCCTAGATGTTCACATCTGATTGGATAGATCATAATTGGCGGCATATCGGACCGATATGTGGACCATGTCGGTTCGATATCCAGACCCATGTCCCATCGGTGGGGCTGAGTCATTGGACACGCGTCAACACCACAAATTGCGGCTGAGAGGAGGTTGTCAGACCGTTATGGATTGATGTCGGACCGCTAACCGACTTAACCACTTATTTCGGACCGATATGAACCTAGATGTCAGTCCGCTATCGGACTTAGTTTAACCTCGGTCCTATATCATAACTTAGTTCAATTCGGACCGATATGAAGTACGATGTCGGTTCGATATCAACTTAATTTCATAAGTTTCCTTTATTTTTATCCCATGACTTTGGTGTATTTATACTTATAGTCCCTAGGGTTTACCTTTTGTCAAATCTCGGACATTTTTGTGGCAGGTGTTACACTTGGCGTGATCAAAGAAGGCCCCTGCCAATTAATCAATCGACTCTGAAGTTTGCATCATGAGGAGGAACTCCTCAGTCATCCTATCAACTGTGGCTTGTGGGCAATGGTATTTCAGAAAAGTCGTCTTAAACTCCTCCCAAGTCATGGAGGTCACACCCAATTCACCCCTCTTCTTTCGGAGATTCAATAGTCATTCCTTTGCCCTTCCAGTCAACAGTGGCACACTGAACATCACCCTATCCTCGGGCTTACATTTGTTCATTTGAAAGTTTGATTCCATATCCACCACCCACCTATGGCTAAGGATCGGGTCCACTTGCCCGTTATACTCCTTGGGCTTGATTACCATAAACTCCTTAATAGTACAACCTGGTGGTTCCCTCTCCTTTTCCTTCAATACCTCTTCGAGAGTAAGCTTAATAGCCCCTCTCATTTCCTCCATTACAAGGATGTGGCTTGCTCAAAGGCCTTAGCCGCTTCTTCCTTAATCATCTCTTGGATTCTTGGATCCAACGGTTCGTTGCTCGTGTCGTCGGTCATCTCTTAACTGAGAATTAGAACAAAAACACCTTAATACCCTTACACTTTTATTACCTTTGGTAACCGTCACACATTTACTCTTATATGTATTAAGTATATATATATATCTACCTATATACATACATACATACATACATATATATATATATATCTACCTATATACATACATACATACATATATAATCACCTTCACCTAATCCTTGCAAATGTTCATTGTCATATGGTTATCAAAAAGACCCTTACACATATTGACTTATTAATCACATTGGTTAGACATGTTTAATATTACAATATTCCCAATTGTAATTATCATATCCATACAACAATTCACAAGACAAGTTTCGGCACACATAACACCGTGTCATTCATTCATACATATACGTATACACGATATATATATATATATATATATAACCACCTTTATCATAACATTACTAACCTTTCATTTCCAAAAAGCTCTGAGTCTTGGTCAAGTCCTTCTTGGATTCTCGTATCATTCCCCCCATATCAAGAGTATCCGGTTTGAGTTTGGTGCCACCCACACCAAATCCCTCAAACCATTGCTCTGATACCAAGTTGTAACACCCTAAATTCGTACATCGATTATATAAACATTAAACACGCGGAAGCATTCGTCCCAATTTTTTTTTATAACCCTCGTGAAGGGCCCCCCCCCCTTCGCGTACCACGAGGGAGTCCCAAACGTGCCTATCCGAGAGCCAGGTCTCTCGCGTACTGCGAGAGAACCTGCCCTGGTAAACAGAAAGTTTACTCAGTTTGCCCAATTTCAACACTTAACCGATTTTTTCATCTTTCACCATTTTCACACAAAATTTACCGAACACCTAAAATTAGGATCAACATTCCAAAACACCATATTTATGTACCAAAATTTACAATTTCAAGTATCATAAAACAAACGATTGTTGGACTTCTAATTACGCTAAAAAAACCAACAAAACGCATACGAGAATCCATCCTTTGACATGAACTTGACCTTGAACTACATTAGAGCTTTTCATACATAACCATATAAACATTTCACCATTAGTAATGAAGATAAAACATAACAACAAGTAAAATCTACTTGTTTTCACCCATTCACCCATTTGACCCGTTTCCCCCCAATTAGTCATTAGGCGACATATTACTTGCATAACACCTTACAAGTTTCATTCTTTTCTATTAACCATCATAATTAACTCATTTTCATTTCCATTATGGCACTTAGACTATAACTTCATCACCACATTTCCATTATAATTCTAGATCATAACTTGATCACCATATTTCCATTATGATACTTAGATCATAACTTCATCACCACATTTCCATTATGGTATTTAAACCATAACTTCATATCCACATTTCCATTATAGTATTACAACTATAACTACATTCATTCACCTCTATACACATTCATAACACATAACACATTATGCAAACAATATTGCATATAACACCATTGTAGAAGCATGTTTTTGTAACTATAGATTAAATTCTATGTATCGGTGTACATGCCTAGTACGCAGGAGGGTGTTCCTGAGTACTTAACCTGCACACCAGTTTGATCCTACGTACTTAGTAAGTACGCAAGGCTTATGCCTTGCGTACTTGTCAAGTACGCATGACCAAACCCTGCATACTTAGACAAGTACGCAGGTAATGTTCCTTCCCCTATAAATAGAACACTTGTCTTCATTTGTAGGTGGAACTCTGGAACAAGGTCGAGAGGTGTCCGGGTCAGGAAGAGCTCTCCCGACCCCTTGACCGTGAGCTTAGATGAGAGATGTGTGCTCCTTCGGTATGTAGTCTTTAATACGGGATGACTTCTATGTTATGGATTACGTGTCGTTTCATTATCTTTTGTCTTTGTTTGTGTTTCTCTGTCTTGTTTCTTGGTTCCCACACAAATCACAGAACAAGTCTGTGTATTTCCGCTACGCGATGAGGCTCCCGGGACCTACAAGTGGTATCAGAGCCTCGGTGTTCGTTGATTTGTGTTCCAGTTTTGGGTTTTAGGGTTTTTGAGCAGATCTGAGTTATAAAAGTTCGCTACTTTTTCTTGAAAAAATCCTTAAATCCGAGTTTGTTATCACTTCATTTGGTGTTTGGAAGGCTAAGGGTTTGTTAGATGATGATTTCTAAGCTTTTGGAAGCATCAATTTATCAGATCCAACACTTTTCGAGCATTTTCCTCAAGATCCGTCAAGAAAGCTGTTACTTTTGATAAGTACGCAAATTCAGCTTTTCTGCGTACTTACTAAGTACGCATGGGTTTTGTCCTGCGTACTTACTAAGTATGGAAGAGTAGTTGTCCGTGGTACTTGTTAAGTACGCATGAGTATTTGACTCTGCGTACTTATCATGTACGCATGGGCATTTTGGCTTTGCGAACTTATCAAATACGCATGAGCACTTGGCTTTGCGTATTTACTAAATATGCAGCAACACCCTACATATGCGTATTTACTAAGTACGCATGAACTAGCTTCTGGGATTAAAAAAAGAGTTTTTTAGCGGGAAAACTTTCCTTGGCCAAATTTTTTAGGGATCATTTGTACGCGTGTTTCGACCCATTCTTGAGAAGATAGTAATTTTGGTTTTTCCGGACCAGAATTTGTATACGATGTGGCTTGGCGAAACACGGACGAGATTTTTGTTGGATGATACCACTTGTCATACATTGTTTAAGGGTCCATACCTGAAAATGTAGGCTACGAGTATCCGGGATACTTATTTAATAGGGTATGGATGCTGAACTAATGGGAGCAATTGGGTCGTCATCGGCTAAAGGTCTCGTTCTATTTGTGAAGATGTGGCTGCTTTGGGTCTTTTGGAAAAAGAATCATCTTGTTTAGGTATTCAAACCTGAATATGTAGGCTACGAGTATCCGGGATACTTCTTTAATAGGGGATGAATACTGGAACAACTTGAACCCAAGGATTTGCTGTTTTGGATCTTTACAAAGGAATAAAAGAATAAAATCCTGGAGTTGGCTAGTTGTGCTTTTTGAGGATTTGAGTGAAGTGATGATGAAGCTGGTCATAGTTTACAGAGAAATGAGGGGGATAAAATCTAGTATTCATGAGACATTAAAGAGGTGGTGGAAAATCCGTTGGTACTTCCTATATATACCTCTTTGACGTAACATGGATCTCAACCGTGATTTCTCGTGTAAACTATATTTTTCATGCTCATTGGTCAAGCCTGTGTTCAAGATTTGATGTGATTCAATTATGATGGGATTTCTCATTTGGGATCTGGATGGAATCCAGATAGACAACCTAGTTATGGAACTTCACCGCGGTGAACGTATACAGATTAGGAGGTGTAAACCAGGAATGGAGATCTAATTGAAGAATGTTGGACTTTGGATATAAAGTGATCACTGCTGAGCATGATTTTTTGTGTTTGATTCTATCAAGTGTTTTCAAGATGAAGCTGGATATCCATTGGATTATTAGTTGAAGATGGAACCTTTTATCATTGGCCGATGGGATATGAAACATACCCTTGTTTCTGGTCTAGTCAGATAGAGCTTAAACTGAAAGGGGATATTAGAAACGAACATCTTCGAGAATTTGGCTGACTCATGAAGTTACAGGATAGAGTTGGACACATCTGGTTGAAGACTTAAGTTTATCTTACTGGAATTCCTATAGAAGCTGATTAGTTTGATATAGGTTATTGGAAATTCAAACTCTCTATCATATGCCAGCTGATTTGGAGGAATTCTAAGTCAGGGTGGAGGTTGCTACTGCTGAGAGTATGAACTACAATGAGTTGTGTTGGGTTAGTTGGTTCCTATTGAAGCACTTGGTTTGGTCTATAATGAAAGCTACAGTTATGAGGGAGTCGTGTGCATCACTCGGCAACTGAAGACTGAAGTTTGAAGATTTGAAGATCTCAAGTGGAATGTCGGAAGATCAAGTCTTGCCAGAAGACACTTGATGTCATTAGTTTAGAGGGAGTCTGTTAGGACATTCTTTGTAAACTGATGTATATCAGTGTTAGATATAGATAGAATTTGATGCTATAGTTAAGAGGGAGTTTGTAGAAGCATGTTTTTGTAACTATAGATTAAATTCTATGTATCGGTGTACGTGGCTAGTACGCAGGAGGGTGTTCCTGAGTACTTAGCCTGCACACCAGTTTGGTCCTGCGTACTTAGTAAGTACGCAAGGCTTTTGCCTTGCGTACTTGTCAAGTACGCATGACCAAACCCTGCGTACTTAGACAAGTACGCAGGTAATGTTCCTTCCCCTATAAATAGAAGACTTGTCTTCATTTGTAGTGGAACTCTGGAATAAGGTCGAGAGGTGTCCGGGTTGGGAAGAGCTCTCCCAACCCCTGGACCGTGAGCTTAGATGAGAGATGTGTGCTCCTTCGGTATGTAGTCTGTAATACGGGATGACTTCTATGTTATGGATTACGTGTCGTTTCATTATCTTTTGTCTTTGTTTGTGTTTCTCTGTCTCGTTTCTTGGTTCCCACACAAATCACAGAACAGGTCCGTGTATTTCCGCTGCGCGACGAGGCTCCCGGGACCTACAACCATATATCAACAATACTAAGTAAGTGCAAAAGCACTTACCTTTCGGGTTTGAAGATCCTGTTCCACCTTCTCGATTGACAATTTGATTACCTAAACATATGCATCTAGTTTAGTAATCTATCATACATCAAAATCACATTTAATTGGGTTCACAACCCCATCCTCTATTTCAAATCCAAACTGACCCGTTTGGGTTATACTCATATCCAAACACCCTCTTTCCACCCAAACTCACCTACTTGAGTTTCATTAGCATTCCTTAACACTAACTTTTCATTTAATCTTTAACATTAGATTAATTTAGTGTTCTTTCAAGTGTCTAACATCATATAAACACTTAATCATTCACTAATTCATCATCCTATCATCATAACCCAAAAACCCCAAATAATTTCCATATGAACCCTAATTTCTCATAATAAAAATCAAAGGGTTCTAGGATGTTATTCACCATTCTTTACCTTTAGTTTAGCTAGATTATCAACAATCTAACACTAATTAACCCCATGCATCATCAAATTTTGGATTTCTACACCTACTAACTCATCAATGGTGAAATCAAAAGAATGATAATCACTTACTTAATGTTAGGAAGATGATGTGCAAGCCAAAACCTTCACAAATCAAGCTTTTAACGCACGATTTTGCTTCTAACTCCTTTTTCTCCCTTCTCTCTTGCAAGCATCGACTTCTTTCACCAACAAATGGTGAATTTTGACTTCACCAAAGTCAAATATGGCAGATTTGCCATATTTACACATTTAGCCCCTCAACTTCCATTTCATCCATTTTCATGTCAAAATTAGTTAAAACTAATATAACCCCAACATTAACTTGAAACCCACTTGTTTTAAATTATTTCTAAAATATTATTTCCACCATAATATTAATTAGAAATATTTATTTAAAACGAAACACGGATTTTGGTTCGTTACAAATCACCTCCCCTTATTTGGGTTTCGTCCCCGAAACCCGACTTACATAAAGAGGTTCGGATAATATTTAAGCATCTTTTCCTCGGTTTCCCAAGTCATTTCCGCTCCCTTTTTATGTTTCCACCTCACCAAAACTTGGCAAATCTCTTTATTGTGTAAACGATTCACTTTTCTATCCAAGATTGCCACAGGTTTCTCAATATAATTCAACTTCTCATCCAATTCAATATCATCCAATGGGACAAAAGTAGATTCATCCGCCAAACATTTTCGCAAATGAGACACATGAAACGTGTTATGAAGTCTACTTAGTCCCTCCGGTAGCTCCAAACGATAAGCTACCACTCCCACCCTTGCTATCACCTTAAACGGTCCGATGAAACGTGGGCTTAACTTCCCCCGTTTCCTAAACCGTATCACCCCTTTCCAAGGAGAGACTTTCAAAAGCACAAAGTCTCCCACTTGAAACTCAATTGCCCACTTTCTATTATCTGCATAAGACTTTTGGCGATCTTGAGCCGCCTTCAAGCGTGCCCTTATTTGATCTATACTACTAATAGTTTCCTTGACCACCTCTTTGCTACCAAGTTCCCGTTGACCAATTTCACCCCAACACACGGGTGTTCGACATTTCCTCCCATACAACGCCTCAAAGGAAGGCATACCAATGCTAGAATGGTAGCTATTGTTGTAAGAGAATCCCGCCAACGGTAAATGGTCATCCAAACTACCCACAAAATCCAATGCACACGCTCGTAACATATCCTCGAGCGTTTGAATCATTCGCTCGCTTTGACCATCCGTTTGTGGATGATAAGCGGTACTAAGATTTAATCTAGTCCCCATATCCTCATGGAATTTCTTCCAAAAACGAGAAGTAAATCTCGCATCACGATCCGATATAATCGTCACCGGTACACAATGACGTGACACTATTTCCTTCACATAGATTTCCGCCAATCTATTTGATGAATACGTTTCCTTTATAGAAGGAAATGTGCACTCTTTGTCAACCGATCTACTACTACCCATATTGCATCATAACCCTTTCGTGTCTTAGGTAGTTTAGTAATTAGATCCATGGTTACGTTCTCCCATTTCCAAAGCGGTATTTCAAGCGGTTGAAGCTTTCCATACGGCGTTTGGTGTTCCGCCTTTACCCTTAAACATGTGAGACATCTTTCCACATACTTAACAATATCACTTCTCATACCCGGCCACCAAAAATGACACCTCAAATCATAAAACATCTTTGTGGTCCTCGGATGGATAGAATACTTGGATTTATGTGGCTCATCTAAAATAGTTGTCAAAACACTTGACAACCTAGGTATCCAAATCCTATCAAAGCATGTTTTCAAACCCGAACTATTTTCCCCAAGCTTATCAACATAAGTAACCATTCTTTCCTTATTCAAATGCCCACCAAGTGCTAACACTTAGGCCTCCCGGATTTCATTAATAAGATATGATGAAATTGTCATTTTGAATGACTTAACCTTAATAGGTGCATGACTCGTCTTCCGGCTAAGAGCATAAGCTACTACATTCGCTTTACCCGGATGATAAAGTATATCACAATCATAGTCCTTGACCAATTCAAGCCACCGCCTTTGCCTCATGTTGAGGTCCTTTTGGTCAAAGAAATATTTGAGACTTTTGTGATCCGTGTAAATCGTACATTTCACCCCATACAAATAATGTCTCCCAATTTTGAGTGCGATACCACGGTCGCAAGCTCTAGATCATGGGTAGGGTAATTCACCTCATGAGTCTTCAATTTCCTAGACGCGTAGGCAATCACTTCCCCCTTTGCATCAAAACACACCCCAACCCCAAATGCGAGGCATCCGAATACACAACAAAATCTTCAGTCCCGTCCGGCAAGGATAAAATAGGCGCCTTAGTCAACTTTTCTTTCAAGAGTTGAAAGGCAGATTCTTGCTCGGAATTCCAAACAAACTTAGTCTACTTACGCGTTAACTTCGTCATCGGCAAAGCAATCCTTGAGAAGTTCTCAATAAATCGCCGATAATAGCCCGTCAATCTCAAGAAACTCCTAATCTCTGAAGGCTTCTTTGGTGACAACCAATCTTTTACAGCCACAATCTTGGATAGGTCGACTGTAATTCCTTTCTCATTAATCACATGACCCAAGAATTGGATTTCGCGCAACCAAAATGCACACTTAGAAAATTTAGCATAAAGCTTCTCCCTTTGTAACACTTCAAGAATTTCACGAAGATGAAAGGCATGATCACCTTCGCTTCTTGAATAAATGACAAGATCATAAATAAACACAATAACTGAGCGATCGAGGAATGGTCTACACACCCGGTTCATAAGATCCATGAAAACCGCAGACGCGTTGGTTAAACCGAAAGGCATAACCGTAAACTCATAGTGACCATAACGAGTGCAAAAAGCTGTCTTAGGAACGTCTTCGTCTTTCACTTTCAGCTGATGGTACTCGGATCTCAAATCAATCTTAGAGAAACATGACGCCCCTTGCAATTGATCGAAGAGGTCGTCAATCCGAGGTAACGGGTACTGGTTCTTTACCGTCAACTTGTTCAACTCTCGATAATCCATACACATCCTCATGCTTCCGTCCTTTTTAACGAAGAGAACGGGTGCACCCCAAGGAGAAACGCTTGGGCGTATGAATCCTTTATCAAGTAGTTCTTGCAATTCCATTAGGTCTTTCATCTCTGGCGGTGCCAACCTATAAGGTGCTTTGGCTACCGGCTTAGCACCCGGTATCAAATCAATCCCAAACTATACTTCCCTCTCCGGTGGAACCCCCGGTAACTCATCTGGAAACACATCCTCAAACTGATTCACAACTGGAACATCGCGAATTTCTTTCACTTTCTCGATCACATCCGCAACACAAGCCATATATGCCTTGCACCCACACACCGTGTACTTTGTTGCCTTCACATAAGAACACAATCTTACTTTACCTTTCTTTTCACCTTCTATGTAAATGGACTCACCTGACGGAGAATCGAGTTGTATCGCCTTAGTGTTGATGCATGTTTTGGTAACTATAGATAAAATTCTATGTATCGGTGTACTCAGCTAGTACATAGGAGAATGTTTCTGCGTACTTAGCAAGTTCACCACTTGTTTATGCGCACTTAACAAGTGCGCAAGGCATTTGCCTTGCGTACTTAATAAGTACGCATGACCAAATGTCATGCGTACTTGTTAAGTGTGCATGACAAGTTGTTCCTGCCTCTATAAATAGATATGTTGGGCTCATTTGTTAAGTGCAGAGAACAAATGTGAGATTCTGAGATAGGTCGGGTCGGGACGAGCTCTCCCGACCCCTGGACCGTGAGCTTAAACTAGAGATGTATAATCCTTCGGTATGTAATCTGTGAGGATAACGTTGTTATGGATTATCGATTCTCTTGTTTATCTGTTCTTATTGTTCACATGCTCCGGTCCATCGTTTCCTTCATTTGTTCTCCCCATAAATCACGAGCAGGTCTTATATTGCACTTATCAGTCTTCCATTGTGCTCGACCGAGGCCCCCGGGACCTACACTTAGGTCCACATAGAATATTCGCCTTGTTCTTAGATAACCAATCCATCCCCACTATTACATCAAAATCTATAAATATCGATGGTCATATGAATTAAATCTATAAGGAACGTTTCAACCCCCGCCCTTAACTTCCAATTCCTATAAATATCGAATACTAGGAAACTCTTATCATTTGCCGCCTCGATTTCTAAAGGTTCGTCTAACTTGCTACTTAGAAACGAAGAATGCTTAACAAATTTCAAGGATACAAATGAACTACTAGCCCCCGAATCAAATAGAACTAGTGCAGGTAAAGAGTTAATCTTGAATGTACCTGACACCACCTCCGAGTTCGTCTTTGCCTCTTCCGCCGAGATGTGGAAAGCTCTACCCTTTGGCTTTGGCATCTCTATCCTCTTTTCGCTTCCACCTTGCTTCAACTCGGGACAATCCGCCCTATTGTGCCCGGGCTTGTAACAATTGTAGCACACGTGAATTTGGCTTGAACATTGATTAGCCATATACCCCAGCTTCCCACATTTATAGCAATTTAATGTTCCCTTCCTACATTCCCCAAAATGTTCCTTCCCACAAATCTTGCACCCCCGAGAAGAAAACTTGTTAAAAGGCTTCTTGCTAGGGCTCCCGCCCTTTATCTTCATCACTATTTGATCCACAATTTCACGTTTCCTCTTTTCACCTCTAGCCTCTTGCCTCCTCAACTCCACCTCTCTTTCCCGACACCTATTTATCAAATCAACCAGTGTGGTAAAAGAGGAAGGAGATATGTTATCTCTGAAATCCACAGTCAACATAGCATAAAATCTATCAATCTTTGCCTTTTCGGTCGACACCACGTCCGGACATAACTTAGTGTCACACCCCGCCTCGAGGTGTGCGAGCCCGATTGGTATCGTTTGGTTACTTGATTTCAAAGTTTTATAAAATACAGCGGAAGTCTTTTTCAAAGGTTCGTTTCATCATTTATCTCAACCTCAAGGGTAGTAATTGTAAATATCAAAACTCAGTTGGAAAACAAAAGCCTTATATTTACTTTATAAACATAGGGTTTCAATACCCTTCTCATTTGATTACAAACATTGTTTGAAATCAAATACATGATGAGCCACTAGAAATAGTTCCAACACAGGGTTGATCAGTTTCCTGGTCCTATCTCCTTTCTTTAGGATTTCCCTTTACACGAGGCTTGAGAATCCTACGTGCATTCCATCCTTTCTTGGGTCAGATCTCATGTCTGCCCGTATACCCTTCTCATCATATTTTATTCATTACATGGAAAATATTTTGAAAATAAAACGTCAGCGCGAATGCTGGTGAATACAATATCTTGACATAAAATCATTTTGGCACAAACAAGTATTAATTTCATAATCACAACTTCATGTTCAATCTACACACTCAGCAGGTCTTTCCTGTTCAATCGCACCACAGTATACACTGGCAGTGTGTCTTTATAACAACGGGAACTCCATCTCCCTCATTTGTTATAAAGGGAAGCACCAGCCGCAATCCGGGAATTTCACCCGAGACCCGTGTAGAGCATTACTCTCTTAACCTTTATTTGGCCATTTTCGTAAATAAAATATTTGACACAAGTTTTGAAAGAGATAAAGTATTCACCTTTTTGTTGGGAATGAGCCTCTAAAGTCAATAGCTTAACGTCTAGTTTCTTAACTTGATTTATCTAACGTCTTGACCTTTCTACAAGCGTTTCTTCTTAAACCGAGCACTACGACGAGCGGGAATCGAACCGGGATTGTTGGGAGTTGTCTACGGAAGCTCTGGAACAAGATTTGAGAGTTGGAATTGTGTTTGGGATGAGAGATTCGACTGAATTGGTCCAACTATTTATAGGCTGCCATTCAGGTTAATGTCGGACCGATATGGATGGGGATGTCGGTCCGACATCCGACTTAACCCACGTCAGCCCTAGATGTTCACATCTGGTTGGACCGATCATAATTGGCGGCATATCAGACCGATATGTGGACCATGTCGGTCCGATATCCAGACCCATGTCCCATCGGTGGGGCTGAGTCATTGGACACGCGTCAACACCACAAATTGCGGCTGAGAGGAGGTTGTCAGACCGCTATGGATCGATGTCGGTCCGCTAACCGACTTAACCACTTATTTCGGACCGATATGAACCTAGATGTCGGTTCGTTATCGGACTTAGTTTAACCTCGGTCCGATATCATAACTTAGTTCACTTCGGACCGATATGAAGTACGATGTCGGTTCGATATCAACTTAATTTCATAAGTTTCCTTTATTTTTAACCCATGACTTTGGTGTATTTACACTTATAGTCCCTAGGGTTTACCTTTTGTCAAATCTCAGACATTTTTGTGGCAGGTGTTACATCCTCCCCACCTTGTTTTAAACTCGTCCTTGAGTTTACTCAAACAGGTGCGGATATTTCTTTTTCATTTCAGACTCCAGTTAGCACGTGTACTCAGGTCCACATCTAGAGTTCCATTTCACTTTCACAATTATCAACTTCTTTCTTTTCAATTTCTTTTCATTCATGTCCTCGATTTGCAAAGGTTGTTCCATAAATCTTAACTTTTCATCTACCTCTACATCTTGTATTGGCATTACCAGAGATTCACCTGACAAACATTTGCGCAGATTTGATACATGGAATACATCGTGTACTCCATTCATTTCATCTGGTAGTTTGAGTTGATAACCCACAGGCCCAACTCTTTTCAAGATTTTGAATGGTCCTATGAATCTAGGACTTAATTTCCCTTTATTTCCAAATCTCACAACGCATTTCTAGGGTGAAACTTTCAACAGAACGTAATCACCGACGTTGAATTCTAACGGCTTTAGTCTCTTATCAGCATAACTCTTTTGACGATCACGAGCCGCTTTCAATCTATCCTTTATTTGGATAACTTTTTCAGTTGTTTCCAGGACTATTTCAGGTCCAGAATGTAACATCCCAAAAATAAAAAAATGAATAAACATAGCGAGACCGGTGATTTACTCGGAACATTTAAACAAAAGGGAGCGGGCTTGGGCTCGGCTTCAATGGGCCGAGGGAAGCCCAGGTATATATATAAGGCAAGGCAGCCCTCTTCCCTACTCATTCCACACTCACGCAACTTCTAGAAAGAGAAAGGAAAGCTCGGGTCTAGAGAGAGAAAGTCGACGGATCGTCATGAGATTGGAGGAGCACGTTACAGCTGAGCCGTGAGCAAAACCTCCGAATCAGAATTACAATCCAGGTAACGATTCGATCACATTATGAGTTTTTGTTCGTTTTTGGAAGTTTCGAGTTTTGGCTAAAAGATAACGATTTTTGCGGATGAAACTTGAAAGTGAACTTAGGTATAGCATCTAGAACGAAAAACGAATGTTTTGATCAAAGAAAATTTAGATATCGACATGATCAGATTCGCATGCAGAACATTCGGATTTTTGGGGAAGGCGATAAGTGCAGACCATCGAAACTACTTAGTTTCGATATGTGCAGACCTATCGAAACTACCCAGTTTCGATATATGCAGGCCCAATCGAAACTACCATAGTTTCGATATGAGCCCCCGATCCGAAGCTAAGATAATACATAAGTTACTTGTCGAAACTACCTATCGAAACTACCTATCAAAACTACCTATCGAAACTACCTATCGAAACTACCAAGTTTCGACAGAAACAACCTATCGAAACTACCAAGTTTCGATATAATCAATCGAAACTACTATGTTCAAGCATAGTAATGTCTAGTGTCATCTAGGAGCACCACCTTATGTGTATGATTTTATTATACAGATCGTGAGTGACACTAGTGAAGCTCAGTAGCCAGCTTAGTGTATTACAGAAACTACTCATCATGTGAGTTCTATGTGCCCCCTTTCTATGTTATGTGCAAACCTTATTAAATGTTTTGGGGCTGAAATGTATACACTAAATGAATAACAGTTATGAATGTCAATGTGATCATACGTGGTATACAAATATATATATATATATATATATATATATATATATATCTTTACACGAAATAGAATTATGAATAAAGAATGAAACGTATGATATTTAAAGAATGAACGAAAGTATGACATAACGTGTAAAGAAGAAATCTTGCTTTATATCCATGAATATATTGCTTGCCAAGTATAAGAAAACGTTATGGACGCTTCGATGATAACGGCTACTTCGGTAGACGGACGACCACGTGACTATCGTACAACCGGGACAAGTGCGTTCCTTCATCAGCTAGGACGTACGAATGCCACAAGTGCGTTCCTTCATCAGCTAGGACGTACTAAAGTTATTAACGGACGGTCTAAGAAAAAAATTGGCATCTTATATTAGAACGGTTGTATAAATAATAGTCGCATGGGAAACGGATACCTTCGGGTAGACGGGCGAATTACGGCCTACGACGGTAGGACGGTTGTAAGTCATGATGGACGGACAAAGGTTGCCGGACGGTTGTAAGAATAAAATGATGGACGGCACTTGTTGCCGGACGGTTGTAAGTATAGGTGGGCCATGACGATGGACCACGGCGATTGTCTTTGTGACCTTCGCAACCAAAAGACGGGTTGATCACCCTTAAGGGTATTACCCATGAATGTAAAGAAAAGAAAAGAAAAGAAAAGGTGAATGTATATATATATGCAATCACAAAATACAGAAGAAAGAGAAGCAAAAGTTATGAAAATAAATGAGACCAATGACGTGAATATATATCTATATGTATTTGCGAAGAATGATAAATGATAAGCAATTCAAGTCAATGTGTACTTATATAAACGTATATATATATACTTATGCATACTTATAAAGAAAAGAATGTTTATACCTAATTGCATTAAACTAGAACTCACCAGCGTTAGCTGACTTTTAGTATACATTTCAGGTAAAGGAAGATAAGGTCGTGCGATGGCGTGGAGGTTACCCGGCACGAGACTGGCATCCCTCTTTTGTTTTATATGTTTTCGAACAATGTTATGTTTTTAATTGTAAAGGCTTCCGCTGTTGTGATTATGTAATTGGATGACGAATGTTTTTAATAGCAATTCAGTATTTTATGACTATGTTTATGAGTAAATCCAACAAGTGAGGTTACCCGGGAAAAGGGGCCTTACAAGTTGGTATCAGAGCAATAGTTTGAGAGATTCAGACATCCCTAAATGTCTGGACTCAAACTGATTATGGGACCAACGCACGGATGTCAATCATGGGTAACCAACGCCAACGCCAGCACGATAAGTAAGTATTGAAGTTAATGCACTTGGATAAGAATAGATACCTTAACTTAGAACAAATAGATGTCAATGTCACAACCGACTTGAAGAGTTTTGAACCCGAAAAGCAATGTAAATTAGTAATCACAAACCGGTCACTGTAATTAATAATTTACCTTGCTCGTACTGTTCGAAACTATGATCTGAAGAAATGACATTGATGTATTCCCTTTATAACTATCAGGAAACTAAGAACTATGGCTGGTGGAGGAAGGGTAGGACGCCGAGGCGGTCGCACTGGCCGAGTAGGTAGACCTCCGTTGAACCAAAGAATTGAAGAAGAAGAGAGTGTGCACGTAGAGCACACCAAAAGTGTGCACGAAACAGAAGTGACCCCAATTAGGGACGACAGTCCAGGGCCTATACAGTTAGAACCTGAAGTCAGGGATGCTATTGCCCGTGAAGTTGTGCTCACTTTGAAGAAGGTATTGCCTGATCTACTATCCGAGGCAATAAAGAAAAGCAAAGAGGAGGATGAAGGAGACAAGGAAGAGAAAGTATATGATAGTGATGGGGATGAAATAAAGATAGGATCGAGCAACCGTGGGTGTACTTACAAAGGCTTTAAGGACGGAGACCCACCCAAGTTCGATGGGAGCAAGGATTCAGTGGTAACGCTTGAATGGATTGAGAGGATGAATGTTGTAATCAACATCAGCGAGTGTCGACCAGACCAGGCTGTTAAATATGTTGCTCATTCTTTCACCAACGAAGCACTAAGTTGGTGGAGGAATATTCAGAGAACTAAGTCACCAAATGCTATAAACAGAATGACATGGGACGACTTGAAGAAGCTGATCATCCAAAAGTTCTGTCCACAGAACGAAATTGATCGAGTGGAAAATGAATTCCTAAACCTTAAGGCTGGAAACAAGATGCACCGCCAGTATACTTCGAGATTCAATGAGCTAGCTCAACTAGTACCCCACCTGGTAGAAACTGAAGACCGTTTGATCAAGTACTATGTTAAGGGGTTGCCACAACGGGTCCGTGTTCATATAAAATCTAACCTACCCTCGACCTTCGAGTCGGTAGTGAATCTGAGCGGAATCGTCTACGACGACTACGCCAATGAGGACCCGGCACCTGAGACACAAAAGAGAAAGTGGGAGAACCCGTCTAGAGGTACCGGAAGAGGAAACGTAACTACTGCAAATAAGAAACCAAGGTCGGATAAATATGAAGCCTGCAAGAAATGTGGAAGGCAACATTTTGGCGAGTGCCGGGTCGGCTCCACCACATGTTACAGGTGTGGGAAGGCGGGGCACTATTCTCGTGACTGCTTAAGAGACACTAAATGCCAAGGATGTGGACTGTTTGGTCACCTGACTAAGGATTGCAGAAAAACCAGACAATCTGGTTCGGGAAAAGAAAAGGAACAGGAACAACTCAAGACTAGGACTCGAGCTTACGCCCTGACTGAGGAGGAAGCAAGGGGAAATCCTGATGTTGTGTCAGGTACGTTCCTAGTTAATGATGAACATGCGGCTATATTATTTGACTCGAGTGCTAGTAAAAGCTTTATATCAAATGCATTTAGTCGTAAACTGAATTGCACTATCAACACAGTAGTAAAGGCCTTTAGTGTACAAACTGCCGTTGGTAAAAATTCGGCAGTATTCCAAGTAACAGAGGATTGCATAATAGAAATAGAGGGTCATAAGTTTCCTTCTAGATTATTCCTTCTCACCTTAGGAGGATTCGATATAGTATTGGGTATGGATTGGCTAGCTGCCAACGAAGCTCAAATCATATGTAAACGTAAGAGGATACACCTCAAGGCTCCAAGCGGCAATTACGGTTTATGGGGATTGGAATTGCACGATGCCGAACATCATCTCGATGATCAAGGCCGAAAGTTACATGAGGAGCGGTTGCAAAGCTTATCTGGCATATGTTATTGACGATAGAATGAAAACGAAAGAACTCGAGAACGTACCCGTGGTGTGCAATTTTCCGGAAGTATTCCCTGAGGATCTACCTGGGTTGCCACCCGATCGGGAAATAGAATTTCAGATTGACTTACTGCCAGGAGCTGAGCCCGTTGCCAAAGCCCCCTACCGATTGGCTCCGTCAGAAATGAAAGAATTGATGTCTCAACTACAAGAATTAACAGAAAAAGGATTTATTAGACCGAGCATTTCACCATGGGGCGCTCCGGTACTATTTGTAAAAAAGAAAGACGGCAGCATGCGCATGTGCATTGACTACCGTGAACTGAACAAGAGGACAATAAAGAACAAATACCCACTACCTAGAATAGATGACCTTTTTGATCAACTGCAAGGTGCGAGTTGGTTCTCAAAGATCGATCTTAGGTCGGGTTACCATCAGTTGAAAGTAAGAGAGGAAGATGTACCAAAGACCGCGTTTCGCACGCGTTATGGGCATTATGAGTTTCTCGTGATGTCCTTCGGATTAACTAACGCACCAGTAGCGTTCATGGATTTAATGAATAGAGTGTGTCGACCAATGCTAGATTGATCAGTGATAGTTTTTATAGACGACATACTGGTATATTCGAAAAACGAGGGTGATCACCACTGTCACCTAAGAGAGGTTCTAGAGGTGTTAAAGCAGGAGAAGTTGTACGCGAAATTCTCCAAATGCGCGTTCTGGCTTAGGGAAGTCCAATTCCTAGGTCACGTAATAAACCTAAACAGAATCATGGTAGATCCTGCAAAGATCGAGACAGTAAAGGAATGGAACATCCCAAAGACACCAACAGAGATACGAAGTTTTCTGGGATTGGCAGGCTACTATCGAAGGTTCATTCAAGATTTCTCAAGGATAGCCTCGCCACTAACTAAACTGACACGGAAGGAAGTGAAATATGAATGGGTTCACACCCAAAACAACGCGTTTGAAGAACTTAAGGCACGACTAACCCAAGCTCCAGTCTTAACACTACCTGAGGGAAATGAAGACTTGGTAGTCTACTCCGACGCTTCAGGGCAGGGTTTAGGGTGCGTACTCATGCAACGAGGAAAGGTAATTGCTTATGCATCGCGGCAACTAAAGATTCACGAGGTTAACTACCCAACACACGATCTAGAATTAGCAGCAGCAGTTTTCGCGTTGAAAATATGGAGACACTATCTGTATGGAGTTAAATGCACCATTTACTCCGATCACAAAAGCCTGAAGTACTTTTTCGAACAAAAGGAATTAAACATGAGACAAAGGAGATGGTTAGAGCTACTGAAAGACTATGACTGTGAGATATTGTACCATCCAGGCAAGGCAAACGTAGTGGCTGACGCTTTAAGTAGGAAGGAAGAATCGGCACCTATCCGGATCAAAGCGTGTCAGTTGATTATAACACCAGACTTGATGGGTGAAATATCAAAGGCACAAGATGAAGCATTGTTAGAAAGAAATGTGAAACGGGAAAGAATAGTAGGACAACAAGGGAACTTAGATGCAAATGCATACGGAGTACGAACTAGGTTTGGCCGGATGTGGATACCTAAGATTGGCGAGCTTAGAGCCAAAATACTTGATGAGGCCCATAAGTCTCGCTATTCTATCCACCCCGGGACAAAAAAAATATATCAAGACTTGAAGAAAGAATACTGGTGGCCTGGCATGAAGAATGATGTGACAGAATACGTGAGCAAGTGTCTAACGTGTTCTCTAGTTAAGGCCGAGCACCAGAAACCATGCGGTAAAATGCAACCTTTACCAATACCGGAATGGAAGTGGGAAGAGATCACAATGGACTTCATTACCAAGCTACCGCGAACAGCTAAAGGCAATGATACCATTTGGGTGATCGTCGACCGCTTGACAAAGAGTGCTCACTTCTTGCCAATACGAGAAACTTCTTCTTCTGAAAAGCTAGCAGAAATATTTATCAAGGAAATTGTGAGCAGACATGGTATGCCGCAGTCGATTGTGTCCGACAGAGATACTAGATTCACGTCAAGGTTTTGGAAGAAATTCAACGAAGCAATGGGCACTAGACTGAACATCAGCACCGCTTACCACCCTCAAACCGATGGATAATCGAAAAGGACCATTCAGACCTTGGAGGACATGCTCCGGGCCTGTATCATTGACTTCGGTGGGAGTTGGGACAACCATCTACCATTGGCAGAATTTTCATATAACAACAGCTATCACTCGACTATTGGCATGCCGCCATTTGAAATGTTGTATGGGAGGAAATGTAGGACCCCGGTTTGTTGGGGGGAAATTGGACAGAAGGATTTTGCAAGTCTCGAAGTGGTCAAAGCTACTTCTGAGAAATTTGATCAAATCAAGGCTCGAATGAAAGCCGCAAAAGACAGACAGAAATCATACGCGGATAAGAGAAGGAGGGATTTAGAGTTTCAAGTAGGGGACATGGTACTGTTGAAAGTATCACCGTGGAAAGGAATCATTCGGTTCAGAAAGCGTGGCAAACTAAGTCCAAGGTTTGTCGGACCTTTCAAGATTTTAGCAAGAGTGGGTCAAGTTGCTTACAGACTCGACCTACCCGTCGAGCTTAGTGGAATACACCCTACGTTTCACGTGTCGCACTTACGCAAGTGCCTAGCTGACGACACAGCTCACATACCTTACGACGAGATCGAAGTGGATAACAGTCTAAATTATGTAGAGGAACCAATAGCCATTCTTGACCGAGCTGAGAAACGACTACGCAATAAGTCGATACCGTTAGTCAAGATACAATGGAAGCACAGAAAAGGGTCAGAAGCTACGTGGGAAAAAGAAGACGAGATGAGGGGACTATACCCTCAATTGTTTAACGATTAGCAGGTTTCGAGGACGAAACCTTTCTAAGGAGGGTAGACTTGTAACATCCCAAAAATAATAAAACGAATAAACATAGCGAGACCGGTGATTTACTCGGAACATTTAAACAAAAGGGAGCGGGCTTGGGCTCGGCTTCAATGGGCCGAGGGAAGCCCAGGTACATATATAAGGCAAGGCAGCCCTCTTCCCTGCTCATTCCACACTCACGCAACTTCTAGAGAGAAAGGAAAGCTTGGGTCTAGAGAGAGAAAGTCGACGGATCGTCACGAGATTGGAGGAGCACGTTACAGCTGAGCCCGTGAGCAAAACCTCCGAATCAGAATTACAATCCAGGTAACGATTCGATCACATTATGAGTTTTTGTTCGTTTTGGGAAGTTTCGGGTTTTGGCTAAAAGATAACGATTTTTGCGGATGAAACTTGAAAGTGAACTTAGGTATAGCATCTAGAACGAAAAACGAATGTTTTGATCAAAGAAAATTTAGATATCGACATGATCAGATTCGCATGCAGAACATTCGGATTTTTGGGGAAGGCGATAAGTGTAGACCATCGAAACTACTTAGTTTCGATATGTGCAGACCTATCGAAACTACCCAGTTTCGATATATGCAGGCCCAATCGAAACTACCATAGTTTCGATATGAGCCCCCGATCCGAAGCTAAGATAATACATAAGTTACTTGTCGAAACTACCTATCGAAACTACCTATCGAAACTACCAAGTTTCGACAGAAACAACCTATCGAAACTACCAAGTTTTGATATAAGCTAATCAATCGAAACTACTATGTTCAAGCATAGTAATGTCTAGTGTCATCTAGGAGCACCACCTTATGTGTATGATTTTATTATACAGATCGTGAGTGACACTAGTGAAGCTCAGTAGCCAGCTTAGTGTATTACATAAACTACTCATCAGGTGAGTTCTATGTGCCCCCTTTCTATGTTATGTGCAAACCTTATTAAATGTTTTGGGGCTGAAATGTATACACTAAATGAATAACAGTTATGAATGTCAATGTGATCATACGTGGTATACAAATATATATATATATATATATATATATATATATATATATATCTTTACACGAAATAGAATTATGAATAAAGAATGAAACGTATGATATTTAAAGAATGAACGAAAGTATAACATAACGTGTAAAGAAGAAATCTTGCTTTATATCCATGAATATATTGCTTGCCAAGTATAAGAAAACGTTATGGACGCTTCGATGATAACGGCTACTTCGGTAGACGGACGACCACGTGACTATCGTACAACCGGGACAAGTGCGTTCCTTCATCAGCTAGGACGTACGAATGCCACAAGTGTGTTCCTTCTTCAGCTAGGACGTACTAAAGTTATTAACGGATGGTCTAAGAAAAAAATTGGCATCTTATAGTAGAACGGTTGTATAAATAATAGTCGCATGGGAAACGGATACCTTCGGGAAGACGGGCGAATTACGGCCTACGACGGTAGGACTGTTGTAAGTCATGATGGACGGACAAAGGTTGCCGGACGGTTGTAAGAATAAAATGACGGACGGCACTTGTTGCCGGACGGTTGTAAGTATAGGTGGGCCATGACGATGGACCACGGCGATTGTCTTTGTGACCTTCGCAACCAAAAGACGGGTTGATCACCCTTAAGGGTATTACCCATGAATGTAAAGAAAAGAAAAGAAAAGGTGAATGTATATATATATGCAATCACAAAATACAGAAGAAAGAGAAGCAAAAGTTATGAAAATAAATGAGACCAATGACGTGAATATATATCTATATGTATTTGCGAAGAATGATAAATGAGAAGCAATTCAAGTCAATGTGTACTTATATAAACGTATATATATATACTTATGCATACTTATAAAGAAAAGAATGTTTATACCTAATTGCATTAAACTAGAACTCACCAGCGTTAGCTGACTTTTAGTATACATTTCAGGTAAAGGAAGATAAGGTCGTGCGATGGCGTGGAGGTTACCCGGCACGAGACTGACATCCCTCTTTTGTTTTATATGTTTTCGAACAATGTTATGTTTTTAATTGTAAAGACTTCCGCTGTTGTGATTATGTAATTGGATGACGAATGTTTTTAATAGCAATTCAGTATTTTATGACTATGTTTATGAGTAAATCCAACAAGTGAGGTTACCTGGGAAAAGGGTCCTTACACAGAACAACTGATTTTCTTCTATTTCAGACCAACAGACTGGAATTCGATATTTACGACCGTATAAGGCTTCAAAAGGAGCGGCCCGTATACTCGTATGATAGCTATTGTTATAGGAGAATTCCATTAGAGGTAGGTGGTCATCCCAACTTCCTCCAAGATCTATAACACAAGCTCTTAACATATCTTCAAGAGTTTGAATTATTCTTTCGCTCTGCCCGTCCGTCTGAGGATGGTAGGCAGTGCTAAGATTCAATTTCATACCAAGAGCTTTCTGTAAACTTTGCCAGAATCGAGAAGTAAATCTACTATCTCTATCTGATACGATAGATAGTGGCACGCCGTGTAATGTTATGATTTCATTAACGTATAACTGTGCCAACTTATCCATGCTGAACGTTTCTTTCATCGGGAAAAAATGAGTAGACTTAGTAAGTCTGTCAATGATAACCCAGATAGTGTCATTCCCTCAACTCGTTCGGGGAAGTTTTGTGATAAAGTCCATGGTTATCATTTCCCATTTCCAGACAGGAATTTCAAGTTGCTGTAACAAACCAGATGGCTTCTGATGTTTAGCTTTAACTTGAGAACATGTTAAACACATTGCAACGTAGATAGCAATATGTTTCTTCATTCCTATCCACCAGTAATTGGCTTTTAGGTTTTTATACATCTTATCGCTTCCAGGGTGCATTGTGTATTTAGATTTATGGGCTTCCTCAAGAATTTCTTCACGAGTATTCCCATAAATAGGAACCCAGATCCTTTTATTCATTCTAAGAATTCCGTCATCTCCTTTGATTAACTAATCAATCATGCCTCCCAATCCTTCCTTCTCAAGATTGGGTTTTTGAAAGGCAAGTTTCTGAGATTCCTTAATACGAGTAATAAGATTGATTTGGAGATCGAGTCTTAAAGCATGAACTCGTTTAGGTTTCTCATGTTCCTTTCTGTTTAGAGCATCAGTTACAACACTGGCTTTTCCTTCATGATAACAGATTTCACAATCATAATCATTTAGGACTTCCATCCAACGTCTTTGCCTCAAATTCAGTTCTTTCTGACTGAATATATACTTTAAGCTTTTATGATCAGTGAAGATAGTGAATTTGACTCCATATAGATAGTGCCTCCATAATTTCAGTGCGAATATTATGGTGCCCAGTTCTAAATCATGAGTCGTATAGTTCTTTTCATGAGTTTTCAATTGACGAGAAGCATAAGCAATGACCTTGCTTTCTTGCATTAACACACAACCAAAGCCGGTGTGTGAAGCATCACAGTAAACTGAGAAGCCTTCATTTCCATCTGGTTAAGCCAATATGGGTGCTCGAGTCAGTTTCTGTTTTAGAGTTTCGAATGCTTCAGATTGTTTAGGACCGCATTCATACTTGACTGACTTGTGGGTCAGAGAAGTTATTGGTACTGTGATTCGAGAGAAATCTTGAATAAATCTCCTATAGTAACCAGCTAGACCGAGGAAACTACGGACTTCAGTTGGTGATTTCGGGATTTCCCATTTAGATATGGCTTTAGTTTTTACTAGGTTAACTTGAATACCATTGGCATTGATCACATGACCAAGGAATTGAACTTCTGACAGCCAGAATTCACATTTTGAGAACTTAGCGTATAGCTTCTCTGTTCTCAGGATTTCAAGTAAGATTTTCAAATGATTGGCATGTTCTTCCTTACTTTTGGAATAGATGAGGATATCGTCAATAAAACGATAACGAATTTGTCCAAGTAAGGTTTACAGACTCGATTCATCATATCCATGAATGATGCTGGTGCATTAGTAAGTCCGAACGACATTACTGTGAACTCATAATGACCATATCGAGTTCTGAAGGCAGTTTTAGGAATATCTTCTTCCTGAACTTTCAATTGATGATAACCAGAGCGAAAATCAATCTTAGAAAAGCAACAAGCTCCTTGGAGTTGATCGAAAAGGTCATCGATTCGGGGAAGTGGATAACGATTCTTTATCGTAACTTTGTTAAGTTCAGATAATCAATACACATGCGCATTGATCCATCCTTCTTTTTAACAAATAATACTGGAGCACCCCAAGGTGATGAGCTTGGTCTTATAAACCCTTTTTCCACTAGTTCGTCTAATTGTTTCTTTAATTCTGCCATCTCATTTGGAGCCATCTCATTTAAAAAATAATACTGGAGCACCCCAAGGCGATGAGCATAGAAATTATTCCAACTGAGTTGGATATCTTTTCGCCATTAATCGTAAGAATGTCCCCTTTCGGTGAACGGAGTTCTATTGCCTTTTTATCACATAGGATACGGGCTTGGTTAGAGGCTAACCAATCCATTTCTAAGACAATGTCAAAACCTGCCAAAGTTATTGGCAACAATCTTGCAGGTATAACATGTCCTGATAATGTGATATGGCAATTATCGTGGATTTCAGAGATTTGGACGAGGTCACCGTTGGCAGTTTCTACCACATATTTCTTGTCTAATTTAGCTAGAGTTTTATTTAACAGTCTACAGAATCTATGATCTATAAAACTTTGGTTTGCACCAGAGTCAAATAAAACTCGAGCATAAATATCATCAACAAGAAATGTACCCGTAATGACATCGGGCATACCTGCTGCTTCGTGAGTGTTAAGAACGAATGCCCGCGCATTCTTCTTTACTCCATTGGCAGGTTTGGGACCTGTCCCGTTCGTTTTCTTCAGCTTCAGACAGTTGATCTTGATATGACCAGCTTCGCCACATCCAAAGCAAGTAGCTAGTTTCCTCCTAAAGCAATCTTCTGCCTTGTGTCCAGACATCTTACAATAGTTGCAGAAAATTCCAGCACGACATTGTCCCAAGTGCCTCCTTCTGCACTTTGGACACTCAGGGATGGAAGAGTTATTATTTCGAGGAGTAAAATTGGATTTCTTAGATCCACTTGGGCCTTGCCCGGTTATCTCTTTCTTCTTCTTTCCTTCTTCCTGATTTCTTATCAGGCTGGTAGTTAATGATGCCCTAAGTTCATTGAATCGTCAAGATTTTCACAATTCGCGACTTTCACCATGTCGCGGATTTCACCAATCAAACCCCATATTTAACGCTTGATCAAGTTTGATTTAGGGGTTGCAAGATGAGAAACTATTCTCGCATATTCCAGGATTTTAGTGGTGTACTCCTGATGATTCGTTCCTATCATCCTTAAATTTAAAAATTTCCTTTCAATATGTTCTCGTTCGTTCTGGGGAACATACTTCTTTTCTACTCTTGCCCTAAAGGCATTCCAGCCCATTGCATAGGCTGCGTTTCTGCCCTTAGAAGCAATGATGTTATTCCACCATTCCAAGGCTTGATCTTTGAATAAATTGGAGGCATACAGAACCTTGTCCTAATCAGCGCATTTGCTGATAGCCAAAACTGACTCAGTCTTCTCAATCCACCTTAATGTGGCTATTCCACCTTCCTTTTCCAGAGAAATTATACGGTTTACAATCCTGGAACATTTTATACGTATAATCTACTACTTTTCTCTTCTTTGCTACGTGACCATATATATTACTCATACTCTCGTCTTTAGAGGAGTTATGGTAATATTCTTCCTTTTCAGTCTTCTTAGACTTGTGAGAAACAAACCCTTTTGGTTCGAGAGTAACAGGTTTCGATTGAGTAACTGTTCGAGTTTGACAAGAGTGAACAGATTGAGGAATTGAA
Organism: Smallanthus sonchifolius; assembly: GCA_023525975.1. Taxonomy (NCBI): domain Eukaryota; kingdom Viridiplantae; phylum Streptophyta; class Magnoliopsida; order Asterales; family Asteraceae; genus Smallanthus; species Smallanthus sonchifolius. The sequence goes on along the minus strand of CM042042.1, from coordinate 40,101,513 downwards.
GGTTGAACAGATATTCGGTCAGCTTGTCTCTTTTCAAGCTCTGTAAAAATCATTGGAAGAGAATCCTTGATTTCTTCCGTTATCATCTTTTGGAGTTCTTTTCGAGACTCATTATTTTCAGCAGCATTATCAATTACTGTCTGGTTTTTCTTGCCTCTTGTATTTTGAGAAGGTCCAGTTTGTTTCGACATTCTATCAAGAGACAATATTTGAATTAAAACAGAACTTTTTATTGATAAAATATTTACAAAAATACACATGTAGAAATCATTGTTTCTAAAAATTTCAAAAATTATTTTCTTCAAGAGCTTGAACTAGAAGGGCATTCCGTGCTTCTACTTCAGCCTTTTCTCTTTCCAGTTCAGCTATCCGGTTCAACAACATTTGTTCCCTCTCACTTCCTGACGTATTCTCATGTATATGTGGAGCAGGAATAGGAATCGTCTCATAATATGGAACATAAGGTATATTGGAATTAGCGCGCTCTTCTTCTTTAGGATCATATTTATTTTCATAAGGAATATTGGCATATCTCTCATGAAAATTTTGTGGATAAACAGGAGTGACATTATAGCTTCCAGCAGTTGGAGCAGAATGAAAACTTATAGAAGGATTATAGGGAACACTAGGGTTTCCTATGTCTCTAAGGCTTCTGAAAGTAGAAATTTTAGTTTCCTCATTAAGTTCTATAGTTGTTTCATTCGTGTTACGGTCAAAGTAATTAGCAGGAGCGAATTTTCAAAGAAAACTAGGACCTTTGCCTTTTCCAACCATTCTGAAAAAAGAAAAAAAACAAACAAACGATCTTTTATTATCATAAAACATATTACAATAAAAGTAAAATACAACAAACTTCAATCTTTCATCAGCTCCTTCCCCGGGGTCTTCAGATCCTTTCCACACTCATATACATGCTTCCCATAAAACTGGGTTCTTTTCTTATCCATGATTTTCTTCTTTGCTATCTCATCCGTTTGGCATAACAAACGATCTAAACATTCAATATGGGAAGAAGACATAGTATACTTATAACCATATTTAGGAGGAGGATCACGAATACCCATCAACATATCATTATAAACATGATGACATTCGGGTGGTGATTGAAAGTAAGCTTGGTAAGGATCATATGTTGGTTCGGGGAACACATATGGATCATACATGACCGGGGATCCAGAGTTATAAGATTGATAATCAGAACTGTTTGAGATAGGGTTATTGAATGGATAATCATTAGGGTTTTCATAAGCAGATTGATATTGGGGATCTTCAGAAGGATCTTCTTCAGATGACTGAACTTGACTAGATTGTGCCTCATTTCCTTGCACATATTGGGCAGCAGTATTCCAGTTGCTAAAGTCTGATCCATCATCCATCCATTGGCTGGAAGAGTTTTGGGATTGAGGGTGGTATTCGGGAGAATTAGGAAGTACAACAAATGGGTCGTCATTATAGTATGGTGAACATATAGGATTCTGTTGTGAACCTAACGGATGGTATTCCGGAGATTCTTGCTTAATAGGATGATTAGGATCGTAATACGGAATAGTATTTCCTCCAGACATCTACAATCTTATCATATTAGTACTTATTTTATTTGTAAGACTTGGATACTAATGCTAGTATCTTAATCTTAACTAAAGCTCTAAAAGGATGGTTATCTTTCCAGAGTAGTACCTCAAACAGATATGTTCCCAGCTAAGAGCGACAGGTCTAGGAGAGATTTATACACCGCTCTTTCCTTAGATAGAACACTTTCGTTTGTCAGATAACTACATACCGGTCAGAAGGTCACCTTGTTTTCTTATCTTAAAAGCATCATGGTTAGAGCTTAGATACTAGATTCAAGTATCTAATTCGCTAAAACATGTGGCTCTGATACCAACCTGTCACACCCCGCCTCAGGCACTCCCTGGACGTGTGCGAGCCCGATTGGTAACATTTGGTTACTTGATTTCAGAGTTTTATAAAATACAGCGGAAGTCTTTTTGAAAAGATCATTTCATCATTTACCTCAACCTCAAGGGTTGTAATTGTAAATATCAAAACTCAGTTGGAAAACAAAAGCCTTATTGGGATTATCATTGGAGGGGTCGTCAAAACGAAGTTTTGATCTTTACTACTGAGTTTGGATATGTGGGTTTAATATGTAATTAAAACGAGCCTGCCTAAAACCACTCCATGTAGCCCGCTTTATTGTTTTAATTACATATTAAACCCACATATCCAAACAATTCTTGAATTGATACAAAAAAAGATATTAAAACGCCTCTATGGATTCGAACCTGCGTCGGCCGGGTAAGACAACGCAAGCGACCAGAACCACCAACCAACCCGCTTGAGTGTTTTTAATTACGTTTTTTTAACCATACATGAAAATAAAATATATGCTGGAAAAAAACTAATGTTTTTCGTACGGCTGACTTTACACAAGGGGTAATATTCCCAAGGCTTTTTAAAGGTTAATGATTTTTTTGAATTTGAAATTTAGTATAATGTATCCATAAAATATAAACTATTTCAATAAAAATACCCTTAATTGCAATAGATATATAAAACTGTTAAAGTGGTTGGGATTGGTTACGCCATAAGAAAAATACCACCATTTGAAATTTGATTATTAGTGAAATCCAAAAAAACAATGCCCGAGAAAGAAAACGTGGGTTTCGTACCCAAGCCATCCCCTTCACGACAAAAAGCCCAAGTTCAAACCAATTCCTCCATTGTCCAGTTTCAATAATTAAATCAAACTATTTAAATTAAATAAACTTTAGTAATTTAGTAATAAAAAAGTATACACACGTTTAGTCACCTACATGTAACTTTTATGAAACTAAGGCGTTTGTTTTTAATCTTATATAAGAATCTTAAATAACGTCGGTGCCCGATCAAAGGACACCGACAACTTTCTAACTAAACCCCTTACTTTTATAAAAATTTGCATGTGAACACTTAACAAAAATCAAGCGTGACGTTAGAATTAATTACACGGATGGTCCATGTGATTTAACCAGATTTCACTTTTGGCCCCTAGGAATGAAAAACTATAAGTTTGGCCCAATAGTTTGCACGTATGTAACACCCATGGCCCCTGGGTTGGATGTCAGTTATCTTTTGGGATTAAATTTTTTAAAATGACCTATATACCTCTTTATAAATTAAAAAACTAAAAAACAATATAAATACCACCCCACCCCTACCCCACCCATCTTCTCTCTACCCAACCCATCCTACACAAACACAGTACACACAGTCAATTCCCGACCAATTCAGTGGCCGGTGTTTCCACGATCAGTCAATTCCCGACCAATCCAGTGTCGCAAATGTTTCCGTCATCAAACCTTAGCTCCACGAAATCCACGTTAACGTCTAATTCGATCAAATTTCTGACGAAAATTTCCACGAAATCAAAGGTTCGTTTTGCCGGAGGAGCCAGAAAGAGATCGAATTTCACTGTGCGTGCTGAGTATTTTGAAGTGGAAGTCAACGAATCCTACGTGGCGGTGATAGAGGAACCGACGGAGATCGATTTGTTGAAGAAGCAGTTGGTTGATACGTTTTCCGGGACGAATTTGGGATTGAGCGCCACAAGTGAAACTAGGGCGGAGATTGTGGAGCTGATCACGCGATAGAGGGCAACTATCATTCCCTGATGACCATTGTCGTTTACTCCCTGGAAATTGTCATGTCGTTTACCCGCTGGAAATCGTCCATGAAGGGGTGGTGTGGTGGCAGTGGCGGTAAAATAGCAGTGGTGGCCTGTGGTGGTGGTGTGGTGGCAGTGGTTGGGTGGAGATGGAGATAGCGGTGGTGGCCGGTGATGGTGGTGGCTGGTGGTGGCAGCGGTGGCGGTTAATTTCAGAGATGAAGTGTTCTTTATTTTTTATTTTGGGGTTTTATTCTATCTTGATTTTCAGTTGGGATAAAAGGAACCAGTTGATATGTGTAATTTTTATGGTGGCGGCAGCCGGAGGTGGTGGTGGTTGTCGCCGGAAATGGCGCCGGAGGTAGTGGTGTAGGACAAATGTTGAAGAAGATGAAGTGGGTTTTGATTTAGGTTTGGTGGGTCCCACATGTTGTATTAGTTTAATTTATGATGTTTTTTTATGTAAAGGGTATTTTAGACATTTTATATCCATTTAACGGCCAAAGATAACTGACATCCAACCTAGGGGCCATGTGTGTTACAATCGTGTAAACTGTTGGGTCAAATTTATAGTTTCTCATTTCTTTAGGCTAAAAGTAAAATCTAGGTAAACCACATGGGTCATCCGTGTAATTAATTCGTGACGTTATTTTTCAATACTATTTTAATATTAATTTTAAATTTATGCCTCCTTAATGGATTCCGATTACGGTAATATTAATATATTCATTTCGACAAAAAAAAACCCTTTAATCTATCAAATTAACAAAATGGAGTGTATATAGACACTATAAACATATACGTTAACTTCATCATTGAACAATAACTTTACAATTTTTATATAAAACTATTAAACCTCATTTTTCTAAGGCTTTAGATTTATCCTTTAATAAAGTTCTCTCTATCTCTTAAATTTCTAAAGTTTACTCCTGCAATATATTTTTAATATACGCTTTTAACTCATTATTTTTTACTGAGTTTATTTTTCTACAAAAGTAATTTGCTTATGTGTATAATTTTTTTTTCCTGCAATTTATTTATTTTTCAATCTCCGTGACCGAGTCGTGACAACTTCATACGTTTCTTTTATATACTTACTCACGTTATTGTTGTCACCGCTATGCGCATAACGAGGTTATCAAACCCGCCGTATCGCGTGAGCTTTGAATATGTACTTAAACACATTACTATCATTGTACGGTCCCACCGCAACGCGCGAGTCTTATTTGCTAGTTTATATCTTACTGTAATTTGAAAAAAATAGACTATGTTATTTAATATGTAAACATGTAAATACCTCATATAAACCCTATTTTTAGTAATACAATCACAAATGTCACCTCGTCAAGGCGGAAGTACGGGATGTAACCGGTATATCGCATTGAACACAAGTACAAGAGAAACTAAAAGGAAAATTATGCATTACGTTGAACCGGACATGTTTCTAACGAAAGTACAGAAACATAAAATCCCGAATCAGTACAAAGTGTCTAAAAATGCCCAACTACAACCAAAGTATATAAACCCAAAAGTACACAATAATAAATCTTCTCAAAAGCAAGCCGTGATTCCAAGACTGTTTATCTGAAAAACATGTTTGAAAAACGGGCCAACTATATATATAGTTGTTGAGTTCGCAGATTTTACGATTCTATAAAAAGTTTGCATTTCAAATCCAAATGATCAAAATAATCTGTTAATAAAGTACACAAGCATTAGAAACCATAATTACCATGAGTTACAATCAAATCGTTAACATTAAAACAAGTTTCCCTCGGATGGGAAGTGACAAAAAATACATTGTCTGCGCCCAAGTGACTAAACACGAGTCAGGTTAGTGCGACTAAACCATGAGCAGGGGTCATAACCTAAGTACAACTACCCAAAATTTTCAACGGCTGCACTCAACTAACTGATTGTCTAAAATGGGTACTTAATGCATTTCTAGTACTCATATAATTTACGTCTCATGTAGTAAATGCAAAAAAATATATTGAAACATCTTTCCTCTCAAAAACAGTAAAAAGTAAAGTGGGGCTGTGAAACTCAACTAAACAACGCTCGGTGAATAGTGTGACTTAGTCAACAAAAACCGCAAATTAGGGTTAACAACCAAATTCTACTAAAGTATGGTGATGTGTTGCCAAACACATGTATTTATCCTAGTGTATTTGTGCGTAATTGTACATTTTTGTATTCAGTTTGTCATACCCCCAATTTCAACTAACGGAGTTTTACCGTTTGGGAAGTGACAAACCAGTATCGCAGTCATTAGTTACATTAAAGGACAATATATGTGACTAAAATGAAAATGTATCATAAATGATCAAAGTAAGTGTGGAAGCGTAAAATGAAAGTAAATGCGCAAAACAAACGTGTCCAAGAAAAGTCCCAAAGTGTCCGGTCCAAACGAAGTCCAAAAACAAAGTACAAGCAATTCAACAATATTAATTTATAAATAAACCATAAGACACCATGCATGCCCTATGCGTGCACCTGTGCCTTATCTTAAGCGACTTGAGAAAACATGTAAGAAAACGATGTCAACACGAGATTGGTGAGTTCACAGGTTTTAATATAAATAAACGTTTACCAGATTTATTGCACTATCAATATATATATCAACAGGTAGCTAACCCGTGTTCATGTTTGCTATTACGCTCGCAACCAAAAACTGATTGTTTGAATGCCTCCCACCAGGCCTATCAACCATGGTGCACGTTTAGGTCAATATTGCACCTGTTCGATATCCAGTCGAGTTAGCGTGACTAACGCGGGTGAGGTTTGTCAAAACCAGTAGTACTACCCAACATACCTCGCTATTCTCATATTTAAGCGGTTCGATGTGAGGACTTTCATGATAGAGTTTACGCATAGTCATAACAAGTGATACAATATGAAGTACAAAAATCAAAAAGAGTTTGCGTCATGTTTTCTCCCCCAGTTTAAAAGCAGTAAAAGGGGCCGTGAAAACTCACCTGATTGCGTAGGTAGTAATCACACAAGTATGAGATTGAAATCTCAAGCGTTGGCCTAACATGGCTCACGAATGCCCTAGAATTACAACATAACAGTTAGGGACTCAATGAGATTTGTGACGACACACGGAGGATTAGAACGTCTTTAAACATTCTAAAGATTAATGGGTAAACGAACGAGTTTACGGAAATACAGATTTTTAAATTAGTATGAATGCGTTTCGCGATAAATGACAAATAATATATAATAATTATTGTTTTGAAAAGAAAAAATATAAATATTAATCAAAACAATCTGACAACAGGTTTTCTCACACATGATCGTGCCTAAGACAAGGCACGACCGTGTTAAGGTTACGAGTGCGACCGTGCTAGTCAGGGGTGTGACCGTGTTGCTCAAAACAGAAGACACAAAAAGCTGATCACTAGGCACGACCGTGTCTGAGCCAGGCACGACCGTGTCTAGGGTTCTGAGGCACGACCAGGTCTAGCCAAGAGGCACGACCGTGTCTACTGGATTTACAGTTACAGAGTTTAACAGAATAACCCAATAAATCCAAATCCGTTTGGTTTTGATCGTGATTGACCAAAAATACATGGGGTTTTTACAAAACAGAACTTTGCGAATCAAACAGTATAGGTTAATTTGATTGAGATGGTGATTAAAATCGAAACTCCCAAGTTATCATATGAATAAACCCTAGTTTATGGATCATGAATCATTTCGATGTTATATGATTAAATTAGCATAGGGTTATCATCAAACAGGACATTACGAAGCTAGTGATGTAAATCAATTGAATGTAAACAGAGTCTATGGTGATGATCGACTAAACCATAATCGTATGAACCCTAGAATCGGGTTCTTGTTAAATTCGTTGTTGTAAGACCTAATTGGCATAGGGCTTTCCATCTAGAAGTAAAAACGAAAGTGAGGGTGAGTTCAATTACCAGAAAGAGAAAAGAATTGGCCGAGATCGACTAGAATGTAATTCCGGCTGTGCGAGCTTGTTCTCCGACGACCCTGACTTCAACTATATAGAAATTGACGGGTGGGAATGCTTCAGAGGTGTGCGATTTCGATGTGTGAAAACTCGAATTGTAAAATGATACGCGAATCCTCTTAATTTGATGAAAGGGTCGGCGGTTACGACATATATGATCATAATTGGGTTTAATTCGAAGTAATAACGAGGTTTAAAGTCTTAATGATGCTCGTTAAAGATAGGAACGTGAAGAACGGTTATGAAATCGAACGAATTTGCGATTAAAGACTGCGTTTACGTTTCAACTAACAAGAGGCGCGACCGTGCCAATAAGAAGCGCGACCGTGCCTACTAGGGTTTCTGATTATTTACAAAACCAGCCTTTGCAACTTCAGCTTTGACAGAATTGATCCCTTGGTTTTAGAATTGAGTTAACTTGGTTAGGATTTAACAGAATATTTAACGGAATTAATGACGGGGTTAACTTGAAAAGTCGGATTGTCACATCATCCCCTAGTTGAAAGAATTTTCATCCCAAAAATTAAATAAATAAAAAATTTCCCAGATGTCACATCATCCTTTAGTTGAAAGAATTTTCGTCCCAAAAATTAAAATAGTACCTTAAGAGTTTGACGTGGAGTGCTTGAATAGATGAGGATACTTGCGCATCATCTGATCCTTACGCTCCCACGTGAATTCTGGTCCGCGTTTTGAGTTCCGACGGACTCTGACAATAGGGATTTTACTGCGCTTTAACGTTTTGACTTCCATATCCATAATTTCCACAGGTTCTTCGATGAAACGCAACTGTTCATCAATGTGTAGTTCCTCAAGAGGAACCGCGAGTGACTCGTCTGCCAGACATTTCTTCAAGTTTGAGGCATAAAAGACGTTGTGTACATCACTAAGTCCTTCGGGTAGGTCCAGTTGATACGCTACTGGACCAATTCTCTTCACTATCTTGAATGGTCCAACATAACGAGGATTTAACTTGCCTCGTTTCCCAAAACGAATGACACCCCTCCAAGGTGACTTTTAAAAAAACCACATCCCCTACTTGAAATTCTAACGGCTTACGACGCTTATCGGCATAGCTCTTTTGACGATCACGAGCTACTGCCATACGGTTTCTAATTTGAACGATTTTCTCAGAAGTTTCAAGTACGATTTCAGGACCTGTAAGTTGACTATCCCTAACCTCATCCCAACAAATAGGAGAACATCATTTCCGTCCATATAATGCTCCAAATGGTGCTGCCTTGATGCTAGTGTGATAACTGTTGTTGTAGGATAACTCCACCAACGGTAGGTGAGACTCCCAAGTGTTAACGAAATCAATCACACAAGCTCGTAGCTTGTCCTCCAGAGTTTGAATAGTACGTTATGTCTGGCTATCAGTTTGAGGATGGTATGTTGTGCTCATATCTAGACGCGTGCCTAAAGCTTTATGCAATGATTGCTAGAAACGGGAGGTGAATCGTGCATCACGATCCAAAATGATAGAGATTGGCACCCCGTGCCGAGATACTACTTCTTTCAAGTAAACACGAGTAAGTTTTTCCATCTTGTCGGTTTCCTTGATTGCTAATAAGTGAGCAGACTTTGTTAAACGATCAACGATTACCCAAATGGTATCACATCTGGTAGGATTTCGTGGCAACTTCGTAATAAAGTCCATGGATATCTGCTCCCATTTCCACATGGGAATCTCCGGTTGTTGGAGAAGACCAGAAGGCTTTTGATATTCAACTTTGACCTTCGCACAAGTCAGGCACTTGCTCACGTAGGTGGCTACACCGGCCTTCATCTTTGGCCACCAATACAGCACCTTTAGACCATGGTACATCTTGTTGGAACCTGGATGAATAGAGTAATGAGATTTATGAGCCTCATCCATGAATAGTTCCCTTAAGTTTCCAAATACCGGAACCCATATTCGCTCGGCGAAGTAGCGAATCCCGTCAGATTTGACCTCAAGTTGAGCTTCCATACCGCGTGTACCTTCCAGCAGTAGGTTTTCCTCTTTCAGGGCTTCAAGTTGAGCACTACGGATTTTGTCAGGTAATCTAGGGTGAATAGTAAGCTGTAAGGCTCGAACTCGTTTGGGCTTGGTTTCCTTTCGACTTAGAGCATCAGCTACAACATTAGCCTTACCTGGATGATACCGGATCGCACAGTCATAATCATTCAAGAGCTCGACCCAACGACGTTGTCTCATATTCAGCTCTTTTTGCTCGAAGATATGCTGAAGACTCTTGGGATCGGTGTAGATAGTGCACTTGGTACCGTACAAGTAATGTCTCCATATCTTAAGTGCGAAAACTACGGCTCCCAACTCTAGGTCATGAGTGGTGTAGTTTTTCTCGTGAATATTTAGTTGACGTGAAGCGTATGCGATCACCTTTTCTCATTGCATCAACACACAACCCAGACCCTGAATGGATGCATCGCAATACACCACAAAATCATACGTTCCCTCCGGAAGAGCTAGAATAGGTGCACTGCAAAGTTTTTGTTTAAGGAGTTGGAATGCTGACTCCTGGTTGTCGCCCTAGTTATAGGCCTTACCCTTCTGAGTTAAGGCAATCAGAGGTTGTGCAATTTTAGAAAATCCCTCGATGAATCACCGATAATAACCAGCCAATCCCAGAAATTGTCGCACCTCAGTTGGAGTCGTTAGTGCTGCCCAATTCTTGATGGCTTCTATCTTTGATGGATCGACATGTATTCCCTTCTCGGTAACCACATGTCCTAAGAATTGAACTTCTCGGATCCATAATTCACACTTGGAAAACTTAGCATACAACTGCTCCTGCTTAAGTAATTCCAGAATTAAGCGTAGATGTTCCTCCTTGCTCTTGGAATAAATGAGAATGCCGTCGATGAAAACGATGAAAAATGGATCAAGGTATGGCTTACACACACGGTTCATGAGATCCATGAATACCGCAGGTGCTTTGGTTAATCCGAAAGGCATGACCATAAACTCATAGTGGTCGTACCTGGTTCTGAAAGCAGTCTTGGAGATATCTTCATCTCGGACTCTCAATTGATGGTAACCGGACCTAAGATCTATTTTGGAATAGAAGCTTGATCCTTGGAGTTGATCAAAGAGATCATCTATACGGGGCAGAGGATAACGGTTCTTGATTGTCACTTTATTCAGTTCGCGGTAATCGATACACATACGGAAAGTCCCGTCCTTCTTCTTGACAAACAGAAATGGAGCTCCCCATGGCGATGAGCTAGGTCGGATGAAACCTTTATCCAACAATTCTTGTAACTGAGTAGATAGCTCTTGCAAATTACTAGGTGCTAATCTGTAAGGTGCCCGAGCGATCGGTGCCGCTCCGGGTGCTAGATCGACTTGGAATTCAACTTGACGGTGAGGTGGCAGACCAGGCAAATCCTCGGGAAATACTTCCGGATAGTTACAAACGATTGGAATATCATCAATTTTCTTCTCTTCCGATGGTTGCTCAGCAACGAGTGCCAGAATAGCAGTATGACCTTTACGCAGGCACATCTGCACTTTCATTAATGATATGATGCCTACGACTGCACCACTTTTTTCTCCTTGAACGAAAAGGATTTCTCCACTAGGGAGAGGAATGCGAACAATTTTCTCACGAAAGACAATTTCAGCTTGGTTTTTAGATAACCAATCCATACCAACAATTACATCAAAACTACCAAGTATGACCGTCATAAGGTCGATATCAAGTTTATGACTAGCCAGCTCAAGCTTACAACCCTTAACAATGTGGGTTGCTTCAATTATTTGGCCATCAGCTATCTTTATTGTATACTTCGCTTCTAACAGAGTTGGAGTTCCTTTTATCATATCACTAAGCTTCTTAGATATAAAACTCCTATCAGCACCAGTGTCAAAAAGAACATAAGCAAAGTAATTGTTTAAGAGAAACTTACCGGTGACCACATTATGATCATATCGAGCTTCTCCAGATCCTAGTACGAAGGCTCGTCCTTTCGCACCATTCCCTCCATTATTGGCATTATTGCCACCATTTTTGTTGCCTTGATTGTTGTTGTTACCATTGTTACCCTGATTATTGCTGTTACCGTTGCCATTACCATTTCCATTACCACCACTCTTTGACTGAGGACAATCCCTCTGAATATGTCCCTCCTTACCGCACTGAAAACATCATCTTGTAAAACCCTGTGGTCGAAATGGTTGCTTGTTCGAAAGTGCAATCCCACAGTCTTTCGCAGCGTGGCCCATCTTACCACATCGCTGGCAACGTTGTCGGTCACAAGTTCATGTGTGGTGATAGCCACATTTGTTGCACTTGGGATACTTCCCAGCATATTCACCCTGATTCGGACCTGAAGAGGTCGTCTGATTGAAGTTCTTAGCAGGCTCAAACTTACGTTGCTGCGGTTGATTAAACTGGGGTCCCTTGGAGCTGGAGTGAGAGTTAGAGTTGTGATCAAACTTGCGCTTATGATTATCAGTAGCTTTAGAAACTGAACCCCTCGGAGGTAGAGTCCCTTGAGTTATTGCCTGGTCAGTTAACTTGTGGGCAAGTCTGATAGTCTGCTGGATGGTAGTAGGGTTGAATGAAGTAACCATACTCTGAATCTGAGGCACTAAGCCTCCAATATACAGCTCAATTCTCTTGTAATCAGGAGTCACCATATGTGGGAACATGGTAGCAAGCTCATGGGATCGAGTGGTATATAGCTCAATTTCTGAACCTTCCATCTTCAGGTTCTAGAATTCTCCTTCCAACTTTTAAATTTCATCCCGAGGACAGTACTCCTCCTTCATCATCGTCTTAAAATCCTCCCACGGCAGTGCATTGGCCATAGCCAAACCCAACATCTGGACCTGTGCATTCCACCAAGTGATAGTCGGGCCCTCCAAAGTTCTAGAAGCAAATTTGACATGATTGGCCAATGGTCAGTTGCACATAGCGAATACCGATTCTACTTTTTCGAACCACCGAAGTAGTCCGACAGCTCCTTCGACTCCACTAAAGGTGTGGGGCTTGCAGTCCATAAATGTTTTGAATGTGCATGTTGGTTGCTGATTCTGCTAACCTGGATTAGAAACATAATATAGGTTCGAGGTTATAAGGCTTAGGAAAGGCGCGTTGAGAGATGAATTGACCTCACTAGTCAATGGTTATAGCATTTACCTGCAGCATTCTGTGCTGCTAGAGCCTCAGCCACACTATCGTTGATTAGTGCCGCCAGCTCAGCTGCTGTCATGTTAATGGTACCTCGGCCACCAACACGTTCTCCACGTCCTCTTCCCAACATGCTTCTTCACATTCACAAATACAAAACAATGAGAAATATATCGCATATTAAACATTATTTATGTACAAGTAAGAAAATACAACATCTAACATTTTGGAAATTAACTAAATTGTAAAGCTACAAAATAAACAACTCAAAACATTAAACTTCTCATGCTTTTATTGAATGGGAACAACCTTACCCATGTAGGGTTGAAAAGAGAAATAACATAAACGAAACATGAATGAAAAGGAAAGATAGAATAGAAATATCATCAAACATCCTCGTCATCGGAAGAAACGTATGATTGTGCATCGTCGATCTCCACCGGTTCCTCCTCGGGTGGCTCCTCCTCTAAGGGCTCATTCTCGAAGGGCTCCTCCTCGTCATCCGAAAGTGGAATGTCCTCTGGAAATAGGGTTGTTGTAGTTGGGCTTCTAAGTGGGTCACTCTCTCCAGAAGTCCTTCAGCAGCATGGTCTGCTACTTGTAGTTGGGCTTCCAGATGAGTCACTTTCTCCAGAATCCCTCCTACATCATGGTCCGAGGTGTCCACCCTCATCTCTAAATGTGCGACTTGATCCACCAAATGGTTATGGACCTGATCCGTCACTGCTAGCTCAGCGGTCAAAAGCTCTAACCCTACCTTATTCTCCTCTATTTGTGACTCTCGCTGCAGAATGTCGGGTATCTCATCAGTGACTTCCTTCATCTCTTTTAACTCCTTAGTTATGATAAACACAAAAGCTGCAAAAGCTTGTTCCATGGTGCATGGCAAACTTGGCAAAGTAGAGGATAAGGAAGTTGAACAAAAATAGGGTGATGGAACATTTCCCATCTCGATCCATCTTTGGATCATCTTCGGATATGCATTCCAATTAAATGTCGTGTTCCTTGCATGTGTATTACTTGGTTCACCCTGTTCTACCGAGTTGTCACTAGAACTAGTCCGGCGCCTTTTGAGCTCCGGGGATGATAAGGTAGATGCCTTAGGTGATGGTGGTGGGGTTGACAACATGATCCTGTAACGTAATACATAAGTGCCAAAAATCCAAATGTCTACGACATGTAACTAATGTGTGAGGTTATAGTCTAGTAATCCTAGTTCTCTATAACCAATGGCTCTGATACCAATCTGTCACACCCCCAATTTCAACTAACTGAGTTTTACCGTTTGAGAAGTGACAAACCGGGATCGCAGTCATTAGTTACATTGAACGACACTATATGGGACTAAAATGAAAATGTATCATAAATGATCAAAGTAAGTGCGGAAGCGTAAAACGAAAGTAAATGCGCAAAACAAACGCGCCCAAGAAAAGTCCCAAAGTGTCCGGTCCAAATGAAGTCCAAAAACAAAGTACAAGCAATTCAATAATATTAATTTATAAATAAATCATAAGACTCCATGCATGCCCTATGCATGCACCTGTGCTTTATCTTAAGTGACCTAAGAAAACATGTAAGAAAACGATGTCAACACGAGGTTGGTGAGTTCATAGGTTTCAATATAAATAAACGTTTACCAGATTTATTGCACTATCAATATATATATCAACAGGTAGCTAACCCATGTTCATGTTCGCTATTACGCTCGCAACCGTAAACTGACTATTTGAATGCCTCCCACTAAGCCTATCAACCATGGTGCACGTTTAGGTCAATATTGCACCCGTTTGATATCCAATCGAGTTAGCGCGACTAATGCGGGTGAGGTTTGTCAAACCTAGTAGTACTACCCAACATACCTCGCTATTCTCATAGTTAAACGGTTCGATGTGAGGACTTTCATGATAGAGTTTACGCATAATCATAACAAGTGATACAATATGAAGTACAGAAATCAAAAGGAGTTTGCGTCATGTTTTCTCCCCCAGTTTAAAAGCAGTAAAGGGGGCTGTGAAAACTCACCTGATTGCGTAGGTAGTAATCACACAAGTATGAGATTGAAATCTCAAGCGTTAGCCCGACATGGCTCAAGAATGCCCTAGAATTACAACATAACAGTTAGGGACTCAATGGGATTTGTGACGACACACGGAGGATTAGAACGTCTTTAAACATTCTAAAGATTAATGGGTAAACGAACGAGTTTACGGAAATACAGATTTTTAAATTATTATGAATGCGTTTCGCGATAAATGACAAATAATATATAATAATTATTGTTTTGAAAATAAAAATATAAATATTAATCAAAACATTCTGACAACAGGTTTTCTCACACACGATCGTGCCTAAGACAAGGCACGACCGTGTTAAGGTTACGGGCGCGACCGTGCTAGTCAGGGGTGTGACCGTGTTGCTCAAAACAGAAGACACAAAAAGCTGATCACTAGGCACGACCGTGTCTGAGCCAGGCACGACCGTGTCTAGGGTTCTGAGGCACAACCAGGACTAGCCAAGAGGCACGACCGGGTCAGAGTGTGAGGCACGACCGGGTCAGAGTGTGAGGCACGTCCGTTCTAAAACTCGGCACGACCGTGTCTCTTGGATTTACAGTTACAGAGTTTAACAGAATAACCCAATAAATCCAAATCCATTTGGTTTCGATCGTGATTGACCAAAAATACATGGGTTTTTTACAAAACAGAACTTTGCGAATCTAACAGTATAGGTTAATTTGATTGAGATGGTGATTAAAATCGAAACTCCCAAGTTATCATATGAATAAACCCTAGTTTATGGATCATGATCATTTCGATGTTATATGATTAAATTAGCATAGGGATCATCAAACAGGACATTACGAAGCTAGTGATGTAAATCAATTAAATGTAAAGAGAGTCTATGGTGATGATCGACTAAACCATAATCGTATGAACCCTAGAATCGGGTTCTTGTTAAATTCGATGTTGTAAGCCCTAATTGGCATAGGGCTTTCCATCTAGAAGTAAAAACGAAAGTGTGGGTGAGTTCAATTACCAGAAAGAGATAAGAATTGGCCGAGATCGACTAGAATGTAATTCCGGCTGTGCGAGCTTGTTCTCCGACGACTCCGGCTTTAACTACAGAGAAATTGACGGGTGGGAATGCTCCAGAGGTGTGCGTTTTAGATGTGTGAAAACTCGAATTATAAAAATGATACGCGAATCCTCTTAATTTGATGAAGGGGTCGGCGGTTACGAGATATATGATCATAATTGGGTTTAATTTGAAGTAATAACGAGGTTTAAAGTCTTAATGATGCTCGTTAAAGATAGGAACGTGAAGAACGGTTAAGAAATCAAACGAATTTGCGATTAAAGACTGCGTTTACGTTTCAACTAACAAGAGGCGCAACCGTGCCTACTAGGGTTTTTGATTATTTACAAAACCAGCCCTTGCAACTTCAGCTTTGACAGAATTGATCCCTTGGTTTTAGAATTGAGTTAACTTGGTTAGGATTTAACAAAATATTTAACGGAATTACTAACGGGGTTAACTTGAAAAGTCGGATTGTCACACATTTTGTATCAATTTTAGTTCGTTCTGAGTTCGGGTCATGTTTGCAGGTTATAGTGTGCTAAGGAAGCGGAAAACAAAGCTAAATCCTGGAGAAATCGAGCACATGGGAAAAAGTGGAGTTTTAGAAGAAAGAAATTAATTTTCTGTGGAAACTACCTCCTCGTGGTACGCGAGGAGTGAGCTCAAATCCCTCGCGATACGTCAGGGAAGCCAAATACCAGCCCGACTATATTGTAACTCGCGGTACGCGAGGGACGTCCCCAAATCTCTCGTTGTACGCGAGAGAGACGCCATTCAGTAAAAAACCTAATTTTCAGTTTTAATTGTTTTAAAAAACGACTGTTCTATCCATAATTTGACATATAGCCATCAGAGGAAGAGAAAGAGGTGATTTTGGCAAATGAGAGAGCTTTAGGATCAAGAGTTTGAAGGATTGAAGCATAATTGGTTAGATATTGAATCATTCGGTCACGATTGATCGTATTGGTTGCTTGGAGTTGTGTTTGATCTTCATGTTTGCTACTTTTAACTTTGAATATTCTGTTTTCATTATGATTCTTGGCTAAACCTTAGATCTACCTAGGTTAATGATGATTGCTCGCTAAAGATTGGATTTTTATCGGTTTATGGATCTTGTTTTGCATTTTTATGTTTTAGTACATATCTGATTTCAATTGTTTAATGAATATTCATGCGTAGTTTTGTATTTTGATTGGTTGATTTGTTCCATACATGTCTTGGTGAATGTCTTTTATAAATAGATGTGTATTAGATCACTTACTGTGTGTTTGTGATTCGTATGTGGTTTGCTAGACGTAGTGACCATAGGAATATCAATTAACAAGTTTATAAACATAGTGTTCTTCTTATCTAAATACCTGCAAAGTGATAGATAAACGATTAGTCTTCAGTGTTAGGGTTTTTGAGAGTGAACAGTCTTAGAGGACGTTTCCTTAGGGTTCTAGTGTCGTTAATTCGTGTTAAATAGGTTGAATTCAAGTTGCTCCTTGCATCTTCGTTGTATTGAGATAGTGAAACCGAGAGGTGAGCTGTCTATTGAGTTCTATAGCATAATCGGTGAGACTGGGAGGTAATCCAACCACTAGTGAGTGTAGTATCTCTTGAGCCTCCTTCTGGTCGCATCCTGAGAGTGATCAGGAATCCATTAGGTATTTTTGAGGGTGTCACATCGTAGGATCCCAGTTCCATTACATAATCCATAATCGACAGAACCCGAGTTTAGTAAACATGATTCACAACCTAGGTAGTATCTTTCATCCTTATTGATTTCCTTGAGTCTTTGTCTGATTAGTTAGTTGTCTTAGTAGTCTTCTTCATTCAATTATTTTGAGTTTAGTAGTTAACCTTAGTTCGTAGAGTTCCCCCCCCCCCCCAATCAAATCAAACAGTTAAGTACTAATCAGAGTATAGTTAGTGTTATAGTCAGTGTCTCGTGAGTTCGATATCCGGACTTCCTTTTAGCTGTGTTACAATTGATAAGTACACTTGCTTGTCTTTGTGGTCTAGTTTAGTAGGTTTGTCTAGAGTTTAACTAGAGTGTCTAGGTTAGTTTTGTGTTTAGTTTTATAGACCGTTTGACCGACATCATATGGCCACCGCCCAAATGTTCCCAAAGTGTGGCTAACAACTCAATGCTACCAAAGTACGGCTAAATCCACAGAAGCCGCAAAAACAGGAGTCTTACTAATCAAGTAGACCCGAAAAATGCACAGGACTCCTAAAGTATGTAACTAAGTTAACAAAACAAAAGTGGCTATGCAATCTATTGCATACTTAAACCCCGTGAATACGCATACGAAACGTTTATTATTATAAAAACCAACTTTATATAAATGCATGACTAGCATGACTAGCATGATACGCATGCAAACAACTTGGTACGCATGAACAGTCGTTGCCACACATGACTAGCACGATATGCATGCTAACAACTTGGTACGCGTAAACAGCTGTTGCGCATGAAGGTAATTGAATAGGGATTCATTTTTGGATTTAGGAGTGTTAGAGACAAACCAAATAGAGATCCGGGTTTGTACGGGTGGATTAGAGTTGCGGGTTTAGTTCGTGTAGCCGGATATAACGACCGGATTGTTGTCACGTGGATATAGCGACCGGATTCTTGTCACGTGGGTGGGGGTGTGTGTGTGTGTGCGCGCGTTTTGGAAAGGATTCTAACAAAACTTGGGTGTTGGCACGGTGCTTCGCAATCCACCCCTTCACTTGTGTGACGCGGGTACGATTCCAGCACACACCCCACTTCCCCAACTAGGTCGCTTGTTTTTTCCTCCCACACGTCTTTGTTTTTTTTATTATATATATTTTATGTTTATAATTATTTTTCAGCATATTTTTTTTTCATTTAGAACTTTTAAAATATGATTTACAAAATTCCAAATGTACCGCTGCAACATACTTATTATTCTCTACGTTTTAATTTAAGTTTTTTTCAAAACTGAGTTTTCGTGATGATGTACAAGTCATCGAATCGAAGCATGAACGTTCAAGCCATCTAAGTTGCTTCAATGTTTCGTTTTTTTATAGTTCTTTTCCTTTTACAATAATGTTTTATAAAACTTCGGATTTAAACTGTTTCCACACGCTTATTTTATAATTATAATGGTCTGTTTGGTATGGGGTAATGAAATGGACGAGTGGATTGAATAAACGAGGTAATGGAATGGACAAAGGAATGAAATGGATCATTCCATTCCATTCCATTGTCTTGTTTGGTTACCATGAGTGAATGAAATAAATCATTACTTTATGTTGTTTGGTAGGCTAGAAAAGACGAAAGAATAAAATCGATGGGGAGTGACGATGGTGGTGGTGGGTGGCGGTATTGGGTGGTGGTGGGTGTTGCGGATGGGGGTGGCGGTGGTAGGAGGTGGTGGTGGTGGGTGGTGGAGGAGGCGATAGTGGTGGTGGCAGTGGGTGGTGGGAGGTGGCGATGGGTGGTGGTTACGGTGGCAATGGTGGGAGGTGGGTGGCGGCGAGAGATGGCGGTGGGTGGTGGCGGCGGCAACGACGGTGGGTGGTGGTGGTGGTGGCGTGCGGCGGCGGTAGGTGGTGGAGCGGTGGTGGGAGGTGGTGATTGATGGTGGTGGTAGGAGGGTGTGGTGGTGATGAATGGTGGTAGGAGAGTGTGGTGGAAAAAAACAAGGGAGTGGATGAAATGAATTTAAGGGATTTAGAGGGAATGACATTTGATTCAATTACATCGTCCAACCAAACACCATTTTTTCATTCTCTCATAATCATTCATTCCATTACACGTTCTATTCTTACATACCAAATACTACCTACCTAAGTGCTTTAAAATGAAAATTTTTAATTCACGTTACAAATTTTAACAGAGCCTCATTGACGCAGGTTTCATTCGATAGTTGTTTTGTTAGTACTAGCTATACATTGAAATTCCCAAAGTAATACTTTATTTTCTCTCCAGCCGACGTCGTCTTCAATCGCTACGCTGCTGCTCATTTGAGATTTCCCTAGAACCCTTAATTGGAACAATCTCAATCCAAGTTAGGGTTTCAAATCGATTGACAATAACCTGTAACGTAGAAAAGAAATTGATTCGGTGCTACGGTCTTCCGGTGGCTGCTGTGGATTCAGGTAATTGTATCAGTTATTTTTTTTTCACAATTACGCTTTGATTTATACCATAAATATGCACCTGGTAAACCGAAACTGTTAGTATAGTTATAGTTAGTCGATTTTTCATATCGGTAGTCGACCAGGACATTAAAATTGAGGATTATTGGTCATTTGATCTGTTCTAACATTATTGATTTAGATGTTTTGGGCAGTTTAAGTTCATTTGATATGTTCCAACATTACGAGCTTAGACGATTTAGGTATGGGTATGCCCTCTGTTTCTCCATCTATTCTGAACAGGAAGCTATTAAGTATCAATTTCAAGATTTATCAGGGATAATCATTTTGAAATTAGTAATCTTATGACCTATTCTTGATTCTTGATTTTCATAAACGATAAATGTAAGTCCATTTTTTTGTTGGTTCTCTATTTTTATTTTTTTAATCCAACATATACATGTTGGATTGCATTCAAGGGGGTGGTGTAGTGTTATTACTTGAGTCCCGGTATTATTGTTGATTCAAGATAACCACTCTCCCAAAGAAAATTCAAGATGAAGAGGAGACAAATGGGACAATTTTCTTCATATTTTTCATTCATATCCTAATACCTAAACAACAAGGAAGGCCTTTTATGTGAACATGATTGAAAATGAACTACCCACACCATCCTAATATTGCTAAACAAAAAGAAAGAAAACTAAACATAAAGGAACATTTGAGAATTGCATAATTTTTTTGATGTGGATGTGTATGTGTATGGAGGACATGGTAGTACAACCCGTACTAGTTTGGGACACGTATAACCCTGTCGAAACGATTGGATCCGAGACCAAGGGAGAAGGGTAAAGGTCTCAGGTTTCGAATCCAACTTCACTGGTTTTCTGCCTTTAACCCCCTTGAAGGCCACATGCCCAACACAAGTTGTGTTTTACCTAGTCCCATTTGTTAGTAGGGTATTGGTGGGGCCCTTGAGTTTTCCAGTAATGGATTCTCACGATTAAAAAAATGTGGGATGTAAGATTTGAGTTTACTTGTGTAGAAATATAAGTGAATTGAATATATGAATGTGATATTGTAAGTAATCATACCATTCCAATTCTACCCTGCTATCCAATGAATTTCATATATATGTTCTGATGATTTGTAATGGGTAAATAGGTAAATTTTGACAATGGAGAGAACACAAAGGAGATGGAGAAAAGTTGCCTATGGAGGTATGCAGCCGGGGTATGATGATAACCACACGGATGACACTTTCCTTCAAGAAATGGTCATGAATGCAAATGTTGTCAAACGAGACATGCTAAAAGTAATGCTGGATTCGGTTTCCATTTCTCAATACCTTTGCATTGTAGCACTTGTCGTTTTAGTTTGGACCCACACTCTTAACTCCACAATAACCGAAAAGTTTCTAATAGTTCTTGATATTACCCTTGTTGGATCCGGCTTCTTTATTCTTCTCTTAACCGCCAAAATGCTCTCACTCAACCTCCTACTCGGTTATGCCATCAAAATCTTATTTTTCACAACCGGTTTGTATGTATTGTCTCCAATATACCACACATTGACTCGGTCAATCAGCTCAGATTCCATATGGGCGTTGACCACGTCACTTGTTATTCTCCATCTGTTTTTGCATAATTATTCTGGGTCAACAATAAAAGCTCCCGGAGCGCTTGAAAATCCAAATTTAATGAGTAATATCTCTTTAAACGCTTCGATTGTAGCTTCACTCTTGATCGCTTCTCGCCTTCCATCAAGGGTTCTTGTTTTTGCTATAATATTGTTTTCCTTGCAGGTTTTCTTGTTTGCGCCATTGGTTACATACTGCCTTAAGAAGTACTCGTTTCGGTTGCACCTTTTCTTCTCATTTGTGTTGATGGCAATGACATTGACCTGTGTTTATAGGTTGCATAAACTGTTGTTTGTGGTGTTGTTGGGGGTGCTGGTTTTTGTTAATTTGGTGTGTCCTTATTGGTTGATCAGAATTCAAGAGTATAAGTTTGAGATTAATGGTCCATGGGATGAAGCAAAATTATGTTTCAATATAACTGACTGAAGGCTTTTTTATTTTTATTTTTTTTACTTTTCTGGTTATTTGTAGAATGCTGAATTTTAGTTGGTTTACAAGTTCATGTATTTATCATTATTTGTTCATTTGATCCAACTTCATTGTGCATTTCATTGACCTTGTATAATGTTAGTGTGTATGTATATATGGTTAAACATGAAATGGTTCTAATGGGTTGAAAGATCCAACAATTTTTATGAACATATTTTACTGAGTTGATTGCTAAAAATATTACATTGTTGCCGTAACATATACATGGTAATTATATCTATATTTATTTGAGAAGTAAATGAATAGTAACATTTTGTCATGTAGTGAATTTTTTTGGTTTTTTTTTTCAGTTGCTCCATATATATTTGTGTTTGTGATTTTTGAAATTTTACGGCAAAGTGACGTTCATTTTTACGACAGGGTACAACGTTTGAGTTTTTTTCTTTAAATTGTTGCGTCTGTATTGCATTCGCATTTTTTGACACTACAATCTTAGATTTTACGGAGAAGTGAGGTTCGCTTTTACGACGAGGTACACTATAAGTAGTGGTGCACAAAACGGTTTTTTAACCTGAACCGATTTAAAACCGAACCGAACCGGTTTGGTCAACAAAAAGTCAAAACTTGTTTGAGATGGGCTGTTGACCGGTTTGAAACCAGTTTTTTAGTGGTTCGGTTCGGGTTAAACCGGTTACAAACCGGTTTAAATGTATAGTTTGGTTTCAAACCGGCGGTTTGAACCAGTTTGAAACCGGTTTTTTTGTGCATCTCTAACTATAAGGTTTTTATGGTAGAGTGATAGTCGTTGCAACATGTTTTTGTATCTAGATTTTTTTTAGTTACTTGACGCTATGCTTTCAAGTTTTTTTGAGGACATAGTTACGCTCTCTTTTACGAGGGGTTATGTTTGAGGGTTTTATGACGGAGTGATAGCCATTGCCGCAGACAAACCGAACCGATAACGACCAAACTCACTCGACTATAAGCGAACATCATTGATGTCAGCATTGGAGTTATCGGAGCCAACATCGGTATTCGCTTTATCATGTTTCGCTTTTATGGTTTCCGATGACCCAAGCCGATAACAACCAATGTCACGTCGCGTATCGCGGTGCAGAAACGACTAAACTTCCGTCTTGCAACGCGAACCTTTTCATAAATAGAAACCGCACAATGCGCGTGTGAACCCAACTAGTTGATTTCAAACATAAATTCGATAAGGAGCGGCTCATACGAATTTGAATTTATGCTTCAACATATCTATAACTAGGGGTGTCAATCGTGTCATGTTGACGGGTTACGGGTTGGCGGGTTAACGGGTTGAATTATGTAACCGAAACACGACCCATATTCTTATTCGCGTCAAATTTCAACCCCAACCTGGATATACATAAATTTGGGTTAATCCGAACCTGACCCGTTTAACCCATTTATCTAAATTAAAATCATAAACTATTAAATCCGAAAGCTAATTCATTTAAGGCAAACTAAAAAGTAATTGAATAGTTACTTTTGAAAAAGTAGAATTTTTTTTGGTATCATTCAATTTTACATGGTAAACACTAAATGTCAATAAACAGTTGTTTCTAGAATGGGAATAAAATATTTTGTAAACCCGACCCGTTCATTAAACAGGTAAACTCGAACGCGACCGGTTTTTAAAATTTAAACAAAACACATATCTAAAACAAGGTTTTTAAATGACCTTGTTGCTATTTTGGTACCCTTGGATTTTCTTTATTATGTTATAAAAGATAATGAAGAAGCAGTGATGCACATGTTCAAGTTTGATGATAACTTTTTTACAAATGTTTAGTGTTTGAATGAACATGCCAACAGGATCCATTCGAATCAAACAGCATTAGTGTTTCCCTAACCATATCATTAATCTTCTCTTCAGACTCATCAAAGATTTAAAAAACAAGAAAAAACATAAAGACAAGGCACAAGTTATTCCAATGTAAATGCCAAAGCAGAATTAAAAGCATCAATTGGAGTACAAATAGAAACACAAATGAGGAAATCAGACAAGACAAATGCCTTATCTCATTATATGGAATACCGTTGAATGCGACACCAATTATGTATAACATAACATTTAACTCCCTTTATAAAGCTTAGCAACAACCACCTCTTAATGCAAGAACAAGATGAAGTACAGAACCCCCTTCAATGTTGTAGTCCTTTGCTGTTTTGTCATCCGCAAGCTGCTTCCCAGCATATATAAGCCTGCCCCAAGCAAACTCCCACCATTAGTACAACTTCAACTACAAATATAATTTATATTCTATTCACACTTAAATTAACAAGCATGCTTCTTTGTGCTGGAAACAGATCTTGTTTATATATAACAAAAACCCCTTCCATTGTATATGTAAATTTTAAGGTTGGGATCCACATAAACACTTATATCTATTGCTTTAGCTAAGGCGGTTACGTAACTTCTTCCTCTCTCAAACTATATCTACTACAAGGGCTTATGTGGTTCTCTCTTTTAAATTGGTTTCGTATTGAATACGCGCCAAGTAACATGTCATCAGATATAAAAATGGGAAATTACCATCATCTCATAACATTAGAGAAAGAACAAAACTGAGATAAACGAACACAAGTGTGACTGCCAGAGATCTTAACAGGTGTACAGAAAATGACCAAAAATACCCTTACATTAAGCAGGCGTTCCACAAAGGTTAAGTACAGAGCAAACAATTCATATCATAAAGTTGATGTATTCATGATCACATGCTTGAATAACTCAACAATCAAATCAAATTGAACTTATAAACAGTTATTAGGAAAGAAATGTTTTAAACCTTTGCTGCACAGGAGGGATTCCTTCCTTCTCTTCCACTCTTTCCTTGATTCTATCGATTGTGTCGGTGGGTTCAATGTCGATTTCAATCTCTTTCCCTGTAAGAGTCTTAACCTTGATCATGGTTCCTCCTCTCAATCTGAGAACAAGATGAAGTGTGGACTCTTTCTGGATGTTGTAGTCAGCAAGTGTTCGCCCATTCTCTAACTGCTTCCCAGCAAAAATCAATCTCTGCTGGTCCGGAGGAATACCTTCTTTGTCCTTCAAAATTCAAATTACAACCCTCAAAATAATCGCTATTTATCATCTTACAGAAATCGATTCGAGTATCATAATCAAAATTGGAAAAACGAAAAGAAAAGGAACCTGGATCTTGGATTTGACATTGTCGATGGTGTCGCTACTCTCGACTTCGAGTGTGATCGTCTTTCCGGTTAGGGTTTTGACGAAAATCTGCATATTTTAGTGGGTGTTGGATTTGATGGATGGATTGAAGGGTTTTTATAAAACTATACGTGAATCTAAACGCTGCGTTTAAAGAACGCGGGGACCGTTGACTCTTTTAGTGATGGCCAAGGCTTATTCTCGAATGTTTTACCGTATCCTGGAAACGCTATAGCCGGTTTGAACGCCCTAATACCTGATATTGGCAACCAAACGCTATATTCGTTTGGTTCACTCTTTAATTTGAGATTTAATTACATTTTATTCAATACGCATAACACATTGATATCGATTCGGTTTACCCTGTTTCATTAGTTTAGAAATTTCTTAGTTAAAGCCTATTGGGTTAAAAATATGCTATAGAACAAATGAATATCCATTGAACGTTTGCTCGACCGATAACAAGGCCTGATAGAGTGTATGATTACAAAATTAACTTTAAACTTTTAGCAACTTTCTAGTATATAAAATTATAATAATTATAAAACGATAAACGTATATAGCCTAATAAAAAAAATAAACAAATTATAAAAATGTCAAAAATCTATTTTTATAGAACAAATAAATTACTTCATTAATTAATAAAGTTTTAAAGAAATCTATAAAATAAAATACCCACCAAAATACGTAAACAAACGAAAATAAATAACTTTAATAAAAAATATACATCTTTATAAAATAAGTACGTTGGTTAATTAATTAATAGAATTATTAAATCAAACAATTAGTAAGTTACATGTGGTAGTGCATCAACCGGATGCATCTTAAGTATTCGTTTCCACCTGTACTCTCTCTTTCTTGCCACGCGTTTCCTCTCAGTCACCGATGTATCATATTTTCTGCCACGAAGCAGTTCTTATCTCAACACTACCACCGTTTGATCTGTCTTCAACACCCCGATCTTCACCTTCAACGGCCTCGACGGTGTTTAATGGCGGCGGTGGGTAAGGTCGACATCTTCATCTGTATCTTGATTTCATGAGTATTGGTGTCAATTAATTTGTTTATTTTCTGGTGTTTTTCCTGTGAAATCTTGAAGGGGGATCTAGGTATTCAAAGATTATGGAGACTCAAAACATAGAAGATCAAATGAAATCCCTCATTAGGGTTTTAGGTTCTGCCTTGAGAGATTTGGGAATTTGACAAAGGGTCAAACATCGACGTAAAAATTAGGTATTATACCAATATAAGATCTTTGATTAAGACGCTTAGATTTTAGATCTGATTTTGCAGGAAGAAGTATTCGGACGGCCCTCTTCGGATTACGCTTTTGATTTCCGATTCGAGGTTAGAACAATTTTTTAATAATTGATTATATTATGCATTTTCTCTTCATTTGTTCATATGTGACCGCCGCCAGCGGCTTTCCACCTACACCATTCATCTTCTTCGTCATTGTATTTCTCCACATGTTACACACTTTGAGTATTTACTTTGTAATTTGAGCGTGGGTTTCTTGAAACCTTGGATTTTGCTAAGGGTCCCGTTTTCTAATAGGGAAAAGGATTTGAATTTTTTGTGTGAAATTGTCCACCTCATTTCGGTGTTTAAAAGCCTTTTGTAATCAGGTATAAATCAAAGAGGAAGGTTGATGAAAAAAAGGTGACGATGTTGTTCCTGAGAAGCCATATCAGGTATTTTACTATTTCATAGTTATTTATGTTTATTTCATTCATAGTTTTTTTTTCATAGTTATGTTCACTTCTTTGATATCTATGTTGCCATATTGTTTCTTCACGTGCCCATGTTTTTTGTTTTACTTTTTCAGTTTCTCGACATTTGGACTCTTAGTGAGTACCATGAATATGATAAGAGAATTCCTAATCCTCCTTCCAAACATTGATTTTAGGTTGACAGGAGTAATTTCTAATTCTACCTCAACCATCATGGCGTTTTCTGCAGCCTCAAACAATCCAGCTAAGCTAAACGACAAGTCACTTAGGAAATGTTTAATCTAACCTTAACAATTTCACACAAAACTGAGTTTACTTCTTCAATTGATTATAATAGAGGTTTCTCTATCTTTTAGGGTTTTTGTTATCTAGGGGTTTTAGAGCTGATGCTTTTTGTGTGTGAATTGAAGTAATTTCTTTATGCAGGTTATATGTCACATATTTAGCAGTAGGAGCAGGGGTTTTGGCTTTGTTACAATGTCAAGTGTTGAAGAATTTGAGGAAGTTGTTTGTAAATTCTACGGTTATGTAAGTTGTATAAAATTCAGTTAGGATATAGAAAGTTGAAAGCTCTTTTACTTTTTTAGATTTCTCATTTGAGCTTTGAACTTTTTGAAACTGACAGGAGCTACATGGGAGAGAACTGAGGGTCAACTTGGGTCCTGCACTGCCGTGGACGGACGAATCGCCTTTCGGTTGACCGAGATAAGGCAGCCGTGTGCAGCGGTTTTTTCTTATGCAATCAAGTGAAATCAGGTGAGCATGAACTTGGGGTTTTCTATTTTGTTTGTGGCCAGGATTAGGGTACTGTATTTGTTTTTTAATCTAGCTGTTCTGCTTTGTGCGAGATGAAAGATCAAAGGAAACCCATTAATACTTTATTTTCTGAGTTTTAGTTGATTTTTTTTCCTGAATATTTGGTGAAATCAATTTGCAGAGCGCAGATTTCTAGCATAGTAATATTGTTGTTTAAGCATCTTATTACAATGATAAAAGGTATGATACAATATACCTTGCTTTTTTACATTGGGGTTGTATTTAAGCAAAGAAAAACAAATTAAATGTCTTATTTTGGATAAAAGAGTAGAAATGGCTTCTTTTTTTAATTCTTCTTTATTTCTGAAGATTACACCAGAAAACTATTGCGTTGAATGTACCCAAAAATAGAAACAATAATTGGGAATTAATCAAAAGTTAAAACTTTTAACCATTTACAAGCCAAGAATAAAATGCTACAGTTACATGTGTTTGCTGATTATATCAGGTTAGTAGGTCAAGTATGTCAATAAATGAAAAGAAGAAGAAATAACAATATTGTTGTATTCTTTTTTTTTTCTCCAGGTTCGTTCACCGCTACAAGTGCTACGTCACTACACTACAAGTGCTACGTCACTACACTACAAGTGTCCACCTGCATCGCTCGGGTATTGGATTTCTGGGTGAAATCCAAGTTATCTTTTGGATCTATATACTTTATTGCTTAGAAGAAATGCCAACCGCTCGGACAAATTGTCATGCCAGCGGAACAATAGCCATCAGGGAAGATCGGACCGGATGAAACGCATGTAATGTTCCCTGCCGCAAGCAGCAGCAATATGTAGACTCGCACTCCCATGAAAAACAGAAAAAAAAAACCCTACATTTTTAGCAGGCTTCCAATCACAATCGATGTCGTAGTTAAGATGCGAACATAAAACAGAAACATATGTAAAACAGTAGATCTACATGTTGCTGCTTTTGAATCCAAACATTTTGTAAAATGTAGACTTTAACACTGAATGTATGCTTATGTCTAGATCCAAAGTTTAGCATGTGGTATCAAAACAGATTCATTCCCGCCAAAACAGGTTCATTCCGCCGCAACGCTCGGCTGAAACAACCTAGTTTGAAACAAAATCTATAAAATAAAAGTAATTGAAAGAATAAAAGAAAAAAAATAAGAAGAAATTTTAGCATTTACAAGAATAATCATAAAAATACAATATTATCGTTGAGTTAATAAAAATATTTAACTCTCGTTGGTCAAAAAGACAAGAAATGAGAGAACTTTTTAAATAAAAAGCAATGAATGAAAGTCAAAATTTTAAAGGAGTCATTCCATAATTTTAGTAATTATAGAAGACAATTTATAATTTTGTCTAAATAAATAAACCAATCCCTGTTTTATGTTATTGTTTCTTCTAAAACTTATGTTAACTTATTCTAATAATATGTTGATTTTATT
Source organism: Smallanthus sonchifolius (assembly GCA_023525975.1). Lineage (NCBI taxonomy): Eukaryota > Viridiplantae > Streptophyta > Magnoliopsida > Asterales > Asteraceae > Smallanthus > Smallanthus sonchifolius. Next base: position 40,072,353 of record CM042042.1, on the reverse strand, counting down.
TGGGATTTGTTAAGCGTACACAATCTCCTCACATCAAAAGGCTATACGGGTCGTGTAGCGTTTATCATATGGGTCGTATAGCCTTCATCATACGGGTCGTATAACTTAAAATTGAAAGCCGACAGTTTTTGGACATCTTACATCAATCATATCCAAACATAATATAGATCGTACTGTGTCTTGTATATCCCAATATGACTCGTATCATATTTTTTAACCCAATTAAAAATATGATAGGTTTATGACTTTATGGGCCCATTTTATTAAATATAAGTTTATATTCTATGAGTCTTTCTCTGTAGTCGCGTTGGACATTTGAAATCTCGGAGACGCCTCTGCGTATAGGGTCCCAAATAGCCCAATACGAGTCGTATAGGGCTATATGATTCGTATATGTTGTCAGTGTTGTAAGGTTTTCCTCAGTGATGTACAATATTTTGGATTTGGTCTCTAGCTTTTTAAAAGTACATGGATGCCCCTGTGTTTTGCATTTTGTAACGCATTTAGTTCCCAACAAACAAATCTAAAAGTTTTAGAAAGTTCAGTTTAGAGACTAAATACGTTACAAAGTGTAAACCACAGGGAACATACATGCACTCTTGGCAAAGTTTGGGGACGAAATGCGTTACAAATTGCAAACCTCATAGACAATTTGTGTACTTTTGGGAAAGTAGACACCAAATCTAAAATTTGGGTAAAACACAGGGACCATCCATGTACTTTACTCAAATACATGTAATGTTGGATTGGCAAAAAAAAAAAGGAAAAACACTAATGAATCCAAATGCTGCATCTTCCAAGAACAGACCTTAAGAAGCAGATGATTTAATTTACATATCTATGGTTTACAAAGATTCTACTGAAGCTTGAAATCAAGCATGTCCTTTATATCTAACCGGATCGAAGGCCCCATTGATGAACATATATGTCCAGTATACTCCTTTCGCCCCGCTTGGCTTGTTTGTTTGTTTCAACCGATTTCTGCCAAATTAACAGATCATTATGATTACAAAACACTTGCAATAATTAAAAAAAAACTAGGTTTACCACTGCAGCAAGAAGATTTATGATAAGATCTTCTGCTGAGAAATTTGCCTTTCCAAATGGCAAGTGAACGATTCCTGTTTTGTCGGCTCTGTATCCCCTTCTTAAACTCCTCTATGGTCTTAGTTATTACAGTTAACAAACAGTATTTTACTACAAATCCCATGGGTAGGCATCATATCAGGAGTTGCAATAAGTTTATGAAATTCCATGAATCCTCCTTTAATTTGTTCTATCAACTCCTCTCCACCAACTATATCAGCTCCTGCATTTTTTGCTTCATCAAACTTTTCACCTTAACTCATAAATGAATGATACTCAAGTTTTCACATCATATTCTTTTTTCTTCTCCCTCAGCTTTTGAATTTCCAAGAATCTCTTCACTCTACTCTCATAAGTTGAGATTGCACAGATAGTAATTCAATACAAAATGATAAGAAGAAATGAGTCAATAAAGAACACACTCTTTGTTGTACTCATGGCTTGTAACATGAGAATAAACTAATAGACAAACCTGGAAACCGGCTTTGATCTTGAACGATGAATGAAACTTGGATTATTCTCTGAATCGTGAATCACTTTCAGATATACATATTTGCGGGTTACACGCAATGATTTATAGGATAAGACAGAGAATTTTTCTACATGAAATCGGATTTTGATTCTGTGTTGTTCATTTGATGGCTCTAGTAACCAACTATGTAAAACCAGAGAAAAAAAAACTTCCCAAAATTCTGGTCGATCGTATGCGTATGTACGCAATCAAATTATATCCGGACAAAACAATAAGCCCAATACCAATATGCTAAATGAGCCTGTTAACCTTTAATAGAAGCCCAAATAACATTAATCAAATACTTGAGTCAAGCCCAAATAAATAATAAACCAAATAACATTTAGGATTAAATCGAGTCTGCACTCCCGCATCACCTAACTCGTTTAATCTCTAACGTTATTTCATCGATCTACAAGTTAATCCAATATACTAAAATGTCCGTCGATAACACTAAAATTACCAACACTAAGTCGAAGAGGGGAGTAAAATGACAAGTTTAAAAGTTATTTTTATAGAAGAGGGGGTACGACAAGTAGGAAGTGGGGATATGTATAACCTAACCCTAAGTCGAAGACAACTTTGACTGTCGTTAAAAACCTAGTCATGCGTGCCACACGTGTCGTCACTTGTCTCAATCCATTACCAACAAATGAGTTGACTCACAGAGTCACCCATTGTTTTGTCTCTTCCCTATTTTATCATTTTCTGTATGTTATCCTTTATATTTTTTTAAAAAGAGAAAAACATATTTACATCTTTCATTATTATGTGTTCATTATTATGTGTATGGAAATATTTTTGGATGACTTGTGCTCGGTCCCACTCACAGCTTAACGGTATACCAGCAGACTAGCCAGTAACGCACATGAGCCCACACATTCATAATTGGTTTGCCTCTTGCATACGACCTTATAATCCACACACATTCACCTATATGTCACCTCACAATCCAGATCATTATGGGTGGCTTATAGATACTTTACCTCCCCGTTGTTTTCGTGAGGGGTGGTGAGGGTGAGGTGTGAGATTTCTTATGAGAAACAAAGGGCAAGCTTCAATCAAACGACTCTTTTTTAAAAAAATGTTACCGTTGAACAATAACAAATTAAATAAAAAAAGTTTGTTTTTTTTCTCAATTAAACCACTATAAATAATCCCTTTACCAAATATATTTTACACTAAAAAAATCTCATTTTCCTTCCTATAAAAATTCTCACTTTCCTCTCTACATCAAATCATGAATCCTAACGATCCGAATATGTTATGGCTTCATTAAGCGTCGCAACAAAACTCGTTCAATTTGCGGTCTCTGACAAATCCTAACGCTTTCACCCAACCACAACCGTTCAACTAGGACCCGTTCAGATCATCTCGGGAAGAAGAAGACGTTGAAGAAACGCAACTCGTCCATTATAAAAGTAAGGCAAAAAGAAAAAAATTTGTAACAAAAACACGGGTTACAAAGAAGTGGGATTTGGACGAAGAGTTAAATTTGGCTTTGGCGTTTGTCAATGTCTCGGAAGATCCCATTATTTGTATTTAAAATATAATTGTATGTATTTTTATTACCTCTTTATACAAATTATATTAATTATATTTAAATTTTTTTAGGTAACACTCAAAACAAAATAAAGTCATGGAAACGTATTGGTACAAAATTTGAAGCCTTAATGGGCGTACCCCCTAGTATCGAACTATAGACCAATTGAGTTCTAAATGGACTCATATAAACCGAAAGGTCTTAAAGTTCCACGGCATCTACCGACAATTTGATAGAAGTCGAAAAAGCGGTTGTAGTAATATCGACATTTTAATGCAAGCAACGTCCCACTATCAAGACGACGGAGGAGGCCAAGCTCCAATAGCAACTTGGGAACTATTAAGGAAATCGCCAAAATGGCAAACATTGTACGTCAATCCAAGCGGAGACGGATCGTCAAAAAAAGATCCTCGACGGACATTGATACTAGTCCGACCGCGTCCGCGGAAGATATATGTATGATCTCAACCGAGATGTATTGGATGATGAGGACGACATACAACATCTAATCGGAAAGAAAAAAAAAACAAAGGCCCGAGCATCGGGCTCAGGATCCGGCTTGGTTCCAACTCACGTTGAAGTCGGCCAAAAAATGGTCAAACAAATGGAAGAATCTAACGTGAGAGAAAGAGAGAAGTTTAATCGGAAGATAGAAAAAGAAGAGAGAAAAATAAGAGATGGAAATTCTCGCCCTCAACCTTAATCAAATCATTGGCCAACGACGAGTCTTTCACGAGATGAAGGCGAAATATGAAATCGAGTAGTTTTATTTATATTATTTGAATTTTATGTAACTTTTATTTACTATTTTTTTTTTATTATTTGAATTTTTATTTATATCTTTTTTTAATATAATTTTAATAATTAATATTATTTCAATGAATATAAAATTAGAATTTGTATTTAATGCTCACATCATCCCCACTCACTTAAGTATTTCCTTGCTAAGTGAAGTTGGTGTTAGAGTTGATGGAGATGACGTGACGCCACGTGGCAACCACTTTTCCCCTCATTAAACTCTCACTCACTAAAGTATACCACATGCTCTTAGCAATAGTAATTATGTGTATTTAGTAAAACAACTTTTTTACGCTTATAAACACGTAGTAGTGTTGTTCATTCGTAAGCTACCGCAACAACAAAAACTCTCATCATTGGTATAGTGATCACAACATACCTTACAACATCTAGGTGGTGGAACCTTAAATCAAGTCACACGTAATGATCTTCTCTATAAGCATTCTAATGTTGTCAATATGTCATCAATGTAACTTCTCATTATCTAACCATTTTATCATGTTGCTTTCTTCTATTCCACCTCTAAATCCAAAATGTTAATATTGGATGAGGATCTTTATCTAAATACCGTAACATGATAAAATCATTAGATGACGAGAATTTACAGCGACTACATACCAACAACACTAGAAAGCTCATACCAAATATCATAACATGTGTTTCTACTAGCCTCCACATAGTAGCACGTGTAAGTGAGATTGTATTGCTCATATTAATATAAATATGAATTAGAGAGGTTGTCTTATTATATTAGAGATACAATTCTATTTATATTTAGCATCGCATATGCATGTTTACAAATAACAATAGCGTGTACGTCAATTCCCATTTAAATAATACAAATAAAATTAGCGTGTACGTCTAATCCCACTTAAATAAAAGATGCTCATGTAGATGAAGATATATATTTGTATCTAACTATTTTATTATATATGAAGGTATGAAATATATAGGAAAATATAATAAAAAATCAACATATTTTTTGTTTTTTCTCATAAAAGTCACTTAATAAACTTCTGCGTATAAAAAAACCAACACATTTTTTTTTCTCACAAAAGTCATTCAACAAAATTTTGTACACAAAAACCAACATATTTTTTAGTTTTTGTTACAAAAATCTCTCGACAACTAAAGGAAACCGACCAACAAATTCATTCTATAAAGAGATTATTTGCAATCAAACTAAAACCATTTCGTAAAAATACCTATGAAATCAGTGAAAACACATAAACAATCGAACTTTTTTGCAATCGAATCACTTGTTTTACTCTTGCTTTTGTCGGTCGGTTTCCTTTGACTTGCTTTTGTCGATTCATTTGCTAAGGTAAATAGTTGCTGATTGACTTTTATTAGAAAAACAAGAAAGTATATTGGTTTTTATATGCAAAAATTTGTTGAATGACTTTTGTGAGAAAGAAAGAGATACTATATTGGTTTTGTATATATAAAATTTTGTAATTTTGTGAGAAAAAACAGAAATCATGTTGATTTTTTATGGGATTTTTTCAATATATCTTACTACTCTAATAAATGAAAATCTTTTCAGGACATGTGTCACTCTCTGGTTACTCCTCATCTTTATTTTCCCGCCTCTCTCTTCTATTAAATATTAGATTTTCTATTTCTCTATCTTATTAAATAATAATCTTTATATTAATAAATCTAATTACGAATACTTATTATTTACTTATAAATAGTTATTATATCATAAATCAAATAAACTTAATATGAACTAACATTTATCAATTAAATTAAAAAATTAATACTTAGTTGAAAAAAATATTTTAAAAACTAACTTAACAGACCTTATAACTGTCACGACAAATTACATTTTTTAAAAACATATTTTGACAAACGTGTTTGTTAACAAATTACATTATATTTTATTCAACCGATGTAATATACTGGTTTATTCAACCCGTGTATTACACGGGTTTTTAAAAATATAAAATTTTTATTACTAAATATATAACATTTTATTTATTAGGTAGAGGGTAGGCTAGAAAGGGATAAAACCCTACAAAGTCTAGGAAGGAATCTGGGCCATTAGATCATAGTCATTTGTGGTGAAGATTAACGCGGTAACATTTTGGTAAATAGATGAAACTTGGAAACCACCAGGAGGGGTAGGATATGAAGATTCAACCCCAAAAGCTTGCACATGCAAGTCACATGCCATTTCCCCACTTTTTTAAAACATCTATAACTTTTTTATACGTCAATATTTTGTTTTTAAAATTTCACCATAAAATCAAACGTTTTTTTATCTTTCCAACGAGTATAGTATTGCTATATATATTCTTTTAAATCGTTTTTGTTTAAGTTACATTAAAGTGGGTTTTTTTCAACATGGTGTTTTACATCTGTGGTGTTTTACATCTATGGTGTTTTCAACTGGGTATTTTTTAAGATTGAGTTTTTTTTCTAGTCATGGTGTTTTTCAACAAACATCTGTGGTGTTTTACATCTATGGTGTTATATATTCTTTTACATCGTTTTTGTTTAAATTACATTAAAGTGAGTTTTTTTCAACATGATGTTTTATATCTATGGTGTTTTACGTCTGTGGTGTTTTATATCTATGGTGTTTTATATCTATGGTGTTTTACATTTTTGCTGTTTTACATCTATGGTGTTTTCAACTAGGTATTTTTTAATATTGAGTTTTTTTTTCTAGTCATGGTGTTTTTCAACATGGAGTTTTAAAGGTCATGATGTTTTACACCTGGGGGCTAATTTGAATATGACGTTTTAGTTTTTTTGGTCATGGTGTTTTCACAATGGAAAATTTCAACATGGTCTTTTTTTGCTTTATTGGTCATGGTGTTTTGACGTGTTTGTGTTTATAAAGTTTTGCTTCAGTCATGGTGTTTTACACTTTTAACTTAAAATTTCAACACCATAAACATAAACTTGGTTAAGCCTGTGTTCGAATTAAAGTGAGTTTTTCAACATGGTGTTTTACATCTATGGTGTTATATATTCTTTTACATCGTTTTTTGTTTAAATTACATTAAAGTGGGTTTTTTTCAACATGATGTTTTACATCTGTGGTGTTTTACGTCTATGGTGTTTTACATCAATGGTGTTTTACGTCTATGGTGTTTTACATATGGTGTTTTACATCTATGGTGTTTTACATCGGTGTTTTCAACTGGATATTTTTTAACATTGAGTTTTTTTCTAGTCATGGTGTTTTTTAATATGGAGTTTTAAAGGTCATGATGTTTTACACCTGGGGGCTATTTGAACATGACGTTTTAGTTTTTTTTTGTCATGGTGTTTTCACAATGGAAAATTTCAACATGGTCTTTTTTTGCTTTTTTGGCCATGGTGTTTTGACGTGTTTATGTTTATAAAGTTTTGCTTCAGTCGTGTTTTACACTTTAAGCTTAAAATTTCAACACCATAAACATAAAATGGGTTAAGGCTGTGTTCGAATTAAAGTGAGTTTTTTTCAACATGGTGTTTTACATCTATGGTGTTATATATTTTTTTACATCGTTTTTGTTTAAATTACATTAAAGTGGGTTTTTTTCAACATGATGTTTTACATATGTGGTGTTTTACGTCTATGGTGTTTTACATCTGTGATGTTTTACATCTGTGGTGTTTTACATATATGGTGTTTTCAACTGGGTATTTTTTAACATTGAGTTTTTTTCTAGTTATGGTGTTTTTCAACATAGAGTTTTAAAGGTCATGATGTTTTACACCTGGGCCTATTTGAACATAACGTTTTAGTTTTTTTGGTCATGGTGTTTTTACAATGGAAAATTTCAACATGGTCTTTTTTTGCTTTTTTGGTCATGGTATTTTGACGTGTTTATGTTTATGGCGTTTTGCTCCAGTCATGGTGTTTTACACTTTTAGCTTAAAATTTCAACACCATAAACATAAACTTGGTTAAGGCTGTGTTAGAATTAAAGAAAGATTTTTTAACATGGTGTTTACATCTATGGTGTTTTTAACCGAGTGTTTTTTAACATTGAGTTTTTGTAGTCATGGTGTTTTTCAACATTAAGTTTTTCTAGTAATGGTATTTTTCACACGTGGGCCAATTTGAACAAGACATTTTAGCTTTTTTGGTAATGGCGTTTTCATTAAAGACAAATTTCAACATGTTCTTTTTTTTTTGCTTTTTTGGTTATGGTGTTTTGACGTGTTTATGTTTATGGCGTTTTTGCTTCTGTAACGGTGTTTTACACTTTTAGCTTAAAATTTCAATATCATAAACATAAACTTGGTTAAGCATGTGTTCGAATTAAAGTGAGTTTTCAACATGATGTTTTACATATATGGTGTTTTCAACTGGGTGTTTTTCAACATTAAGTTTTTCTAGTCGTGATGTTTTTCAACAAAGAGGTTTTTAGGTCATGGTTTTTTACACCTAGATGCCAATTTGAATATGGCGTTTTAGTTTTTTTTGTCATGACGTTTTCACAATAACAAATTTTAACATGATAATTTTTTGCTTTTTTAGTCATGATGTTTTGACGTGTTTATGTTTATGGCGTTTTGTTTATTTTATGGTGTTTTACACTTTAGCTTAAAATTTCAACACCATATACATAAAACTCCATAAAACACCATAAAAACTCTCAATTTCAAACAACACACATCTATGGTGTTTTCAACTGGGTGTTTTTTCAACATTGAGTTTTTCTAGTTATTGTGTTTTTCAACAGAGAGTTTTTTGGGTCATGGTGTTTTACACACAGATGCCAATTTGAATATGGCGTTTTAGTTTTTTTTGTCATGACGTTTTCAAAATGACAAATTTTAAAATGGTATTTTTTGGATTTTTTAGTCATGTTGTTTTAACGTGTTTATATTTGGCGTTTTGCTTTTATATCGTGTTTTACACTTTAGCTTAAATTTCAGTACCATAAACATAAAACTCCATAAAACACCATAAAAACTCCCAATTTCAAACAACACTCAGTTGGTATTTTTTTTTTGAAATATAGCAATATCATACTCGTTGGAAAGATAAAAAGACGCTCGATTTTATGGTGAAATTTTTTTTAAAAAATAATTACGTATAAAAAAGTTATGGACGTTTTTAAAAAAAAAGAGAAATTACATGTGACTTGCATGTGCAGATTCCTTCATTTGTTTAAAGACTTTTGACCCAATTGTCCTTTCCCTCATTTTTCTCCCATTGTACACATGTCGTGCTATGGTTACTTCTTACACTTTGTAGGGTTTTAACTCTTTGTAGCCTAACCCTCCTCTCTCTCTCTCTCTCTATATATATATATATATATATATATATATATATATATATATATATATATATATATATATATATATATATATATATATGGGGAATAGATCATTTGAGAACTCCTAAATATTTTAAGAACTCCAGAGAACTCGTCAAAAAACCAATCAAAACATTTTTTTTACTAACTTTATTAATATAATACACCATAAAAAATGAATTTTTATATGCATATTTACATGTATTCATATATTAAAAAAAATATACACGTATGTAAGTTTATGTGTATCAATTTTTTTAAGAATAATTTATAGAGAAGAAGAGATGTATTAATTGGAGATATAAATCATGTTTTAAATTTTTTTTTATAAATTGTTGAGTAAATTACACAGATTGTCCTTTAATTATATTAGAAATTACACTCTATGTCCTTTGACTTCAATAAGTACACAATAAGTCCTTTTTTACATACTTTTACACACTCTATGTCTTTTACACTAACTGATGTTAAGTTTTTTAGTTAAGTTTTGACATGTGCCTTACAATGAGGGTATAATAGTCTTTTTACTCATTAAAGGACGATTTATGTAATTTTTAAAAACATTCCCACTCCCATATCCCCTTCTTCCCCAAACCTTCCCCCATCTCCTTCTTCTGTTGCACTGATACGTAACAGGTTCAAGGCACTCTTTTCCTCCGACAACGGTGTCGCAATTTCTTTTGGGATATATATATATATATATTATAATCATTAACCAACTTTATCATTTTACACATTTTAAGCCAACCAAACCAAAGCACCCTTTATTCTGATCATTCAAAAGCTTCAAACAACTACTTCACAAAAAAAGAAACCACTGACCCAATATTCTCACCTCCATCCCCTCTCAAATACAACGAAGAAAGCTCACCGTCTGGGGTTAGGGTTTGGATGATTTTTATCTACCGACGAAATCGTGCCCATGAACCAGCTTATTCGCGACGAATCTTCAGTCTCGAAAGCCATCTTGAACCTCATCTCCGGGCACCAGTGAATCCGCATTGCCGCCTTTTCCGTTGACGCTTTTACACAAAACTCAGGCGTGCTCGCTCGAGGGTAATAAACCACCTCGAATGACCGCCCAGCGACCGCAAGATTTGTCGCTTCAATCACGGACTCCGCACTCACTTTCCCGGGATTTCCGTACCCACCAACCGCAGTATTCCACCGTTATCCTTAAACCCCCTTTCAATACCCCTCTTCGCCCTCCGAATCCCGACACAAAGATCCCCGTTATCCGCTCTAAAAAACACAATTGAATCACCAACGACTAGCTTCTTTTGGTTGACAAAATTACTCCAACCGATGGTCAGAAGATAGTATATAATATATGTAGGTATCATGTATAGTTCATTATGCACAATGACAAAATTCGAGGTCTTCAACGGCGATCTGGTGGGTGTCTCGGTCGGAGAGCTTGGAGAGTGAAGTCAAAATTCTGTGTTGATCATGGCGAGATGGGAAGAAAGAGAAGAGGGGGAAGGTTTGGGGGAAGAAGAAAGGGATGGGGGAGGTTTGTTGAAGAAGGGATGGGGAAATGTCTTTTAAAATTACATAAACTGTCCTTTAATTAGTTTGACCATTATACCCTCATGTGTAAGGCATATGTTAAAACTTAACTGAAAACTTAACACCAGTTAGTGTAAATGACATAGAGCGTGCAAAAGTATATAAAAAAAGGACATGTGGTGTACTTATTGAAGTAAAAGGACATAGAGTATAATTTCTAGTATAATTAAAGGGCAATCTGTATAATTTACTCTAAATTGTTTTATATTGTATTAATTGGAGATATAAATTTTCCCTATATATTGCGCAGTGTGAGTTTTTACGTTGAGATAGAAAGGGATATGGTTGTAACAAACAATAAACCACACTCTTTGACAGAGATCCACAACAGATTTCAAACAAACGAAATTCTTCGAGGAAGTCATAGACGCATCAATCTCATTTTTACAATAATTTGATACGTTTGTCGAAAAACTTTAATGTATAAAATCCTTTATATGACTTATATTAAACATAGTCTCTTGCAACGATTTAACATTTTTTAGTTACACTCAATAACTTTATACACATGATTTAAAAATATTTCCCGATCTTACAAGTTTTATGATACTTAAGAAACTTGTTAGTTGTAACATCCCGAAACTTAGAACGTTTTTAGTCTGGAAACGAAAACATTTTTTGTTACACTCGATAACTTTATACATATGATCTAAAAATATTTTGCGATCTCACAAGTTTTATAATACTTAAGAAATTTGTTAATTGTAACATCCCGAAACTTAAAACGTTTTTATAAAAGTAGTCGGGAAACGAAAATTTATAAACGGTCGAGGGTCGAACGAGATTAAAATGCGAAAAAAGAAAAAAGGAGGGGGAGGAGGCTATAACCCTAGCCGACACCTCCATGCCCCCTCACTTTAATCATTTTGATCCAACCAAGAGAGAGAAAGTGAGAGAGACGAAGTGAGTGAAAGTCGACTTTCGGGCTAAGAAGCTCAAGGATCGTTGGTCTTTACCTTCTGATCGTTTAGCAAGAAGAATCAAGCGAAAACAGGTAAGAAATTACCCTAAATATGAGTTTTTTTGTCCAAGTAGGTTTTAATGGGTTTTATACATAAAGCACGGGTTTTTACGGGTTATACGAAAAAAGGAACATAAATCTGGACTCACGAGAGTAAACCACACATTTTGAACGTAAAAAGTAAGAAGCATGAATGTAAAAAGCTTGAGCCGCCATCTTCATGCAGAAACTAGGGTTTCTACTGTAGAAGACGACCAGGCGAAACTGGCCTAGTTTCGCCTAGCTATAGTTTCATTGAGCACAGATTCACTTAGTCAAAAGTTTCGCTCAGTTTTAGTTTCGTTGAGACTAACAGAAGCGAAACTGGCTCAGTTTCGCTTTGATCCTGGAAACGAAACTAACTTGTTTCGCTTTACACTTATGAAAGTATAGAATTAATGATATATTAATTATCAATTCAGATATTGAGCGACGATTACTCGACCAGTTCCAACTACACAGAGGATAGCTTGACAGGTTAGTTTCTAGATTCACCTTTTAAATGTATTAAAATTATTTAGGCTGGAGTGCATACTTTTGTGTTATGGATATTGTATGGTTAAATGTTTTATGTAGAGTCATATCTTAATGTATAAGCTGTTGTCATTTATTGTTTGTTTAAACAAGTTTAGACTAGTTTACTTTCTGTCATTTCATTAAATGTAATTTCAGTTTTATGTAATTTACTGTTTTTATTTCTAAGTCTGGGCCATCGAAACTACTTAGTTTCGATTGAGTGTGTTCAATCGAAACTAGTAGTTTCGATAGATGGTAGTTTCGACAGTATTTGTATCACTTGTAAATGGTCAATCGAAACTAGTAGTTTCGATTGAACATAGTTTCGATACTGTCACTACTATAAATAGCCTAGTTTGAGAATGTTTAGGGTGTGAGTAGCGGCTGTAACCCTGAACCTTCTCTTTCACATTTTTCCTGAATCAATACAATTTGCAGTTGTTTATTCACTGTGTTCTTACACTTTCATACCATTTGCGTGTTGATTCAAACTGTGGTTAGCCTGTTATCTTCACCAACACTGTTTCTATTATCTGTTTCACCACCATACACACAGTTTCCGCCTGTGTGTGTGTGTAATCGATCAAATCAGTGATTTCAAGAGAAATCTGGACCTACAATTGGTATCAGAGCTTTATGCTCTAGTATTTTTGAGTGTTATCAGGTTTTGTGATCAATTCTAGGTGATTTGTGAGGTATTTTGAGCTTATTTCGGGTTTTTGCACATCTATTCTCGGAAGTACTGTTTCATCGATTTCCAAGGGTTTTTGCTCGTATTTTCAGAATCGGAAGTTGGATTAGTGATCAGGAGGGTTAGTCGAAGGTTTTCGCCGGATTGGTTTGTCATTTCTGCTCTATTGATTTCTGGAGCTTATCATCAATGGAGTATTTCTGAGCTTGGAGAAGAAGGCATCGAAACTACTGGGGACAATTTCTGATTTCCGTTGATCATCGAAACTTCTTGTCTACTTTTTGTCGGGAGAAGGTACTATCGAAACTAAATTTTGTCTTATCTCTATCGAAACTGTGGTTATCGAAACTAGTTATTTCGATAAAAGCTGTCCTATCGAAACTAGTTTCGATAGAAGTTGACCTATCGAAACTAGTTTCGATAGAAGTTGACCTATCGAAACTAGTTACTGTTTTAGTTTCGATTCAAAATATTATGGCCACTTCAAGTTCAACAGAACATTCTGGGGGAAATAGACCACCTGTTCTTGTGTCCACAAGAGATTTTGATGACTGGACTAAAAAGATGAAGCTTTTCTTTCAATTTCACGATTATACACTGTTGAATTCTATCACCGATGGTCCCCACAAGCCCGTAACTACCACTGCTGATGTTCAACGTCCTAAGCTAGTATCTGAGTATGATGAGAAAGATCTTGCCTTGATTGCCCGAGACAACAAGGCCTATGGGACTATTGCCATGGCTCTTCCTATGGATATTTTCAACATCTTTGCTGAGTACACAACTGCCAAAGACTTATGGGCTGCACTGTGCACAAGATATGAGGGAAGTGAGGATGTCAGGGAAAGCAAAAGAGATCTGATCAAGAAACAATATGCGATGTTCAGCAGTGTAAGGGGAGAATCAATATCTGATTTGATCAACCGTTTCTCAAGCATTGTATCAAGGTTGAAGGTAATGGGAGTTGAGTACCCTACTCTTGATCTGAACAAGAAACTCCTAGATTCTCTTCCTGATGAATGGAATATGTATCGAATCATGATCAAAAAGACTGAGAATCTAAGTGCTCTGTCTCAACAGGAAGTCTATAGCATTCTTGAATCTTATGAAATTGAAATTAAGAAGGGAGCAGTCACCCCATCAAATCAGCCTGGAAACACAGCTCTCATTGCTGGATCAAGCTCATCCGGTAGCCCATACTTTCAGACTGATGTCCCTCCTTCAGCTGCTGCAATTAAATCTACCAGCTCCTCAAAAGACTATCACCATGATTCCTGATGAATATGTCCCAATCATGACTGCTTTCATGTCGTGCTATGATGCACTGATCTCTAGAAATCTAACACCGGTTAGCTTTCAACCTGATGACTTGGAGCAGATTAATCCTGATGATTTGGAGAAAATGGACATTGACTGGTGCATGGCCATGTTGACCTTAAGAGCCAAAAGATTCATCAAAAGAACTGGCATAGACAGATTCAAGCAGGGAAAGACTCTTGGGTTTGATATCAAGAAGGTGAGATGCTACAATTGTGATCAGCTGGGACACTTTGCCAGAAACTGCAAGGAACCGTCCTCCAAGGATCAGCAAGAGAAGAAGATCTCCTCTGGAAAACAAGCTGTCAATCCTCCAAAGACAAACACATCTTCAAGCTCCACAACTCTTGTGTGTCAGGCTGATGGACATTATCATTGGGGAGACCAAGCTGAGGAAGCTGCTGATAAAGCTTTGATGGCTGATGTAGAGGACATGGGCAAGTGTGTCATGATTGAACCTGCTGAGGATCTCACTGCTGTGCCTGCTGAGGTTATTTCTAAACTGTGTAATTCTAGATCTTGCTTGAATGAAATTCAAAAATACAGATTCATCAATCAAGCCTTGATTGATGAACGAAATCACATTAAGGTGATGTATGACTCTGTGACCAAAAATGAGAAACTTTACTTAAAGAAAATTCGTGATATTTCTGGTGAAAATCGTTCTTTAATTGTGCAACTCAATACTCAAACCATTAATAATACAATTTTAACAGAAAGAGTCCAAAAGGCAGAAAAAGCCAAATTACAAGTTGATCACATGGATATGGATCAGAAAATTCTGTTTGGATTAATTGATAAACAATTTAATAGAAAAGGCACAGAAGGTCTTGGGTATAACTCTCATCCACCTCCTTATTCTAAATCAGGGAGATTTGCTGATATGCCTACTCCACATGTTTCCACACCTTTTGTTTGCACATTATCTCCTGATGATTATATTACATCCTCTGATTCTGACAGTTTTGCTTCTTGTGCAGAGTCAAATTGTGTAAATTCCGAAGATGATTGTGATAAGAGTGCTAATGATAGAACTATTTTAAAAGAACTTGAGTCGGATGAATGTAATAATATGTCCGTGTCAAAACCAAATATTTGTGAACATGTTAAAAACTTGTATTTTGATTCTATGCCTGCTGAGCATACGGGTTTGGGATGTGATGTTTCTAAATTTAAAAATGTCTTGCCTTTCGTTCCTAAATCTTTGAATGTTATGCCATGTGTTACAAAATTTAAAAGTGCAGGAATTATTGTGAATGATGTACCACATGAAACCATGAGCAACATGGAATTTTTCAGATTAAAGGAAGCACATCGTCCTCAAGACAACGTTATTGATGAGAGAACCGTTTCATGTTCAGATTCCTCAACATCACAATCATCTTCATCTTGTGATGACTATTATCAGGCTAAGATATCTTGTGAAAACGTCTGTTTTAGTTGTGGTGCCTCAAATCATGTTTCAAAAAGTTGTAAATTGACAACCACAAATTCTAATGAAAAATCGCCTTCCGAAAGTTCATTAAATTCATACATGTTGCCTAATTCTTCTCACAGTAGAAAATCTATGCGTAAAAGAATTAAAAATGCTAAAAATCATTTAAAACGAACGTGGAAAATTAAAAATAATGTTCTATTTGATGACCGTGTTTCATCAAAGGATAGTTGTAATTTTGATTCCAATGAGATGTCATATACTGACACTAAGATATCTTGATTGAAACAATGTTGGTCAAAACGTATAAATGGTTCGTTGTGTATAGGGTCAATCAAGAAGAACCGGTGATAACATCTGGCATGTAGATAGTGGATGTTCAAGACATATGACTGAGCACTTTAACTTGCTGCAAGATTATCATCAAATTGATGGAGAGTATGTTGCTTTTGCTGGAAACCCAAGAAGAGGAAAGATTGAAGGACAAGGAACAGTATCAAATGGAGTAAATAGTCTGGAATTTGTCAACTTTGTTCCTCAGTTGAAATACAATCTGATGAGTGTTTCACAGATTTGTGACAAGGACTTCTATGCCTTATTCAATTCAAAAGAATGTCTTATCTTGAAGCCAGGAGTGGTGATTCCGAAAGAACTTATTCTCATGCGTGCTCCCAGAAGATACAACACATATAGCTTGGATATGAACAACCCATCGAGCATTGAATCGTGTTTTCTCTCAAAGGCTTCTGAAGATGAATCTTTCCTGTGGCATAAGAGGTTGGGACATGTCAATTTCAAAACAATGAATCGACTAGTTCGAGGCAACCTAGTCACTGGATTACCTCTCAAAGATTTCACTCCTATGGAACACTGTATCTCATGTTTCAAAGGAAAACAACACAAATCTTCACATAAGCCTAAAACCACCAATTCCATTGACTCTCCTCTCCAATTGCTTCACATGGATCTTTTTGGTCCGGTGAGTGTCATTAGCCTTGGACGAAAGTCATACTGTCTGGTGGTAACAAATGATTTTTCTCGATTCACTTGGGTGTTTTTCTTAGCCACAAAAGATGAGACACCAGAGACTTTAAAAAACTATCTGCTTCAAATTGAGAACCTCTTCAATCTAAGTGTGAAGACTATCCGCAGCGATCATGAAACGGAATTCAAAAATGCAACTCTTGATTCCTTCTATGAAAGCAAAGGAATTTCTCGACAATTTAGTGCACCTCGTACTCCTCAACAAAACGGTGTAGCTGAAAGAAGAAATCACACTTTAATTGAAGCTGCACGAACTATGATTTTTGACTCTAAGCTTCCCGTGACTTTCTGGGCTGAGGCGGTCAACACTGCATGTTTTGTGCAAAATCGGGTTCTTATTACTAAAAGTTGCAACAAGACACCTTATGAGATCATGTACAAACGCAAGCCAGTTATTGATTTCTTCAGAAAATTTGGGTGTGTGTGCACAATGTTGAACACTTCAGATCAGCTCAACAAGTTTGAAGCCAAAGCTGATGAATGCTATTTTGTTGGTTACTCATCCAATCAACGTGCTTTTCGTGTCTACCATAAGAAGAAAAGGATAGTGATGGAGTCCATTGATATCAATTGGCATGAAAACAATCATACGGACGCAGGAGACGGTCCCAATTGGCTCTTTGACGTCGATTAAGTTTTTAAGTCATTTAATCTTCCTGATTTCTCTATTGAATCAACTCATGCTAATCCTTACTTCTCTGTGAACAATATAGGGAACATAAATGATCAAGGCTCTTCTTCATCTGCTCAGGTTGAAATTCCTGTGGTTGCTAATGCTGAATCTAATATGGAGTCTTCTGGTTCTGGTGCAACAAGTGAAACTGTTGAAGACAACTCCATTCCAATAATAGATGTTGCACCACAATCACCTGCTGAAGATCCTATTAATGATATTGCCGATCCTCCTGCTGAAAATCTTACCAATTTGGAAGAAGTCGTGGAAGAAGATGAAATTCCTCAACTGCGAATTCACAAGATTCATCCCACCAATAACATCATTGGACCACTCAATGTGGGTGTTAGTACCCGAAGTGCCTGTGAAGCATTTGAAAACAGCATGTTTTCCTGCTTCATCTCTCAAACTGAACCAAAGAACATTAAAGCAGCTCTACTGGAAAACAGCTGGGTGGAAGCAATGTAGGAAGAGCTACAGCAATTCTCAAAGCTACATGTGTGGAATTTGGTGGATCTACCCAAGAACAAAGTTCCAATCGGTACTCGTTGGGTCTTTCGCAACAAAAAGGATGAAGGCGGCACTGTGATTCGAAATAAAGCTCGTCTGGTGGTTCAAGGTTTCTATCAAGAAGAAGGGATTGACTATGAGGAAGTCTTTGCACCAGTGGCTCGTTTGGAAGCCATCAGAATGTTTCTCGCCTATGCAGCCTACATGGACTTCACCGTCCATCAAATGGATGTCAAAAGCGCATTTTTGTATGGCAAAATTCAAGAAGAAGTATATGTCAAGCAGCCGCCGGGTTTCATTGATCCTAATTTTCCAGACCGTGTTTACAAGTTAGACAAAGCATTGTACGGTCTTCACCAAGCACCTCGTGCGTGGTATGAAACTTTATCAAAGCATCTGATTGAGAATGGTTTCACACGAGGAGCAATTGACCAAACTTTGTTCAAACGGAAGGAGGAAAAGGACACAATCATGGTGCAAATTTATGTGGATGATATCATTTTTGGATCTACAAATCCCCGTCTCTGCAAAGAATTTGAAGAAGTGATGCGATCTAAGTTTGAGATGAGCTCCATGGGGGAAATGAAGTTCTTTTTGGGACTACAAGCTGATCAGTCTGAGTCAGGAATCCTTATCCATCAAGAAAAATACGTAAAAGAAATCATGACCAAGTTCAAAATGGATGATTCCCATCCAGTAAAAACTCCTGTGGAAGTTCGACATTGTTTGACTCCTGATATAGATGGGGAAAGCGTTGATCCGCATCTATATCGCTCTATGATAGGATCTCTCATGTATCTCATGGCCAGCAGACCCGACATCATGTTTGAAGTGTGCTTGTGTGCACGTTTTTAGGCTAATCCTAAACTCTCTCATTTATCTGCTGTCAAACGTATTTTAAGATACTTAAGGTATAAGCCAAAATTGGGTCTGTGGTATCCTAAAACTGACTTGTTTGATCTTGTGGCTTATTCAGATTCAGACTACGGGGATTGCAACTTAGACCGAAAATCCACTTCTGGAGGTTGTCAATTCCTTGACAACCGCCTTGTCTCATGGCAATGTAAGAAACAATCCACCGTTTCCCAATCCACCGCCGAAGCCGAATACATTGCCGCAGCCCTCTGTTGTTCCCAAGTCAGATGGATACACCATCAGATGCTTGACTATGGGATCACATTCCATGAGACACCCATTCTATGTGACAACACTGCCGTTCCCCATATCACCAAAAACCCTGTTCAGCATTCCAAAACCAAACACATTGAAATTAAACATCATTTTATTCGTGACTGTGTTGAAAAGAAACATATTCGAATTGTTGAAGTCAAAACTAATAAACAAACCGCAGACATCTTCACAAAGGCTTTTGACTCTACCAGATTTGCCCAACTGGTGGAAATGCTTGGAATGATCAACTTTCATTAAATTGTGTAAATAATTTTTCTATTTTTTATTATTTTATTTTTTATTAATTCTGTTTAAACTGTCTAAGAAAATTCCAAAAAGATTTTATTTTTTTTTAACAGTATCCACGCAAATCTTTTGGGGGAGAAATATAATATTTTAATATTGAAAAGAATTGTTGTATATAATCTTACAAGTTGCAAGAAAAAAATTGAATCTGACCTTTGAGAAATGATAGTGTCTGATCTCATCTTTTGGACATGGAATAGACCAACAGCGATGGTGTTTACTGAGGTATAGCTGGTAGGCCCGACATATGGTTAAAACTTGTAAGTAGTGTGAAAACCTAATATATATCTCATACTTGTGTGCTTGAATCCATTATTGAAACATCTAACCCATTTTTATATCTAAGAAAACCGATTCAATCAGATACAGGCTTACGTATTGGATTCCTATTCATACGCCAAGTGACCGTCAATATAACGATATTTACCACCGATGACCCCGTATGTTTTGCTTATGCAAAGATCTCGGGTGCTCATCCTTTTCCCATCCACTTGGATGATTTGACCCCGTCTGTTTTGCTTACGTAAAGATCTCGGGTGTTCAACATTTTTCTATCCGCTTGGATAATTTTACGACTTCTTCTGTTTTGCTTACGCAAAGATCTAGAATGCTCGTATTTTTTTAATATCTACTTGGATATTTTTTATTTTATTTTTTCTAAATCCACTTGGATATCTTATTTTAATTTGATGGTATTTTGACATTACTAAGACGGTACCTTGGTTAATCAGAAAGAGATGATATGATGAAGATGGGTACTTCTTGAGGATTGAGAGGTTTTTTAAAATCATTTTATTTTAATATATGGGGTACACTTTGTATGTTGCTTAAATGGTACCTTTTAATCACATGAAATCTCTGTACAAACAAATGTTCGGGTTTACTTTGCACAAATATCAGCTATCTTCAGGGACTCACAGTAGTGAATTACAAAAGGAAGTGTTTCAAGAGACTGACCAGATCTGATCTCATGTTGGATCTTTTTCAAGAAGAAAAGGGTAAATATCTTGTGTATAATTTTATTTATATATCGAAACTAGTTGTACATATCGAAACTACTTTAAACTATCGAAACTAGTTGTACATATCGAAACTACTTTAAACTATCGAAACTAGTTGTACATATCGAAACTACTTTGAACTATCGAAACTAGTTGTACATATCAAAATTAATTTGAACTATCGAAACTACTTTGTGTATATCGAAACTACTTTGAACTATCGAAACTAGTTGTACATATCGAAACTACTTTGAACTATCAAAACTAGTTGTACATATCGAAACTACTTGAACTATCGAAACTACTTTGTACATATCGAAACTAGTTTGTCCTATCGAAACTAGTTGTTTCGACAGGGGCAATTTTGTCTTTTGTCTCACGAGAATTAAAAGCCTTCATAAGCAATCCCTCCCGTCATACTGATTCTTACTCATATTTTTCAAAACCTTTTCGCCTTCTCCGTCTTTCACACAATCTCTCAAATCGTCGGTCTGGGTTGCAAGATATCAACTGATTTTCCCCGTTGTCTCTATCGTCTCCATCATCATGTAACGTCTCACAACCTCCTTTTGATGATTTTTGCAAATACGGCAGATCCAGGGTTTCAAAAATTAAAATTTGTTCGACTAAATCTTCATAATAATAGTTGTTTGTGTGCTTCTCTATGTTTGCATACATTTCAATACTGATATATCTTAGAACTCACGATTATTTGTGTATTCTTACAGATAACAATTCACATTCGGTAAGATGAAGCTCCGTCACTTACAGGCCACTCTAAACCTTTCTTTTAAATTGTTTATACCAGTCTGAGTATAACGAATCAGAGGGGTTTGGGTTTCAAAACCAAGTAGTTTCGATAAAAGGGTTCAACACTTTCAAAATTATCTTAAAAATTTTCAATCGAAACTACTAGTTTCGACACCCAAACTTGCCCTAGCATCTCCGATCGAAACTAGATAGTTTCGATAAGTTCATCTCCATCGAAACAAGTTGTTTCGACAGTTTTGATCTCCATCGAAACTAGTTGTTTCGACAGTTTTGATCTCCATCGAAACTAGTTGTTTCGACAGTGTTGATCTCCATCGAAACTAGTTGTTTCGACTGTATTGATCTCAATCGAAACTAGTTGTTTCGACAGTTAGGACTTCAAATTTTTTTCTAAGTGTTGATATATCTTGTTTCGATTAAGTATTTTCAGAAATCTTACTTATTGTGCAAAATTGATAAACTTTACAGGTATGGATCTCTTATTTGTGAAAAGACACAATGTCTGTGCATTCCTCAATGCCAATGATCCTAAGGCTGCAGAGTTCATTTCTGTACTAAATTTCCTGGCAAACTCCAACATTAGCTTTGCTATCAGCAATAATCTGCCGGTGTTTGAGACAACTATAAGAGAATTCTGGGAGACTGCAGAAATCATCACAATTGAGAATATAGAGCACATTAGAGCAACTGTGCGTGGCCAAGAAGTCTTACTTTCTGAAGCTACAATTAGAGAGGTGCTTCAGTTTAATGATAATCCAGATTCACCTATTGAATTCCCAATTTTCTATGTTAAAGAATGCTTTAGTAGGTTGGGTTATCCAGATGAAATCAAGAGTGGCCAGATAATCAAGAACTCCTTACCAAGCCACTGGAGATATATAGTGCACGTGTTTATTCACTGCCTATCAATAAGAAAAGGAGGGTTTGATTCAGCAAACAGCATTCTGGGCTCAGCTATTCTGGGGATAATCAAGGGAAGAGATTACAACTTTTCTGGCTTCATATTCAGACAGTTAAAAGACAATCTAACTGGAGCCGTGAAGGAGAAATTCTTGGCATATCCTAGATTTTTACAAATTATCAGCAATCATATTCATCCTGAGCTGCAACAAGGTGGGAACATCTTTGTGTTCGATCACATGATTGCCAAGACTCTCAGCTACATGAGGAGTACTAACAAGAGAACCAACAGGGCAATAGCTGACGTTCCCCTGTTTGGTCATATCATTGGTGAAGAAGAAGAATTTATCCCTGACATTGACCCTGATCTTGAATAAGAGAACTCATCATCTGAAGAAGAAATGGAAGTTGATCAAGATCAAGGTAATGCACCTATTGATGAAGCTGAGATTGAGATAAACGTCCCTGAAATTCAAGAACAAGAACAACCCATCATTGAGCCTATGATAAAGGCTCCTTTTGTTGAACAAATTCAGATAGTTCAAGAGCCAGCAATTAATGTTGAAGCTGGCATGCATAGAGTTGAGGAGGAAGTCGCAGAATCAAGTGGAACTCTGGATGCAGGGATTTATAGATCTGACTACTACAAGTCTGACTCAGATGATAGAACAATGCATCCCGCATCTTCCTCTAAACGACAGGTTGAGTCAGGTTCTGATTTTGAGGAAGAAGAGCCTAAGGCAAAGAAAATCAAAACAGGATTTGAAGACTTGTCATCCTCAATAGATTCTCTATTAGCCACTCCACAACCATCTCCACATCCATCTTCACAACCATCTCCACAACCTACTCCACAACCCACTCCACAACCATCTCCACAACAATCACCCATCCATACTACTCCCACATCACCAACTCATGATTCAGCCTCTCCTGTACCAAGAGTTAAGACTCTAAGCCTTGAACTGAAGAAAATGCAGGATACGATTCAAAAGAAAGATGAAGAAATTGAAGGCTTGAAAAATAATTTGCATAATGTCCAGGAAGAGGTTAAAGACCTGAAGCTGGAAGTTGGGGGTTTACATACCCAGATTGAGGTCCAACAAACTCAACTTGAAACACAGCAGAGACTAATATCAAAGCAAAATGAAGAATTCAAGGCTTTAGCTGAAGCAGTAGAGCAGCTCAAAGCCTCAATGGTTAAACCTGTGCAAAAACAACCAACTACTTCAACAGCTCAGGGGGAGACCACATCTGTCATTGAACCCTCATCTCCTGACCTTGTGACTAATCCAGAATCTGCACTAACTATATTTGCTGGCCATATTGAAAAGACAAAAGAGGCGGTTAAAGTCAAAGTTGAAGGTACAGAACTAAACCTTCCCTCAGCTAGTGAAAGAAGAGATGCAAGGAAGAGAGGGAAAGGGACTTCCACTGAAATAGAGACCGTGATTCTTGATGAAGAAGACATCCCATCTGATGATGAGTTGAATGCCCTTTTAGAAGACATCGAAAACTTTGGGTATAATGATCTTTATCCAGAAATCCTGACCACTGAAGAAAAGGAGACTGAGCGAACTAGATACTTTACGAAAGACGGAGATGAAATTCAAACCTTATCTGACGAAGAAAATGGTGAAGAAGATGTTCAGATTAATCTCATCAAAACAGTCACTCCTGAACCAACCACTACAGTCTCCGAATCCGGTCCAGCACAAGATTCACCCTCGGTTGCTCCTGAACCTCCAACTTCAAGAAAGTCCTGGTTTAAGAAAATAATTCAGGAGGAAACTCCTAAGACATATGAATGGATAGCAGAGCATCAAGAACTAAAAAGGCCTCCAATTGGCTGGAAGTATGATGCTGAAAGGAAGCTCTTTATCATAAGAAGATATAGAGGGGGAGTTCAGCACTTTAAAAATATGACTGACTTCCAAACCCTTCCTTTCTATGACCTCAGGGATTTAGCTAAACTTCCACTTCAAAACCCTCGGAAGGTCATGATGGCTTATGACTTTGAGAAATTTCTGCATTCTCAAGTCAATAATGATTTCAAAGGAATGAAGCCTAGGAAAACTCAAAAGAAGATCTCAAAGACTAGGTTTCATCCTAAAACTAACAAGCCATATGTGTTCTTAAGGTACAAGCCTGCCCAAACACACAAGACCATCACCATTCCAAAATCTGTACCTGTCCAGCTACAAACTTTCAGAAAATGGTACTACGACCCAATTATTGGCAGTGCAATGATAGAGTGTGAGGGCAAGGAAGACACCACCATCTTTGAGCCCATGGAGCTGTTGAAGTTTCAGCCTGAAGATCGAGAAATTATGTTTCAGAATCACATTCAGGCATACAGTGATGAAGATGAAGCTGATGCTAAAGCCTACCAACGGGTTGTATCTCTCCATGTTAAACCTTTTATACCAAGGACAACTGAAGGACCAGCTGCTTGAAGAAGAGCTGAAGACGGTAATGCAACAGCTTAGGGGAGATTGTAGAGTCATATCTTAATGTATAAGTTGTTGTCATTTATTGTTTGTTTAAACAAGTTTAGACTAGTTTACTTTCTGTCATTTCATTAAATATAATTTCAGTTTTATGTAATTTACTGTTTTTATTTCTAAGTCTGGGCCATCGAAACTACTTAGTTTCGATTAAGTGTGTTCAATCGAAACTAGTAGTTTCGATAGATGGTAGTTTCGACAGTATTTGTATCACTTGTAAATGGTCAATCGAAACTAGTAGTTTCGATTGAACATAGTTTCGATACTGTCACTACTATAAATAGCCTAGTTTGAGAATGTTTAGGGTGTGAGTAGCGGCTGTAACCCTGAACCTTCTCTTTCACATTTTTCCTGAATCAATACAATTTGCAGTTGTTTATTCACTGTGTTCTTACACTTTCATACCATTTGCGTGTTGATTCAAACTGTGGTTAGCATGTTATCTTCACCAACACTGTTTCTATTATCTGTTTCACCACCATACACACAGTTTCCGCCTGTGTGTGTGTGTAATCGATCAAATCAGTGATTTCAAGAGAAATCTGGACCTACATTTTACACTACGAATGATAAATGACAATGTGTGTATAATGTGATTGAATAGTTAATACGGTTACTTCGGTAGACGGACGGATAATACGGCTACTTCAGTAGACGGTCGAATAATACGGCTACTTCGTTAGACGGATGAATAATATAGCTGCTTCAGTAGACGGACGGATAATATGACTACTTCCGTAGACATGCGATGATTGTTAATACGACTACTTCGGTAGATGGACGGTTCATACAACTACTTCGGTAGACGGGCGGATAATACGGCTACTTCGGTAGACGGACGGTGATAGTAATACGTCTACTTCGGTAGGCGGACGATGATATAAATACGACTACTTCTGTAGACGGATGGTTAATACGGCTGTCTTCATGACATACGGATGGCAAAGTAATCGGATGATCATCCTTATGTGTTCGACAGTTGAATGAAAGTAGAGTATGAAATGTTAAGTTTGAATGAATGAATGCGAAAGTAAGTTTGAATGAATGAATGTGAATGTACGTATGAATGATGATAGAAATGATGAATGTTTTAATGTAAAGAAACAATGTGTTACGTGAAAGGTGATTTACTTGATTGCTTAAAACTAGAACTCAACAGCGTTATCTGATTTTTTAGTATGCACTTTAGGTTGATAGTAGATAGAGAAAAAAGATGCTTAATAGATTGACGTAAAGAATTCACGAAGGCTACTCGGCGCAAGACTGACATCTCGCTCCTATGTTTATTGTTTAGAGTTTACGTTTGAATGTTTTTATTGTTTTTGACTGATTATGTAATGAATGATGTTTCCGCTGTGAAGTTTTATGTTATTCCAATTTTTTTAACGATGTTGCAAATGATTAAATCCAACAAATTAGGTCTCTCGGGTTTGGGGCCTTAGAAGTTGGTATCACAGCCAATAGTTTGAGAGATTCACACATTCGTCAAATTGTCTGAACTTAAACTGATAATGGGACTAAGAAGGGGATGTTAGTTAGAGTAGTCGGCCATGGAACAATGAAAGAGAGAAGACAGTCATTTCTTAGTATAGAACGTAGATAATGAATGTCTTAGTATAAAATGTAGACAGTAAATGCCTTAGAACAGGATATAGACAGTATGTGACTTAAAGTAGAAAGTGGGGACTTGGATACAAAAGTTACTCCTAATGGGGAATGTTCAGAACCGGAGCAGTAAAGTAAATTAGTAATTTCATACCGATCTTTGTAAATTAGTAATTTACGTTACTCGATGTGTTATCATGATGACACGAGTACTCCAAAGGCGTTGTCAACGGGTTTGGCAAGAACCTTCGGACTACAAAACTGATATGTGTGTTTGTCATTTAGCACGTTAGAGTCTCTTTGTCACGCACTTCTCTTTCTCTCTCTTCCGAAGTTCTTCGTAAATAGTTTTTCTTTAATACTTCAGATTTGTCGTTAAAAAACAATGGGGTCTAACAACATCTCGCTATGTATTGAAAATAATTTTGAAATAAACTTTTACTAAATTTGAGGTGCGGGGCATCGGATATCTCGTGAAGGAGGCTGATCTTTTTGAAAAGAAACTTATGGTGCGTGTAGGTTTCTTAGTTGCTTTAACTAATTCCTTTTTTTTTTGGCCATCAGGCCTTTGGTCCGGTGGTCTGGAGGTTTTGCCTTAGGCCTTTCCTCATGTGGAGGTCTCAGGTTCAATTCTCACAAGGTGCACTTCATAATTTCAGGAACACCCTCTATGGCAGGACTTGAACTCTGGGCTAGGAGGGGCTAGCGACATCCTAACCGACATGCCGTTCTAAAAAAAACTAATTCCTTTTTGAAAATGTTAAACTCGTGAGGTGAGTTGTCATTTTCTTCTTTTATTTTAATTTTTTGAAGATGTACGGACTTATTAGATTCAAAAGAACCGACTTGAATTTGTGTCTTTGGGGCTTTGATCATCACTAGCAAGTCTTTTAGCATCTCTTTTTGTTTCGGAGACATTAGCTTTATCACTTAGTTGAGTGTTACTTCAGCTAGCCAATTCAATATTAGTTATCTTGGTTAAGAAACTTGTTTTTGCTGATTGGATTTTGTCTAAGAAATAAGATAATTTTGATTTCGTTACAAAATTGTGTGAAAACCTTAATTAAAAATATACATATTTCACCACCCATCAATTATGCTATTAGAGCTCAGGCTCTTCTTATAGAAAACTTAAACCCTAAAATAAAACTTGAGTTAATAAGTTGACGATTGGGCTAGGAATGTGAATGTCACTATGGTTATTAGTGAAGGGATAAAGTATAAACTAACAAACAAGATAAAATTTATATGTTTATATTTGTAAAACAAATAAATAAATGAAAAAAGAAAATTAGTACATATGTTGAGCAAGCTGGTCTATGGCGAAATCTTTGATTTTGTTAATTCTTTACTGGTGATCCTTCCATATCTGCCTCGTGTCCTGGTGAACAAACTCTTGTATTTCTCGACTACACGATCCTTCTCTTCAACTAAACCTAGCGTCTCATATGATTCAGCAACCTTTTGTACAACAGATCGATCCGGGGGCTTACGACCATGAGATTCAAGGTCTTTAAAAAGCTTCACAACCTCTTCCCACATTTCATTTCTGTAATATACAAGTATCATAATATCACATACTTTCCAAGGCACTGATTGTGCATCGCGACTGAGTTTCTTAACCCATAACCCGTGTGCTTCTTCTACTCTGTGATCCATGTCTAACGCGCGTATTAACTGCCCATATGTTCCAACTGTAACACCCTGCCCCTTGCTTAGCATCCATTTAATAACCTGCACAACTTTATGCCATTGTTGAGTCTTCTCAAGGGTGATTAACGCTGTCTTGAGCCGTCCTATTGGGAACTCCTGTTCCTCTGCAACCCAGGCGTCAAGTGCACCATAGACCGCTTCTTTACTGTCATTAAGATCAGCGAGCGTCCTTACAAGATCACCGATTTTGTCTTTTTTAGACACATGGTGTGCTCTTCTGACCTTTTGCGTCCCTTCAACATCTTGACTCGTGGTTTGTTTGTTCAAGTGGTCCTGAAACTGATTTTCGTAGGCAGAGGTGTGTAGATGATATCGCGTCTTTGTGTTTTGACTGTAGCTAGAGATTGGCATCCTAGATAATACAAGTTGCCTGGTCGGTCTAATCAAACCAATTATCGCCTTGGACCTCAACATTGCTACAGATATATAGAATAGTGAAAACTCGTGTATTCCGGATCAACTATTTATTAGAGTTAAATACGGATAATTACAAAGAAAACCTAAATCAAATCATATCTCCTAAGTATAGTAAAGATAATTACGATAAACCTTAACTAACACATTTAAGGGAACCAACGGCACAACCCTAATGGCTCCAACAAATGAGTGACAGACAGCCACCTCATTTTCACCCAAATCCAACCCAAAGTACCCTAAGTGATAGGGCACAATCCTAAGTACCCTAACTTTTTTTTTCTTTCATTTTTTAAATTAAAACTAATTTCATTAATTTAAAAATAAATACATAACAATGAAAAAAATTTTACATAACGGCTACTTCCACGGGTACTTATACCCGAAACCCCTACCCACAAGCCTTGCGGCGGTGTACCCGAAGTGTGCCCTTATCTGGTTTTAAAATTGAGTTAAAGTGATAGCTGAACATCATAGATTCCTTTAAATACAAAACCGTAAAGAATCAATAAAAAACAAACACCATTTCAACACAATACATAAATCATTCAGGGAAGATTGATACAGTTAGACCAGAACAGCCGTATCGATATTTGTCAAAGCATTTTTAATTCTTTTCAAATCAGATGTAAGCATGCATAGCATTTCTAGATCTACAACAAAAAAATAACTCATCGATTCAAATGCTGAGTTTTAGGGTTTATATGGAATATAACTACGATATGTCCAAAATTAACACCGTCATGTCAAACAAAAATTATAATCATCAAAATCCGTGTAGGTATTGAAGGAAGGACTTACTCTTATTAACAGTCGAATTTCTTCCGATTTGGAAGACGATGTAAAATCTCGGCGGCGGAAAATGATGAAGCTTTAATCGTGGGCCAACTATCAAACTGGACATGATAAATGGGCCTTTAGTTTTAAGACATGATCAAAACAAAACTGGTTTGGTAAAGTTATTTCAGTTCAAATTTTTTAACATAAGAGTTAATTACTAAATTACAAATTTTAATAGTCGACGTAAGAGTTAATTACCTCGTAGTATAGCCCAGATTCTACTTTTAAGTCCCTAACTTTATAAAATTACATGGTTGAAATATAAACCTCCCAAATTAAACGTTTATTGATTTAAAAATTGGCTCAATCTTCAATCATCCTCCATGCGATTATTGGGTCAGTTCGAATTATTAGGTCAATGCTCCTGCATCATTTTAATCTTTATATGTATAGTTATTTTTACTCATATTCTGTTTTTCTCTTATAATATTAAAATATTGTCTTTTCGTACGATCCGAATATACCGTAGTGACGTGTTTTTTTTCTATGTTTCGGTATAAGTTTTATCCAAAACCAAGCCAGACTATGTTTCGATGTAATTTTATTCAAAACTAAGCTGAATCAAATTCTCTTTACGTGCTTAACCACGTCAGTGTCATCGCCGCAACGCATAACATCGTCTAATAGTTCATAAGGTTAGCGAATTCCATCTTTGGTTATAAACTATATGCGCTGGTTTACTTGATAAATCATATATCATTGTCCCTTTCTGGCTCATTTAAAACTTAGATTTGTTCAATTAGACAAGTTATTGGAGATTGATTTTTTTCAATTATCTTGTATTTTCATATAATAATCCTTTGATGTTTATTAAGGTATCTTCTAAAAGATATCGGATGCTCTAAAAGATATCGGATCATGTGGTTGCTTAATAGAAAAATAAATATACAATAATGAGTAAATTTTTTCTAAAAATAATGTATAAAACAAGAAATAAAACTATTTGTTTTCTTAATTAAGTAATAATTAGAATTCAAATTTTATATTATCTTTTTTGAAAAATAAAAACATTAATATAATTAAATTTCGAAATTCAAACTCTTACTTAAAATATGAAAAATTAGAAGATTTTAGCGAGAAAAATTAAGGTAATGACACTTGACATTCTTTTGAATCATTTATTAGAATAATGATATAATCCACATTTCTTTAATATATATCCACACTTCTTTGATAAGCAATACGAGCGGGCAACAACTCGCGTGCTGCAACAGGCGACCGTTACTTAGGCTTAGTTCTGAACATAAAACGTTGAAAATAAGAGCACGTGGCTAAAATATGTTAAAAAATAACGGAGAAATCCCGTTGTTATAGAAAGGGAAAATGTCACATAATAGTAATCAAGTTTTAAAAATGTTCCAATTCGGTCTTTTTACCCAAATTGGGTTACTAAACCTTCAAATCAAGCTATCGTCGGATTTTAAGATATTGAAGCCTGCTCAATGCAAGAGGGTAAAATCAAAGTACATAATTGATAGAATCATTAAGAAGCCCTTTGTGATAGAAATATATCCTCCTCCCAAGACAGTGGAGTGTGTTCCGGTTCATCAAGCTCTACCGGACAACACACTAAGTCAACTTGACTACTGGTCATACAGTTCTATGACAGGTTATATTAACATCCAATATGCAGATAGAGAGTTCACCATTGCTGATCCTATTGATCTTTTGAAGTTTGAGAAGGAAGACATGTTTAGACTGTCCAAGAAGCAATTATTTGTGCCTGAAGAGTGCGAAAGAGACACCAAGCCATTTGTGAAAGTATTGGAAACTGCGATAGTTAAAGGCCTCTATGCGGGAGACGGTGATCACTCAGCTGGTATTGAAATACTATGAGTATCTTGAATGCACTAGTCTAAGGGGAGATTATAAGGGTCAAACCTAATAGGCAACTCATCAAGAGGTCACCAGGATGTTCGGAAGATGATTTTTGAAGTTAGAAGGAAGTATGCGGCCGCATACTTCGAATGCCAACCGCATACTTGTAGTATGCGGCCCCGGCCCAAGCCCAACCGAATACTTTTGTTTAGTATAAATAGTTATTTTGTTTTCTGTATAAATAGTTATACTTATGTTTAGTATAAAAAAGATTATTATACTATAGGGAGTAAACTTGAAACTTTAAAAACTAAAGGGGATCAAAGTGATATTTTACAAAGTTAAGGAGCAATTTTTGTCATTTCACTAAAGTGAAGGGGTTGAAGTGGTCGATAACATCTGTCACAACACTTATGATTAAGTAATAGTATAATATGAAGTGAAATTGGTGAAATAAAATTATTTTGATGGGTAACCCAAAACTTAATTTTGTGTCAAACTAGTAATATAACCCGTCACGCGTTGTTGCGGTGTCGAAACGTAGTCTAATTCGAATTCCCGTTATCCGCGGCATGAATCAGATCTCAAAATGTTTGAAACGGTTGAAATAGAAACAAAGTTAGGTACATAAAAAACATATAAGGTTATCGCTACTTGTTTAATTTTGAACTAAACTATAAAAAAACAAAAAGAAAAATTTGCTGCGGTGTCGAAACGTAGGCTAATTCGAATTCCCGTTATCCGCGGCGTGAAGCGGATCCCAAAATGTTTAAACGGTTGAAATAGAAACATAGTTAGGTAAATAAAAACATATAAGGTTATGGCTATTTGTTTAATTTTGAACTAAACTGTAAAAAAACAAAAAGAAAAATAATGTTTTGTCGTTGACACTAACATACTTAAGTACATAAAAGTAACATACGAATTTGAGATGGATTGGTTTTGAAGATGGGTGTTCATCGGGTTTTTTAATCGGGTTTCGGGTTATTCGGTTCGGGTTATTCAGGTTTTTTGTTATAAGAATCCTACCCGTTTACCGACCCAAATAAGATTCGGGTTAATCGGTTTCGGGTTATTCGGTTTCGGGTTTATTCGGGTCGGGTTAATCGGTATTCGGGTTTCTAAATATAAGTTGCAACGCATACTTTATTATTTAACTTAACATTATATTTATTAAATAATAAGCATAGAATGTCAAATAAAAACTTTTTCAATATGATTTTTCATTCAAACCTATACACTAAACACATATTAACTAAAAAAAAACCAAATAAAATAATCAAAAACCAAAGTGTATCAACCAATCGTATAAACTAAAAAAAACAACAAATCGCATCAACCAACAAACTCATTAAGAATGTTCACTATTCAAATTCTCACATTCATGTCCGCTCGTACGTTTTCAATCATAATTTAAAAAAAGAGTGAAATAAAATAAAGATTAAAAATGGTTAGATGTATACTGAGCTAAGATTACAAATAAATATTAATAATAAAATACCTTTTTATTATTATTCGGGTTAATCGGGTTAACTCGATTAACCCTTTTTTAAACCAATTACCAAACCGAATACTACCTTCGGGTTCCATCTTAAACGGGTTCGGGTTGTTCGGGTTCCATCTTAATCGGGTTCAGGTTAATTTGGGTCGGATTCGGTATTCGGGTAAAATGAACACCCCTAGATACAACCATAGATATAAAAATGTATTATGTCTCACACATGGCGCGTAATAATTAAGAAATAATAATCAAAAGAAAAGACAGAAAAAAAACAAAATACAACTGTGATTTATGTGATTTAGTAGGAAAGTCCAATCTGTTTGTTTAAGTTGAGGAAACGACGGTGCCTTAATTTCCATGGCGGTGCCTTATTTTCCAGCGGTCACCGACCATGAAAATTAAGGTTTAGTAAATTCATTGTATTATAATAATATGATTACATCTCTCTTTTTTCTTCTCATAAATTGAAACCCTAGAATTATAATTTTTCAAAGTTAGTATCCAGTGCTATCATTTTATCTAAACCATAGGGACAACCTGTGTAACTAATTCAAAGGGTAAATTACATAAATAGGGTCATATTTAAATTAGAAGAGTGAAAGTAACCGTGGTTTGTTAAAAGTAACATTTTTAAATTTTTTTTAGAAGTTTTAGTATTTTACGTATGAGATATGTAGTTTTCTTTTTGAGATAAGCGCAAGACGATCCCAGGCGCAAGTTTTGTACATAAGGCGCAAGTCCCTTCGCTTTGTGTAAGCCTCGATTTTAGACCCAATTGTCTTGATGCGCTTCTCACTTTTAAAACCAAGTTAATGATTTCCATCAAAACTTTATGGGAAAGGCCGCTACGTTCGTTGTATTTTGGTCATTACTTAGGGTGGAGGGAGTGGTACACATGAAACCCATGGAACCCTCTCATTTTATCCAATTAGATTTTGTCATGTCATTTTTACCCTCTCCAACCCTCTCCAACCCTAAGGAGAGGGTGTGGTACCCATTGAGCCCTTGAATTTTTTTTATTTAAATACCCAACCTCCCACAACAGCTATAAAGTGAACGGGTTTGAACAAGTATTAATACCCGTGTGAAAAAGCCTTTGCCCAACCCTCACCACTTGCGACGGTGTTACCCGTAGAACCCTCCTAACCCGTGCCTCCACTCCGTCTACCCTCATACATTTTAATTTTTGCATGAAATGTTTATCAGGATTCAATTATTTCTTTTTACTTTTTTGGTTTGGTTTCAATGGTTTCTTGTTAATATTAAATCAGAAAACGTTTCATTTAATTAATTAAAGTATACAACGAAAAGTTATGTGTATCTATAAATTAATTTAATAATTGAATATATCACAAAACCTCCTTTGGTTTTGTTTTTTTTTTCTTTAATTTTTTTTATCTCTTTTATTATTCAACTAATAATTTAATATTTTAATTTAAATTTATTCACTATTAACATATTTAGCAGTGTTGTCACCGATCAAATCTACCCTTAACTTCGATAAATGTCACAACACACCCTTCAACTTTGTAAAATATAATTTTATCCCTCTCAAGTTTTTAAAGTTTTAAGTTTACCCTTTTATTATATATAATTGGATTTTTTCTCAATAATTTTCATTCGTTAATTTAAAAATAGTAATAATAATAATAATTTGTTGTTGTGTTTAAATTTTTTTCTTGGCGTCCATGTATAAATTTTATGAAAAACAAAGTTGTATCCAAAATATGGTATTTCGTAGGTATTATGGGTTATATCGACTGAGTGTAACGTGCTGGTACTGTAAAGAATGACACTGACACCCACTAAAGAACATCAGTACTGCTATATAACTTCGATCTTCACAACCGAGTTGTCGTAACTTCATACGTTTCTTTTATGTACTTAATCGCGTTTCTTTTTATGTTTAGCCACATTAACATCACCGCTCAACCGTTTAAGGTTCGTCTCCCATCACGGAGCGCGACCCTAATTTTCTCGTTTCTTTTATTATGTAACTAATATTTCTTTTATTATTTGAGTTTATAATTTCTTTTCTATTTTTTTATTTTGTTTACAACCATAGATTTACTTTTTTTATTTTTCTTTTTTGTTTAATTAATTAAATACATTTTCATCGGGGTATATCTTCGGACGTGTATATTTTTATAATCATCGGACGAGTTTATTTTTATCTGTATTTTAATAAGTTTTAAAATCAATCTCTAACTGGTTTACTTTTTTATTTACTTATGACCCAAAGTCCATTGCTCGGACCCAACCCATCATCCCAACCCATTTGCTCGAGTCGGGAACTTAGTCCATCCCGACCTCTATTAAGAAAATATATAAAAATAACAAAAGATATTTTAAAACAAATAAGGGGTTATTTATTTCACAATAACCGTTGTTGATGATCAAATGCCTTTTCCAATTAAATGATATAAAAAGTTTGGATAAGAATAAAAAATAAAACGTAAATGAGGAATAATAAACAAATTTTTTTTGAACAGCGACTTTCATTTTTGAGTGGTAGTCGCATCTCCGACAAGTCGGAGTGACCACTACGTTGTCTGAACCGGGCCCGCGGGTTCAGAGTGAGGGGTTAGGCGTTCCCCGGGAAACCATGAAGCCTGCTGCCACTTGACGACAGCAGTTGCGCCGCTACACAGGCCAAGACCCGCTAGCGTAACGCACTCCGGCCAAGACCCGCTAGCATAACACACTCCGGAATAATAAACAAATAAGGCGGTTCACAAAGAATGTAAAGCCAAATAATTCGACAAAATTACAACCGCTGTAAATGAGTTTAGAGACGCAAACTAAAAAAACCACCCAGAACCGCTGTAAAATGACCCTCTTGAAAAAAGCCATTGTAAAAAGTAAATAAACCAATACAGCTGTATTAAACTTTAGAGTAAAGTTGAGTTTTCGTCCCTGAGGTTTGAACCAAATTTTAGGTTTCGTCCCCCTATAACACATATCATCCCTGACGTTTTATGTTTTAACAGTTTCCGTCCCTGATCCTTAACTCCGTTAAAATTTCTGTTAGTTTTAATGTAAAATTATTGATATACCCTTAGGCTAACTCCATCATACATGTGTCCGTCAAATTTTCACATATCCTATAAACAAATTTCACATAGGTTTTCATGAATTCATCGGTGGTGGTGGCGGTAGCGTAGCGGCGGCGTTCAATTTGAAGTTACAGCGATGGCTTCGTATAGAAATGGTAGAGGTCCTGCGAAGGTGGATCGTTTTCAACGAGCTCCTCCTGCGAATCTCAGAATTCTTCCTTCAAATCGAAGAACTCTAATGTTTGTCGTAGTAGCTCCAGTGCTGGCCTTAGGGATTCCAATGATTCCGATGAGTTATGAGCTTTGAACTATGTGTTCTTCTTTTAGTTTTGATTTCATTTTGTAAATGTCGATCTCTAATAGTCTAATGTAGTGCTGATCTCTTATGACGATTCGAGTTTTTTAGATATGTTTTAGTTCACTTTTTATTGAAATTTGTGATGTTATTTTCCCACGATATTGATGAACTGTAATGACTAGATTCTAATTTGACTATTAAAGTGTTATTCTAATGTAATGATAGCATTCTAGATCTTCTTGAACATGAACACGGATTTGGTGCGCTATTTGTCGTTGGGATTGTTTCCTAAGCTGACAGAACCCTAATCCACCATAACCACCGCCCCTGGTCATCGGAGATCTCGTTTGTGCTTCGTCGGTTGAAAAGGACGGCTGCTTCACCTAGACTGTGGTTGGGATCGGAAAAGAGTAGAAGGTGGGGATGGAGTTGGTCACATCTGAGCCGTAGGAGTCACCACCGCCACCTGCCATGCCCGAAAAACGGCTGGAGAAGATAAATGTGTCTCTCTCTCAAAAGTGTTATGTGGTGATGATGGAGGTTGGAGACCACCACATCAGGTTTATTGAAGAAGATGGAGTTAGCCTAAGAGGTATATAAGTAATTTTATATTAAAACTAACAGAAATTTTAACGGAGTTAAGGACCAGAGACAAAAACTGTTAAAACATAAAACGTCAGGGATGATATGTGTTACAGGGAGATGAAACCTGAAGTTTGGTTCAAACCTCAGGGATGAAAACTGAAGTTTACTCTAAACTTTAAACTGATCTATACTCTATAATAAATAAAGGTTTTGGTTACACAAATTTTCCTGCCTCTCTATCATATTAATTGCATAAATTTTCCTTAATTATTTTTTAATAATTTTTTTATTTTTCGTCTCTTTCCTATTAAATAATAATGATTTCAATAATATTTTTTATAAAATGTTCTTTTTATACTATGTAATATGCCATAAATGTGTAATACGTAAATATTTATTATTAAATATACAAAATTACATTTATTAAACCCGTGTAATAGACGAGATTTATAATCTAATATACTATTTACAGTGCTATTTGTTTCCTTTTAAAACGGTTTAAAATAAACCGCTTTAAACAAAATTTTCCACCGCTTTATAAAGGTCTTTTTGTACTAGTGATACCAGTTATATGCAAATATAATGTGTATTATAACCTATAATATAGTTAATTGATGTTTAAATTAAAACACCTTATGTGTGGAATGGATAACATCGTCCGTCAAACCTTCCGATTGAATGGTCACAATCTTTCATCAACCAATCAAACATATATATTATGTTGCTTTTTTTTATAAGCTGGTATGGTCACGTGCCATCCATCAAGAGAGTTATAATTACAACGTGTGATACCATCCACCAGTCAACGTACCCCAACTTCATGTCATTTGTGATCAAAATTTTGGATTTGAAAATAGCTTTCGTCTCAAAACTTTTTTTTTTCTTTCTGGAAAAGACATGTTTCTCGAAGGGTTTTAAAATATTATTTTAGTTCTACACAATTACAACAATTCTCGAAGGGTTTTTAAAATATTATTTTAGGTCAACACAATTACAACTATTAAAAATAGTTGCAAAACCTTTTTTTATTTATTTCACTCAAATTACATACACTTTAATGTAATTTATACAAGAGAATATATTACACATTAAAATGGTACGAACTTCAAAAAAGAGTTCTCCGGTTGTGAAGGTAGCACCTCTTAACACCCCCTTGATGGTAGTGGAGACGTGAAAGTGATGACATGTGCCACTTGGGTAACCGACTGACGTGGAACACCGCCTCTGTAGACATGATTTGTGGCGTAAGCCCTTGTGACGAGAACACACTCACGGGCAAAAAGGCAACATGTATATTTTCATTAGCGAATCCCAATTAGATATTTTTTTTAAGAGTTAATTACACCGTTAGTCCCTGTGGTTTGTAAAAAGTAACAAGTATGGGTACTAAGAGTTTCAAGTTGCAAGTATGGGTACTATACTTTCAATTTTGTAACAGTATTGGGTATTAAGACTAACTGGTGTTAGTTTTTCAGTTACATCTAAGGGCAATTAAGTCATTTCACATTATGTGAGCTAATTATGTAACTTTTCATATCTAATGGATTAGTTATGTAATTAACCCTAATTAATATTAAAAAACAAACAAACCAACCCTCTCCCCCTTTGACGTCTTCACCACCGGCCACCACCGCAACCTCCATTCCAAAAAACTCGATTAATTCAAATCTTATATAAATATCAAAATCGCTGCCAATTTCCAACCCTTTTCAAGGATTCACTCCTGCTCGATCAAATAGTTCTTCACTTGGAATTCGGGCGATCGATTGAAACGCTCTTCAGTTGGAACTGGACTAATTGATTCCAATGGAGCAATCTCAATCGAAAATCTATCAGGTAATAGCAAAACTCTTGGATGGAAAATCAAGAAACTAAATGTCGAAACCCAATAATCCCAATTTCGTCCATCAAATCTCTAATCCAAAACCTTACATCCATCCCGATCCACCACCAACTCCTGTTATCCAACGGCAAGGGGGTATTTGGATCGTTAATCCGTGGAGTGGCGACGAAAGTTGGACAGAAGAAAACAAATAAATTCGACACGTGTGGGGGACGAGGTGGCGATGGTGGCGGTGTTGCTTTAGACGTTGTTCCTGATGATCTGTTCTTGGTGGCCAACTTGAGTGGCGGAGGGAGTGGATCTGTTCTTGGTGTCCGGCTGTAAAAGTACTCAGATGGTGCCAACGGAGTGGGGCTGTTTGTTGGTGTCGGCCGGAAAAGTTAAGAGAGAAGATGTGGTGTGGTGGCATTGGCAACAACGGAGTTCATACAAGGTGGAGGTGGATGGCGGAGGTTGGCGGAGGTTTAAGAGAGAAGGAAAAGGGGAAATGGTGGTGGTCAGAGAAGGTGGCGGCTAGCGGACGGTGGTGGGGGTGGTGCCGGAGATGAAGGAGACGGTGGTGGGGCAGTTGCGTTTGGATGAACGAGACGATGGTGGGAAGTGTTTGTTTGTTTTTTATATTAATTAGACTTAATTACATAAATGGTCTCTCATATATGAAAATTTACATAATTAACCCACATATGTGAAATGATTTAATTGGCCTTCAACTTAACAAAAAAACTAACGAAAGTTAGTCTTAATACCCATTATTGTTACAAAATTGAAAGTATAGTACCCATACTTGCAACTTGAAACCCTTAGTACCCATACTTGTTACTTTTTACAAACCACAGGGACTAACGGTGTAATTAACTCTTTTTTTAATTAGATATTTACTTTAGAATTTAATTTGGTTTTTCTTAAATAACTCATTCTCAGTTATTATTTAAAGAAAACAAAATACATGAGCTTGTTTATTTAATTTTTCTGAACATTCAGGTATAAATTTTAACGAAAACGAAGTTATTTTCAAAACTATTTTTGATCTCATAAGTGGTTTTGTAACATGTTTGGATCGACATTTCGGATGATAACTAATTGTTTTAAAAAAAACTAATATCAATTGTTTAAAAAAACACTTAATAATTAAAAATAAATAAAAAAGTTTACCCATTAATGCAGTGGGTGATGTGACAGTGAAAAACTACGCACATTAATGATTTTGGACAGTGATTGCCTCTGTGATGATGTGTTAATTGTTGGGATTCAGTGGTGATCAGTTTGACTTTTATAAAAACGGGTTTTGACAGAGAAATTAATTAATTCAGTTAATTAATAAATACGCAGCGGAAAATAAAATCATAACCTATTTAACAGCACTGACAAACCGAACATGATCTGGTTATGAACACGCAAACACAAAAAAAGCAATTAATCTACTGATTAGATTAATTATACCTTAGTGGTTAATGATTAACCGGTTGAGACACCTAGGTACAACGAACTGATGCTAGATCACGAACCGAAACACGAGAACGGGTGGCACCGGATATCGCCGGACAAGGCGACGGACGGTGGCAGGGTTGTTGGCCGGACGTCAAAAATTGGAATGCCTTTTATTTATTTTTGCTCGCTAGCCTTTTTTTGGGGAGATCTTGCGGCCGAGAACTTCTTCCATTCAAACATATTATTAGATAATTATATTATATATAATTATAAACCCTAATAATTGTTTCTGGGCCTAAAGTTCAATACGAGATAAAAAAAGGCCCGAACCCATTTAATTGTTTTAATGAAAAATTAAAACAATATATATATAATTATTATTTATAAACTAATATAAATAATAATTCCCGTCTAACGAATATATATAAAATATATCGTCTCGCTAACAG
This sequence comes from Smallanthus sonchifolius, assembly GCA_023525975.1. Taxonomy (NCBI): domain Eukaryota; kingdom Viridiplantae; phylum Streptophyta; class Magnoliopsida; order Asterales; family Asteraceae; genus Smallanthus; species Smallanthus sonchifolius. The sequence goes on along the minus strand of CM042042.1, from coordinate 40,032,188 downwards.
TTCATAATTACCAGTTAAGCGGTTTAAGTGGATTTAATGTTCGTTGCCCAAAGTGTAACTCTTACGGGTCATAGCTCGGCCAGCCGCGTTGACCATCGGGTCGGTCCATAAAATCCAACAATCTCCCACTTGGACGATCCACGATAAATCAACGCAAACAGTCAGCGGCGCTCTAGCTGCACATGGCTGTCCCTAACAAGGTATGACGCTTTAAAGTCATTAACCAAATATCTCGGTGTTAGTAACAGCTAACTAAAGCAAGACAATAGACTTATGGCAATAGTTGTCATTCATCCTTTCCGTATAAGACATCAATTGAATCAATGAGACATGGATTTAGTTCATTCTCATATGGCGTTCAATTATTATTGTTCTCGATCAAGAATCAAAGTGGTCCAATCAAACACACAGTAAGTTTGGGTAAGGCCTTACACTTCACCAGTTTGAATCAACGAGGGCGCCACGATGCTTATCTGTTACATATAATGTAAGAGTACAGAATCCCTTATTGACTACATACAACTCCCACTGAACTTCAGAACTATTCCTAATCAAAACTTTTATGACTGGCAGTTACGCGACAGCGGTTGACAGTGATTAAAGAACAGTCCTTGGTAAACGAAAGTTCTAGTATGCATCTCAAGTCAGAGGATACTAAATGAGTATACCAATATCAAAAACATCTTATGATTAAAATCCATGAAGATGATTTGAAACGAGTTACATCCAACGTCATCCAAGATGAGGTCTGTGAAGTTGGAAGTCAACTACTTGAGTCCAAGTTCAGAATAGTCTTAATTCAGAGTCGTTCCCACGATTCTGATCGACTACGGATAATTAAGAACACAAGATTCATGGATTAAACGTATTAAAATCGAACACAGTTATAAGAATTCAAAATTGCATTTAAATCAGTAAACCAAAAGAATTCAAAAGTACAACTGTTTTAATGTTCGCACATTCAAAATACTAAATCAAAACATATCGCTAGCAAAACTAAGACCGATAGCAATTCTGTGCTGATCATGCTTTTCCTGAGTCATCGGCTTAGTGAACGGGTCCGCTAGGTTTTGATCTGTGCCTACTTTGCTTATCACGACGTCTCCACGTTCCATAATTTCCCGTATATAGTGGAACTTCCTTTGAATGTGCTTGGCTTTGTGATGAGATCTGGCTCTTTGGCTTGAGCTATAGCACCTGTGTTCTCACAAAGTATCTCGATTGGTTGGCGAATACTCGGAACCACATCGAGGTCAGTAATGAATTTCTTCATCCAAGCAGCTTCCTTAGAAGCATCTGATGCGGCTATATACTCAGATTCGGTGGTTGAATCCGCCACTACACTCTGCTTGGAGCTTTTCCATGAAACAGCTCCTCCATTAAGAGTGAATACGAAACCCGACTGTGAGCGAGAGTCATCTCGGTCAGTTTGAAAGCTAGCATCAGTGTAACACCGTACAGTGAGCTCCTCTTTCACTCCTCCAAATATTAAGAACATGTCTTTGGTCCTTCTTAAGTACCTCAGGATGTTCTTGACTGCAGTCCAATGAGTAATTCCAGGACTTTGCTGGAAACGGCTGGTCATGCTTAAAGCATACGAGACGTTAGGTTTAGTGCACAACATAGCATACATGATAGAACCAATCGCTGAGGTATATGGAATTGCTTCAATTTCCTTAATTTCAATGTCCGTGGAAGGAGATTATGATTTGTTCAATACAGTGCCTTTAGTCATCAGAACACCTCCTTTCTTGGAGTTTTCCATCCTAAAGCGTGTCATCATTTTGTCTATGTAAGTACTCTGACTTAGCCCTAGAAGCCGCTTAGATCTATCTCTGTAGATCTTGATTCCTAGAATGTAAGCAGCTTCTCCAAGATCCTTCATTGCAAAACAAGATCCTAACCATTGTTTGACTTTGTCAAGCACAGGGATGTTGTTTCCAATGATCAGTATATCATCCACATACAAGATGAGAAATGATATAGTGCTCCCACTAGCCTTTCTGTAAACACAAGGCTCATCTTCATTCTTGACAAAACCAAATTCTTTGATTTTCTGATCAAAATGAAGATTCCAGCTTCGAGATGCCTGTTTAAGTCCATAAATGGACTTATTCAGTTTGCAGACCCTACTAGGATACTTTGGATCAACAAAACCGTCAGGCTGAACCATATAGACATCTTCAGAGAGATGTCCATTAAGAAAAGCGGTTTTGACATCCATTTGCCATATCTCGTAATCATGGTACGCGGCTATGGCAAGCAGTATCCTGATCGATTTGATCATAGCAACGGGTGAGAAAGTTTCATCATAGTCAATACCTTGAGTTTGAGTGAAACCCTTTGCAACTAGCCGTGCTTTATAGGTTTGTATATTACCATGCATGTCGGTTTTTCTTTTGAAAATCCATTTGCTCCCTATTGCCCGAGAACCGGGGGGTAGCTCAATCAAGTCCCAGACATGATTATCATGCATAGATTGCATCTTGGCGTTCATGGCTTCAAGCCATTTCTCAGATTCAGGATCTGAGATAGAAGATTTGTAGTTTGTAGGTTCGTCATTTGACTCAGCTACTAACATGACTTTAGAATCTTCATGATGCCATAGGTATCTATTAGGTTCTTTACGAGACCTGCTACTTCTGCAAACGCTTGTGTTTATGTCTGATTCATCAGCAACAACTTCTTGTTGATTAGACGCTCCGACTTCCTCAGCGGTTGTTTGTGTTTCTCGAATTTCTCCAAGATCCATAATATTATTTCCGGTTCCTCGATTTAGAAGATCTTCCTCGAGAAAGCGTCCTTTCCTTTTGATGGAAACAATGTTTGCATCAGGATGATAGAAATAATATCCGCTTTTGTTGTAGTAACCGACGAAAACAACTTTTTCGCCTCTGGGATCGAGCTTGTCATTAGAATCGCTGGTGACATATGCATCACATCCCCATACTCTAAGGTAAGACAAATTGGGTTTAGACCTATGCCATATCTCATATGGGGTTTTGTCCACCTTTTTAGTCGGTGCCAGATTTACAAGGCGGGCGGCGGTCATAAGAGCATAACTCCAGAAGGAGTGAGGCAAGTTAGTTCTACACATCATCGATCGAACCATATTAAGTAGGTTTTGATTTCTCCTCTCGCTCACGCCATTAAGTTGGGGTGTGCCAGGAGGAGTGGGCAGAGAAATAATTCCGTGCTCCTTCAGATGATTAAGAAATTCTAAGCTGAGATACTCGCCACCTCGATCTGATCGAAGTGTCTTGATAGATTTATCTAGTTGTTTCTCTACTTCATTTTGAAACTCTTTGAACTGTTCAAATGTTTCATGCTTGTGTTTCATAAGATAGACATAAGCATATCGACTATAATCGTCAATAAATGAAACGAAGTATCTTTCATGATTTCTAGACATAGTTCTGAAAGGGCCACACACATCAGTGTGTATAAGGCCTAGCAGATCCTTGGCTCGTTCACCAACATGGGTGAAGGGGTCCTTTGTGAGTTTGCCAGCTAAACAAGACTCGCAATTATCAAATGAGTCATGTCCGGTAGGTTCAAGAATTCCCTCGGATTGGAGTCTTTTAATGCGTGCCTTGCTTATGTGGCCAAGTCGAAAATGCCATAGAAAAGTATCATTAATGCCAGATTTGATATGTATAGAAAGATTATATATGTTATTGTCACTTTGAACGTCAATCTCATAAATACCGTTTTGAGGTTTAGCCTCAAAATAAAAGATATCATTTAAGTAGGCAGAAATAGCAATACCATTAAAAACGTACTTAAATCCTTGTTCAAACAATAAAGAAACTGAAATAATGTTTCTGGTTAAACCAGGTGTAAACAAACAATTGTTCAAAACAACCACAAGGCCAGAAGGACATGAGAGATCATATGTTCCAGTTGCAAGAACTGGTACTCTTTTCCCATCACCAACGATGAGCTCCAAGTCGCCTTGTTTCAGCTTCCTCCAACTTTTAGGCTCCTGCAAGACATTAATGATGTGGTATCCACATCCGGTATCAAATACCCATGTGTTGCTAGAAACAGTAAAAATTTCAATAACATAAATGAGAATACCTGAAGAGGTGCCCTCACCACTGGCCCTCTACAGCTTCAGCTTGGCTAGATATTTAGGACAGTTACGTTTCCAGTGCCCCATTTTGTTGCATTCAAAGCATTGGCGCTCCTTAGGAGGGGGTGCTTTTGAAGCTTTCTTGTTATTGTTGGTGGCAGGCTTGGCAGCAACATTAACCTTCTTCTTGCCTTTGCTATTAAAACCTCTTTTCTTGGGGTTAGGCTTTTTAACACCAGCAGATCTGACCATCAGAACTTGATTTTTCTTTCCTTGGATATTCATCTCGGCCATTTTGAGCATACCATGTAGCTCGGCCACTGTCTTCTCCAAGCCATTGATGTTGAAATTCATTACGAATTGAGCATAGGAGCTTGGGAGAGAGTTTAAGATGAAATCAGTAGCCATGTCATCCTTTATGGGATATCCAAGTTTGTTCATCTGGTCGATGTACCCTTTCATCTTAAGTACATGAGTACTAACAGGCGTGCCCTCTTGCATCGTGCAACGAATGAGCTGAGACATGGTTTCATAGCGTTCTTGTCAGGCTTGTTTCAGGAACATGCCCTTAAGTTGCTCAATCATGTCAAAGGCACTCAGGTCCTCCATGCTCTTTTGGAGCTCACGGGACATGCAGGCTAGCATAAGGCAGGCCACCTCAGTGGCATCATCTCTTTGTTTTTCCCAGGCCTTACGAGCGGCAGCCGTGTTACCATCAGGTGCCTCAGGGACTGGTGCATCGAGAACATAGAGCTTCTTGGCCATCTTGAGAACTATTCTCAGATTGCACTGTCACGAGAGAAATTTGGTGTTATCCAACTTTTCATTCTCAAGGATAGACTTGAGAGCGAAGGAGTTATTAGTATTATTATTTTCAGTAGACATCTGTCAAGATAAGCAAAGAAATAAATTAGTATAAAGAAAGTGAGAAATCCTTATTAATTTATGACCCAATTACAGAAATTAGAATAAGGAGTGAGAATCTAGCTAAATCAGTCAATAATGGTAGCTGTGGCATACAACATTAGTAAGTGGGTAACTAGACTGACAATTAGTGTCAATTGTGGAAAGATGCACAACTCTCGTGTATGAGGCCGCTAAGACAAGACATGTCTATGCATTGATACGTTTAGCCTCATATATGCCCACTTTTAATCTCTTGACAGCTGGGGTATGTAACAAGAGAGAAAAGTAATAGTCGTCCTAAAACAGGTCCTTGCGGAAGGGCCGGATGTGTCAACGAAACCCTTGCGCCTTGGAAGGATAAACTACGCATCCAGTGCGGGCTGTGGCTCCAAACACCGATGTTTCGTTTTATGCTCCAAGTGTTCCTTATAATAGAATGGCATAAACCATTGGTTTTAAATATGGGTTCCAATTTTAGTGTTTACTGAATAGGGTCAAACACAACGAATGATTAAATCATACGTGTGATGTAAAAGCTAGTTTTACTATTTAAAGTCATGACAAATTTGATGAACCATTTCATCTCTCAGGACACTTAATTTTAAATAACCTATTAAAACTAAGTTTGTCGCGACTTGAATAACCAGTTAAAGTTAATAGTTGAAAACTATGAAGTTATAAGTTTTAAAATTAAATTAAGTTTAAATTGCAAAACTTTAGCGGTTATTTATTTTATAAAAACAAGCCAGTTGTTATTTTTTATAAAATTCTACAAGTTGTAAAATTAGAACTTGTGGTGACAGATTGTGACATTTTAAAACTCCTTTTAAAACGTTTGGTGTTTGGTTGGTTTATAATAAATTTAAGTTATAAAAAAATTAAAAGCAACCATAAAGCAAATAAATATGTAAATATTTTAGGGCCAAGTTTGTTTGATCTTGTTAGAGCCAGTTAGCAAGACCAAACGGGTCACGGGGTCCAAAAAATTAAAACAACCACAAGGATGGACTTACGTGCATCTAGTCGTCTCGGATGACTCCCACTGACTCCATGATTCCTGTTGCGTCTTCAGATTTGTCTTCGGGTTTTTATTACATTACATAAAATAAAATAAAAACTATTCTATTACAACTTTGAGCCATTAAAAGTGGGCCAAAACCATAAAACCAAAAACTGAATAATAAATACAAACAACTCAATCACATGGGTCGGGCCAGATTTACATATTCAACACAATCACATACGGGCAATATATTTGGTCAAATAGAAATAAAAAACGACCAAATTAATAAATAAAAAATTGCCCCAAAAAACGGATTAGATCAAAAACTTCAAGATAGTTAAAGTTTGTGATTAATCTAACCGGTGAAACCAGACCGGTTCTGATTTGCGTATTATAACCTTGCTCTGATACCACTGTTGGGATTCAGTGGTGATCAGTTTGACTTTTATAAAAACGGGTTTTGACAGAGAAATTAATTAATTCAGTTAATTAATAAATACGCAGCGGAAAATAAAATCATAACCTATTTAACAGCACTGACAAACCGAACAGGATCTGGTTATGAACACGCAAACACAAAAAAAACAATTAATCTACTGATTAGATTAATTATACTTTAGTGGTTAATGATTAACCGGTTGAGACACCTAGGTACAACGAACCGATGCTAGATCACGAACCGAAACACGAGAACGGGTGGCACCGGATATCGCCGGACAAGGCGGCGGACGGTGGCAGGGTTGTTGGCCGGACGTCAAAAATTGGAATGCCTTTTATTTATTTTTCCTCGCTAGCCTTTTTTTGGGGAAATCTTGCGGCCGAGAACTTCTTCCATTCAAACATATTATTAGATAATTATATTATATATAATTATAAACCCTAATAATTGTTTTCGGGCCTAAAGTTTAATACGAGATAAAAAAAGGTCCGAACCCATTTAATTGTTTTAATGAAAGATTAAAACAATATATATATATATATATAATTATTATTTATAAACTAATATAAATAATAATTCCCGTCTAACGAATATATATAAAATATATCGTCTCGCTAACGGTTCATAATTACCAGTTAAGCGGTTTAAGTGGATTTAATGTTCGTTGCCCAAGGTGTAACTCTTACGGGTCATAGCTCGGTCAGCCGCGTTGTCCATCGGGTCGGTCCATAAAATCCAACATTGATGTGGCGTTAAAGATGGAGGGTGTAAAACCACTACGGATGATCTAATGCTTGGTGTGAACATGTATATAGGGAAGGACGAGATTGTCATCCATTTATAAACTCTACAAATGTTACAATCTTTATTACGTATATTGCTAATGGATCGTTGCTAGAAGGTTTTTAAAAGGGAAATTACCAAAATGGACATTTGACCGGTCAAACTTGTAAAAATGGGCAAGCCTTTTTCAGCCGGCTAACTCATGGTCATTTAGACTTGTAGCCGGCTAAAGACGGCTAGTTCAGCCGGCTTGGTTTTCAGTAATATGTAAGTTTTTTTTCTTCAGAATTTCAACCTATCAGAAATTGCCACGTGGAAATGCGTATTCCCTAGGCGACTAAAGCTCGCTAAGTAGCAGGCTTAGCCGGCGAACTTTTTTTTTTGCATGGCTTAGCCGGATTGTTCAAGATGGCTTACAAGGCGGCTTGTTTAATTCGGCTAGACGTGGCTTAGCCGGCACCGAAGGTCTTATTACACATCTAAGCCGGCTGCAGTGGTCTTTCTAGCTTACTTCGAGTTTTATAAATAAAAATCTTCTCATTCCAACATTCATTTCCATTTTTCAAATCATTATAATGTTTTAGTTCTCAAATATGGGTGGAGGATATCCTTTACCATCAAACCCGTCTCAACCTGTAAACTCTTCTCCACTTATTCAACCTGGACAAAGTGTCAACCCTTCTCCACCAGCTGCTCAACCTGATAAGCCATTGACTTGGACTGATGAAGAGTAGAATTGGACATTTGATCAGGTTTTTGGCCAACTACAAATTGGGGACGTTCCGAATTCTAAAGAGGGGCATGTCACTGACCTTGACGACGAATATGTTCCCTGATTCTTTCGAGCATCTCCCAAACTCCGAGGAGGGTTACATCACTGACCCAGAGAGGAGTACGTTCCGAGGTCCGAATATGAAGAGGAATACCTCTCCGAGGACGAGCGTCCAAGTTATTTTGATCTGTGGGAAGACGAGCGGTCGTGGCATTCAGATAATTCCTTTGATTCCATCTTTAATTATTAGGTAATCTATTATATTTAGTTTATGTAATTTTTAAAATTTTAGGTTATGTTATGTAAGTTTTTTAATCTTATGTTATGTAACTTTTAATTTTTATTTTATGTTAGTGACAAAATTATAAGAAACGAAAAATAAAAATTTAAAACAAAAGAATATTTGGACAAAACATAATAAGATTTCATTATAACAAAATAATATAGCATACAACCTCACTCTACGTTAGTAGGTAAACATCGACAAATATAAATTTTATCAGCTATCAGTCATCGATATTTGGTAACATTCTCCCCGATATCTCCATCTAAAGTTAAAGGTTTTTTCAGAGTTAAATGCTCCATTAGCATACAAGCTAAAACTCTTGAATTTTCAACTAGGAAACGGTGCTGGATTTGGATGTATTTTTATTCACTCAAAAACGTAAACTGTTTCTCACTTTGCTTAGATTTCCTCCAATAATGAATATTGACCAACAAAGCTCCGAAGTGTACTGCAAATTTTGTCACGAGCAGATAAATTAAGTGTCGATATACTACTTCAGAAAAAATTTTAGTCCAATATTGTTGTATTTCCATATTTTTCATATCAATTCCTAATAATAACCAACATATTTGATTCATTAGTAGCGGGACATAAACGTAATCTACTTCCCAAAGGGGAGGAAAATATTTTTTCTGACCCATAGAAAATGAAAATGCTATTTTCGACGACTGATTTAATAAATGATTATAATATTACAGTGGAAACACGGTCCAACGCAAATTTTGTGGTGATTCGTTCTTCATCACTTTTACGTGTCGAAAACGCATAATTCTACCAACCCAAGCTTCGATATGCTGTAAAAAAATAGTTAGAAGATTAGTAACTATTTAATAATAAATGTAACAAATTAAAACGTTTAGATGCTTTACGATTGGGGAAAAATAACCGTTGTTATCCAATAGACTTCCCCAAAATTCGTTACATAGCTTTTCTGTGGATTCGAGTAAAGCAGAATAACAAAATGTTGGAAGAATAACAAAATGTTGCATCTTTGTCGTTATAAAATTCGACAACATTTTCCGACCAATTATCTGACTCGTCGCATGGAAACAACCATTTTGGTTTTTCTAGAATATTTTGATGTATTGTCGATGATTCTCCAGCCTGCCTTTTTGATAAACGTCTCCCCCTTGTAGTGGTCCACTTTGATACTGCAAAATTCGATTGGGAATTTTATTGTTCTTCGTTTTTCTCTAAATCCCCTCGATTATCCATTTTTGATGTACAAACAACCCACTTCACCCGGTAATATTTATAAAATTAAAAAGTGAGAATTGGGAATTAGCCGGCTAATTAACTAAAAAGCCTGGTAAACGTTTCAAATCAGCCTTCTTAACCTTGGGATTTAGCCGGCTAATGAATGAGCTGACACCACTCTGACACCCCTATCAGCCTACACTCTTACCTTCTCAACACCCTGACACCATTCCCGGTTATCGATGTCGGCTAAGCCGATGAACATTCAAATTTTCTACTATATAGACGGCTAATTAAATCTCTAAACACTCACGTTTATCGAAGCCGGCTTAGCCAGCGTACTTTTGAATTTAATACATTGAAGGCGGCTTTTTTAGCCTATTATGTGAACTAGGCTGAAATAAGTTTTGAGAAGGCTGAGTTAGCTGGGTTTGTTTCTTCCACGTGTTTTGAGAAGGGTTTAGAAGGTTTGAAGGCTGAATCTTACATTCTTGAAGGCGAAGGTTGAAGGTTGCAATCAAAAGGCTGAATCTTACATTCGTGAAGGAGAAGGTTGAAAGTTGGAAGGCTGAATCTTACATTCGTGAAGGCTAACATTCAGACGATCATGGCTGAGGAGTTTGACTACATGATGGTAATATGTCAATATTTTCAAATTTATTTTTGTTCAGAATAATGCTTGATGCATATGTTAGCCTGCAATATGTTATATGTTAGCCTTGTTGATTTGTTGTCCAAGATTTAGCCTGCAATATGTTATATGTTAGCCTAAAAGATGTCATATGTTAGCCTGCTATATAATCATGCCTAATGCAATCAGAATAATGATACCTATAATCATGCCTAATGCAATCAGAATAATGTTTGAATGGCCATTGTAGGCCATTGTATGCAATCATTCAAGATGTTATATGTTAGCCTGCAATATGTGATATGTTAGCCTGCAATATATCATTTGTTAGCCTGCTATATATCATTTGTTAGCTTGGTTGATTTGTTGTCCAAGATTTATAGTGATACACTATACTCATGCCTAATACAATCAGAATAATGATACACTATAATCATGCCTAATGCAATCAGAATAATGTTTGAATGCCCATTGTATGCAATCATTCAAGATGTTATATGTTAGCCTAAAAGATGTCATATGTTAGCCTGCTATATATCATTTGTTAGCCTGCCATATATCATTTGTTAGCCTGTTGTTTTGTTGTCCAAGATTTATAGTGATACACTATACTCATGCCTATTACAATCAGAATAATGATATAGTGATACACTATACTCAGCAGGCTATATATCATAATAATGATATATATGCATACAATTTATATCATTTGTTAGCCAAGTCAATTGAAGCTGCCCTATTTGATATGATAACAAGTTCAGGATTTTCACCAATACATTCTTTTAGCTTTGTTAAAAACCAAGTCCAACAATCACCACTCTCTGATTTTCCAACACCATAGGCAACAAGAAGAATCTGATTATTCCCATCCATGGCTACAGCTAAAAACATCGTGCCTTTAAAACTACCTTTCAGATGTGCGCCATCAATAATAATTATCTGTCGAAGATAACGAATAAAACTTTCAATCTGTAATACATAAACAAAGCGTCAGAAACACATTAAATCTTAAACAAAAAAAAAAACAATAACATACTAAACGCAACACCAATAGCAACAAAACACATTTCGAAACGGCTCAAGTTGTCTGTTAAAATATCACTGTTAAAATATCAGTGACAGTTCCAGGGTTGGCCCTCATTAATTTATGAAAATAAGCTGGCAGTTCGGCAAATGAATCATGTGAATTTCCCCTCAACATCTGCAATGCACATTCCTTTCCTCGCCAACCTTGGTGGTATGTAATTTTGATAGGAAATCTTGAATTAATATCTTTCATTATGTCTTTTCCTCTGTAGACACGACCAGGATCCTTAAGTTGATCTTTTATCAAATCAGCAATCACCTTTTTATTTGCTTTACGGATATGAGGGTACGTCTGTGTCCGTGAACACGTGTGTTGGTTATTAAAATATCTAACATGAAACGTCCCAGATTCACCATAACTGTAGGCCCTTATACGTCAGTCACAATTAGGCGTAATACATGATGCTTCATACATATTTTTTTCGATATATTAACCTTGAATTCGAAACACTCTCTAACACACATTTTCCCCAACTCAAACTTTAAATGTTTTTTATCTCTAAAGTACATACCTTCAAAAACATTATTAATTGATTTACCACTTCTAACAATAGAATTTTCAGGTGTTGGGTCTAGAATAAAATCTGGTAACGGCTTGGATTTAGGAGCTGGAAACATATCTTTGCTCCCTGGATTTGAGTAAAAAGTGGTATCACTAGGATAAGAATAAAAGTTGTTAATATTTGGCTCAGAATTCAAGTAACTATCTTTTTCATAGTTATCTACGGGAACATTTAAATCAAAAGGGAACTTAAATTCATCTTCGTTTCCCATGTGTTGAGAGCCAGGTAAACCAGAATGTAATCTACTTGAACCAATAGACACAGGTTTTTTTGAAGAAGAACCAACAGACACAAGTTTTTTTGAAGAACCAATAGACACAGGTTTTTTTGGAAGAAGAACTAACACCATCTTCTTAGATAACATACAACTTGTATATTTCAAACGGATTTTTATGAAATATACTAAAAAAAACGAAATATCACTATCATTATATATGTCGATTAGGTCGGTGAATGTTGACATTTTATAAGATACCCGATAAATATTCTCGCCACAAACATTAGAAATAATAGATAACAAACCATTGTAAGTAACATTTGTAGATAACCTTATACCGCGCTTTGCACGATCGAATGAGACGTATTCAACAGCACCGTCAACAAATTCCCATCTCCCCCGTTGTAAATTACAATGTCCGTAGACATCTCGAAACACTTCACTTGCTTAGAACAATGGAAATTGTGAGAAAAAATGAAAAAAAAAAACAAAGTTAAATAAGTGAGAAAATCTCGAAGTAGGCTGGTAAGACCACTTCAGCCGGCTAAGAAGTCTAATAACACCTTCCGCGCCGGCTAAGCCGAGCCCTCTAAGCCATCTCGAACCAAGCCGGCTAAGCCATGCAAAAAAAGCTAAGCCGTGCAAAAAAAGCTAAGCCTGCTACTTAGTGGGCTTTAGCCGCCTAGGGAATACGCATTGCCACGTGACAATTTCTGATAGGTTGAAATTCTGAAAAAAACTTACATATTGCTGAAAACCAAGCCGGCGGAACTAGCCGTCTTCAGCCGGCGGAACTAGCCGTCTTCAGCCGGCTACAAGCCTAAATGACCATGAGTTAGCCGGCTGAAAAGGCTTGCCCATTTTTACAAGTTTGACCGGTCAAATGTCCATTTTGATAATTTTCTCTTTTTAAAATCGTTGTATATATTTTTCGTTTTCATAGTTAAAATTTTTAAAATGATGTATACAAATCTCAACATAAATGACAAACAATGTACTTATTATATTAAACAAATATTATATCTTTACATAATATAATAATAATAATAATAAAAAGGTTTAAAGGTTTATTGTATTTAATAAGTATACAAAGAATAATTTTGTTTTGTTTTAACAAAAAAATATTCGATCATAACATTCGTAAAACATTAATATTAAGATAATATTGTTTGTCAAATTTTTTACAATAAAATTATTATTTACGGTTTTGTTAAGGAGAAAACTCGTATTTTTACTAAGCATTTTTAAACATCTTTTTCATAAAAAAAACCTTACTCGGTCTCCTTTTCTCCAATGAGAGAAATCGGTGCTTCACTTCAATATATGATTTTTTCAACCGTCATCTCCGTTTACATCTTCAAGATTCAAGCCCAAGCCGTCAATCTTTTTCATATATACAGGGAGAGGTGAGAAAAGATAGAAAGTGGTTTTTTCATGCCAAACATACAAAGTCAATAGAATGCGATATGTGTTTTAGGTGAAGTGGTATTTACATTAAATATTGTTATGATATCGAGAATGATCACTAAAACAAGCGAGAATGATAAACGAGATCGTTAAAACAACCGAGAATGATAAACGAGAGAAAAAATTAAGAGAGAATAATTGAGGGTAAAACTGATATGAATTGATTGATAACTTGATTAATGTTACAAAGAAGCTATTTATAGACAAAGCTAACAAACTACTGAACCAGGCGAACTTAATAAGTTCGCTCCTACTGAACCAGGCGAACTTAATAAGTTCGCCCCTACTGAACCAGGCGAACTTAGTAAGTTCGCCTATACTAAGTTCGCTAACACCCCCCTCAAGTTGGAGTTGTATACAACCCCAACTTGGAAATGATATCTGAATGCGGTTGACCAGCCAAACTCTTTGTGAATAAATCCGCAAGTTGATCAGAAGTCCGTGTGTGAGAAAGCAGAATCAAACCGACTTGAAGCTTCTCACGGACAAAATGACAATCCAACTCGATATGCTTAGTTCGCTCATGAAAAATTGGATTTTTAGCAATATGAATAGCCGCCTGACTGTCACACTTGAGAGGAACATGAGTAAGATTATCAAGCCGAAACTTCACAAACAAACGAGTCAACCAAGCAAGTTCCTGTGTGACACGACGAAGAGAATGATATTCAGCCTCAGCAGAACTAAGAGAAACAATAGGTTGCTTCTTGGATTTCCAAGAAATAGGATTGTCCCCAAGAGAAATGAAATAGCCACTGACAGAACGCCGAGTATTAGGACAAGCTGCCCAATCAGAATCACAATAAGCAGACAAAGACATACCAGGAGCATTATTAAAGAACAACCCTTGAGAACAAGTGCCTTTGACATACCGAAGAGTATGCCACGCAACATCCCAATGAGAAACACTCGGATCACTCATAAACTGGCTGAGAAACTGAACCGTAAAAGCAAGATCAGGCCGAGTATGAGTAAGGTAATTGAGTTTACCAATAAGTCAACGATAGGCCAAAGGGTTATCAAGAACTTGACCTTCGTTGAGCTTGAGTTGTAAATATAAAGGCAAAGGAGACGAAACAGAAGAAACATCGTCGGTAGAAAACTCAGTCAGCAAATCTTTCGCAAATTTGCGTTGAGTCATAATAAAACCAGAGGGAGATTTGAGAACCTCAATGACCAGAAAGTAGTTGAGAGTGCCAAAATCCTTGATCAGGAAAATGGAATGTAAGAAAGCCTTCAAAGCAGATATTTCTTGATTATTATTACCAGTAAGAAGAATGTCATCAACATAAACAGCGACATGAACAACAGAATCCCCCATCGTCTTAGAGAATAAAGAATAATCATTGGGAGACCGCATATAACCTTTGGTTTTAAGAGCATCAGAAAGCTTTCCATAACACTGCCTTGAAGCTTGCTTCAAACAGTAAACAGACTTTTTGAGCTTAAGGACATGATCAGGAGAGGATAAAGGCATTCCAGGAGGCGGAAACATATATATGTCTTCGTCAAGACCCCCATGTAAAAAAGCATTATTAACATCCAATTAATATAAACCCCATTATCGTTTAGTGGCAACAACAATGAGACTACGAATAGTAGTCATCTTAACAACAGGAGAAAAAGTCTAATTGAAATCAATTCCTGCTTTCTGAGTATTACCACGAACAACCAAACGGGCTTTGCAACGTTCAACAATACCATCAACATTATACTTGACTTTATACACCCATTTGCACTTAATGGCCTTTTTACCTTTAGGTAAACGCATAACCTCCCAAGTTTGATTTCTTTCCAAGGTATTAAACTCCTTAGTCATAGCCTCTTGCCAAGCAGGATGGTTAGCAGCCTCCTGATAAGAAGAAGGTTCTTTAACAGAATCAAGATTTAAAAGGAGCTGATGGGAATCAGGAGAAAGATTATCGAGATTCACAAAATTAGAAGCTTGGTAAGCACTCAACAAAGTATGAAAACAAGATGAATCGACAGAAGAAGTAGAATTACAAACATAATCCTGCAGATGAGAAGGAGGAATAGAAGAACGAGTAGATCTCCTGGGCTACGGAGGTGGAGGAGGAGGAATAGGAGAAACAAGAGGAGGAGTGGAATCAACTTCAGGAGCAACCGAAGAAGATGAAGGAACAGCAGTTGGATCTGTCTCCTCAAACAGATCATTTAGAGAAGGGAACAAATAAGAAGGATCTGAAGAGTGTAAAGAAGGGAAATTATGCTCAAGAAAAGTCACATCCCGAGAAACAAGAACTTGTCGAGTGTCAAGATTATAAAGTTTGTAACCTTTCTTTCCAAAGGGATAACCAATAAAAATACAAGCTTGAGCTCGAGGCTGAAATTTATCTCGTCCAGGTGTAGAGGTAGAAGCATAACACAAACACCCAAAAGTGCTAAGGTGGGTGTATGAATGAGCTTTACCAAAGAGCATCTCAGAAGGAGATTTTCCCTTAAGAATCCGTGTGGGGAAAATATTAATCAAATGAGTAGCAGTGAGAACGCATTCACCCCAAAAAGTTATCGGTAACTTGGATTGAAACATAAGAGCATGTGCAGTTTCGAGAAGATGCTTATGTTTACGTTCCACCACCCCATTCTGTTGAGGAACCCCAGGACAAGTATTCTGATGAACAATACCCTTCTGTTTAAAATACTCGGCATGATGAACACCCGAACCAAGTTCAAAAGCATTATCAGATCGAACACGCTTCACTTTGGTACTGAATTGAGTCTCAACCATTTCAATGAACCCTTGAAGAATAGTAAAGGCATTTCCTTTAGTTGTCAAAAGATGAGTCCAAGTAGTTCTAGTAAAATTATCAACAATGGTGAGAAAATATTTATATCCATCAAATGTAGTTGATCGATACGGTCCCCACGTATCAATATGAATAAGATCAAACATTTGAGAACTGGATATACTACTAGATGAAAAAGACAGTTTATGATGTCTAGCCTTAGGACAAACAGAACAATCATCAATAGAAAAAGCATGTGCACCAGTAAAGACATTCAATTGCTTAAGTTTGTACAAAGGTAAATGACCAAGACGAGTATGCCAAAGTTTCAAAGAAACAACAGAATTACAGTGAGAAAAAGAATCAACTGTAACAGAGAAAAGTTTATTTGGATTCAAAAGATAAAGGTCGTTGAGAAGATCTCCCACGACCAACGGACTACTCAGCGAAGGGCCTGCAAGAAACAAGTAGTTACAGAAAACTGAACAAGACCCTTTGTATCCCTACAAAGTTTAGGAACAGATAAGATATTGTGCTTGAACTGAGGCACAAAGAAGACATTATAAATAGAAAACGTCTTGGTAAGATGAACTGTTCCGACCTGCGTAATAGTTAAGACATGCCTATTTGGAAGAAGAACATAAACAGGTGAGTTAAGCAATTGAACATCAGAAAGTAAATTGAAATCAAAGCACATATAATTACTTGCACCGGTATCAATGATCCAAGTATTATCGACCGTAGTCGAATTGCAAGAAATAATACCTGGAAAATTTGCAAAGCTGAGTGGTTGAACATTAGGAACACCACCCTAAACCCCAGAATTCTGCTGAAGAAGCTGCAACAGATTGTTGTACTGTTCAGAAGAAAGAGCATTAGGAGCATCGGAAGTAGGAACAGTAACCTCAACATCAGAAACAGCATTAGCAGCAGCTTTGGGTCTAGTAAATTTGAAATCTTTAGGAAACCCAATTAAACGATAACATTTGCTTGCATCATGTCCTAACTTCTTGCAATGAGATTAAACAGAACCTTTCCGAGCAATGTAGTTCTTTGGTACTTGCACAGAAGCATTCATAGAAGCATTTTGAGGAATAAACTGAGCCGATGAATGAATCTCCCTCTGTTTCTCATCTTAAATGAGAAAAGCATAAGCTTCATTAATGGAAGGAAGAGACTTCATCATGATAATATTCTCACAAGTCATGTCATAACAAGGGTTAAGACCCATCAGAAACTGCATCAAACGTTGATCTGTTTCACGCTTAGCCATAAGTTGGGAAGTACCGCATGTGCAGAGAGGAATAGGCTCGATTGCATTAAGCTCATCCCAAATAGCTTTGATTTTGGTAAAATATGTAGCAACATCATCATTTCCTTGAGAAATAGCAGAAAGAGACTTCTGCAATTTATAATATTTGGCCCCATTACTCTGTCCATACCGGTCAGTTAATTCTTTCTAGAGTTGTCGCGCAGTCTCAACATACAAAACGCTCTCACTGATATCACTGGATAAAGTATTCAAAATCCAAGAAATAACCATATCGTTGCATCTTTTCTATAACTCCAGATTTGGAGAGGAAGTAGGTCTGACAACAGTCCCATCAACAAAACCAAGTTTGTTCTTAGCAGATAAGGAAATGGACATGGCACATTTCCAGGATCCAAAAGAAGACCCGTCAAATGTTTTAGAAACAAGTAAGAGACCTGGATGATCAGATGAATGTAAGAACAAAGGATTAGAAGAATCCATAGGAACAACAACGGCGGGAACAACAGTAGGAGGCGGGAACAACAGTAGGAGGCATGAAAAGCAGAAAGATAGTGAAAACTGGAATAAGCGAACTTGTTAAGTTCGCCTATACACCAAGAAGAGAACTTGTTAAGTTCGCCGAGGAAAGGAACATGCGAACTTAAGAAGTTCGCCCGTAACAAACTACTGCGACAAGTTCGCCTGCACGAACAGAAAAACGTGAAATCGATCCAGAAATCATCATAACTCAAAATTAGAGAAGTATATGAAGAAATCCAACCGTAGGAATGATTAGAAACAAAAAACGAAGGTTCTGAACGGATCAAAACAGGAAACAACCCCCAATTGACACAAAAAATGAGAAAACGAATGAAACAACAAAGAATGAGTGCGGAAAAAGGAGAAAAATCACATAATCGCGCATATACACTCTGATACCATGTTATGATATAGAGAATGATCGCTAAAACAAGCGAGAATGATAAACGAGATAAAAAATTGAGAGAGAATAATTGGGGGTAAAACTGATATGAATTGATTGATAACTTGATTAATGTTACAAAGAAGCTATTTATAGACAAAGCTAACAAACTACTGAACCAAACGAACTTAATAAGTTCGCCCCTACTGAACCAGGCGAACTTAATAAGTTCGCCCCTATACTAAACAAGCGAACTTAGTAAGTTTGCCTATACTAAGTTCACTAACAAATACAAAATATTTTCTTTATATACTAGTTTGTAGCGCTACACTTATCCTTTAATGTGTATCTCAACATATAGAGATCTTTATGATTCATTCAGAAATAAAACAAATATATATATATATATATATATATATATATATATATATATATATATATATATATATATATATATATGATTAGGTTCAGGTAAAAATGATTTTAATTCTAAGAAGGGTGAGAAGGATTTATGCCCATTAGATCAAATTGTAGAAAAGATTTAGTAGTTGAGATTAAATTGTAGGAGAAAAAGTTGTTGGAAGGGTATTTTAGTCTTGGCCACCTTTGTTGACTTTTTATCAAGTTCCCCCCTCATTTTAAAACGTTCATAACTTTTACATACGACATTATTTTTCAAAAAAATTACACCATAAAAACGAGCGTTTTTTTATTTTTATAACGAGTATAGTGTCGTTATAAATAAAAACGATTTTTTTACGTTTTTCAGCTCATTGTGTAATTAGTTAGGTCAATGTGTAATACAATTTCATTATGTAATACAATTTCTTTGTGTAATACAAGTTCATTGTGTAATACAAGTTCATTGTGTAATACAGGTTCATTGTGTAATACAGGTTCATTGTGTAATTGTCACACCCCAACCGATGGCGGATTATACGTCGGGGCGGATGCGGTTGTTCAATAGCACAAGGTTGACTATTAAAGTTTTGATATTTCATTAAATAATAATTTAAGATTCAATACAAGGAATATAACAAGAAATACAACGTTTAATTTATAAGTAGACTAGGTCCAAAGCATCCTATGTGATCACAGATAAGCCTCATGATGTAGAACCTGAAACATGTGAAAGAATTTGTCAACTACAAAATAGTTGGTGAGATACAAAGGTTTTGACACAGTTTAACAAGTATTTGAAAAGTATTACAATTCACTATGATTTGTGCATTCTATAATGTAAGTATGAGAAAACAAGTATCTTAAACATTGTGCACATTCAATCCTCCAACCATGTTTATGCATAACCCGCAGGTTTGAAAGTTTGGTTTAGTAACAATCACCAAGGGCTCCCCCCGAAGGGTCAATCAATCAAGGTGGATTGGTCAAATGCAATAGATCTATTATTGTTACCATAGGCTTGATCAAAGTTAATGAATATGCTAGTTTTAAGTTTAATCTAAGCATACAAGTCTAAAGTTTAACATAAGAATAAACACGTAGTCATAGTTGTACAAGAATTGTATAAGTTTAAGAATTTTGAACATGTTTCACCCCAAAAGCATATAAAGGAAAAAGGGGCTAAGTATACTCACATAGAATAGCTCTGATACCAATCTGTCACACCCCAACCGACGGCGGATTATACGTCGGGGCGGACGCGGTTGTTCAATAGCACAAGGTTGACTATTAAAGTTTCGATATTTCATTAAATGATAATTTAAGATTCAATACAAGGAACATAACAAGAAATACAACGTTTAATTTATAAGTAGTCTAGGTCCAAAGCATCCTATGTGATCACAATTAAGCCTCATGATGTAGAACCTGAAACATGTGAAAGAATCTATCAACTACAAAATAGTTGGTGAGATACAAAGGTTTTGACACAGTTTAACAAGTATTTGAAAAGTATTACAATTCACTATGATTTGTGCATTCTATAATGTAAGTATGAGAAAACAAGTATTTTAGACATTGTGCACATTCAATCCTCCAACCATGTTTATGCATAACCAACAGGTTTGAAAGTTTGGTTTAGTAACAATCACCAAGGGCTCCCCCCGAAGGGTCAATCAATCAAGGTGGATTGGTCAAATGCAATAGATCTATCATTGTTACCACAGGCTTGATCAAAGTTAATGAATATGCTAGTTTTAAGTTTAATCTAAGCATACAAGTGTCAAGTTTAACATAAGAATAAACACATAGTCATAGTTGTACAAGAATTGTATAAGTTTAAGAATTTTGAACATGTTTCACCCCAAAAGCATAGAAAGGAAAAATGGGCTAAGTATACTCAATTGGATGATGAATAGTATCCGACACGGACAAGTATTTGCAAGACTTGGAGGGAGAATATCCTCACGATAAGCCTAAGAATATAAGTCTAAAGTTTCAAGTTTATTTCTATAAGTCTAAGACAATGATTTGGGATTTCAAGATTTGACTAGGGTTTCAATGGGAGATGGGAATGGTCGTGTTTGTGAAGTTTAAATTAAGTTTAAAATAAAGGTTTTGAATGAATGATACAAGACTTGTGTGTCAAAGTTTAATAGATTTATAGATTAGAATTTAAATGTTTTATCATTATTAATTACTTAAAATAGGTAATAATAATTTAAAGAAATTTTCTAAGTAACTTAATAATATAGTTGGAAGGATATATAAAGAGGAATAATGCTTAAGGATCAATAACAATTATTCAAAATAAATAATTATTAAGAATAAATAATAATTATTTAAGAATAAATGAGTTCTAGGGATAAATAATTATTTACGAATAAATAATTACTACGGATAAATAATTATCCCAAAAGAATAATTTATAAATCATTCAAGATTTAAAGTATTTAAGAATTGAGTATTTATCTTACAAAACAATTTATAATTTAATAATGTTTAGGATGTGGTTATAAGTTTAAATAATAATGAGCATTTACAAGTTTACAAAATGTTAAATAGAACTTCTTATAAAGTTTAAATTATACGTTTAAAGTTTAAATAAAATTATGCGTTTATAGATGTCTTAAATAAAGTTTCTTATGATTTAAATTTATATAAACAAATGGATTTCTTGTTTATATAAAAATGTATAAGTTTAAAATTTATTAAATTAAAGTTTTAAACAAAAGTAAGTTTATTGTATATAAAAAAGGAATAAGGAATTAAGCTTCGAATTTTATAAAACGATTTCTATTGAATGTCCTAGTTTTATAAATTTCGGAAGTATTCTTTTTAAATGTTTAAAACTATTTTAATAAATTTATTATTGTAAGTTTTAATTAAGATTAATTAAATAAAATGTTTTCAGAAAATAAAAGTGTAAATAAAATTCATATTCACGTTTATAAAGGTATCACAGAATTTATAAAAATTATTAAAAGTTTTAAACTATTTAAAATGATAATAAAAAAACAAAAACAAAAACCTGGGGCCAGACCGAATCGAACTCGGGTCTGCCCCGGGTCAACATCACACACAAACACTTAACCACCCCGCCTACGGGTCTCGGTGGTAATATACATGGAAAATCAAATAGATAAGTATATTCCCAAATCGTCCCTAATTTGCTCAAGAACCCTAGAATTGAAATCCCTCAAATTCGATCCGATAATCCCTCTGCCTATAACGATTGACAGAGGGTAAATGTTTTCAGCATGGAAACGAAGCTAAGGGTATTTCGAATTACCTGTTAAGATGACAAATCGAGGAGGAACGGGCTTGAAGGTCGAAGTCGGCTGTCGCGAGTTCGGATTTGGAATGCCGGCTCGTTTAGGACGAATTGAGTATTGAGAGCGTTTGAGGGTGATTTCATGGGTCGATTACACCCGGTATTTATAGTTGATTTCGTGATTTAAGGCCCGATTAGGTGGGGGTTAACGATTGAGTCGATGGGTTAAATCCCGAGCCCATGCGCGGCCAAGGATTTAAATCAAGCATTGAATATAGTTAGGTAGGAGTCGCATGCGGGAGGCGAAAGTCGAGGTTCAGTGCATTTGGACGGAAATCGCGATTTCGCGTGAAAAGGGTCAAGAACCGGTTGATGTGGGACTCGAAACCGTGACTGGTTTGGGTTTCGGGTGTTTGGAAAAATGGCAGAACAGGTCCTCAAAGTTTTACTGAATTACACTTTATGTTTAAAAGTAGAATTTTAGTTTAAAACAAGTTTCATTACTTGGCAGTTTTGGTCCCTGAACTTTTATAAAATAGATATATTTCCATTTTTATAAATATCCAAATAAATTTAAAACTTTACGAGATATTTTATAAGATTATTAGTTTATAAGTTTAAAAATTTAGGATAAGTTAATTATAATTATAAATCCTAAAGTTTTAAGAGTTTAACATATTCATATATGTATACTTTTAAATAAGCCTTATATATATACATATATATATATACACATATATATTCCAAGTATAAATGTTTTTCCTTAACTATATATAAATTAATATGTATTGTTTAAGGAATAGTTTTAAAACGAATTCGAGTTTTAAATAAATGATATGTGCAAGGGTTTAGGAACATGTATGACGGAAAAATCCTGGATATTACAGTTTCCTCTACTTTAGGAAATTTCGTCCCGAAATTGAAGTAGAAGGGTTTAGTTCAGGATTTAAGTCTTTGATACGCACAAGGATAATGAGAAAAAGTTTGCTTGGGTTTCTAAGTTTCAAAGCACACGGTTGCCAAGAGTTTCCCTAATGAGTATATAGTTTCATTGAAATATATAAAGATTTGTTTTCAGAAATGTATTTAAGAGGATAACTGTGACATCTCTAAAAAAATTAAAAAAAAAAAACCGTAACGATTCTAGTTTCATGTAATCTTGCTTCGACTTAATGTACAATCCTCGTTTTGCCTCATTTTATTTAGTAGAGCAATTTAATTCCAATTCCTAATAAGTAATTACATTAATATTTTTAAACAAAAGTAGGAATTATTAAATTGATTAGTTATATTTATAAAAACTTTAAAAGTATAAAATTTAAATGTTTATTATCAAAAAGAAATTATTAATTTTGATAAAAAGACTTTGAACCCTCATTTTGATGTTGAACCCCCTTGTGAAACCCCTTTACATTCTTTTGAACCCTGAACATCCATGAGCGAATTTTGACTTTTAAAAGTCAGCCCATGTCAAAATCCACCTCAATCCCCATTAATCCGCGATTTAAAACGTTTCAATCAAATCCTAAATCCATCGTGAGAAGATATGAACGAAAGATTCGTTGATAGATTAGAAAACGGTTACCGAATCAAAGCAATTTAAAACCCGTAACCTTGATAACTCAAGCTTCAAAACCCCATAAATCTCGTTCTAAATCCAACCGCTAATGCATTTATGGTGGAGCTACTCTCCCTATAAATACCCACGTAAATTCCTAAACGTAGCTACCATAAAAATTCGTCTTTTTTTTCTTTTCCTGTTCCGAGTGACGCAAAGTGCTCCCGATTCAAATCGTTGACGACGTGGGATCTCCTCTGCGTGACTTACGATTTCAGGTATCATCCCCTCCTAATCACATTAGCCTCTGACTTGTTTTGTAAACACAAATCGATTTTAGGGTTTGATGGGTTCTGGTTTCACGCTTGCATATTTGGGGAAGAAGATGAGTTTAATCAAGTTCTTATATTTTTGTTTCTGAATTTTAACTAAATTGAGTCTCTGGTCTGGTGGCTAAGCCTTTGCACTTTCAGACCAATGGTCATGGGTTCTAAACCCATTGACCTCTTTTTTTGTTTGTTTTGGTTTTAAGCACTTACACATACATTCATATATACATGTATTAGTATGTTTTTGAACTAAATATTATTAAACCAATTCTTTTTTTTGAATTTTCAATTAATCATATTATTATATATATTGTTTTATAAAAATAAATAAATAAAAGGCATTCTTTTTAAAAATAGTATAAATAAATGATGTATTTTTCTTTAAATAAACATAAAGGGATTTTGTATACTTTTTATTTTATAAAAGATTTTACGAGAAACCATTTAAAGTTATATTTTTATAACGTTATTTAAATAGGGAACTGTTTATATTACTAAGCATTTTTAAAGATTTCGTTTTCTTCTTTAAAACGCAAGAATTATAAAATTTATTTTATAAACCCTCTAAAACTTGTTCAAACATTGTATTTACAAACTATATCTTTCTTAATTCCTTTTTACTTTTAGAATTATGTTTTAACTCTTTAATTTCTAATAAAACCCTCTAGTATTCAATTTATTTATTTCAATCCTTATTAAATGCACATTTTCATTTTATTCCTTATCTTTTCCCAAACTTACCGGACACATCCTAAACTCGGTTAAAGTGTACAAATAGAGTAAACTTCAAACTGGTATGTAGCTATCTGACAAATAGTAAGGTTCTGGCTAGGAAAGACGGGGTTCTGATCCGGCCAACTCTTTCCTGGGAACTTTGCTGTTGGAGGTACTACTCTAGTACGATAACCACTCTAGTATACGATGACTACTTTCCTCTAATTACAAAACAACCCCTCATCTTTCCACGATTCTGTAAACTAACTCAAACTCGAACTCATTTAGGCATCTTCTAAACCAAGTTACTTCAGCAATCAAGATCAATCCCACCCGCTGCAAGGTGAGTTCATAGCCCCTTTTTGCTTTCTATTTTGGGGTGGAAAACATGCTCTTATATCAAAACTGAAACCAAGTCTTGAGTCAAAACTATACTTTGCATTCAATAACAAACTTCCAATTCTAGTAACATTAAACTGATTTATACATGTTGCAAATGTCATTTTTACTACAAAGTCTCTCTTATTTCTAAAACTACACAACCATTAACTTCGGGGAAGCCACGGGAGTACGTAAATAGATCTATTGGCCTGACTAGCCCATTCAGTTCTCGGGTTGATGCATGCCAATCAATTCCGAGCGTCCTTCAAGTTGTGGATTCTAATCAACTTGGAAGGAGCTGGGTGTTCAGAAACTACATTCTTGACACTTATACTATAGTCTAACACTCTGACAAGGTGTTGGGCGGGAGAGCTATCGATCACTAGGGTTGGTTGTGAACTCATGTATGATAGTTTAAATTACTTGGAATTTGAAACTTGTTTATGATTGTTTCTGGTTATCTATTGTATTATATCTATCAAATCCTATGTTCTCACCAACTTTTTAGTTGGCCTATTTTAGCATGTTTTTCAGGTAATGGAAACTAGTTTGCTGTCGTGCTCACGCTAGGATTCAAGGATAAGGCTTAGTGGACCTAGCATAGACTTAAATTGAAAATGAAACTATTTGGTTATTTGCTTTATTTGAATTAAACTTGATGTAATGACTATCGGTTTTTCAATAAATTCATTAGTACTTTCTTTATTCCATGTGTAATGATTCAATTTCGTCGCCCCTCGTGTTTCCGCCTTGGCGGGGGTGTGACAATAATTGATGAACTCTCATTCAAGATTTAAAGTGAGATGCATCACTCAGAATGGGTTCGACGATAGTTTAACGATTTGAGTTTGTAGACTATTACGTCTAAGGATTGCTACGGTACCTAAGTTCCGTGGCTACCTTTTACGATAAGTCTTGGATCAGAGCACACGACAGAGTTTACTATAAACTAACCCTATATATATATAGGGTTTATAAACTACCTTTTACGGTACCTAAGTTCCGTGGCTACCCTTCTTATTTTTAAAACCCTTTTTACTATAAACTAACCCTATATATATATATATATATATATATATATATATATATATATATATATATATATATATATATATATATATATATATATATATTTATCATAATCATGTTAATTCTCTCATGTTTTTCACCTTCAAAATCCATAACAACATAACATGCATAGAACTTGTTTTTTCTTTATAATGAAAAAAACTCGTCGAGTCGGGAGCTTGCTTGAGTTGGAAGGAAGCCGAACATAATTAGTTTCTGCCTTGGTTGGTTATATCAAGAAAATCTATCACAACTCGTATTACTAAAGGCTCTAGCCCGATTTGGTGCTCTATTCGTCGTGACTATCCTATTGCACACAAGCGTGCATCCGGTTACTTTCTAAAATTCACAGTAAAATAAGTGTTTTTAAGTGTGTTTGAGTGCGTGTATAGTTTGTTTTGATTTCTTAGCTTTAATCGGTGATTTGAAAATCAACATTTATGTACTCAAAAAGTGTATACAAAATATAAATCTAGGTTTGGGAGTCGTAATTAAGAAAATTTTTGTATTATATTGGCACCAATGCGAAACATGCTTCATGTTTGTTAGATTTAACTAGAAAAGTTGTGATACATAACATCCCCCGTTAAACCTTCCTATTGAAGGGTCACAATCTTTCATCAACCAATCAAACATATATATATATATGATTTTGCTTTTTTTTTATTTTTATTTTTATAAGCTGGTATGGTCATGTGTCATCCATCAAGAGAGTTATAATACACAATGTGATACCCATCCACCGGTCAACGTACGGCACCTTCATGTCATCTATAAATTGTCACAATACAAACATCACCCAACACAGGTACATCAGTTGTAACTTCACCCGAAATAATGATTAGTATTCAGGAGTTCCGAAAGGCACAACGAGCTGATGGTCCGGCTACAATTTTGGCCATCGGAACCGCTACACCGCCTAATTGTGTAATCCAAAGCACGTATCCAGATTACTTTTTTCGTATTACGAAAAGTGACCACAAGAAAGACCTTAAAGAAAAATTCAAACGCATGTGTAAGTTATATTACTTTCTGTAAACAACTACTTTCGTGTTACATATTTTAATTAGTAATGTACGTTTTCAGGTGACAAATCTATGATAAGAAAACGATACATGTACTTGACTGAGGAGATTTTAAACGCAAAACCAAACATTTGTGCCTACATGGCACCGTCGTTAGATGACAGACAAGATATCGTGGTGGTGGAAGTACCAAAGCTCGGTAAAGAAGCTGCAACACGTGCGATCAAGGAATGGGGCCAACCGAAGTCGAAGATCACACATCTCGTGTTTTGCACGACGAGCGGTGTTGACATGCCAGGAGCTGATTATCAACTCACTAAGCTCCTAGGTCTTCGGTCCTCGGTCAAACGCTTTATGATGTACCAACAAGGTTGTTTTGCTGGTGGCACGGTCCTTCGTATGGCCAAAGACTTGGCCGAGAACAACAAGGGGGCTCGTGTCCTTGTTGTCTGCTCAGAGATCACTGCTGTAACGTTTCGCGGGCCAGATGAAACCCATCTTGATAGTCTAGTGGGCCAGGCTTTATTTGGTGATGGTGCGGCCGCAATCATAGTTGGGTCTGACCCATTGCCTGATGTCGAAAAGCCACTTTTTGAGATCGCTTCTGCTGCTCAAACTATTCTCCCGAATAGTGGCGGCGCAATTGATGGACACCTTCGCGAGGTTGGGCTTACATTTCATCTTCTTAAAGATGTTCCGGGACTTATCTCGAAACACATTGAAGAGAGCTTAATAGACGCTTTTCAACCGTTGGGCATCAAAGATTGGAACTCGCTATTTTGGATTGCACACCCAGGCGGGCCTGCGATCTTGGACCAAGTGGAAGAAAAACTAGCCTTAACGCCTGATAAGTTACGGGCCACACGACATATACTCAGTGAATATGGAAACATGTCGAGTGCTTGTGTCCTTTTTATTCTAAATGAAATGCGACACTCTTCGGCTACAGATGGGCTCCATACCACCGGAGAGGGTCTCGAGTGGGGTGTGTTGTTCGGCTTTGGACCTGGGCTCACTGTCGAGACCGTGGTCCTCCATAGTGTGTCCATTTAGTCGATATGGATCGTCTTCTCATCAAGCAAAGTGTGCTAAAAACATCCTTTTTATATTCTTCATGTTTGCATAAAATTATCGTCATCGTCATCACCTTCCTTTGTAATACGTTGTGATAAAAATCTGTTGTTCCATACATTGTATTATGTATTTGAATAAAGTTTGTAATACTTTGTGTTTAAGATCTTTGGAACAAAAATCTTTGACACTTTATCTTAAATAATGTATTTAAAACAAATAAACTCATTGGATAAATTGAATTTGAGGAATTTAAATTAAACCAATCTTGCAATTATAAATATTGATATCTTTTACAGATTTAATTTCATTCATATTTTGTGCTTTATATTACTCCAAGGATTCAAATAGTTTTCAGTTACAAGAACCTAGCAAAATAAACGTTAGATTTGGCTAAGATTTTGTGTTACACACGAATCTTTTAAAACAAATTTGTTGTCTCTACTAAGATGATATGCATGTACCTCATGTAGGCTTGTAAACGAACCAAATGAACACGAACATGGCTTGATCGTGTTTGTTCGTTTAACTTAACCGATCAAACGATCGGACACTAACAATTAAACGAATGGGGTTTTCTTATTCATGTTCGTTTGTTAAAAAATGACCATGCTCGTGTTTGTTTATGTTCGTTTTTTAATAGTATAAACGAGCGGTTCATGAACGTAAACGAACATAAACAAACACAAACAAACATAAACAAACACAAACAAACATATATGAATTAACATGATCGCACATAAAAGCACAACATAACTAAACACAAATGAATATAACCGAACAAACACCAACTAGAAGTGAACATGAATATTCAAACATAGAACGAATACATCTAATTAAATCCTAAAACAAGCTTTAAAATACCAATTTCATATCACCGGTATCATGATTAGTTGCGATTCAGTTGTGTTCACGTTGCCACCTTGATTAATGATTAGTTGATTACTTGATTATGTTTGATTGATTTTGCTAGTTGATTATTCATTAGTTAATTTTGATCGAGTATTCATTAGTTCTTATTTTAGCATTGGAGAAGAGTCACAAACTAGTCTAGCTGATGTACAGCAATTTTCTGTAAGCCATCAAGAAGTTCAAAGAAAGTATGCTTACGGTGGCCAGACTCACAAAACACTAAAGGATGAGTAACTATAGCAAGAAAGAAGCATGTTCGTGCACCGGTTGGAATATGGATTTTTTATTTGGAAATGTTGAATGGGTTAAAGGAATTTTGAACAATTTCATTTTCCATTTCATTAGTTTAAACACAAACTAGTTTTTTTTTTACCATATTTTAGTCGACTGTATGAGTTGAAATTTTTACTAAAGTATTTAGTTTTTGGTTAAAATTTGACTAGCTACTTTGGTTGAATGATCTTGTTGTTTGAATTGTAATGTGATATTGTTTTTTTTTTTGGAAAATTACCAAAATGAACATTTGACTAGTCAAAGTTACAAAAATGGACAAAGTTTTTCAGCCTTTTTGGACATGGTCATTTAGGCTATTAGCCGACTAAAGAAGGCTAGTTCAGCCGGCTTGGATTTCCGCGCAAAGTCAGTTTTTTCAGAATTTCAACCAACCAGGAATTGACACGTGGAGGTGCATATTCCTAAGGCGGCTAAAGCCCACTTCCAAGCAGGCTTAGCCGACAAACTTTTTTTTTACATGGCTCAGCTGACTTGGTTCGAGATGGCTTCCTTGTTGGCTTGTTTAATTCGGCTAGGCTTGGCTTAGCCGGCTCCGAATGTGTTATTACACTTGAAAGGGGGCTGAAATAGTCTTACTAGCCTACTTCGAGTTTTATAAATATAAATCTTCTCATTTCAACCTTCATTTTCACTTTTCAAATTTTACTTTAAGTACTTAGATCATGTGTATTTTTAGCTGTACGTAAAAAAAATAAATTAGAAACATTAGCATTATATATTAGCCTGTTATATCTGATAACTTAGCCTACAATATGTTATTACTTAGTATGCTATACAAAAATTAGAAACATTAGCATTATATATTAGCCTGCTATATCTGATAACTTAACATACAATATGTTATTACTTAGCCTATTATACAAAAATTAGAAACATTAGCATTATATATTAGCCTGCTATATCTGATAACTTAGCCTACAATATATTATTACTTAGTCTGCTATAATATAAACTTATTTACTTGTTTGGTGTCGCCTGTTGAAATACCATTGTTGGACCGACTCACAAAATAATTCGATTAGTTTAGTAATAGGCATCCGTCGAGCATAACGTGATAACGCGTTAATATACTCAGCACTATTTGATGTCATAATGCCATAACGTTGACCAACAAAATGTACTTGTGCCCATTTATGCAAGCCAACACCTAGTAACGTATCGCGAACAGTAGGAACAACTTCACAAAGTGCATTGAAATTTTCTTCAAAATTGTAAGAGACTAGAAACTAGTCTACTTTAGCAAAAAAAAACTAGAATTGTAAGAGAAATTAAGAAAAAAATGGAGAAAATTAGAAAACTAACTTAAATAAGTGAGAGAAAAACTCGAAGCAGGCTAACTAGTCCACTTGAGCCGGCTAAGTAGTGTAATAACACATTCGGCGCCGGCTAAGCCAAGCCGGGGAAGTCATCTCGAACCAAGTCGGCTGAGTCATGTAAAAAAAAGTTCGTCGGCTAAGCCTGCTTGGAAATATGAACCTGCGCGTGTCAATTCTTGGTTGGTTGAAATTCTGAAAAAAAACTGAATTGGCGTGGAAATCCAAGCCGGCTGAACTAGCCTTCTTCAGCCGGCTAATAGCCTAAATGATCATGCCTAAGAAGGCTGAAAAACCTTTATCCATTTTTACAACTTTGACTAGTCAAATATCCATTTTGGTAATTTTCCCTTTTTTTTCCATATTGCATTCTTAATTTCCAATGAAGGTCCTTAAGGTTATGGAATGTTTGCAAGTAGGTTTTATTAGTTAGTGTCTTGTAATCATCCTTATAAAGTAGCTTCTAACTAGGAATTAGAAAAAGAAATAAAAGGATTTTGTTACATGCATTAGCATTTTTCATATTGTTTAATTCACTATGTTTGGTACATTTATGATCGAGTTTCTAGTTATGGAATTGGTATCATGTTCTAACAAAAAGGTTCTCGATATAAACTTACATGACACCAGTTCAAAACCAGCTCATATTTACACTCACCAGTTGTGTTCCACATAAGCTATTTTCATCATATTCGGGCAGGTTAGGATCGTAAGCAAAAAATAACTTTTTTTAATGCAATGACTCCAAATTAGAAACTCGCTTTGAGATTTGGCGGACCTATATGGGTGTTGGCGGGTCGGTCGACACTCATAATTTTTTTTGTTATGTATATGTTATATTTCCGAGCGACCCGCATAAAATTTGGCACCGACCCCACTAAAATTTTGATACTGACCCCAAGAAATTTTTGTATTATAGATTTTATAAATAAAAACTAATTAAACCAAACCTTTAACCATATAACAATTAACCTGTAACACATTAAATCTTATAAATCTCTTAAACTAAACATTTAACCCAATAACCTTTAAACAAAATAGGCTCAAATAACACATAAACCCAATACTCATTTAACATTTTTAAACCTAATTAACTATTCGGAAAAACAATTAGCGGCATAAACCATTTATGTTATACCAACGAAGCGACAAAAAGTTTTTGGAAAGAAAAACTGGGTCTTCATCTTCTAAGACTCTCGCTTTCATAGATTTTAATAATCTTCTAATGGATCCTGACGCACGACCATCAATTTCAACTTATCACCCTAATCAACAAGACGAAATTAGAAGTACTTACCTAATTAAAGGACCATGTCAACCAAAAGGTCATAGTTTTTCAAAAAAAATGGTTTGTTATATTGAAAAAGGAGTTACTTAGAAAAGTTTCTACAAATGATTTAATTGTTCGGTTTTTAAAAAATGAAAACCCGTAGAGATTAATTATAGAGATATTATTTTTTGATTATGCATTTCTAATGACAAACATCATATTATTATTGTTCATTTAATAATTTTATTAGTTTTCATCGCTTTGTTATGTGACCCGACCCGACTCGGGCCGATAAAAATTAATATTAATTATTGAAAATCCACCCCATAAAATCTTCAACCGCCAAAAAAAAAAAAATTACTGAGTTCGTCACTTTTGAGTCAACCCTAATAAATGAAAAACATGTGAAAGAATCACCTTACTTATCAAAAAAAAAAATTGCATAACCATTGACCTCACCACTGTTTATCTATAGTAGTGTCTAGATTTAGAAGAAATAAAAAGACTTTTGAGCAAAAAAAATTTAGTAAGCTTTTTCTTATTTGTATGCTTAATTGCTCCTGTCACTTTTTTTTTCGATTGTTCATTAACTTGTAATCATCCGACTTTCGATTATTGAAAGCAATTGTTATATTTCACCGGTAAGAACTTGTATTTCCTTGTGATTGTGCTAAATTTATTTCCACACAAAATTAAATTTATCTTTAGTTTAGTTAAGTAATTGTTGTATGAGAAGATATTGTTATGATATCGAGAATGATCGCTAAAACAAACGAGATCGCTAAAAACAAGCAAGAATGATAAACGAGAGAAAGAAAATGAGAGAGAATGATTGAGGGTAAAACTGAAATAATTTGATTGATAACTTGAATAATGTTACAAAGAAACTATTTATAGACAAAGGAATAAAAGCTAACAAACTACTGAACTGGGCAAACTTAATAAGTTCGCCCCTATACTAAACAAGCGAACTTAGTAAGTTCGTTAACACCTCCCCTCAAGTTGGAGGTGTATACAACCCCAACATGGAAATGATATCTAAATGCGGTTGACCAGCCAAACTCTTTGTGAATAAATCCGCAAGTTGATCAGAAGTCCGTGTGTGAGAAAGCAGAATTAAACCGGCTTGAAGCTTCTCACGGACAAAATGACAATCCAACTCGATGTGATTAGTTCGCTCATGAAAAACTGGATTCTTAGCAATATGAATAACCGCCTGACTGTCACATTTTAGAGGAACAAGAGTAAGATTATCAAACCGAAACTCCACAAACAAGCGAGTCAACCAAGCAAGTTCCTGTGTGACCCGGCGAAGAGAACGATATTCAGCTTCAGCAGAACTAAGAGAAACAGTAGCTTGCTTCTTGGATTTCCAAGAAATAGGACTGCCCCCAAGAGAAATGAAATAGCCACTGACAGAACGCCGAGTATTAGGACAAGCTGCCCAATCAGAATCATAATAAGCAGACAAAGACATATCGTGATCATCATTAAAGAACACCCTTGAGAACAAGTGCCTTTGACATACCGAAGAGTATGCCACGCAACATCCCAATGAGGAACACGCGGATCACTCATAAAATGGCTGAGAAACTTAACCGCAAAAGCAAGATCAGGCCGAGTATGAATGAGATAATTGAGTTTACCAACAAGTCGATGATAGGCCAAAGGATCATCAAGAACTTGACCTTCGTTGAGCTTGAGTTGTAAATGTAAAGGCAAAGGAGACGAAACAGAAGAAAAATCGCCGGTAGGAAACTCAGTCAGCAAATCCTTCGCAAATTTGCGTTGAATCATAATAAGACTAGAGGGAGATTTGAGAACCTCAATGCCTAGAAAGTAGTTGAGAGTGCCAAGATCCTTGATCTGGAAAGTGGAATGTAAGAAAGCCTTCAAAGCAGGTATCTCTTGATCATTATTACCAGTAAGAAGAATGTCATCAACATAGATAGCGACATGAACAACAGAATCCCCCATTGTCTTAGAGAATAA
This sequence comes from Smallanthus sonchifolius, assembly GCA_023525975.1. Classification (NCBI taxonomy): domain Eukaryota; kingdom Viridiplantae; phylum Streptophyta; class Magnoliopsida; order Asterales; family Asteraceae; genus Smallanthus; species Smallanthus sonchifolius. Next base: position 39,998,242 of record CM042042.1, on the reverse strand, counting down.
AGAATAATCATTGGGAGACTACATATAACCTTTGGTCTTAAGAGCATCAGAAAGCTTTCCATACCACTGCCTTGAAGCTTGCTTCAAACCGTAAAGAGACTTCTTGAGCTTAAGTAAATGATCAGAAGAGGATAAAGGCATTCCAGGAGAAGGAAACATATATATGTCTTGATCGGTGTCGAAGAGACCGGTCAAAGATAAAGAATTAGAGTGTCCTGATCACCTTAAACTAGTTAGGGTAAGAAGGGTGTCGAACCACGAAGAGTTTGTGATCGGTACTCAACTTCAATTAACAATGTGATTTATGAAGTTGCAATGGGTCTTTCTGACCAAACACAAGCAATGATTGATGTGAAATTAACAAATCCAACAAGCAATGATTATCAACTAGCAAAACGATCACGAGTAATCAAGTAGCAAATAAACAGTTTAAGTTGTAAACAATAATTAAAAAGGAATCACACCCGGGTTTCAAGTTCACAAGTAATTAGGGATTATCACACCAACATATGAGTTCAAACAATCAAATGGTTATCCAAATCAAATTAACCAAATCTAACCAAGAACATCAACATTCATATATCATCGGCAAATAGTGTAAAACAATATTCAAGAATGAAATCGAGACAAATGTATGCAATATAGAATTAGATTAATCAATAGATTCAACACAAATCGAAGTTCATAGCAATTATCATCTAACGGGGTCAATGGCGCAAGAATTTATCGACTCCCGTGAGTTCATAACCATACTAAACACAAAGATTCAAGTATTTCAAACCAAACGATTACAAGAATTGTTTCTCAAAGCTACCATATGATAAAAACCCTAAAAACTTAAAAACAATCCACCAGGGAATGATTACCGGTGGATTAGCCGCTCATGGTTGTGGAATTCATCTTCGATTCTTCAATTTCTTGATACCAATCTTCAATAATATGTTTCTAGCCTCCCAAAATTGCCAAAAACTGTTGTTCAAAAGATCCCCCGAATTGGGGGAAGAAACATCCACTTAAACTCTCAAAATCGGTAGTTTCCCGAAAATCCGCGTCAAAAAAACGTAACCGGCGTAAGCTTACGCTGGGGTGGCGTAAGCTTACTCCGCAACACTGAAGTTTGCTGTGAATGAACTGGTTAGGCGTAGGCCTACGCTGGTCGGAGTAAGCTTACGCTGGTGGAGTAGGCTTACGCTGGTGGAGTAGGCTTACGCCAGGTGGAGTAGGCTTACGCCAGGTCCTGAGTTTCTGCCCTGTTTTCTCCGTGTCTCTTCCGACTCTTGCATCTCTCACCTAATATCTTCCAAAATCATACTTTAAGCTTTCAACACCTGCAAATGCATAGCTACACAAAACCTTTGTATTCCCCAAATTAATTTGCATAAATATAGTATATTGCACCCTTTAATATATGAAACTTTAGTCACTTATCACATCCCCACACTTGAGTTTTGCTTGCCCTCAATCAAAGTCTTTTGATTTAAATTCACATTACAAATTCTCAAATAATTGTTTTCACTAAACATAAGTTAAGGTCCAAGGTCATGCAAGATTCATAAGAATTATACTCTCAATAGATTTACAATCCAACAAACAATCGATAACTTTTTAAACAAAAGGAAACACTTGAACGAGCTTAACTCATATCCAGTTATGATTTTGCATGAGCACACCCCTCACAATCAATCACTCCACTCGGCTTCATATGTGGACTAGCGATGATGTGCTAGTATTTTTCACTCGAAACCAAACAATGAACCGCATTATCATAGGCTTGCATATTAATCACATCTCCACCTACTAACACAACTAAAAAAACACAAATCAAAAGGTCTTTTAAGGATTGTAATGTAGGCTAGGGTTACGGGTATGGATAAGGATTTTTAAAGTGGCTAAAGGTGAGTAGAATTCAACTAATGAAACTACAAAACAACTCTAAAACTTGCAAATTCCTATTATGGGTATAAATGACCCATCAACACTAAAGTTCTTATTTCTTCAAACTATCAAATGAAACTTGAGTTAAACTGACCCAATAACATCTTTTATTGTAGCTCAAACTAATACTCAAAACCTTTGGGCAAATGTTGGCCCAATACTATATTTGTATTTCTTTTTCATTCATTTTTTTATATCTCAATTACAACCGTAACTACAACAATCTAAGTTAATTGAATTCCAACTCACAGGTTTAAAAAGAAGAGGCTAAAAGGTGAATGGGTTAATGTTGTGAGTTTTGTCAAAAGAAAAGGTATAGGCTCAGAATAGACATCTAGTGGATATTAACGGGTAAAGGTATAAAAATGGCTAAAAATAAAAACGGTTTCTCCTAATGCCTTTATCATTTTTGTGCAATCAATTGGTTCAAGGTCTAAACATGTATCAACATTATGCAAGTTCTAAAATGTGAAACAAAGTGGCCAACCACTCAAATAAGAGAATATATATATATCAATTTGGCTCAAAATCTCACAAAAACGGTGGAAAATAGGTTACCGACATGTGCATGCAAACCATCACCTTCAACTTTGTTACTCCCGAATTCAACATTTCCAAAGTATATATATATATATATATATATTTATTTATTTGTTGGAAAGACTTAATCAAGTACTTAGTGAATTAACCATGACCAAAGACCTCTACCAAACACTTTGTAAAACAATTATCAAAAAATTTGTATGGTTTCCAAGATTTCCCACATCCCCACACTTGAACCTTACATTGTCCCAATGTAAATAGTTATGAAATATAAAAGTGCGGTTAATGGGTGCCAAAACACCCAATACCAATATCTCTAAATATCCAACTCAATGATTCCCATAACCATAAGCATCCACCCAACACAATCAACCGAGTTTCAAACAAAAAAAACACACAAAAATAAACAAAGACAGAATAGTTCAATCAAAACAACATAAATATGAGAAAGAGTACATGAACCTGATTAGAGGCGATCATAGAGTGCCCGAACCACCACCAAAAATGGACTCGTAAGTCTTCCATGAGTCTTCCCCACACTTGAGTGCTGCTATGGTGACGAAACTAAAACACACAACACAAAACAAAACAAAGACAAAATAAAGACAATCACAAGCCGGGTTGCCTCCCGGTTAGCGCTAAGTTTATTGTCCTCAGCCCGACATTACCTCCTTATGGAGGTTGAAACACAAACTTGCTTCTACTAGCTCCCCCACCACCTTGGTTGTTGTCACTCCAACTCCAAGTCTCATATCTTGTAAATTCCACATCAAACAAATCTCCTTTCTCGTTCGGATGTTGGACATGGTCGGGTGGCTTCTTTGCATCTTTCAACCTCTCAGTTTCCTTCTCGATTGCATTCGGCTCGTCTTTCACATTAAACCTGTCAAACATAATACCTTTCTTTTTTGTGTCACCCTCATTTGCCTTGGCACGAGGATGACACACGTTAGTATTAACTGATTTTAAACATTTATTTTCAACCAAATATGTAAATAAATTTGAAAAAATATTTATGTTCAACTTACGATTCCCAAAGGTCATGTCAACAGTGCCGTTTCTGTAATTGATTTGCGCATTTGCAGTTGCCAAAAACGGTCTTCCCAAAATCACTCGTGGCTCCTCCTCCTTAGCAAGTGGTGCATAATCGAGCACCAAGAAATCTCCCGGATAGTAAAATTCTCCAATCTTCACAGCCACTCCCACTAATTTCCCCCGAGGACGCGTGCATGTATCATTTGCTTAGACCAACGTGGTGTTGTATTCTTCTAATGGACCAAAATTGTATTGGTCATATACGCTCCCCGGTAAAATGTTCACCCCCGCTCCATAATCTAATAATGCCAAATTAGTTTTAAATTCTACAATTTGAATAGGAACTAAGGGTTCTCCAAACTCAATTTCCTCCTCTTCTCTTTCTTCACCTTCTTCATTACCATGAGCCACATCAATTGCACTAACATGATGTTTTGGGTTCAATGTGGTGTCACTCGGCAATTTACCTTCATTTTGCTTGAATTGAGCTATTTCTTGTGCCAATTGCCCAACTTGTCTCTCCAATGCCGCGTGAGACTTATCTCTCACTTCATTCTCCCTTTTGGATTCTTTCATCATCTCCAACAGTGCATCCAATTTTGAATTAACTACATCATCACCCCTTGATGACCCATTTTGTTGTTGATGATCTTGATTGTAATTCCTTGGGGGGTAATTTGTGTTCCGATTATTGTTATAAGAGCCCCTTTGATAACCACCCGAATTATAGTTCCCTTGTTGACGCGGTTGATATGAGGTTGATGAGGTGTTTTGATTCACACCTTGAAAGTTGGGGTTCATTTGGTTTGCCGCGTTCCCATACTTGAAGTTAGGATGGTTTCTCAACCCCGGATGATAGTTGTTCGAGTTCATGTCATATTGCTTCCTCTCACCATACACTTGATTCACCTCTTCTTGTCTCCCTTCTTGAAATGGGCACTCCATTGTTTTGTGGCCTAAATCTCCACAATATTCACAAACGTCGAATCGAGCTTTTACTCCCGCTACTTCTTTCTTTTCGCCTTTCCTCAGCAATGCCAATTCTCTCTCCATAGATGCCAACCTCTCTTTTGTTTCATAATCCGGGACGAACTTAGAAATCGGGTGTTTAGTTCTTCAACTAGCCGATGCCTCGGCTTTAGAGTTTTGGCTCATCCTTTCTAAGAAATCCCAATCATCTTCTTCGAGATTAGACAACAATGTCCCATTACTTGTGGACTTCAAGTACTTCCTCTCCTCTTGAGTCAAACCATCCACAAAACACTTCACTAGTTCCCACAACTCGATTTGATGGTAGGGACATTTCCTCAACAACTCTTTGAAGCTTGTAAAGGCTTCATGTAAAGGCTCACCCGTTTGTGGTTGAAAGGTTCGAATATCAATTCGGGAATCATCCGTCTTCGCAACCGAATAGTACTCATCCAAGAAGACTTGTTGCATTTCATCCCATGTGTGGATGCTATTAGCTAGCAATGTGATGAACCATTGCTTTGCTCGATCCTTGAGGGAAAACTGAAAAAGTCTAAGTTTGACCTCTCCTTGATCGAAGTTCTCATATCCGATTGTGCTACAGATGGCGGCAAACTCGGCTAAATGGGTGTATGGTTCTTCGGTAACCATGCCATGAAAATGTGGGAGAACATTGACATAATTTGGCCTTGACTTGAATCGCCTCATTCCGGGAATTGGTGGAACAATTGGAGAAGCATTCTCTGAAATAGTCGGTCGAAAACGACCATTAACTCCACCCATAAGGGCTACCGGTTGTCTTCGGTTTTCATTGTTGTAGCCCCCATTAACTCTCCTCCCTTCTTGTCTAGGAGGATAACCAAATCTCTCAGGTCTACCCGTTCGACCCGTTGGTTGTCTCGCCCTTTGGTGAACATAATTCACCTCTTCTTCCTCTCCAAAGCCTTGCCCCTCATTATATTCTCCAAATTGGCTCCTCTCACCATCTTCATACTCGTAATCTCCAAACCCATCACCGTTCCCAACATCTTCATTATCATCATACCCAAAGTATTCACCATCGTCATCCTCCCAACCATCGTTCTCATTGTCGTTTCTTGGTTGAGTTCCAAATATGTTTCCAGGAGGGGTTTGATTTGTTGTGGTCCCCTTCTTCCTTGGTACATGGGATTGGTACGGATGTTAACGGGTCGGTTTTGTTGAACTGTACCCGACCCACGGGGTTGGTTGTTATTGATAGGTATAGATAGGGTTGGGGTTCAGTGAGGTGGAGTTGGTGGGCAGTTAGGGATAGGGCCTCTGTTTGGAGTTGGGCCACGGTTTCTTATGCTAGTTCGAGAATGACTGCTTCGACCATCCATAGATGATGGTTCCGATGAAATGGGTTGTAAAATTTGTTGTTAGTTTCGGTTTTGCCTTGCTATCCTCTCAATTTCTGGTTCAAAAACAAGCGGTGAAGTACTCCCGGATGAACGGCTACGCATGCACTAATCTGTCACCTGCACACACACACACACACCACGCGTAACACAAAAATAGAAGAAATAACAAAACAAAACAAGTAACAAATAGTCACACGAGTCAATTAAAATAAAACACCAAGCGCACACACTCCCCGGCAACGACGCCAAAATTTGATAGGTGTCAAAGGGACCGGTCAAAGATAAAGAATTAGAGTGTCCTAATCACCTTAAACTAGTTAGGGTAAGAAGGGTGTCAAACCACGAAGAGTTTGTGGTCGGTGCTTAACTTCAATTAACAATGTGATTTGTGAAGTTGCAATGGGTCTTTTTGACCAAACACAAGCAATGATTGAGGTGAAATTAATAAATCCAACAAGCAATGATTATCAACTAGCAAAACGATCACGAGTAATCAAGTAGCAAATAAACAGTTTAAGTTGTAAACAATAATTAAAAAGGAATCACACTCGGGTTTCAAGTTCACAAGTAATTAGGGATTATCACACCAACATATGAGTTCAAACAATCAAATGGTTATCCAAATCTAACCAAGAACATCAACATTCATACATCATCGGCAAATAGTGTAAAACAATATTCACGAATGAAATCGAGACAAATGTATGCAATATAGAATTAGATTAATCAATAGATTCAACACAAATCGAAGTTCATAGCAATTATCATCTAACGGGGTCAATGGTGCAAGAATTTATCGACTCCCGTGAGTTCATAACCATACTAAACACAAATATTCAAGTATTTCAAACCAAACGATTACAAGAATTGTTTCTCAAAGCTAGAATATGATAAAAACCCTAAAAACTTACAAACAATCCACCCGAGAATGATTACTGGTGGATTAGCCGCTCATGGTTGTTGAATTCATCTTCGATTCTTCAATTTCTTGATACCGATCTTCAATAATATGTTTCTAGCCTCCCAAACTCTCCCAAAATCGCCAAAAACTGTTGTTCAAAAGATCCCCCGAATTTGGGGAAGAAACCTCCACTAAAACTCTCAAAATCGGCAGTTTCCCGAAAATCCGCGTCAAAAAAACATAACCGGCGTAAGCTTACGCTGGGGTGGCGTAAGCTTACTCCGCAACACTGAAGTTTGCTGTGAATGAACTGGTTAGGCGTAGGCCTACGCTGGTCGGAGTAAGCTTACGCCGGTGGAGTAGGCTCACGCCGGTGGAGTAGGCTTACGCCAGGTGGAGTAGGCTTACGCCGGTGGAGTAGGCTTACGCCGGTAGAGTAGGCTTACGCCAGGTGGAGTAGGCTTACGCCATGTGGAGTAGGCTTACGCCATGTGGAGTAGGCTTATGCCAGGTCCTGAGTTTCTGCCCCGTTTTCTCCATGTCTGTCCCAACTCTTGCATCTCTCACCTAATATCTTCCAAAATCATACTTTAAGCTTTCAACACATGCAAATGCATAGCTACACAAAACCTTTGTATTCCCTATATTAATTTGCATAAATATAGTATATTACACCCTTTAATATATGAAACTTTAGTCACTTATCACATCCCCACACTTGAGTTTTGCTTGCCCTCAAGCAAAGTCTTTTGCTTTAAATTCACATTACAAATTCTCAAATAATTGTTTTCACGAAACATAAGTTAAGGTCCAAGGTCATGCAAGATTCATAAGAATTATACTCTCAATAGATTTACAATCCAACAAACAATCGATAACTTTTTAAACAAAAGGAAACACTTGAACGAGCTTAACTCATATCTAGTTATGGTTTTGCATGAGCACACCCCTCACAATCAATCACTCCACTCGGCTTCATATGTGGACTAGCGATGATGTGCTAGTATTTTTCACTCGAAACCAAACAATGAACCTCATTATCATAGGCTTGCATTTTGATCACATCTCCACCTACTAACACAACTAAAAAAACACAAATCAAAAGGTCTTTTAAGGGTTGTAATGTAGGCTAGGGTTACGGGTATGGATAAGGATTTTTAAAGTGGCTAAAGGTGAGTGGAATTCAACTAATAAAACTACAAAACAACTCTAAAACTTGCAAATTCCTATTATGGGTATAAATGACCCATCAACACTAAAGTTCTTATTTCTTCAAACTATCAAATGAAACTTGAGTTAAATTGACCCAATAACATCTTTTATTATAGCTCAAACTAATACTCAAAACCTTTGGCAAATGTTGACCCAATACTATTTTTTTATTTCTTTTTCATTCATTTTTTTTATATCTCAATTACAACCGTAACTACAACAATCTAAGTTAATTGAATTCCAACTCACAGGTTTAAAAAGAAGAGGCTAAAAGGTGAATGAGTTAATGTTGTGGGTTTTGTCAAAACAAAAGGTATAGGATCAGAATGTGCATCTAGTGGATATTAACGGGTAAAGGTATAAAAATGGCTAAAAATAAAAACGGTTTCTCCTAATGCCTTTATCATTTTTGTGCAATCAATTGGTTCAAGGTCTCAACATGTATCAACATTATGCAAGTTCTAAAATGTGAAACAAAGTGGCCAACCACTCAAATAAGAGAATATAAATATCAATTTGGCTCAAAATCTCACAAAAATGGCGGAAAATAGGTTACCGACATGTGCATGCAAACCATCACCTTCAACTTTGTTACTCCCGAATTCAACATTTCCAAAGTATATATATATATATATATTTATTTGTTGGAAAGACTTAATCAAGTACTTAGTGAATTAACCACGACCAAAGACCTCTACCAAACACTTTGTAAAACAATTATCAAAAAATTTGTATGGTTTTCAAGATTTCCCATATCCTCACACTTGAACCTTACATTGTCCCAATGTAAATAGTTATGAAATATAAAAGTGCGGTTAGTGGGTGCCAAAACACCCAATACCCAATATCTCTAAATATCCAACTCAAATATTCCCATAACCATAAGCATCCACCCAACACAATCAACCGAGTTTCAAACAAAAAAAACACACAAAAATAAACAAAGAAAAAATAGTTCAATCAAAACAACATAAATATGAGAAAGAGTACATGAACATGATTAGAGGCGATCATAGAGTGCCTGAACCACCACCAAAAATGGACTCGTAAGTCTTCCATGAGTCTTTCCCACACTTGAGTGTTGCTATGGTGACGAAAATAAAACACACAACACAACACAAAACAAAACAAATACAAAATAAAGACAATCACAAGTCGGGTTGCCTCCCGGTTAGCGCTAAGTTTATTGTCCTCAGCCCGACATTACCTCCTTATGGAGGTTGAAACACAAACTTGCTTCTACTAGCTCCCCCACCACCTTGGTTGTTATCACTCCAACTCCAAGTCTCATCTCTTGTAAATTCCACATCAAACAAATCTCCTTTCTCGTTCGGATGTTGGACATGGTCGGGTGGCTTCTTTGCATCTTTCAATCTCCTTTCTCGTTTCGGATGTTGTAAATTCCACATCAAACAACCACCCCATTCTGTTGAGGAACCCCAGGACAAGTAATCTGATGAATAATTTGATGAATATTACCCTTCTGTTTAAAATACTCGGCATGATAAACACCCGAACCAAGTTCAAAAGCATTATCAGATCGAACACGCTTCACTTTGGTACTGAATTGAGTCTCAACCATTTCAATGAACCCTTGAAGAATAGTAAAGGCATTTCCTTTAGTTGTCAAAAGATGAGTCCAAGTAGTTCTAGTAAAATTATCAACAATGGTGAGAAAATATTTATATCCATCAAATGTAGTTGATCGATACGGTCCCCACGTATCAATATGAATAAGATTAAACATTTGAGAACTGGATATACTACTAGATGAAAAAGACAATTTATGATGTCTAGCCTTAGGACAAACAGAATAATCATCAATAGAACAATCATATGCACCAGTAAAGACATTCAATTGCTTAAGTTTATACAAAGGTAAATGACCAAGACGAGTATGCCAAAGTTTCAAAGAAATAACAGAATTACAGTGAGAAAAAGAATCAACTGTAACAAAGAAAAGTTTATTTGGATTCAAAAGATAAAGGCCGTTGAGAAGATCTCTCAGGACCAACGGACTACTCAGCGAAGGCGCCTGCAAGAAATAAGTAGTTACAGAAAACTGAACAAGACCCTTTGTATCCCTACACAGTTTAGGAACAGATAAGATATTGTGCTTGAACTGAGGCACAAAGAAGACATTAGAAATAGAAAACGTCTTGGTAAGAGGAATTGTTCCGACCTGCGTAACAGTTAAGACATGCCCGTTTAGAAGAAGAAGATAAACAGGTGAGTTAAGCAATTGAACATCAGAAAGTAAATTGAAATCAAAGCACATATGATTACTTGCACCGGTATCAATGATCCAAGTAGTATCGACCGTAGTCGAATTGCAAGAAATAATACCTACAAAATTTGCAAAGCTGAGTGGTTGAACATTAGGAACACCACCCTGAACCCTAGAATTCTGCTGAAGAAGTTGCAACAGATTGTTGTACTGTTCAGAAGAAAGAGCATTAGGAGCACCGGAAGTAAGAACAGTAACCCTAGCATCAGAAACAGCATTAGCAGCAGCTTTGGGTCTAGTAAATTTGAAATATTTAGGAAACCCAATTAAACGATAACATTTACTAGCATCATGTCCTGGATTCTTGCAATGAGAATAAACAGAACCTTTCCGAGCACTATACTTCTTTGGTACCTGCACATAAGTATTCATAGAAGCATTCTAAGGAATAAACTGAGCCGATGAATGAAGCTCCCTCCGTTTCTATTCTTGAATGAGAAAATCATAAGCTTTATTGATTGAGGAAAGAGGCTTCATTATGATAATATTCCTACGAATCATGTCATAACAAGGGTTAAGACCCATCAGAAACTGCATCAAACGCTGATCTGTTTCGCAGTTAGCCATAAGTTATGAAGTACCACATGTGAAGGGAGGAATAGGCTCGATTGCATTAAGCTCATCCCAAACAGCTTTGATTTTGGTAAAATACGTAGCAACATCATCATTCCCTTGAGAAATAGCAGAAAGAGACTTTTGCAATTGATAATACTTGGCCCCATTACTTTTTCCATACCGGTCAGTTAACTCTTTCCAGAGTTGACGAGCAGTCTCAACATACAAAATGCTCTCACTGATATCACTGGACAAAGTGTTCAAAATCCAAGAAATAACCATATCATTGCATGTTTTCCATAACTCCATATTAGGAGAGGAAATATGTCTAACAACAGTCCCATTAACAAAACCAAGTTTGTTCTTTGTAGATAAGGCAATGGACATGGCACGTTTCCAAGATCCGAAAGAAGAGCCGTCAAAAGTTTTAGAAACAAGTAAGAGACTCGGATGATAAGAACAAAGGATTAGAAGAATCCATAGGAACAACAACTGCGGGATCAACAGTAGCAGGCATAACAAAATCAGAAAGAAAATGAAAACCGGAAAAAAACGAATCTGCTAAGTTCGCCAACAAGCGAACTTAGAAAGTGAACTTGTTAAGTTCGCTGGAACAGGAAAGGAACAGGCGAACTTAATAAGTTCGCCCGTAACAGACAACCTGATGAACGACAAGTTCGCCTGCACGAACAGAAAAACGTGAAATCGATTCAGAAATCATCATAACTCAAAATCAGAGAAGTATATGAAAAAATCCAACCATAGGAATGATTAGAAACATAAAACGAATGTTTTGAACGGATCAAAACATGAAACGACCCCACAATTGACACAAAAAAATGAGAAAATGAATGAAACAACGAAGAATGAGTGCGGAAAAAGGAAGAAAATCACAGAATCGAGCATATATGCTCTGATACCATGTTATGATATCGAGAATGATCGCTAAAACAAGCGAGAATGATAAACGAGATCGCTAAAAACAAGCGAGAATGATAAACGAGAGAAAGAAAATGAGAGAGAATAATTGGGGGTAAAACTGAAATGATTTGATTGATAACTTGAATAATATTACAGAGAAGATATTTATAGACAAATGAATAAAAACTAACAAACTACTGAACCGGACGAACTTTACTAAACAACGAACTTAGTAAGTTCGCTAACAGATACAGGACAAACATTCATGTATAAATAATAAATTTTCAATAATTTTTTCAAACATCTTTCACGGTGTTCAATTAAACAGGCTATATCTAATTGAAATGTGTAAGCCGTTTAATTACACATTTCAACCAGTCAATTCACCAACTTGATACGTTTTAATGGTTTGAGATGACAAAATTTCAAAATATAATAAATAATTTAAATATATTATTGAGATTAATGATAAATAACTATAATTTCAAAATAATAATAATAAATGAATAAATCACAACTTTAGAGTATCAATAAATTGTTTGATTTATGTGACAAAGACATAACATACGTTATTAATGACATAAAAATCATAGATCGTACATTGAACAAAACTATCAAAAACACGTTTAAATATGACTTCACTGAACGTATACAACTTTGATATATTTACAAGTTTTATTTTTAGTAGAAATAATATGCTTGAAATAGATTGTTCCACGATGATGACTGAGACTTGTTAATTATGATAAAATATTTATACTCGTAGAGATGCATGTTACATATTTATATTATTATTTGAGGTAAATAATAAAGATATAACCGTCTAAAAGAGATTATTTTATAAAATATTTTCTTTTATTGAAAGTAGCGTACAGATTTCGGTAAAATCTAAAGTATTATTAAGAAATGAATTTCCTGTGACTTGAGAATTGAGCCACTATTAAATATCGACATTGTTTTCCTTCTGCTTGACGTGTACCGTAAAAGTGAACAAAAGGTTCATTTTAATATACGAATAAACAAATGGTTTTCTCACTTGGGTGGGTGGTCTAGCGACACATGCAAAGTCTCTTAAACATCTTGCGGGTCCCTGGGAGCCACGGTGTCGTAGCGGAATAGATATGTTCATCGATTCGGGTGGGAGACGAGAGGAGACGAGATTGAAAACAACCAAACAAGCATAGAACAAAGAATCAACACAAATGACACGTAATCCATAACAAACTAATCATCCCGTCATTACAGACTACATACCGAAGGAGCACACATCTCTCGTTTACACTCATGTCCGGCTCGGGAGAGCTCATCCCGCACATACCCCTCTGGTTCTAGCTAAGTACGCAGGACAAAACCCTTGCGTATAGGCCTAGTACGCAGGACACAACTAGCGTACAAGCCTAGTACACAGGAACAACCTCCTGCGCACTTGCTTAGTATGCACCAATAAATAGAATTGTAGCTAAAGTTACCAAAACATGTCCTTACACACCTAAGTTTAGATATTCGGAGTTCAAGTCTCACAGTAATAAAGAAATTCATCGTTCCAAAAACATTTTCACTTCAGGTTCCTTATTTTTCTCGATGGAGGTTTATATCACGTGAGAAAAAAATATTGGTTAAATTTTTAAGTGATGTCATTTGTGAATTTTTTTTTGGATTTGAGAATAGATTTCGTATCAAAAGCGTCTTATTTTTTTTTCCAAAACATGTTTTTTAAGGGGTTTTTATACATAAATTAGGTTCATGTGAACGTTTTTCAATCCTTGTTTTAGTTATCTCAAATTACATACAAATGTTGGATTTTTATGAGAATATATTGTACCATGCAAATAGTAGTAAAGTTCGAGAAAGAGTTCTTGAAGTCATTAAGTCATCATGACATCTTGAATTGTGTGAATAACGCCATTTAAACCGTCAAATGTGGATATCCATAGATTGTAACATTTGGTTTTTGTCAATTGTCATCCACTTCATCAACTTGTCTTGAGTCACTACTGATATTATAATCTCTAACACCCTTCCATTATTTAAGTTTTTAAGTACATTACATGGGTGATTTAAAAATATCGGTGTATATGTTTTGTTTCCACCGTTAAAATATTAAATCTCGTATACGTATCTCAATATAGTAGTAATTTATACAAGTCTTGAGAAATCTTGTTAAAATATAATAATATGATTATAAGTTAATAAACGTAATGATGGATAGGGAATTGATCATTTGAGAATTCCTAAATATTTTAAGAACTCGTGGGAAACTCGTCAAAAAACAAATCAAAACCATTTTTTTTTTGTTTTTACTACCTTTATTACTAGAATACAATATAAAAACATGAATTTATATATTTAAAGTTACATGGATTCATATATTAAAAAAATATATACACATGTGTAAGTTTACCACTTACACGTGTGTAAGTGTTTATTATTTACACAGGTGTCTAATTTTTTTTTTTAAATAATTTAGAGAGAAGAGATGTATTAATTGGAAAGATAAATCATGTTTTATGGTTTTTTGACAAATTTGTCACGAGTTCTTAAAATATTTAGAGTTTTAATTTGAACGTAACCCTGGATGCATATTATATATATAGAGAGTGTGGTTCAAAAGTGAACACCAAAAAAACGGGGAACATGGGAGAAACATAGGGGAACCGGATCAAACGAACTCCGATTATTTCATCGATGTTGGAACCGGTTCGTCGAGCCGGTTCCAACTCATTTCAGAATCCAATATTGCTTGAATCAACCACACAATCGCAAATATCAGTATGATTGTTGGAATTAACTTCAGAATTGCAATCTTCGGAATCGGCTTTTATTTCAAAATCTGTCTGATTGATGCCTCCTGTTTGGTTTTTACTTTAGAATTGCAATCTTCAATCCGAATTCTTTAATCACGTTAAAATAGCCTATTGGAAACTAGTCTAATTTTGATTCTATAGGTAATTGTCGTTTGGTTTATTGTTTAATTTGTGTTACTGATTGATAAAATTAAAATTCATTGAGTAAGAACTTCAATCTGATTGCTGTACACTAAAAAAAAAAGGAATTTAATCATATCGTTTCTTGTCATCTTATTGTTTGAAATATTTCTCGATATATTTGAAACATCGTATATTTGAAACCTTGAATGACAAATTTGCATGCCGTAGATTGTACTCGTACCGATTGAATATTAATATTGAACAAATGGACGAAAAAAATGGGTAAATCCTAAAATTATAGTTTTAAAAGAATAAAGGTAACATAGTCATTTTTTAAATTCTTCTTGTTATTGATTAACCATATGAAATGAAAAGTTGCCCTTAATTTGAGATTAATTACAAGATGCCATCTTTCATTGTTTTTTAATAACTTTTTGTTTTTTGTCTCTCTTATTAAATAATACTGATTTCTATAATTATTTTTATAAAACGTTTTTTATTTTAAAAAATATAGGCTTGTTTATAAAACATTTTTAGAAATTGAACATTTTTTCATTCTTTTTATAAGTCATTTTTAAAAAGTAACTACATGACGTTTCTAAAATTTGTATTTAAAAACTATGTAATATATAAATATTCATTATTAAGTATATAATATTACATTGATAATTACATTTATTTAATACACGGGGTTTTTAACCTAGTTTATACTAATAAATAAAAGTTTAAATTGGACATATGTCACTTTCTCATGCTTTCTCACATTAGTTTTCCCGTCTCTCTTTTCTAATAAATACACACGTATCTTATTAAATAATAATGATATTATAAACATATTATTAAAGAAAAATACTATTTATGTTAATATATATATATATATATATATATATATATATATATATATATATATAGGGTTAGGTTATAGTAAAAAGGGTTTTAAAAATAAGAAAGGTAAGAAGAATTCTAAGCTTGACATGTGTCATTTTATTGTTTTTAAAGGGAGGGCATAATGATCAATGTGTAATAAGTCAATGTGTAATACAAGGTCTGATATTACACAATGATCAGACCTGATATTACACAATGAACTGATATTACACAATGAGCATATTACACAATGACCTGACATATTTGAGCGAATTACACAATAATGAGCGAATTACACAATAAGCTTGAAAACGTAAAACACAATGATGAAAACATATAACACAATGATAAAAAAATATTTGACACAATGAACTTTTATTACACAATGACCTGACTAATTACACAATGAACTTGTATTACACAATGACTTGACTAATTACACAATGAACTTGTATTACACAATGACCAGACGTGGTATTACATAATGAACTTGTAGTACACAATGAACTTGTATTACATGATGAACTTGTATTACACAATGACCTTACTAACTACACAATGAGCTGAAAAACGTAAAACACAATGATAAATACATATAACACAATGAACTTGTATTACACATTGAACTTGTATTACACAATAAACTTGTATTACACAATGAACTTATATTACACAATGAATTTGTATTACACAATGACCTGGCTAATTACACAATGACCAGATATTACACAATGACCAAATGTGGTATTACACAATGAACTTGTATTACACGATGAACTTGTATTACACAATGAGCTGAAAAACATAAAACACAATGATAAATACATATAACATAATGAACTTGTATTACACGATGAAGTTGTATTACACAATGACCTGACTAATTACACAATGAGCTGAAAAACGTAAAACACAATGATAAATACATATAACACAACGAACTTGTATTACACATTGAACTTGTATTACACAATGAACTTGTATTACACAATGAGCTAGAAAACGTAATTTTTTTCTTTTTTGTTTATAATGACACTATACTCGTTTTAAAGATAAAAAAACGCTCGTTTTTATGGTGTAATTTTTTTTTAAAAATAATGTCGTATGTAAAAGTTATGAACGTTTAAAAATGAGGGGGGAAAATTGATAAAAAGTCAACAAAAGTGGTCAAGACTAAAATACCCTTCTAACAACTTTTTCTTCTACAATTTAATCTCAACCATTAAATCTTTTCTACAATTTGATTTAATGGCTCTAAATCCTTCTCACCCTTCTTAGAATTAGAATCCTTTTTACCTGAACCTAATCCTATATATATATATGGACATGTTCAATTAATAAACATAATTTTGGCGAGAATCAAAAGAACCATACAATTCTCTACAAATGTAAGGATGCATGTATACATTTGAGCATATATAAAGTAAGGATGCATACATGCATTTGTGTAGAAATGCATGGTTCTTTTGGTTCTCGCTAAAATTATGGTTCTTAATTGAACATGTCCCTATATATAATAGAAAATCAAAATATAACTAATTAAATAAAAATACTAAATTGTTATATACAAACATTTCCACTTGATATATCTCGAGACAATCATAATAGTCTGACAAGTTTGGACGTATTTACAAATTTATAAGTGATATCGTTTTCAATATGCAACCCGTGTAATACACGGGATTCTAACCTAGTATATATATATATATATATCTCCACATAGGGTCCGGTTATTGTACAAAAGGTTTTTAGTGTACGAAGACACCAAAATGCGACACATGTTCAGTGAGAGAGTGGTAAATGCGTCCGCGTCGTAGTAATAACGCATGTTTATAAAATAAAGCATGTGTAAATTGCTATGTTTTATATTAACACATGATCATAATCACGCATATCATGCATGCTTTGTAATAACACATGCCCACAATCACGCATGTTAGACGTATACTCACGCATGTTATACACATAAGTACACATGTTATATAAATCACACATGACCAGAATCACGCATGGCCAGAATCGCGCACGATATACGTATAACACAAAAACTTTTTTTAAGTCGATTTTTATAAATAAAAGTATAGGAAAAATATATTCAAATTAAAGATAATAAAATTTTTGATTTTATGGTGTATTTTTTTTAAATAATGTCATATAAAAAAATATATTTTTTATAAAATGGGGAAACTTGAAAAAGTCAATAAATGTAGGTTATTCTAATTTTACCATTTTCAGAAACTTTTCACGATTAAAACAATCTACTTTTATCTTAACCCTTGATTCCTAAATCAATGATCAAGAATCTTTCGTATCTTCGAATAGAAAAAAACCCTTTGTATTCAAACCTCCCTTCCTCCTTCTCTCTCTCTCTCTCTCTCTCTCTCTCGCACACACACATACTTTATAAAATATATTTTTTTCTTGAATATAAATACAGAAATGAGGAGTGTTACATATACGTACCACATAATGTTACATATACATGACACATAATATTACGTATATGTAACACTAACCGAATGATAACTGTTACATATACGTCACACTATGTTTGAGAGTAGTTATCACATAAATATTGATTATTATTTGAACTGCACCATATATATATATATATATATATATGTTTGATATTTTTGAAGTTATATATGTGTATGATATTTTTGAAGTTTTGTAAAATTATATATAAAATTATCCTTTACTTTTTATTCATGTATATAATCTATTGAATTTTTAGACATAATTCTCTCACATATGAAAATAGTTCTCTTAGTTGGGCCGAATTCTTTCTAACAGAAATACTTACAATTCCTATACGGGAGCAAGGGACGTACTCAGGTATCCCAGATTGATCGGGTACATCGTCGTATGGGTCTCGAGTACCCCTTGCAGGTACTTCAATCAACTACATATACCTGTTTTGTGGAATGAGTTAAAGTCGTTGTATAACGGCTATAATGCCGTTGAGGGATTAAAAAAATTAATTAATTTCATCTTATAAACACGTATTCTTCCAATAATATTTTTACGCAAAAAAACCGTCTTTTTACTCTCCATGGATTCCAAAAAATCAAAGGCCGATAATCGCAAAAAAATAAAGGCCGGTTCTAGCCAAGATCAACCAATACAACAACCATTTCAATAACAATATTATCTGTATACTCAAATGCCAACCATGCCTACTCAAATTTCACCCGGTCAAATACACATATCTCTTACAAGATCAACTAACGTTTGACTCTTTTGCACCCCGCTACCAAAACCTTCCATACCGTAATCCAACAAGTAATGAAGAACAACCACTCCTGATCTTTGATGACGAAACTGAATAAGAAAATGACAACGTTGAAGAAGTAGAGGTTGAACAAGAAGAAGGAAATGAAAAACAAGAGGTGGAAGAACAACCCGAAAAAAAAAGGAAAATTCCACACACGTAAGCCACGTCAAAAGTGGACCGCTAAACAAAATACTGCTTTGTGTAAGGCTTGTGTTTATATTTCCGAAGACCCGGTGATCGGAAATCAACAAAAGAAAGACGTTTTTAGGAATCGAGTGTTTCAGCATTACAACAAACAAATTGGTAGAAGCAACCGAACTATTCACTAACTAAATTCAAAATGGATGACTTTAAATACCCAAATGGGTTGGTTCAACGGTTGTTGGGTTCAAGCGGTATATTTTTATTATTATTTATTTATATTGCTAGTTTTTTTTTCTGACAAGTTTATTTATTTATTTATTATAACTATAGGACCGTTTACGTGCAAGTGGAGCCGTCGACGTTGATGTAATGAAGAAAGCGTTGAGTACTACCAAAATAAACACATAAAACCTTTTAACCACGTTGAGTGTTGAGATATTGTACAGTTTTATGATAAATGAAACAAAGTGTCGTTGATGGGTAAGGAGTTTTCCGGTCAATCTGAACATAAAAGAAAAGTCTGCGGATTTTGGCAACTACTCAAATGACGAACCCTTCCGTAATACGGCACACGACCTTAACGAAGACGCATCCCTGAAAAGTCCATCACGAAAAACAAAGAAATTAGGGGATTCATCAAGCAAAGGTAATTTAGCCGAAGTCGTTGCATAATACACAACAAGAAAGGAGCAACATAAGGATATTTTGAAAGAGCTATTGCGGTCAAGAAATACAAAAAGATGAACAAATTATTAACTCGGTCGAGGAGTAACGGCAGACTATCCGGGAGGATCGCATGGAGTGGGATTTAAAGATGTTCACAGATCCCCACAACAATGTGACCGAACCGATGTTGAAATAATTCTTAAACGAAAACGTGAAATAGCAAATCGGTATGGATATGCTTGTGATTTCTAGATTTATTTTTATGTAACTTTTTTATTTATTTTATTTTCTTTATTTATAATTATGTACATTTTTTTTAATTAATGAAGTTTATTTATTTATTGTATTTTTTTAGTTAGTTTTAATAAAGAATTAATCTAAAAAAGAAAAAAAAGGCTTAGAGTACTTAGGGTAATGTCCCCATCATCTAGGGACTTGAGTTGTAATTGGGTAAAAATGAGGTGTCACTCCCTAGTTAGACAAAGACATTAGGGTACTTAGAGTATTCATAGCCGGTCCTGCATATTTATGTGAGTGAGTCCTCTATATTTTAAGGGGTGGTTTAAAGTGGTGGTTTAAAGAGGTTGAGAAAATGTATAAACTTTCTGTATATTTGGGGGAACCACTGTTCACCCGCATAAATTTTTAATATTTTTTGAAAGTGGTTGTGAGTGGAGGAACGAGAAAACGTAATGATAAAGGTATAAAAAAATATTATTTAATTGAAAAGGAAAGAAAAAGCTAGTGATTTTAGTGTAATCATGGAGATGGGAATATGGATACTACTGCTAATGCTTTACTAAGGAATGTGCCCCCAGTACCCTAATGAAAAGGTAATGCAAAACCGCTAGTTGTCACGGCTATGTACAATGTCAGCTATTTTGGTTTTTATGAAATTTTATACTTAGGTCACTGAATTATTGCAGATTTACTTTTAAACTCTTTTTATTTTTTATTTTTCTTATCACAAATTTTTACTATAACCAATGAATTTTAATAAAATTATTATTTACACATCGTCTTTTTTTTTCATTTTTCTTTTACGAATCAGGTTACGAGACAAAAACACATGTACAATTGTAACGGAGTTGCGCGTGATACTTTAAACTTATGTAGCCACTTGCGTTTAATGTCGTTATGAATTTTTTTAACTCTTTACTTTTTTTTTAACAATTTTTCTTTCTTTTTCTGGTTTTTTTACCGATTAACTTCTTTTAACCGGCGTTTTCATTTTTTTAATAAAGTTTTTGGTATATTACTAGCTATTTCGCTGTTACGTGTGGGTTTGCGTAAAGAGTTTGATTTTTTATACAAAGTTCCGAGTACGTTTATTTATTTCATAAATAATAATTTTTTAAAAGTTTCGTTTTTCTATTACTTTATTTTATAGGTTTTCTAGGACGTCAATGTTTCCGTTATTTAACGCACCGCAAGGGGTGAAGACAATTCTAGTTAGTTTTTAACAATGTTATGAAAATAGGACCAGACCGGCCGGTCCGGCCGGCTAGACAACGAACCGGGTGAGGCACCGGTCGGTTCTAATGCAGTTAAACCGTTTCCCGGTTAAACCGGGCGGTTTTCCATTAAACCAGGTTGAACCGGTAAGCGTGAACCGTTTGGACCGGATTATGGAAGTGTTTACATGGTTTTCTATTTAGAGGATCGTGGAAACGATGTAGGACAAACAACCTTAACTTTGTAAATGGGTTGTAATATGTGAATGGAAAAACATTATTTCTCCTTGTCTCGAACTCAAGACGTCATGGTTTTGAGAAAGGTAATAAAACCACTGACGCAAGGAATTGCTTTTGTTGTTAATTGGCTAATAATCTTAAATATCATTCTTTACCTTTAATACAGGTTATGTATTATTAATTTATTCTTTTTCTGTAAAACAATTGTATTTCTTTTATTATATTAAGTTTAACTAAGGTGTTTGGGATTACTTATTAACCTACTTATTAACTTATTAACTTTTTTTTAAAGTTAATAAGTTAAAAGTTTGTTTGGATAAATCAAAATGAGATGGAAATATAAAAGAAATAAGTAGTTTTTGAAAAGTAAGTCCCAATTACTTTTCAAAACTACTTATTAACTTTTTGGAAAAGTTAATAAGTAGTTTTGAGAAGTAATCCCAAACACCCCCGATGATATATATATATATATAAATGATTTTAAGTTTTCTATTTTAATAACCTAATATGATAGAATTTTTTTTATTAATAAGTTGTTTAAATTCTATACAAATACTTGTTTACTTTTAGTTTTTAAAAAATTTACGAGGTTATCCGGTTCTTAAATCCGATCCGAACGGTCCAACCGGTTCGACGTTCGCTGTCTGGTCCGGTTATGAAAACATTGGTTTTTAAGTAGCAAAAGCTTTTTACAATATCGAGTCGGTGTAACCAAAAATGAGAATTATACTTAAAGTTAAAAACAAGTGTATGTGGCATTTGCCACCAACATCTTCAACCCCCAACTTTTGTTAAATGATAAAATAGTCCCTTAACTTTATAAAATGTCACTTTGATCTCTCAAGTCTTTGAACTTTTAAATTTACCCTATGTAGTATTTATAATCTGATTTTTCCTTAATAGTTTTCATTTGTTTGTTTAATTTTTTTTTCTTGACGTCCCGGTAAAAATTTTGTAAAAAACGAAGTCATATTCAAAATAGAGTATGTTTTAGGTATCGTGGGTTATATAGACTGACGGTGACGTATTGATACCGTGAAAAATGAGACCAACACCGACTGAAATATACCGGTACCGTTATATAACTGTCTTTTATCAATGTTTCTATCTCCACAACCGAGTCGTCGTAACTTCATATATTTCTTTTATGTATTTAACCACATTTTTTTGTACCTAGCCACATTAATGTCACCGACTCAAACGTTTAAGATCCGCCTCTCGCCGCGGAGTGCGAGACATGTAATATCCAGTAATTTTACCGACGCATCGCTTCCTTATTTAGAATGTAGTTCCCGTTGTAACCTCTCTATTTCAAGGAATAAATAATCGTATCGTTTGGTAAAAATATGTATATATATATATATTATAAACAATAGTTCCCATTGTGTAAATAATAAATCTACAAATTTGAATACTTAAAATAAAGAGTATAAAATATTTAAAAAAAAAAAATGTGTCAAACCTATTTGATTCTCATAAAACAAAATCTTTTTATTTTAGGGCATAAACTGTAAATTCTTAAACTTAACAAAAAAAAACCAAGTTTAAGCGTGAAATGCTAAACAGCCGAAACCCTGAGGGCCTGTTGTGTCATTTCCGCGAACTTCCTGTACCAAGAACCGGTCGTGGGTTCGAAACCCACAACCCCCGTCTTTGCTTCTTTTTCGACCAAAGTCGCGAAATTGTCCAGATTCACCGAATCTCGGGCTCATGCTCGCGCGTGCGACCCGTTTCCTAGGTGCATTAACTTCCAATTTTGATCAAGGCCGCGCATGGAGTCGGAATTAACTCCGACCGGCTCAACCACCATCCTCCAACCTGTTCGATCATTTATTGCCCGAATTGGCTATAAATATCGACTCCTACCCCTCAACAACATCATCCCGAACCTCTCTCAAGTACCAATTTCACTCAATCGTGCTCCCATTCCTTGATTTACAGCCGCAACCGCCGACGCCAAGTCCGAACTCAATCCCGATCAATTCGATATCATTTCAGGTAATTTCAAATGCCAAAAGCTTCGTTTACATGTATAGATCGAAAGCCCTCTGTTTAATTTCATAAACAGAGGGTGAATCGAATCGAAAATGGGATTTGAGAAATCTAGGGCTCATACGGATTGGGGAAACGTTTGGGATTGTGTTTAAGAATTTCTTGTTCCACGTTTAAACACAACAAAGCCTGTGGTCAGGTGGTTTGTACGCATTGTGTGAACTCAGGCGGCCCGGGTTCGAACCCGGCCGGCCTGAGTTTTTGAATTCGATTTTTCTTGCACCTTTTTAATAAGATTTAAAAATCCCTGTTAATTTTATAAAATTCTTTATATTTTTATAAACCCAAAACCGCTATTCTTATTTTAAATTCCAGAATGTATTTTAATCAATTAAAACTCCTTTAATCTATAATATTAAATTCATAGAAATTATAAAAAATAATCAAAATTTTTATAAAACTTACAAAATAAACTGAGATTACTTTGTAAGAACAAAAAAAAATTGAATTTGCTAATTTTCCGCTATAAATAAAATCTTTTGTTTAAACTTTAATGTTTGGTTAATTAAGTTAGAAATTTATATAAGCTATTTAAAATTTGGAAAAAGTATAGACCTTATATCCTTGGTTAAAATGAAACTTATAAACTAGTACATTTTATAAAATCTATAAATTTTAAACTTAAAACTTAGTTTGTGAACGGAAAACAAATATACACTTTTATTTAAACTTACAACAAATTTCCAAATATCGAAATTATAAATGATTTCACACTTTAAAATAAACTTAATTGATATTTTTGGATAAAACGTCTACTTACAAAATTCTTTTGTAACCACAACAATTATCTAATTAAATTGTGACTTTTATTAATAAGTCACCTATTCGAATAATTATTATTAATCCATAGTAATTATTATTCATTTAGGTAACTATTACCTATTTTAAATATTTATTCGACACTACTAAATAAGCATAGATTATTTTAAATACTTATTTATCATACACTAAATAAAAATTATTTTTGAGAACTAATTTGAGTTACTAAATATCAAGCGTAGACTTATAATTTCTTTGTAAACTTCAAACAAGTTAAACTTCACACTATCCACGTAAGACTCGTTACAACTTAAACCTTACCACACAATCGTTCCCGCTTCCCAATTGAATCCCTAATCAAATCCTAAATCTTGAATCCTTGTTCTAAATACTATGATCAATCCTTAAAACCTTATACTTGTCATTAGGCTTACTGTGAGGATATCTTTCCTCGAAACTTCACTACATTTAACCTTTGTTAAATACTCTTACATCCTTTACAAGGTGAGTATACTTAGCCCTTTTTTCCTTTCTATACTTTTGGGGTGAAACATATTCAAACTTTAAACTTATACAATTCTTGTACAACTATGACTAGATGCTTATATTTATGTTAAACTTGAGACTTGTATGCTTAGATTAAACTTAAAACTAGCACATTCATTAGCTTTGATCAAGCCGATAGTAACAATGATAGATCTGTTGTATTTGATCAATCCACCTTGATTGATTGACCCCTTCGGGGGAGAGCCCTTGGTGATTGCTACTAAATTAAACTTTAAACTTGAGACTTATAAGGGTAACTTGCGGGTTATGCCTAAACTTGGTTGGAGGTTTGAAGTGCACAATGTTTAAGATACTTGTTCTCATACTTATATTATAGAATGCATATATCATAGTGAATTGTAATTCTTTCCAAATACTTGTTAAACTGTGTCAAAAACTTTGTAGCTCACCAACTATTTTGTAGTTGACAGATTCTTTCACATGTTTCAGGTTCTACATCATGAGGCTTATTTGTGATCATATAGGATGCTTTGGACCTAGACTACTTAAATTAAATGTTGTATTCGCATTATTCTTCCTTGTATTGAATCTTAAATTATTCATTAATGAAATATCGAAACTTTAATAGTTAACCTTGTGCTATTGAACAAACGCGTCCCCCCCGACGTATAATCCGCCGTCGGTTGGGGTGTGACAGATTGGTATCAGAGCCTTGGTTATAGGGAATTAGGTTATTAGACACTTGACCTAGACTATAACTTAGGAGACCCAAATATGAGTTATCTCATGTCCTTTACTAGGAATTCTCTCCTCGTTCTATTCTTAAATCTTATACGTGAACGCTTGGAGATTCTACGTTCCTACTTACCTACGTGCTACAAGAGGCTACTACATCGAGGACACGTTCTTAGGCTTCAAGCCTAATCCACCACTAAACTCTCGTCAAGAATATTTAAGTTCTAGATAATGTGTGAGAACTTGTGTGGACCGGAAGGGTGGATACCTGTATTCTGGGAAATTCTGTCAAGGAAAGCATTTCGTATAAATCCAAATCAACCGTTGGACCCGTATGCTTTCCTGGGAATTCTTGGGATGAGTATCCACCTATAGGAATGCACGACTTATCTAAACATTGGTGAGCTTAGATCTCTCTTGATATGTCAAAGTACTTACTTAGTGATATGCACTAAATGAGTACCATCTCAAATACTATGCACTTCATAAATTCATGATTCAAAAACTTTCCTCTGTAACCTTTATTCTATGATTCTTAAGTCCCGTCTTGTCACATGACAGCATGCTTACTCGTCATGACGTGAAGGAGTTACCTTCAAGGAGAAATTCTTACGAGATTATACTTAAAAACTACATACATAAACTTATATTTATAGATACTGCCCAGTAAACTTCATGATCGTTGTAATACAACCCTTAAAACTATGTATTACTTTACAAATTCTCCTATAAACTTCATTATTCTATAACACTTAAGGGGAAACCCTTGTGTTTCATCTTATTTTCATCACTCAACCAAACTACTCTAGATAACTCACTCAAACTTTTGCTACACTTTTATACATCTCAAAATGTTCATACATCCTTAAACTTCATGATCCTTGAACTAACAGCCCATCAAAACTATGTATTGTCCTATAAGTCCTTTTTTTTTATGAACTTTACACATAAGGGGAAACCTTGTGTCTCATTTCATTTTTCGTCACTCAAGCAAACCTCATTTTATGACTAACTCAAAACTTTGTTACACTTTTAAAACTCAAAACCTTCATACGTCCTTAAAACTTACGCATCGTCGTTCCTGTAAACAAAACTTAGCGTCTTTTAAAATCCAAAATACATTAACAAGGAAATTTGTAACCTAAGTAATTTCCTTGTAGAGGAAGAAGCCTACTATAGAACAAACAAGCTCCACGTTTAAAGACTCTAAGCCCACAATGAACCTTGACATAGCACCATAAACCCAAACATCGGTGACAACAACTGAGAGAAGTTGTAGGCCCATGAGGAAGTTCTGGCTAGGGAAATAGGGTACTTAAGTGAGTCCTTGTGACCGCCCCTTTCTTCCGGGAATCTTCCTCGTTAGCCCATCAACTTCCAATTAAAAACTAATTTTGAAAATATTACTGTGATAACTCAGTATTATGTATAAAAACTTTTGAATATATTTGATCAACTTACTTACAACCTTTCTTTCTACTCTCCCTCTTGCTAGGTAATGGACTCCCACTCTTCACCAGTGTATCGTCCAAGAGGAGAGTCCGATCGCGAAGAGAGTAGCGAGTCACCGGTGTATCAACCAAGTCTTTATCCTAATGCACGGGCAAGAGCTGAACTCAACACCAACTGGACCAGAAACCCTAGGACATCACCACCGAGGAATCCCTATCAACCGCCTCATCTTCACCACCGGTTCTCATCGCCACCAAGGGACCCGTACCTAGCACCTACCCCTACCCTAAGGGCTAGGCATGCCGGAGTACCTGCCATGGCAATGGGGATCTCAGTGTCTAACATTCCTAGGTTTCTGGAAACCGAAGAATTTATGAGGAGGGAGATAGAGCATAGGGCACGGCACGACCTGTTAAACCAAAGGATCGACGACCTGGCCAATCAAATCTAGATCCAGGAAGAAAAGATCGTAACTTTGGAGGAAGACAGAGAAATCCTCGAGCACCGTACCGAAACCACTAGAGCGGAGGCTAGGTTTGCCATCCGGGTAACCCTAGCAGTACTTGTAATAGTATTAATCTATTTCTTAGTGGAGAGCTACCTAAGGCGTGCATGAAACCCCTATTTTTCTTAATTTTAATTTTCCGTTTAATGACGAATGTCTTATGTAAGGGCTAGAAGTCCCAATTTTGAAACGTTTAATGAAAGTTATTTTGAAATTTCATCTTGTTATCACTTACTAGTTTGACTTTCCTCCTAGCACTACAAACTTAACACTTCTTACCCACACACCTTCGTCAAGAGCAGCTCACGTTAGTACTTGAGATAATTAACAACGTTGTATTAAACTATAAAAATCCCAAGAGACGCACGCATACTTGAAGAATAAACTTTGAACAAACCTTCTAATTCGTAAACATTCTTTTAAAAACAACTCGACTTACGAACCACTGCCGTAATCAACTATGATCCTTACCTCTCATATAGACTTCACACTTCTAAACTTGACCAACTTTTCGTTTAACAATCATACATACCTTTTCATAAGTCTTACTTATACTATTTATCAATGTCCAACTCGTCATTTTTTTTAAAACATCTTAATTACACTTTATATAAAAGAAAACTATACCTGCTGTTGTGAAACAAGATAAATCATTTGTAAACACACTATCATAAACCTTATCAAAACTTTTCCCGTTACCCTATGCTAGGAAACTTTCCTCATTCAACCCTTGTCACGTAAAAGATTTGCTATTAATCACAACGGAGACTAAAAGCTTAAATGCACGTTATTAAAAACATTAAACTTCGTATACACAACTATAAGGTCAGAGACTTTTGAGTCATGTAAAACTTGTGCAAATACTCAATCCCGTATTCTTAAAACTAAAACATGATCAATAAAGAATCATGTAAAGCTTAATACTGAAACTTGAAACTCAACTGACTTATCCTATTTTCAAACTTATACTTGGATTCTTAGTCTTGAAAACTTTGTGTGTCCATCTTAACCAAACCCTATAAGACTTGATAAACGTACATTCCATATATACGAGAAAACTTCACTCTGATACTAGACACTAGCAGGAAGGAGGACATTACTCTCTTTAGCAGAGTACATCCTCTAACTCCTATCTAAACCAAACATCGGGATCCACCAATCTTCTGGACAACTCGCACCTTCTGTGAGAAAGCGTATAACGGTTAATCTTGTTCCAAACGCTGTCCCACACCTCTCTTAAATGCTAGAGTATTTAGGTAACCGCTTTATACTCAAAACGTAATCGTATACTTCTATACACTGAGGCTGAACTAAGAGACTTTAAACTATTCTATGTTTGACGTTTTCTTGTTCAAACACGATTTAAACTATTCTATGTTTGACGTATTCTTGTTCAAACACAATTTAAACTATTCTATGTTTGATATATTCTTGTTCAAACATAATTTAAACTATTCTATGTTTGACGTATTCTTGTTCAAACATGATGAACGCATGAGACTTTAAACTACCCCATGTTTGACGTATTCTTGTTAAACATGATGAACGTATGAGACTTTAAGCTACTCTATGTTTGACGCATGCTTGTTCAAACATGATGAACGTATAAGACTTTTAAACTACTCAAGGTTTGATGTATTCTTGATCAAACCCGAGGGAAAGTGTAAAGACTTTAAACTACTCAATGATTGAAGTATTCTTAATCAATCACGAGGAAACTTTGAAACTTTAAATCTTGTCACATTCTTCTCTCTTTAATCATTGAATGACGTTTCTCTCTAAGGGACCCGTTAATCAATGATCACTCTTATGTGGAAACTTTAGTCGTGTGTTAAACAAATTCTTGTACTCTTTCTTGATCCACAGACAAACGGAAGGACCTATGCGGACTATGCGACGATTTAAATGCTTGTGGGTGCACACGTAAGCATGAAAAATCAGCGTATGGGAAGACATGGTGAACTCTGTCGTGTGCTATGATCTAAGACTTATCGTAAAAGGTAGCCACGAAACTTAGGTACCGTAGCAATCCTTAGACGTATTAGACTACAAACTCAGATCATTAAATTATCACCGAATCCATTCCGAGTGATGCATCTCACCTTGAATTCTGAATGGTAATTTCGCAGTTTTTCCCAAGTAGCTTCTGAACCCTTTATGTGTTTCCATTGTACTTTTACTAACGGGATTGACTTATTTCGAAGTCGCTTTTTGGCTCAGTCAAGTATAGCTATTGGCTCTTCTACATAGTTTAAGCTTTTATCCACCTTGATCTCATCGTAAGGTATGTGAGCCGTGTCGTCAGCTAGGCACTTGCGTAAGTGTGACACGTGGAACGTCGGGTGTATTCCACTAAGCTCAACGGGTAGGTCGAGTCTGTAAGAACCTTGACCCACTCTCGCTAAAATCTTGAAAGGTCCGACAAACCTTGGACTTAGTTTGCCACGTTTTCTGAATCAGATGATTCATTTCCATGGTGATACCTTTAGCAGTACTATGTCCCCTACTTGAAACTCTAAATCCCTTCTTCTCTTATCCGCGTATGATTTATGTCTGTCTTTTGCGGCTTTCATTCGATCTTTGACTTGATCAAATTTCTCGGAAGTAGCCTTGACTACTTCGAGACTTGCAAAATCCTTCTGTCCAATTTCCCCCCAACAAACCGGGGTCCTACATCTCCTTCCATACAACATTTCAAATGGCGGCATTCCAATATTTGAGTGATAGCTGTTGTTATATGAAAATTCTGCCAATGGTAGGTGGTTGTCCCAGCTCCCACCGAAGTCAATGATACAGGCCCGGAGCATGTCCTCCAAGGTCTGAATGGTCCTTTCAGATTGACCATCGGTTTGAGGGTGGTAAGCGGTACTGATGTTTAGTTTAGTGCCCATCGCTTCATTGAATTTCTTCCAAAACCTTGACGTGAATCTAGTATCCCTGTCGGACACAATCGACAACGGCGTACCATGTCTGCTCATAATTTCCTTGATAAATATTTCTGCTAGTTTTTCAGACGAAGAAGTCTCACATATTGGCAAGAAGTGAGCACTTTTCGTCAAGCGGTCGACGATCACCCAAATGGTATCATTGCCTTTAGTTGTTCGCGGTAGCTTGGTAATGAAGTCCATCGTGATCTCCTCCCACTTCCATTTCGGTATTGGTAAAGGTTGCATTTTACCGCATGGTTTCTGGTGCTCGACCTTAACTAGTGAACACGTTAGGCACTTGTTCACGTACTCAGTCACATCATTCTTCATGCCAGGCCACCAGTATTCTTTCTTCAAGTCTTGATACATTTTGTTTGTTCCAGGGTGGATCGAATAGCGAGACTTATGTGCCTCATCGAGGATTTTGGCTCTAAGCTCGCCAATCTTAGGTATCCACATCCTGCCAAACCTAGTTCGTACACCATATGCATTTGCATCCAAATCCCCTTGTTGTCCTACTATTCTTTCTCGTTTTATATTTCTTTCCAATAATGCTTCATCTTGTGCCTTTGATATTTCACTCATCAAATCTGGCGTTATAATCAGCTGACACGCTTTGATCCGGATAGGTGCCGATTCTTCCTTTCTGCTTAAAGCGTCAGACACTACGTTTGCCTTGCCTGGATGGTACAATATCTCACAATCATAGTCTTTCAGTAGCTCTAACCACCTCCTTTGTCTCATGTTTAATTCCTTTTGTTTGAAAAAGTACTTCAGGCTTTTATGATCGAAGTAAATGGTGCATTTAACTCCGTACATATAGCGCCTCCATATTTTTAATGCGAAAACTATTGCCGCTAACTCCAGATCGTGAGTTGGGTAGTTAACCTCGTGAATCTTTAGTTGTCGCGAGGCGTAAGCAATTACATTTCCTCGTTGCATAAGTACACAACCTAAACCCTGACCCGAAGTGTCAGAGTAGACTACCAAGTCTTCATTTCCCTCAGGTAGTGTCAAGACTGGAGCTTGGGTTAATCGTGTCTTAAGTTCCTCAAACGCGTTGTTTTGGGTTGGACCCCATTCATATTTTACTTCCTTCCGTGTCAGTTTAGTTAGTGGCGAGGCTATTCTAGAGAAATCTTGAATGAACCTCCGATAGTAGCCTGCTAATCCTAGAAAACTTCGTATCTCTGTTGGTGTCTTTGGGATGTTCCATTCCTTTACTGTCTCGATCTTTGCAGGATCTACCATGATGCCATTTTGGTTTATCACATGACCTAGGAATTGGACTTCCCTAAGCGAGAACGCGTAT
This sequence comes from Smallanthus sonchifolius, assembly GCA_023525975.1. NCBI lineage: Eukaryota > Viridiplantae > Streptophyta > Magnoliopsida > Asterales > Asteraceae > Smallanthus > Smallanthus sonchifolius. The sequence goes on along the minus strand of CM042042.1, from coordinate 39,966,681 downwards.
TTGGAGAATTTTGCGTACAACTTTTCCTGCTTTAGCACCTCCAAAACCTCTCTTAGGTGACAGTGGTGATCACCCTCATTTTTTTTAATAAATCCGAATCTCGTCTATAAAAACTATCACTGACCGATCCAACATTGGTCGACATACTCTATTCATCAAATCCATGAACGCTGCTGGTGCGTTGGTTAATCCGAAGTACAACACGAGAAACTCATAGTGCCTATAACGCGTACGAAACGCGGTCTTTGGTACGTCTTCTTCTCTTACTTTCAACTGATGGTAACCCGACCTAAGATCGATCTTTGAGAACCAACTCGCACCTTGCAGTTGATCAAAAAGGTCGTCTATTCTAGGAGTGGGTATTTGTTCTTTACTGTCCTCTTGTTTAGTTCGCGGTAGTCAATGCACATGCACATGCTGCCGTCATTCTTCTTTACAAATAGTACCGAAGCGCCCCATGGTGAAATGCTCGGTCTGAAAAATCCTTTTTCTGTTAATTCCTCTAGTTGAGACATCAATTCTTTCATTTCTGACGGAGCCAATCGGTAGGGGGCTTTGGCAACGGGCTCAGCTCCTGGCAGTAAGTCAATCTAAAATTCTATTTTCTGATCGGGTGGCAACCCAGGTAGATCCTCATGGAACACTTCCGAAAAGTTGCACACCACGGGTACATTGCAACCCAGGTAGATCCTCATGGAACACTTCCGAAAAGTTGCACACCACGGGTACATTCTTGAGTTCCTTCGTTTTCATTCTATCGTCAATAACACACGCCAGATAAGCTTCGCAACCGCGCCTCATGTAACTTTCGGCCTTGATCATCGAGATGACGTTCGGCATCGTGCAATTCCAATCCCCGTAAACCGTAATTGGACTGCCGCTAGGAGCTTTGAGGTGTATCCTCTTACGTTTACATATTCGTTGGCAGCTAGCCAATCCATACCCAATACTATATCGAATCCTCCTAAGGTGAGAAGGAATAATCTAGAAGGAAACTTATGGCCCTCTATTTCTATGATGCAATCCTCTGTTACTTGGAATACTGCCGAATTTTTACCAATGGCAGTTTGTACGCTAAAGGCCTTTACTATGGTGTTGATAGTACAATCTAGTTTACGACTAAATGCATTTGATATAAAGCTTTTACCAGCACCAGAGTCAAATAAAATAGCAGCATGTTCATCATTAACTAGAAACGTACCTAACACAACATCGAGGTTTCCTCTTGCTTCCTCCTCAGTCAGGGCGTAGGCTCGAGTCCTAGCCTTCGGCTGTTCCTTTTCAGCTTCCTTCTCCTTTCCCGAACCGGATTGTCTGGTTCTCCTGCAATCCCTAGTCAGGTGTCCATATTTCCCACAACTTTGGCACTTGACGTCCTTTAAGCAATATTGGGAGTAATGCCCCAGCCTTCCGCACTTATAACACATGGTTAAGCCAACTAGACATTCGTCTTGGTGTTTCTTTGAGCATTTGTTACAAACTTCATACTCTTCTGCCCTAGGCTTCTTCACCTCAGTGGTGTAGTTTCCCTTTCCATTGCCTTTGAACGAGTTCTCCCATTTCCGCTTCGAAGCTTCGGGAGCTGTGTCCTCGTTAGCATAATCGTCATAGACGATTCAAGACAGATTGACCACAGGCTCGACGGTCGAGGGTAGATTAGCTTTCATATGAACACGGACCCTTTGAGCTAGGCCCTTCACATAGTACTTAATCAGTCGCTCTTCAGTCTCTACCATGTGGGGTACCAGTTGGGCTAGCTCATTGAACCTAGAAGTATACTGGCGGTGCATCTTGCTGCCAGCCTTGAAGTTTAGGAATTCATTTTCCACCCGATCAATTTCATTCCGGGGACAAAACTTTTGGATTATCAGCTTCTTCAGGTCTTCCCATGTCATTCTGGCAAGAGCGTTTGGCGACTTTGTTCTCTGAATGTTTCTCCACCAACTTAGTGCTTCATTGGTGAAAGAATGAGCAACATATTTAACGGCCTGGTCAGGTCGACACTCACTGATGTTGATTACGTCGTTCATCCTCTCAATCCCTTCAAACGTAGCCATGGAATCTTTGTTCCCATCAAATTTTGGTGGGTCACCATCCTTGAAACCTTTGTAAGTACACCCTCGAGTGTTTGGTCCCACCCTTACTTCATCCTCATCACTGTCATATACTTTCTCTTCATGGTTTCCTTCGTCCTCATCTTTGCTTTTCTTTAGTGCCTCGGATATTAGGTCATGCAATACATTCTTCAGAGTGAGTACAAACTCGCGGGCAATAGAATCCCTAACCTCGGGTTCCAACTGTAGAGACCCTTGATTGTCGTCCCCAGTTGGGGTCACATTAGTTTCGTGCACACTCTCAGTGTGTTCTGCGTGCACACTCTCTTCCTCTTCACGTCTTTGATTCAATGGAGGTCTACTGACTCGACCGGTGCGACCGCCTCGGCGTCCGGTCCTTCCTCCACCAGCCATAGTTCCTAGTTTCCTGGTAATTATAAAGGGAATACATCAATGTCATTCCTTCAGATCATAGTTTTAGAACAGTACGGGCAAGTAAATTTTTAATTACAGTGACCGGTTTGTGATTACTAATTTACATTGCTTTTCAGGTTCAAAACTCTTCAAATCGGTTGTAACATTAACATCTATTTGTTCTAAGTTAAGGTATCTATTCTTATCGAAATACATTAACCTTAGTACTTACTTACCGTGCTGGCGTTGGCGTTGGCTACCCATACTGACATCCGTGCGTCGGTCCCATAATCAGATTGAGTCCAGACATTTAGGGATGTCTGAATCTCTCAAACTATTGCTCTGATACCAACTTCTAAGGCCCCTTTTCCCGGGTAACCTCACTTGTTGGATTTACTAATAAACATAGTCATAATACTGAATTTAATTTAAAAGCATTCAAGAGTTGCGAAAGCAAACATCATTCGAATACATAACATAACAGCGAAAGTCTTAACAATTAAAAACATAACATTGTCTTAATATATATGAAAGTGGGATGCCAGTCACATGCCTGGTAACCATCACGCCTTCGCACGACCCTTCCTTTTGTCACCTAAAATGTATACTAAAAGTCAGCTAACGCTGATGAGTTCTAGTTTAAAAACAATCAGACAAAACATTTATCTTATCATTAAGTATTATATATATATATAAAATACGTACATTTGCATATTCTTTGATTTACTGTTCTCACATAACATTCATATTGCGTATATATATGTACATACATACTTACTTTGGGGAGAACATTCACTAGTCATACACATAAGGGTGATCAACCCGTCATAATTGTTGCGTGAGTCACAAAGACAAACACCATAAGAACTACCGTCGTAGTACGTTTCATAAACCGTCCATTAATGCCTTTCATACGTCCTAGTTGATGAAGGAACGTATTTGTCCCGGTTGCAAAATAGTCACGTGGTCGTCCGTCTACCGAAGTAGCCATTATTCACGAAGCGTCCTTAACGTTTACATACATTCATGACAAGCAATATATATATATATATATATATATATATATAATATAAAGCAAGATTCCATTTATTTACGTTATGCCATTCTTTCATTCATTCTTTGTAACATACGTTTCATTCCTGGTTCGTAATTCATTTTAATATATATGTATATATCACGTATAATCACATTGACATTCATAACCCTTATTCATTTAGTGTATACACTTCAGCCCCAAAACATTTAACAAGGTTTGCACATAACATAAAGGGGGCACATAGAACTCACCTGATACGTGATAAGTGACTAAAGTTTCATATATTAAAAGGTGTAATATACTATATTTATGCAAATTAATATGGGGAATACAAAGGTTTTGTGTAGCTATGCATTTGCAGGTGTTGAAAGCTTAAAGTATGATTTTGGAAGATATTAGGTGAGGGATGCAAGATTCGGGAGAGACACGGAGAAAACGGGGTAGAAACTCAGGACCTGGCGTAAGCCTACTCCACATGGCGTAAGCCTACTCCACCTGGCGTAAGCCTACTCCACCTGGCGTAAGCCTACTCCACCAGCGTAAGCTTACTCCGACCAGCGTAGGCCTACTCAGCGTAAGCTTACTCCGACCAGCGTAGGCCTATGCCGAAACAGTTCATTCACAGCAAACTTTCGTGTTGTGGAGTAAGCTTACGCCACACCAGCGTAAGCTTACGCTGGTTACGTTATTTTGACGCAGATTTTTGAGAAACTGCCGATTTTGAGAGTTTAAGTGTGGGTTTCTTCCCCAAATTCAAAATCATCTTTTGAACAACAGTTTTTGGCGATTTTGGGAGGCTAGAAACATATTATTGAAGATCGGTATCAAGAAATTGAAGAATCAAAGATGAATTCCACAACCATGAGCGACTAATCCACCGGTAATCATTCCCGGGTAGATTGTTTGTAAGTTTTTAGGGTTTTTATCATGTGCTAGCTTTGAGAAACAATTCTTGTAATCGTTTGGTTTGAAATACTTGAATCTTTGTGTTTAGTATGGTTATGAACTCATGGGAGTCGATAAATTCTTGCACCATTGACCCCGTTAGATGATAATTGCTATGAACTTTGATTTGTGTTGAATCTATTGATTAATCTAATTCTATATTGCATACATTTGTCTCGATTTCATTCGTGAATATTGTTTTACACTATTTGTCGATGATGTATGAATGTTGATGTTCTTGGTTAGATTTGGTTAATTTGATTTAGATAACCATTTGATTGTTTGAACTCATATGTTGGTGTGATAATCCCTAATTACTTGTGAACTTGAAACCCGGGTGTGATTCCTTTTAATTATTGTTTACAACTTAAACCGTTTATTTGCTACTTGATTACTCGTGATCGTTTTGCTAGTTGATAATCATTGGTTGTTGGATTGGTTAATTTCACCTCAATCATTGCTTGTGTTTGGTCAGAAAGACCCATTGCAACTTCATACATCACATTTTTAATTGAAGTTAAGCACCGACCACAAACTCTTCGTGGTTCGACACCCTTCTTACCCTAATTAGTTTAAGGTGATTAGGACACTCTAATTCTTTATCTTTGACCAGTCCCTTCGACACCGATCAAATTTTGGCGCCCAGGACCTGGTTAAGCCTACTCCACATGGCGTAAGCCTACTCCACCTGGCGTAAGCCTACTCCACCTGGCGTAACCCTACTCCACCTGGCGTAAGCCTACTCCACCGGCGTAAGCTTACTCCGACCAGCGTAGGCCTACTCAGCATAAGCTTACTCCGACCAGCGTAGGCCTACGCCGAACCAGTTCATTCACAGCAAACTTCAGTGTTGCGGAGTAAGCTTACGCCACACCAGCGTAAGCTTACGTTGGTTACGTTATTTTGACGCGGGTTTTCGGGAAACTGTCGATTTTGAGAGTTTAAGTGGGGATTTCTTCCCCAAATTCAAAATCATCTTTTAAACAACAGTTTTTGGCGATTTTGGGCAATTTTGGGAGGCTAGAAACATATTATTGAAGATCGGTATCAAGAAATTGAAGAATCGAAGATGAATTCCACAAAGATGAGCGACTAATCCACCGGTAATCATTCCCGGGTGGATTGTTTGTAAGTTTTTAGGGTTTTTATCATGTGCTAGCTTTGAGAAACAATTCTTGTAATCGTTTGGTTTGAAATACTTGAATCTTTGTGTTTAGTATGGTTATGAACTCACGGGAGTCGATAAATTCTTGCACCATTGACCCCGTTAGATGATAATTGCTATGAACTTTGATTTGTGTTGAATCTATTGATTAATCTAATTCTATATTGCATACATTTGTTTCGATTTCATTCGTGAATATTGTTTTACACTATTTGCCGATGATGTATGAATGTTGATGTTCTTGGTTAGATTTGGTTAATTTGATTTGGATAACCATTTGATTGTTTGAACTCATATGTTGGTGTGATAATCCCTAATTACTTGTGAACTTGAAACCCGGGTGTGATTCCTTTTTAATTATTGTTTACAACTTAAACCGTTTATTTGCTACTTGATTACTCGTGATCGTTTTGCTAGTTGATAATCATTGGTTGTTGGATTGGTTAATTTCACCTCAATCATTGCTTGTGTTTGGTCAGAAAGACCCATTTCAACTTTATAAATCACATTTTTATTTGAAGTTAAGCACCGACCACAAACTATTCGTGGTTCGACACCCTTCATACCCTAATTAGTTTAAGGTGATTAGGACACTCTAATTCTTTATCTTTAACCAGTCCCTTCAACACCGATCAAATTTTGGCGCCCAAGACCGGGCGTAAGCCTACTCCACATGGCGTAAGCCTACTCCACATGGCATAAGCCTACTCCACCTGGCATAAGCCTACTCCACCTGGCGTAAGCCTACTCCACCCAGCGTAAGCCTACTCCACCTGCGTAAGCCTACTCCGACCAGCGTAGGCCTACTCAGCGTAGGCTTACTCCGACCAGCGTAGGCCTACGCCGAACCAGTTCATTCACAGCAAACTTTAGTGTTGCGGAGTAAGCTTACGCCACACCAGCGTAAGCTTACGTTGGTTACGTTATTTTAACACGGATTTTCGGGAAACTGCCAATTTTGAGAGTTTAAGTGGGGATTTCTTCCCCAAATTCAAAATCATCTTTTAAACAATAGTTTTTGGCGATTTTGGGCGATTTTGGGAGGCTAGAAACATATTATTGAAGATCGGTATCAAGAAATTGAAGAATCGAAGATGAATTCCACAACCATGAGCGACTAATCCACCGGTAATCATTCCCGGGTGGATTGTTTGTATGTTTTTAGGGTTTTTATCATGTGCTAGCTTTGAGAAACAATTCTTGTAATCCTTTGGTTTGAAATACTTCAATCTTTGTGTTTAGTATGGTTATGAACTCACGGGGGTCGATAAATTCTTGCACCATTGACCCCGTTAGATGATAATTGCTATGAACTTTGATTTGTGTTGAATCTCTTGATTAATCTAATTCTATATTCCATACATTTGTCTCGATTTCATTCGTGAATATTGTTTTACACTATTTGCCGATGATGTATGAATGTTGATGTTCTTGGTTAGATTTGGTTAATTTGATTTGGATAACCATTTGATTGTTTGAACTCATATGTTGGTGTGATAATCCCTAATTACTTGTGAACTTGAAACCCGTGTGTGATTCCTTTTTAATTATTGTTTACAACTTAAACCGTTTATTTGCTACTTGATTACTCGTGATCGTTTTGCTAGTTGATAATCATTGGTTGTTGGATTGGTTAATTTCACCTCAATCATTGCTTGTGTTTGGTCAGAAAGACCCATTGCAACTTCATAAATCATATTGTTAATTAAAGTTAAGCACCGACCACAAACTCTTCGTGGTTCGACACCCTTCTTACCCTAACTAGTTTAAGGTGATTAGGACACTCTAATTCTTTATCTTTGACCGGTCCCTTCGACACCGATCAAATTTTGGCGCCGTTGCCGGGGAGTGTGTGCGCTTGGTGTTTTATTTTAATTGACTTGTGTGATTATTTGTTACTTGTTTTGTTTGGTTAATCTTCTTCTGTTTTTGTGTTACGCCTGGTGTTTGTGTGTGTGTGCAGGTGACAGATTAGTGCATGCGTACCCGTTCATCCGGGAGGACTTCACCGCTTGTTCATGTATTATAGAATTTCAAGCATTTTGATCTCACCATGAATATAGACTTTAGTGAATGCTTTCATTGTAGGAGCACATCTCATTGGAACAATGATTGTCCATATTTTTTGAAATTATGTGGGAAAGTCTGGTGGCGCCGAATCCCTCATCAATATGAAGATTGTGAGAAGCGTCGAGTGCAATATTGTTTATCTCGAGTCGATCGAGAGTTGGCGCAACTTCATCATTCAAAGCAATACTGCTTAGAGTTGTTAAATTACAAATATGATCTTTTATGCACCGGAAAGCGAAGGGGAGAGCGAGGCCTTTCAGTTAACGAACAGTCTCAGGCAAAACAAATGTGGGTGTTTTCACAAATTAGGGATGCAGTTGTGGAGAATAATACCACACCAATGCCTTCAATTGCTGAAGAATTAACGAGTGCACTATCCGTGAATGATGATGATGATGATGAGGGGGAAGAAGAGGTTGTGGATCTTTCGAAGGATATAGTTGAATGTTTAGACTCAGTCAATGACATGGCACCTTCTGAGGAATCAGTGACTGAGATATTGACGGTTTATTCTAACCCTCCTCCCATTTTAGTTACTCGAGGCAATAAAGTTGGGGATGAGGGTCCGAGGATAAAGATTAGGAAGGTGGGACTACAAGACATTGGACAGTCTAGTCAGAAGCAAGCCCGCATCGATTTAGTCGACATGTCGATCACAATAAGGCAGGATTGGACACAACACGTCAACTACCGGGCATACATTGGAAATTCAGTGGGAAACTATGGAGTTAGATTTTTAGACATCGCATCAATTTACATGCAGGTTTTGAGAGAGCAAGTTTGGATGAGACACATAAGATATCGGGCTTTTTTTGGCAATGTGGTCGGTAAGTGTTCATTGCGACCATCATGAGAGACACATGAGGTAATGCCGGGCTGAGGACAATAAACTTAGCACTAACCAGGAGGCAACCCGGCTTGTTATCATCTTTATTTTGTCTTTGTTTTGTTTTGTGTTGTGTGTTTTAGTTTCATCACCATAGCAACACTCAAGTGTGGGGAAGACTCATGGAAGACTTACGAGTCCATTTTTGGTGGTGGTTCAGGCACTCTATGATCGTCTCTAATTAGGTTCATGTACTCTTTCTCATAGTTATGTTGTTTTGATTAAACTATTTTGTTTTTGTTTATTTTTGTGTGTTTTTTGTTTGAAACTCAGTTGATTGTGTTGGGTGGATGCTTATGGTTATGGGAATCTTTGAGTTGGATATTTAGAGATATTGGGTATTGGGTGTTTTGGCACCCACTAACCGCACTTTTATATTTCATAACTATTTACATTGGGACAATGTAACGTTTAAGTGTGGGGATGTGGGAAATCTTGGAAATCATACAAATTTTTTGATAATTGTTTTACAAAGTGTTTGGTAGAGGTCTTTGGTCATGGTTAATTCACTAAGTACTTGATTAAGTCTTTCCAACAAATAAAAAAAAATTGGAAATGTTGAATTCGGGAGTAACAAAATTGAAGGTGACGGTTTGCATGCACATGTCGGTAACCTATTTTCCACCGTTTTTGTGAGATTTTGAGCCAAATTGATATATATGTTCGCTTATTTGAGTGGTTGGCCACTTTGTTTAACATTTTAGAACTTGCATAGTGTTGATACATGTTGAGACCTTGAACCAATTGATTGCACAAAAATGATAAAGGCATTAGGAGAAACCGTTTTTATTTTTAGCCATTTTTATACCCTTACCTGTTAATACCCACTAGATGCCCACTCTGAGCCTATACCTTTTCTTTTGACAAAACCCATAACATTAGCCCATTCACCTTTTTAGCCTTTTCTTTTTTAAACCCGTGAGTTGGAATTCAATTAACTTAGATTGTTGTAGTTGCGGTTGCAATTGAGATAAAAAAAATAAAAAAATTGAATGAAAAAGAAATACAAAAATAGTATTGGGTCAACATTTGCCCAAAGGTTTTGAGTATTAGTTTGAGCGACAATAAAAGATGTTAACTCAAGTTTCATTTGATAGTTTGAAGAAATAAGAACTTTAGTGTTGATGGGTCATTCATACCCATCGTAGAGATTTGAAAGTTTTAGATTGATTTGTAGTTTCATTAGTTGAATTCCACTCACCTTTAGCCACTTTAAAAATCCTTATCCATACCCGTAACCCTAGCCTACATTACAACCCTTAAAATACCTTTTGATTTGTGTTTTTTTAGTTATGTTAGTAGGTGGAGATGTGATCAATATGCAAGCCTATGATAATGTGGTTCATTGTTTGGTTTTGAGTGAAAAATACTAGCACATCATCGCTAGTCCACATATGAAGCCGAGTGGAGTGATTGATTGTGAGGGGTGTGCTCATGCAAAACCATAACTGGATATGAGTTAAGCTCGTTCAAGTGTTTCCTTTTGTTTAAAAAGTTATCGATTGTTTGTTGGATTGTAAATCTATTGAGAGTATAGTTCTTATGAATCTTGCATGACCTTGGACCTTAACTTATGTTTAGTGAAAACAATTATTTGAGAATTTGTAATGTGAATTTAAAGCAAAAGACTTTGCTTGAGGGCAAGCAAAACTCAAGTGTGAGGATGTGATAAGTGACTAAAGTTTCATATATTAAAGGGTGCAATATACTATATTTATGCAAATTAATATGGGGAATACAAAGGTTTTGTGTAGCTATGCATTTACAGGTGTTGAAAGCTTAAAGTATGATTTTGGAAGATATTAGGTGAAAGATGCAAGAGTCGGGAGAGACACGGAGAAAACGGGGCAGAAACTCAGGACCTGGCGTAAGCCTACTCCACAAGGCGTAAGCCTACTCCACCTGGCGTAAGCCTACTCCACCTGGCGTAATCCTACTCCACCTGGCGTAATCCTACTCCACCTGGCGTAAGCCTACTCCACCAGCATAAGCCTACTCCACCAGCGTAGGCCTACTCAGCGTAAGCTTACTCCAACCAGCGTAGGCCTACGCCGAACCAGTTCATTCACAGCAAACTTTAGTGTTACGGAGTAAGCTTATGCCACACCAGCGTAAGCTTACGCCGGTTACGTTATTTTGACGCGAATTTTTGGGAAACTGTCGATTTTGAGAGTTTAAGTGGGGGTTTCTTCCCCAAATTCAAAATCATCTTTTGAACAACAGTTTTTGGCGATTTTGGGCAATTTTGGGAGGCTAGAAACATATTATTGAAGATCGGTATCAAGAAATTGAAGAATCGAAGATGAATTCCACAACCATGAGCGACTAATCCACCGGTAATCATTCCCGGGTGGATTGTTTGTAAGTTTTTAGGGTTTTTATCATGCGTTAGCTTTGAGAAACAATTCTTGTAATCGTTTGGTTTGAAATACTTGAATCTTTGTGTTTAGTATGGTTATGAACTCACGAGAGTCGATAAATTCTTGCACCCCGTTAGATGATAATTGCTATGAACTTTGATTTGTGTTGAATCTATTGATTAATCAAATTCTATGTTGCATACATTTGTCTCGATTTCATTCGTGAATATTGTTTTACACTATTTGCCGATGATGTATGAATGTTGATGTTCTTGGTTAGATTTGGTTAATTTGATTTGGATAACCATTTGATTGTTTGAACTCATATGTTGGTGTGATAATCCCTAATTACTTGTGAACTTGAAACCCGGGTGTGATTCCTTTTTAATTATTGTTTACAACTTAAACCGTTTATTTGCTACTTGATTACCCATGATCGTTTTTCTAGTTGATAATCATTTCTTGTTGGATTGGTTAATTTCACCTCAATCATTGCTTGTGTTTGGTCAGAAAGAACCATTGCAACTTCATAAATCACATTGTTAATTGAAGTTAAGCACCGACCACAAACTCTTCGTGGTTCGACACTCTTCTTACCCTAACTAGTTTAAGGTGTTTAGGACACTCTAATTCTTTATCTTTGACCGGTCCCTTCGACACCGATCATTAAGCTAGTCTCGTTCTGTCCTAACAATGGTCCGACGAGCGTCACACATGATCTGAATTGGTTAATTACACATACATCACACCTAATCTAAATTATACACTTTTACTCATTCTGATCTAGGAGAACTTAAGGCTAAGTTCGCTGCCCAAAGTCTAGGTGAACATATAGGCGAGCTTGTCCTAAGTTCGCTTGACTTGACCAAGCTAACTTACCAGGCGAACATAACCAAGTTCGCCCCCCTAAGTTCGCTTAATTCATGCTCAAAGCGAACTTGTCAAGCGAACTTGATAAGTTCGCCCCAGCCTTGCGAGGCGAACTTGATAAGTTCGCCTGTCGGGCTGTCTTCTTCCCCAACAATCCGAAGTTCTTGCATGTGAACCTGATCGTGTCAATATCTCAACTTTCTTTGTTCAAAACGTTCGGTTTTTCCTTCTAGATGCTAGACCTAAGCTTATTTTCAAGTTTCATCCGTAAAAACGTTACCATTTTAGCCAAAACCCCAAATCACAAAGTAAACAAAAACTCAGATTTAGGCCGAGCCGGGTCACACCCCGACCGATGGCGGAATCATCGAGGCAGACGATGTAATGATTGTTCAAAAGCACATGATAGCTAAAAGGTTGCATAATTCATTAATTTAAATTTAGAGACAACAAGATCCAAATACGATACATTCCAAATAACCTAGTCTAGTTCAAAACATTGATTTATTTAACTAGGTCCACAGTCCTTAAGTGGAGAAATCTTCGGCAAGTAGTCACATATCCAAACCTGAAACATTATTTAAATCAAGTGTCAACTAAAAAGTTGGTGGGTACATAGGTTTAGTAATTCCGGTAAATAGTAGTTGTAAATCGTTTTGCAACTCATTGTTTATCTTGTTAAACATAGTATGTATGATGTATCATTTATTTAATCACAATTCAAACCGAGTTTGACGCGCTTGAATAGAGCACAACAGCTAAGTCCGATATGTTTGAATATAGTTACCCACTATATCCGATATGTTTGAATATAACACGCGGTTATATCCGAGTATGCAGTAATAAACACCCTAACCGGGTGGGCTGGTCAGACACAATAGATCTATCAATATTACAGTTGGTTGTCCTGTGTTTAAATGTATGTACATCCAAATAATAAGTATATAGTCTCATGTATAACACGTATAAACAATGTGAGTAGCATGTATAATGTTTCACCCCAAAACGTATAAAGATGTAAAATAGGGGCTATGTAACTCACCTTGCAAGTGGGTGTTTTTCCACGCGTGTAGGTGATAAGTATGTGAAAGCCTAAGCACGTTGATACCCTATGTAGATAAATGGGTATTATTGTATGTTTACATGTGCGTATTAGTATTTAATTGTGTATAGGTTTATAATAGCATTTCTCAGTGTTATTTGCATAAAAGTTGGTCCAGATTTACTTGAAATTAATGATTTGATCGAAACTGTTTTATAGTTGTGACAGGTATCGAAACTGTGTTCAATCGAAACTACTAGTTTCGATTGACCATTTATAAGTGATACACAGGCTGTCGAAACTACCATCTATCGAAACTACTAGTTTCGATTGATCATTTATAAGTGATACACAGGCTGTCGAAACTACCATCTAACGAAACTGCTAGTTTCGATTGGTCATTTATAAGTGATACACAGGCTGTCGAAACTACCATCTATCGAAACTATTAGTTTCGATTGACCATTTACTCAATCGAAACTAAGTAGTTTCGATGGCCCAGACTTTAGCAAATAAAACAGTAACATTAGTTTGTCCGGAAATCGATGGTTTGGAGTCGTGACTTCGATTGGTTCAGTTTGTCTTATGATAACAGAAGGTAAAGAAACGAAGTTGAGGATTCTTACGTGGTCGTGAAGGGTCTGGTTGGCAAGGCTTTTAGTTCGAAAATACCAAGAACTTGAATTCCAGAATTCGAGATGAATTTAGCCTTATAATCTGGTCACAGCTTCGTCTGAGGATGGCGAAGGCAATGGTGGTTTTAATTTGAAGTGTTAGTGAGTGACGAGAGAGAATGGAGCCCGAGAAGGACCGGCAATGGGTATTTATACCCGAACCTGATCTCTATGTTAAAACGTGAAATTGGGCACGTTCCGACACTAGTCTGGACGAGACGAAACTAACCAGACATTCAACACGCGTGGAGGTGGTCTGTCGGGCGCGAATTCGAACGTGGGTTTCTCGGCCACCAACAGGATCAGACGATCCTTATGTTGGGGAGACCAATTGGTCGGGGGGTCTTGTTTGCGTGGGAGAGACGAAGCCATGGATGCCTGTAGCGGTTGTCGAGGTGCAGGGGACAGCCCTGTCGGTGGCTCGTCGGAAAGTGCTTTGGACCGCCGGACAATGTAGGGGGTGACCGGATTTACGATTTGCAATTTGGCAGATTTAGTCCCTGGAGTTAAATTTTGTTTTAATTCGCCCCCTGAGATAATTACGGATGGATCCTTGTAGTTTAATTTGTCCAGAAACAGTCCCTCAACAGACTTTAGCTTAAAACCTTCTAGTTTGATTAATTACAAAACGACCCCTAAACTTTTTATTTAAATAAATTAATTTAATTTCTTTTAAATTTTTAAATATATTTTATAAACTTATATTATTATTATTGTTATAAATAATTTTTATAAAAGTTAGTTATCTTATTCTAAATAGGTTATTGTATTAAATATGGAACTTTTAAATTTAGATTTTTATATAAAAAATGTATATAAGTTTTAAAACTTATAAAATTTTAATTAATTTAAATCCGTAAAATGAAAGTACCCATTTGTATAAAACTAAATAAAACACTCGTATTTTATTTAATTTGAGAATGATTACACGATAATTATATTATAAGTGCGCGAATGAAAAATCCGAAATGTCACAGTCTCCCCATGTTAAAGGAATTTCGCCCCGAAATTCAACTAGTGGAGGTTATGAAAAGAGATGCGGATACTTGGTTTCATTTGGTCTTCACGTTCCCAAGTGAACTCGGGTCCACGTTTAGATTCCCAACGGACCTTGACAATGGGGATGCGGCTACGCTTGAGTTTCTTAACTTCTCGGTCCATGATTTCCACGGGGTTTTCAACAAAGTGCATTTTTTCGTCAATACGCACTTCGTCAAGAGGGATGTGGAGATTCTCATCGGCTAGACACTTTTTCAAATTTGATACATGAAAGGTTGGATGAATGTTGCTAAGTTCTGAAGGAAGATCGAGTTTGTAGGCCACTTTTCCTACCCTTTCGAGTATCTTGAATGGACACACACATATCGAGGTGCAAGTTTTCCTTTCTTTCCAAATCGGACTACGCCCCTCCAAGGGGATACCTTTAGCAGAACCATGTCTCCAACTTGAAATTCCAAGGGTTTTCGTCGTTTATCGGCATAGCTCTTTTGCCGACTCCTTGCTACTCGAATGTTGTCACGAATAAGAGAGATTTTATCGGTGGTCTCTTGGATAAGCTCGGGACCGGTGATTTGTGCTTCACCAATTTCGTTCCAACAAATCGATGAACGACATTTTCGTCCATAAAGAGCCTCAAACGGTGCCATGTTAATACTTGTGTGGTAGATGTTGTTGTAGGAAAATTCGATCAGAGGTAGGTGGGAATTCCAATTGCCACCAAAATCAATGACACAAGCTCTAAGCATATCCTCAAGAGTTTGGATTGTTCGCTCGGTTTGTCCATCAATTTGAGGATGGTAAGCCGTACTTAGATCCAAACGAGTACCAAGCGCAGATTGTAATGATTGCCAAAATCGGGAAGTAAAACGCGAATCACGATCGAAGATGATGTTCAAAGGGATTCCGTGACGACTTACGATCTCATCAATGTAGATCCGAGCCAATTTCTCGACTCGATAGTCCTCACGAATAGGCAAGAAGTGAGAAGACTTTGTAAGTCGGTCGATAATAACCCAGATACTATCGTACCCACTAGTAGTTCGTGGAAGTTTGGTGATGAAGTCCATAGCAAGGTTCTCCCATTTCCACACGGGAATTTCTTGTTGTTCGAGGAGTCCGGAAGGCTTTTGGTGTTCGGCCTTCACTTTAGAACAAGTTAAGCATTTTGCCACAAAGAGGGCAATATCCTTTTTCATGCCGGGCCACCAATATTGTTGACGAAGACCCATGTACATCTTATCAGCTCCGGGATGTACCGAATATCGAGTTTTGTGGGACTCGTTCATCAAAAATATACGAAGATCGTCGCGATCGGGAACCCAGATACGGTCCAAGTAATACAATAGACCGTTGGCTTTGGTCTCTAGTAAGAGTTCTACGCCACATGCCATCTCTTGATACATGTTTCCCTCGGTAACCGAGGTGTGTTGTGCTTTGAGAATATGGGCTTGGATATCGTTATGAACATGAACACTATGAAGCATGATACGTTCTTTACGACTCAAGGCGTCGGCTACAACGTTTGCCTTGCCGAGGTGGTAGCGGATCTCGCAGTCGTAGTCGTTTAGAAGTTCAACCCATCGTCGTTGCCTCATATTAAGCTCTTTTTGATTGAAAATATGTTGGAGACTTTTGTGGTCGGTGAAAACCACGCATTTGGTGCCATATAGATAGTGTCTCCAAATTTTCAAGGCGAAAACGACAGCACCAAGCTCGAGATCATGGGTCGTATAGTTCTTCTCATGGACTTTGAGTTGACGTGATGCGTATGCAATTACTTGACCTCGTTGCATAAGAACACAACCAAGACCTTGGTTGGATGCATCACAATAAACGATAAAGTCGTCATTACCCCTAGGAAGAGTTAGAATAGGAGCATTGCAAAGCTTGTGCTTTAGAGTTTGAAAAGCTTCCTCTTGCTTGGGTCCCCACTCGTAGTGCTTACCTTTGTGAGTCAAGGCAATGAGCGGGACCGCAATCTTGGAGAAATTTGAGATGAAACGACGATAGTAACCTGCTAGTCCAAGGAATGAACGAATCTCGGTAGGAGTCTTAGGAGTACTCCAATTCTTTACTGCCTCGATCTTTGCCGGGTCCACATGAATTCCCTTATCGTTGACTATGTGTCCCAAAAATTGAACTTCCTTTAGCCAGAATTCACACTTGGAGAACTTGGCGTATAGTTGTTCTTTCTTCAAGAGTTCCAAAATCAAACGAAGGTGTTGTTCATGCTCTGCTTTCGTTTTAGAATAGATGAGAATGTCGTCAATGAAAACGATCATGAACTTGTCCAAATAAGGTTTGCATACTTGTTTCATAAGGTCCATGAAGACTGCAGGTGCATTAGTCAAACCGAATGGCATGACCATGAACTCGTAGTGACCGTACCTAGTCCGAAAGGCAGTCTTCGGAATGTCATCATCGAGAACACGAAGTTGATGGTACCCGGAACGAAGGTCAATCTTGGAGAAACATGTTGAACCTTGAAGCTGATCGAAAAGATCGTCGATACGGGGTAAAGGATAACTGTTCTTAATTGTAAGCTTGTTGAGTTCACGATAATCGATGCATATTCGAAACGATCCATCCTTTTTCTTTACGAACAGTACGGGAGCACCCCAAGGTGAATGGCTATGGCGGATGAATCCTTTGGATGAGAGTTCTTGTAATTGACTTGCAAGCTCTTGCATCGCGGAAGGTGCAAGAAGATAGGGGGCTTTTTCCACGGGAGTTGCCCCGGGCACAAGGTCGATACGAAACTCCACTTGTCTAGGAGGAGGAAGGCCAGGTAAATCCTCGGGGAATACCTCGAGAAAATCTCGGATGATTGAAATGTCTTGCAATTTCTTACCCTTATCTTTCGTGTCAACTATGTGGGCCAAGAAGGCAACGTACTTTTTCCGCAAGTACTTTTGTGCCAATGTGCAAGACATGATTTGAAGACTACAACATGGTTTTTCACCGAACATAACTAACGTGTCGCCCGAAGAGAGAGGTATACGAATACACTTTTCGTAGAAAATAACCTCGGCATGTTGTTTGGATAACCAGTCCATGCCAATTACAATATCGAAGCTTCCCAATTGCATTGGAAGGAGATTAACAGAGAATTTGTGACTATTAAGCTCGAGATTGCAGTCGCGGATAACAGAATTTATAGTAATAGATTTTCCGTTTGCTATCTCCACGGAATAAGAATTGTCAAGTTTCGTTCTTTTTTTAGCAAGTCGAGATTCAAAGGTAAGAGATACAAAACTCCTATCGGCACCGGTATCAAATAAAACGGATGCATAATGATTGTTTACGAGAAACGTACTTTTTATCACGCCGTTGTTTGCTTGAGCCTCATTAGCGTTTATGTTAAACGCTCGTCCTTGAGGACCACCTTGATGCTGAAGTTTTGGGCATCGGTCACGGAAATGGTTTGGATCTCCACATTCGTAACATGCCCGACCATTGAGAGGCGCCGGAAAGATTGGGCGGTTGACTGGAGCAGCTTGATGGACGGGAGGACGAGTACGACAAGTACTGACCACGTGTCCATATCGTCCGCAGCTTGAACACAATCGGCATGGTAGGTTGGCAGGATGATGGTACTTGCAGGTCTGGCATTGGGGATTCGGGCCCTGATAAGTTTTCGGGTTTTGACCCAAAGGGGCCGCTTGAATAGCAGGCACAGCGGGAGTTACGGCTGCAAAGTTTTGACCCTTTCGTTTCTTGTTGCGGTTAGAAGACTCGGGTTTTACATCCTTGACGGCCGCAAGAGTAGAAACAACCTTCTTGGAACCCTTTCTTGTTAAGGTTCCAGCTTTGACATGGTTGTCGGATAGTGTAGCAGATAGACGGATAGCAGCTTCAAGTGTAGGAGGATTGCTTCCTAGCACAGCATCTTGAATTTGCATAGGCAGGCCACCTATGTATTTCAATCCCCCGAGCAAGGGGAGTGATCATATGAGGCACCAGCAGACTTAGCTCTTGAAACCTGGTGGTGTAGGCCAGATTATCCCCACTGTCTTGGGCAAGATCCCAAAACTCAACTTCGAGCTTCCTCATTTCATTCCGAGGACAGAATTCATCAGTCATGGCCTTCTTCAGATCATCCCATGATAAGGATGTAGCAACCTCAGCACCACGAGTGCGTTTCTCACCGTTCCACCAGGTGAGGGCTTTCTTTTGGAGTACACTTGTGGCATAACGAACCCGAAGATTATCGGGACAGTCGCTGTTTAGGAATGTGCTTTCCATGCTTTCAAACCATTGAAGTAGGCCGGTAGCACCTTCAGTCCCGAAGAATTTTGTAGGATTGCACGAGTTAAAGTGCTTAAACGTGCAGTGAGGCGGGTTGGTACCACCGTTCCCTTGGATGTTGTGTGACCCGTCACTGTTGTTATTTGCTTGGGTCATTTGCCCTACCAGCTGGGCAAGAAGAGTAGCAAGATCCGGGTTGGAAGTGCTAGAGTTTACACGTCGAGGAGGCATTCTAACACCATAAGAAAAGACAATGATATTTTAGATAAGATGGATATATATGAGTTATAGCGGGAAATAATGTAAGCAGAAAAACGGGATTCATCATGACGCGTGCCAGTGCATGTGTATTTATTCTAAGTTGATGGGGGAAACTAAGTCATCTATTCCGGGTAGAACATGATGTTATAGATCATTATTCGCGTAATAGGAATTGCCGGGACTTGCATGCACTACAAATCGTTATTACGTGTGCACCCGTAATAATGATTTGCTTTGCATGTTCGTCTAGTTCTTCCTATCTTGTTATAATGTTCCCAAATTTTGAGTTTAAGTTCGGATCGTATCCTTACGAATACATTGACGTATCAACGTTAAATAATTCCTCAAAACTTTCAAAGAGACATGCTTTAGCCTATAGGTAAACACTCACTTCAGGAATTCCCAGGAAAGCATACGGGTCCGTTTATTTGGATTTATACGAAATGCTTTCCTAGACAGAAAACCCAATGTACATGTGTCACTCTTCTAGATTGCACGTGTCCTTTACTGGTTTCAAGAAATTAAGTTGTTGACGAGATTTTCAAGATTTTAATAGAATTGAGAGTCTATGAGTAATATATGTGTAGGAAATGTTGCAATTAATATGGATTAGGAAAGAGTATGGATAAGGATGGGTAGTGTATTTGTTTGCATAAGTTTGTTTATCAAATGTGTATGTAAATTATGTATCATGTATTTAAGCCTTGTATGTATAAGTCTCATGTACCAAACTTGGAAAAATTTCAAATAATACCTAACTACAAATAATTCACATAGCAATTAATCATTTAGCATATAACACATAAAAGGGAGTCCTAGGGTTATAGTCTAGGTCATCGTGTCTAATAACCTAATTCCCTATAACCATGGCTCTGATACCAATCTGTCACACCCCGACCGATGGCGGAATCATCGAGGCGGACGATGTAATGATTGTTCAAAAGCACATGATAGCTAAAAGGTTGCATAATTCATTAATTTAAATTTAGAGACAACAAGATCCAAATACGATACATTCCAAATAACCTAGTCTAGTTCAAAATATAAGTGATACACAGGCTGTCGAAACTACCATCTATCGAAACTATTAGTTTCGATTGACCATTTACTCAATCGAAACTAAGTAGTTTCGATGGCCCAGACTTTAGCAAATAAAACAGTAACATTAGTTTGTCCGGAAATCGATGGTTTGGAGTCGTGACTTCGATTGGTTCAGTTTGTCTTATGATAACAGAAGGTAAAGAAACGAAGTTGAGGATTCTTACGTGGTCGTGAAGGGTCTGGTTGGAAAGGCTTTTAGTTCGAAAATACCAAGAACTTGAATTCCAGAATTCGAGTTGAATTGAGCCTTATAATCTGGTCACAGCTTCGTCTGAGGATGGCGAAGGCAATGGTGGTTTTAATTTGAAGTGTGAGTGAGTGACGAGAGAGAATGGAGCCCGAGAAGGACCGGCAATGGGTATTTATACCCGAACCTGATCTCTATGTTAAAACGTGAAATTGGGCACGTTCCGACACTAGTCTGGACGAGACGAAACTAACCAGACATTCAACACGCGTGGAGGTGGTCTGTCGGGCGCGAATTCGAACGTGGGTTTCTCGGCCACCAACAGGATCAGACGATCCTTATGTTGGGGAGACCAATTGGTCGGGGGGTCTTGTTTGCGTGGGAGAGACGAAGCCAGGGATGCCTGTAGCGGCTGTCGAGGTGCAGGGGACAGCCCTGTCGGTGGCTCGCTGGAAAGAGCTTTGGACCGCCGGACAATGTAGGGGGTGACCGGATTTACGATTTGCAATTTGGCAGATTTAGTCCCTGGAGTTAAATTTTGTTTTAATTCGCCCCCTGAGATAATTACGGATGGATCCTTGTAGTTTAATTTGTCCAGAAACAGTCCCTCAACAGACTTTAGCTTAAAACCTTCTAGTTTGATTAATTACAAAACGACCCCTAAACTTTTTATTTAAATAAATTAATTTAATTTCTTTTAAATTTTTAAATGTATTTTATAAACTTATATTATTATTATTGTTATAAATAATTTTTATAAAAGTTAGTTATCTTATTCTAAATAGGTTATTGTATTAAATATGGAACTTTTAAATTTAGATTTTTATATAAAAATTGTATATAAGTTTTAAAACTTATAAAATTTTAATTAATTTAAATCCGTAAAATGAAAGTACCCATTTGTATAAAACTAAATAAAACACTCGTATTTTATTTAATTTGAGAATGATTACACGATAATTATATTATAAGTGCGCGAATGAAAAATCCGAAATGTCACAAGCCGTTACCTGAATCGGGCTTCTGATTCGGAGGTCTTGCTCACAAGCTCAGTAGTAACACGCTCCTTCAATCCCGGGTCGTTCCGTCAACTTTCTCTCTACGGTTTCTCTCTCTAAAGTGCATAAATGAGAGAATGTGTGAGTGAGGATGGAATGGAGAGGAGGGCTGCCCTGTCCTTTATATATCTGGGCTCCATCGGGCCATTGAAGCCGAACCCAAGCCCGCTCCCCTTCACTTTTTTTTTGCTTTTGCATATAAATATTTCAACTAAATCTCCGACCTCACTATATTTATTCGTTTTATTATTTTTAGGATGTTACATCGTTTAAGGTTCACCTCCCGTTGCGGAGCGCGCTAGTTAACACATTATTAAGTGATGTCATTTAAGATTTTGGATTTGAATATAGCCTTCGTCTCAAAAGTTTTGTCTTATTTTTTATTTTTGAAAAAGACATGTTTTTTGAAGGGTTCTAAAATATTATTTTAGGTTTACATAGTTACAAGTTTTGAAAATAGAGTTTCTAAAACACTTCTTTTATTTCCTCAAATTTCATTAAAGTATTTATGAAATTTAAAAATACATTCAAATAGTTAGAACTTGAAGAAAAAGTTCTAGAAGTCACTAAGTCATCATGACATTTCTTGTGAAGGTAGTACCATTTAATGCTAGGAGGTTTTAAAAATCGTTATATATATATATATATACATATATATATATATATATATTTTGCTTTTGTAGTTAAAAAATTTAAAATGGTGTAAAGAAACCTTAAAATAAATAATAATGACTAGTGAAGTAAAATCAAAGAAATTTGAGGATCATCTTATGGATCTCAAAGAGGCATTTCAAATTCTGGACCAATAACATGAAGTTGAATCCTTTCAAATGGCACTTCGGAGTGGAGGTAGGAAAGTTCTTGGGATACATGATGACAAAAAGAGGAATAGAGG
Source organism: Smallanthus sonchifolius (assembly GCA_023525975.1). Lineage (NCBI taxonomy): Eukaryota > Viridiplantae > Streptophyta > Magnoliopsida > Asterales > Asteraceae > Smallanthus > Smallanthus sonchifolius. The sequence continues at coordinate 39,944,416 of CM042042.1, read as the reverse complement.
CCAGTCTAAAACAAATCAAAGTAATCATCAATCTGAAATCTCCAGCAAACACCAAGGATGTCCAGAGGCTAACCGGCAGAATAATAGCTCTTAACAGGTTCAAGATCATCAGAAAGATATAAAGAGTTATACGACATCCAGAAAAAAAAACAAGAGATTTGAATGGGAGGAGAAACATGAACAAGCACTCCAATCATTAAAAGAGTACTTGTCAACATCTCTCCTATTGATGAAACCAGAAGACGGTGAACCATTATCTTTATACTTGACAGTATCCGGAAATTCAATAAGCGCCGTCCTTGTCAAGGATCATGAAGGCCAACATCATCCGGTATGCAATGTAAGCAAAAGCTTACTTGCGGCGGAAACCAGGTATTTTCATTTAGAAAAGTTAATATTAGCTTTAATAATGACATCCACTAAAATAAGACATTATTTTGAAACTCATACTATTCACGTTAAGACTAACTACCATATTAAGTGTGTCTTAAGAAAGCCAGAGATGTCTGGAAGGATGGCCAAGTGGTCAGTCAAGCTCAGCGCCTATGACCTCATATATGAACCCAGAACAACGATAAAGTCGCAGGCACTTACGAACTTTGTGGGTGATTTCAGTAGTGACATCCAACATGAAGCAGATCTCGAGGTTTAACAATTAGAAGAATCCAAGGATAAGTGGACTTTATTCACTGACGGTGCATCAAATGTCAGAGGAACAGGTCTAGGCATCATATTGAAATCGCCATAAGGGGACATCATACCCCAATTTATAAGCTGTGAGCTCCAGAAAACTAATAACGAAGAGGAATATGAGGCGCTGATAGCATGATTACAACTAGCCTGGGATATGAAAATCAGGTATCTCGAGGTATATGTGGACTCATTGTTAATGGCTAACCATTTCAATGGCTCGTATGCAGTAAGGGGAGAAAGGTTAGCAAGATACCTCACAATAGTTAAGCAATTATCTGTGAAATTCGAATTATTTAACATCGCACAGGTACCTAGAGAAGACAACGTTGAAGCCGATGCCTTAGAAAACCTTGCTTCGGCTCTCAAGATACCCGAAGCAATTACGATACCGATCATACATATCCTTAGTCCAACAATTGAAAAGACAAACGAAGTATCAAATACAGAAGAAACAAATATTCAGGATCTCGAACCTAGTCAAGGATCCTAGATTTCACCTATTAAAAAATACTTGTAGGATGGTGAGATCCCAAGTGATGAAAAGAACCACAAGTCTTTTCGCATAAGGGTATCTCGTTTTATAATATTACACGATGTCTTGTATAGAAAGTCTATTGCAGGTCCATACTTAAGATGCTTGGAGGATCCTGAAGCACTTGAAGTTCTCAAAGACATACATGAAGGCGACTGTGGAAATCATACCGGGGGCAGAGCATTGTTCTCAAAGATCCTAAGGACAGGTTACTATTGGCCTACCATGAGGAAGGATGCCATGACTTATTCCCAAAAATGTGATGCTTGCCAAAGACATAGCAACATACTTCATCAATCGACAGAACCTTTATATTCAATCATTTCCCCATGGCCATTCATGAAATGTGGAATGGATATAGTCGGCAAACTTCCCAAGACACCAGGAGGAAAAGTTTTTATGTTAGCAATGACAGACTACTTTTCTAAATGGGTTAAAGCAGAGGCATTTGTCCTAGTGAGAGAAAAAGAGGTCATCTCCTTCATCAAACGCAACATCCTGACAAGATTTGGGGTCCCCGTAGAGATAGTATGTGACAACGGATCTCAATTCATAGGCAAGAGAACAACCAACTTCTGTGACAGTTGGGGGATTAAAATAATAACTTCTATCCCTGTACATCCTCAAGCCAACGGACAGACAGAATCCAGCAACAAAATTATCATAAACAACCTCAAGAAGAGATTGAGAGCAAAGAAAGGAATATGGATTTTCCTCGTAAATACTTGTGTCAATTTACAGCTTTATATATTTGTTTAATCACGAATTTAACAAGCACACTACCTTACTTACGAAGTTTGGTTACAATATTGGTTTACTTAATTTTTACCCAAAACATTATTGCAGAGGGTAGGCCTTCTTTGGGTGTTGTACGAGTCTAGCTGGTTTACCTGACAAGCTCCTCTTTTGTTGTTTGCCCCCGTCTTTGGTAAAATGTCCTAGGTGAGGGTGGATGGACGTGTCTGTATTTATTTACTTGGTTAGAAATCCTGTGTATTACACGGGTTTAATAAAATAAAATGTTATACACTTCGTAATAAAAATTTACATATTACATATGGGTTAGGCTATACATACCCCCCTTCCTACTTGTCGTAGAAAACACCCCCCCCCCCCCCCCCCGTGGAACTTTTGAAAATGTCATTTTACCCCTTTCTAAAAACACATTTTATAACATAAAACCTATACCCTTCTCCTTCTACTTATCGTAACCCTAGTCAAGGATCCTAGATTTCACCTATTAAAAAATACTTTCAGGATGTTGAGATCCCAAGTAATGAAAAGAACCACAAGTCTTTTCGCATAAGGGTATCTCGTTTTATAATATTACACGATGTCTTGTATAGAAAGTCTATTGCAGGTCCATACTTAAGATGCTTGGAGGATCCTGAAGCACTTGAAGTTCTCAAAGACATACATGAAGGCGACTGTGGAAATCATACCGGGGGCAGAGCATTGTTCTCAAAGATCCTAAGGACAGGTTACTATTGGCCTACCATGAGGAAGGATGCCATGACTTATTCCCAAAAATGTGATGCTTGCCAAAGACATAGCAACATACTTCATCAATCGGCAGAACCTTTATATTCAATCATTTCCCCATGGCCATTCATGAAATGTGGAATGGATATAGTCGGCAAACTTCCCAAGACACCAGGAGGAAAAGTTTTTATGTTAGCAATGACAGACTACTTTTCTAAATGGGTTAAAGCAGAGGCATTTGTCCTAGTGAGAGAAAAAGAGGTCATCTCCTTCATCAAACGCAACATCCTGACAAGATTTGGGGTCCCCGTAGAGATAGTATGTGACAACGGATCTCAATTCATAGGCAAGAGAACAACCAACTTCTGTGACAGTTGGGGGATTAAAATAATAACTTCTATCCCTGTACATCCTCAAGCCAACGGACAGACAGAATCCAGCAACAAAATTATCATAAACAAACTCAAGAAGAGATTGAGAGCAAAGAAAGGAATATGGATTTTCCTCGTAAATACTTGTGTCAATTTACAGCTTTATATATTTGTTTAATCACGAATTTAACAAGCACACTACCTTACTTACGAAGTTTGGTTACAATATTGGTTTACTTAATTTTTACCCAAAACATTATTGCAGTGGGTAGGCCTTCTTTGGGTGTTGTACGAGTCTAGCTGGTTTACCTGACAAGCTCCTCTTTTGTTGTTTGCCCCCGTCTTTGGTAAAATGTCCTAGGTGAGGGTGGATGGACGTGTCTGTATTTATTTACTAGGTTAGAAATCCTGTGTATTACACGGGTTTAATAAAATAAAATGTTATACACTTCGTAATAAAAATTTACATATTACATATGGGTTAGGCTATACATACCCCCCTTCCTACTTGTCGTAGAAAACAACCCCCCCCCCCCCCCCCCCGTGGAACTTTTGAAAATGTCATTTTACCCCTTTCTAAAAACACATTTTATAACATAAAACCTATACCCTTCTCCTCCTACTTATCGTAACCCTAGTCAAGGATCCTAGATTTCACCTATTAAAAAATACTTTCAGGATGTTGAGATCCCAAGTGATGAAAAGAACCACAAGTCTTTTCGCATAAGGGTATCTCGTTTTATAATATTACACGATGTCTTGTATAGAAAGTCTATTGCAGGTCCATACTTAAGATGCTTGGAGGATCCTGAAGCACTTGAAGTTCTCAAAGACATACATGAAGGCGACTGTGGAAATCATACCGGGGGCAGAGCATTGTTCTCAAAGATCCTAAGGACAGGTTACTATTGGCCTACCATGAGGAAGGATGCCATGACTTATTCCCAAAAATGTGATGCTTGCCAAAGACATAACAACATACTTCATCAACCGGCAGAACCTTTATATTCAATCATTTCCCCATGGCCATTCATGAAATGTGGATGTATATAGTCGGAAAACTTCCCAAGACACCAGGAGGAAAAGTTTTTATGTTAGCAATGATAGACTACTTTTCTAAATGGGTTAAAGCAGAGGCATTTGTCCTAGTGAGAGAAAAAGAGGTCATCTCCTTCATCAAACGCAACATCCTGACAAGATTTGGGGTCCCCGTAGAGATAGTATGTGACAACGGATCTCAATTCATAGGCAAGAGAACAACCAACTTCTGTGACAGTTGGGGGATTAAAATGATAACTTCTATCCCTGTACATCCTCAAGCCAATGGACAGACAGAATCCAGCAACAAAATTATCATAAACAACCTCAAGAAGAGATTGAGAGCAAAGAAAGGAATATAGATTTTCCTCATAAATACTTGTGTCAATTTACAGCTTTATATATTTCTTTAATCACGAATTTAACAAGCACACTACCTTACTTACGAAGTTTGGTTACAATATTGGATTACTTAATTTTTACCCAAAACAGTATTGCAGAGGGTAGGCCTTCTTTGGGTATTGTACGAGTCTAGCTGGTTTACCTGACAAGCTCCTCTTTTGTTGTTTGCCCCCGTCTTTAGTAAAATGTCCTAGGTGAGGGTGGATGAACGTGTCTGTATTTATTTACTAGGTTAGAAATCCTGTGTATTACACGGGTTTAAGAAAATAAAATGTTATACACTTCGTAATAAAAATTTACATATTACATGTGGGTTAGGCTATACATACCCCCCTTCCTACTTGTCGTAGCCCCCCCTGGAACTTTTGAAATGTCATTTTACCCCTTTCTAAAAACACATTTTATAACATAAAACTTATACCCTTCTCCTCTTACTTATCGTAACCCCCCCCCCCACACCCACACGGAAAAATAACTTTTAAACTTGTCATTTTACCACATTCGAAAATCATTATTTGTAAAAAGTTCTTTTTTAATTTAAAAGTAATTTATATAATATGAAACGTATACGTACCCCTACCCCCTCCTACTAGTCGTACCTTCCTTACTACTTGTCGCACCCCCATAAAAAGTTAAAAAAAATAACTTTTAAACTTGTGATTTTATCACATTCGAAAATCGTTATTTCTAGAACGTTCTTTTAAGTTTAAAAACACTTTCTATAACATAAAACATATACCCCTCCCCCCTTATACTTGACGTACCCCCCTAAAAAGAAATTAAACTTGTGATTTTACCATATTCGAAAAATCATTATTTCTAAAGTTGTTTTTTTAAGTTTAAAATCACTTTCTATAACATAAAAATGTATACCCCTCCCTCCCCCCCCCCCCCCCCGAAAAAAATACTTTAAAACTTGTGATTTTGCCACATTCGAAAATCATTATTTATAAAACGTTCTTTTAAGTTTAAAAACACTTTCTATAACATAAAATGTATACCTCTCCCCTTTCCTACTTGTCGTACCCCCGAAAAAGAATTAAACTTGTGATTTTATCACATTCGAAAAATCATTATTTCTAAACCCGTTTTTTATGTTTAAAAGCACTTTCTATAACATAATACGTATGCCCCTCCCCCTCCTACTGGTTATACCCCCCCTTGAACGGAATTGTAAATTCAAATTTCGGTTCGAATTCAATATATATATATATATATATATATATTGAATTCGGTTTACTTTTTTAACAAAATAAGTGATAAGTATATATGTTGAATTCGATTTATACACTTTTTTTGAATTCAGTTTCTTCGGTTAAATTTGGTTCAGATAGATAAATTCACAAGACGGTTCTGTTCGACTAACGGATAGGCCTAAAAAAATAAAAATCGATTAAACTGAACCAAAAAAGCCGAAAACCGAACCGCTGAACACCTCTATCGCCGCTAACCTCCACTACTACAAATAAATTAAGACTTATTTAAAAACACTTTTTCTAATTGGTATTTTTTTTTTTATCATAAACCGTTTTTAAACAATAATCATATAATTTTTTTTATAAAAACTATAAAATATGTTTTTTTAAGTTGGTGTTATGCATTCAACCCATAATTAATACTTATAATAAAGTTAGTTAATAAAAGTTTTCTTAAACATTTAAAAGACAAAAGAAACAAAAAAGTTAAAACTGTATTTATAGAGAACTTAAGGGAGGGGGTACGACAAGTAAAATTTAGATTGAGGGGGTACGTATAGCACAACCCATTACATATTTATGACATATTACATAGTTTTTTAATACAAATTTTAGAAACGTTATATAGTTATTTTTTAAAAATGTTTTATGAACAAACCTATTTTTTTAAATGATTTTTTTTATAAAAATAATTATAAAAATTATTATTTAATAGAAGAGAGAAGTGTGAAACAAAAAATTTCAAAAAAAAAACAATTGAAGAAAGCTTGTATAATTAATTGGAGAGAGACGAAAAAAAAATAATGAGTATGCATAAGAGAATGACAAGTGTCTCACACAAACCTTTATTTATTATACAGTATAGAAGTATAGATAAGTATAGATATAGATATAAATATAGATTCTTTTGTTTTATTTTCCCAGACAATGCCCTTTTATATATAAAAAAAAAAGAAAATTGCATTTGAAGTCCGCTTTGTGACTTTCAAATTTGTTTGGGCCGTAAATTGCATTGCAGTATTCTCAACATTGGGCCAATAGTTAGTTATATGAATTCATTCTCAACGTGGCTAGTAAATGCTTTGAATTATAGGTGGGTTAGAGCTAGGTATTAAATGGAAATGGGCCGGTTATTAGTGTCAAAACTGCATAATGGCGTATCTAGATGAAAAGTTTGTGGAACGACAAAAAAACGTTAAAGCAAAGATTCAAAAGTTTTTACAGACAAAAGGGGAATCTTTGACTACTCAATACCTTTTAGTTGTTAGTGTCAAAGTTAAAAATTTAGAAATAATAGTTACATTTCAAATTTTCAAACACTTGGATGGTCTTCCTCTGTTATGAGTATCAGACAAGACAAAGCGAGAGTCTGAATATAATCTCACTGAGAGATTTATATGAGAAACTTCAAAATTATGGAAATAACTGGATAAGAACCGGGAAGAGATTAAAGGAGGATATAGATACGATTCCATCAGGAATTGCATTCGTATCGAGTCACATTTAGTTGCTTATAAAAAGGAACAAGAGAAAGATAAGCTGAACAATGGGTTCATGGCTCAAAACTCAAGAATTCCTGCTCATGTATATGAACATTTATGTTCTAATGAATGCATTGCTAGTATTTTGAAATATCGAGCGACAAATCAGTTGTTAATTGATGAAAGGGATGAGTTTAGGAGGATAAACACCGAAATGAAAAAGAATGAACTTGCTTATAAGAGAAAACTTGATGACACTTTGATGGAAGTACATAAACATAAGGAATTTGTATATAGAAAAGATTTTCTAATTGATGATTTGACTAAAAAGTTCAGTCAATCTCGTGGTGAAACAGTTACTTTACAAATAAAACTTGATAAATTGAAATTTTCTAAAGAAAATCTTCAAGAGTGATTAGTGTTTTGGGTAAAAATTAAAAAGACTAATTTTGTAACCGAACTTAGTTTGTGAGATAGTCTGCTTGTAAAATCAATGAAAATCAATATAAAAATGCAAAGAGTAACACGGTTGTTTACGAGGAAAGCCCTTGATCTTTAGGGATCGCCGGCATAAAACCTCGGGAGGTGACAATCATCCCCTACCTCGTTTCTTCGATAAATGGTAAATAAGATTACAAGTACCGGCAGTAGATGATCGATATCTAAGTGTTACAGAGCTGATTACGAGTGTATTGTGTTGTGAGAGTTCGTAAACTGTGTGATATGTTGTGCCTAATCGATCAAGTTGCTGAAATAAATACAAGGATAAAGCTAACTAACTATCCGAGAATCCCGGGATAGACTAATTCTTCAAATATGACCGTTGCAAGTCTCTCCACGCGTCTTCAACACGTTCTCCTTGACTCCAAGAGCGATTCTTTAGGAATGGATTTGACCACACGTGTTTAACCTGTGTAATAGTCATTATAAACGGAAGATATAACTGTTAAATATTAAGGATACCGGAACCTGTCAGGATACCGAAGTATGTTGAAGATCCAGGATCCTGAGCTGTAAAATGACTCGTAACAATTGTCCCCAAATTTAACAGCTATCAATCTCATCGACATCTGTAAAATTTTCAAAATTCAAATAGTAAATGATGATAAGATTGCGATAAGACTTTCATGACTACCCATGTGATTTAACCGTTGGGGCTTGTAGGATAAAACCATTATTACGCCTTCTCTCTCATATTTATCTTCTTCAAGCCGGAACAGGTAAATTATTTCTTGAAACTTTTTTACTTTCTTCCTTCTATTCTTCCGTCGCCATGGGTAAGAAAATGACCAGATCGGCTTCCTACATTATCGTTGAAACGATAGAGGATTTCACTGATCAGGGGATCCTCGATCACTCTGATCTTGAGCTCTGTTCTTTCACCGATTCAGAGATAAAAATTTTGAAGTCAAACAATACTTTTCCTTAAAAAACCATTTTTAGGCCTTTCGATCCTCGAACTAAAGCAGACTTGATTTCTAAAACCTAGATTTGCTTTCATAGTTATCCCTTTACTTTAGGATTGACTTATCCTTTTCCTCCACTAATCACCGAGTTCTTTAAGCTTACCGGTCTCTGTTATTCCCAAATCATGTCGATGGTTTGGAAGATTCTGGCCACTCTTGAAAGGTTGAATCATTCTCATTCCCTCACCATTGGCGTCACTAAGCTAGCATCTGCTTATAATTTGAGAACCCATGGTTCTTCTCGCTTCGTTCTTCAGCTCAAGTCTGGGCAAACTCATTTAATCCCGAAAGCCATACAAAACGATCTCGAATGGAAAGGAAAATTTTTTTTTGTCGTGAGAGATTCCATTCCCGGTGGGAAGAGTTTGCCACATGAGTGGGTTAAGAAGGGTAGGAAATAGCTAGGATTCCTGCAATTTATATTATATTTTACCTGTTGCTGATAATTTTTTGTCTTGTCTTTGTGCTGCTCCAAAGTTCGACGAATTGGTACCTGCAAGAAGTGATACAGACAAAAGGGTTGAAGCGTTATTGGAAATACCTGTGGGGGAGAGATCTTTTCGCCTCGAGTCTACTGTTAGTCAAGCAAGCTTTTAGACCCAGTTTTATGAATCTGAAATGTCTTCAGGTAAAGAATAGTTAGTACTTTCGTTTATATTTGTCATGATTCTAAACTGTTTTATTTTTGTGTAGGAATCCCTAAGTCAAACTCCGAGTTCGCTTTGTCTGATCTCGATAGCCTTCTGTCTGGGGCTGTCGTGGTCAAGAAGGAAGGTCTCACACCTGCAAGTGCCAAGCCTCGTGCCCCTGTTCTCCGATCCAAAGCTTCTGGAAGCAAAAAGAGGAAAACAACGGAGGTGCTCGATCTTGAATTCTTTGAGGGGATGGATTCTGCTGAAACCACCAAGAAGCTTCAGGGTTTGCTGAATCTGGTAAGCATCCTTTTGGCATCCCGATGTATTTTTTTAGGATTCCAAATCATTAATCTGTCTATATCTTGTAGGGTCTCGAGAAGCTCTATGCCAACTTATGTGAAGCAGAGAAGAGTGTAGCGGAATCCCTGGAGAAATTTAAGGATTTGAAGAAAATCTTTGCCTCTAAGAGCAAGTACTTGGAGAATGAGATCTAGAGCTAGAAGAATAAGTTGCAGGATGGCATAACCCAGTATGAGCCGAGGCTTCTACAGACTGTAGATGATGCTAAGAAATCCGCGGCTAAGGCTATTCTTCAATCCAGGATCCAGATGGTTGGGCAAGCTGCTGCTGAAGGTTTTGATCGTGCAGCCTGGGATCTTGAGGGATGGCGCTCTTTTCTGGCCAAGCTAGGAGGTGAAGCAGTGGAGACCATCAAGGCTGCTGAGAATGCTGGAAATGGTGATACTGGGACCTGAGCCCTAGTATTTGGCTATTTCTGTTGGTTATCTTGTCTTGAAACAATTTCCTTTTATGTTTGTGGTTGATGAACAATTTACTTTTCATGCTTTTGGGATCCCTGTTATGGGATAGACAATTTGATATTTTGTGACTCCGGGTGGATGGGTCCAGGTTTTGGATGAAGCCCATATCACTTTTCTTTCCTGCACTATAAATATTAGTAAATGCTTGATGACTATTTGCCATGATTGTTACCTGTTTGGTTTGCCTTGATGTTTTTTAAAAAATTAGGATCCTCAGGTATTCAAAAGTTTGGAATACTTAGAAAAACATGTTTGAACATATATTCAGGATATCAGATCCTTAAACTTTTAGGTTTTCATCAAACTTAGACTTATAAAAATAAAACTTGGTTTTGATAAATGTTAAGTAAAAGTACCAAACGCATCATGACTTAGTCATTCAGCTTTCAAATCTTCTTATAATTGAAAAATAAGTAACACATACCTTTGTTGAGTATCAAGTGGGGTAGATACACATACCGGATTATAACATAAGGTATGACAACCACTAGTTGTCCCGAGTGTCGAGTCACATTGTAGACTTAGTAATTGAACTTCATGATGTTCACAAGTGTTTAATCTGTGACAAATTAGAATCGTGGGCTAAGCCAGTAAAGTGGGACAAGCCAGTAACGTGGGCTAAGCCAAATATCGTGGGCTTGGCCAATTCTGAGTTAGCATGAAAATGCTAAAAATCTTAGCTTTAACACGTAAGTGTTAAATGATCGGGAGAAACTTGAGTAATAACACGTCTGTTATATTCGTAGCACCCAATATATAGCCAACAGTGGCGAAATTATCAGCCACTGTTACATGGACTGGTCGCATCACCTTTAACTATAATCGAATAGCGTACGCTCCTGGCGGGGTGTATTAACCCAATACTTGGAAAGACGAAAGCCATTTAAACATTCGAGGTATATCAGGATACCCAAACTTAGGAGAGATGGACAGTCTTTGTCTTCTGTCGGGATCCCTGGAGGTGATTCCTACAAAACAGGAATCTTTGGTGAAGGTGGGTGTCCGACGTTCAAGTCAGTAATTTGATAAAGAATAATAGAAATTAAAATAATTATGGAAAGAGGACGTACCTTTTTAGTTAGAAAAGAATTTCTAACTCACATAAAGTAGGTTTTGAGATGGATGGCGTTCCGGGATCTTGGCAGTAGTTCTCCTTCCATAGTGGCCAACCAATACGCACCTTACCAGCTTATGAATCAATCAGGTACGGGCCTTCCCATTTTGGTGCAAGTTTTCCATCGCTGGGATTGGTTGTGTTCCGGAATGCATTCCTTAGTACTAAGTCACCTATTTGGAATCTTCTGATCCTTATGCTCTTGTTGTATGACTTTGCTATTCTTTGCTGTTAGGCTGCTATACGTAGAGGTGCACAAAAAAACCGGTTTGGAAATCCAAACCGGTTCGGAACCGGAAACCGAACCGCCCACGAACCGGTTTTTTGTGAACCGGTTTCAAACCGGTAGGAACCGCCGGTTTAAAACCGGTTTGGATCATTTGCGTGAGGATCGGTTTAAAACCGGTTTTTTGTGAACCGGTTTGAACCGGTTTAACGTTAATTTTTTGAATCTAGCCGTTAGAACCAATTTTTGACCGTTTTTTCACCCATTTTAACCCCCAAACACATTATAAATAGGTAGTGGGTGTTTTGGTTAAATCACACTTCTCAAACGCTCAAAAAACGGTCAAAAAACGCTCAAAAAACGTTATGGCAACTTCTTCAAGTTTTGGTGTTTCCTCTTCCGAAGTTAGCGTTGTGAGAATCATACCAACAACGAGGAACCCCGCAATTTGGTCAAACTACGATCTATGTGAGATGTCTAACGGGTTGGAACGGGCTCGTTGCAAAAAATGTGGTGGGTTTTTTAAAAAGGATTCAAATTCTACTTTAAAAACTCATATGGAAAAATCTTGCCCGAGTTTGAAGAAAATTCCGGATGAGGGTCAAGCATCTATGACAAGCGAGGGTGGAATTTGGAACTTCGATCCAAATATTGTTCGAGATAGAATGGCGAAATTAGTTATTCAAAGAGGTTTGCCGTTCAACCACTTCGACAATCCGCTCACGACGAGGATGATTCAAGAAGCCCTTCAACCACGTTATCATCAAGTAAGTCGTAATACTCTTAGACGTGATTGTCTAAAAATGTGGAAAAAAGCAAAAAAAAGAATTAACTTTAGGTTTTGAAAAATTGGAAACCGGTGTGAACTTAACCACCGACGTTTGGTCGGCTCCACATGGTATTCCCGACTCATATATTTGCGTTACCGCTCATTGGGTTGATCTCAATACGTGGCAAATGATGAAACGTACAATCGCGTTTGATATGTTTGAATATCCTCACACGGGTCAAAATTTATTTCACATTTTAGATGATGTGATAACCGATTTTAAATTACAAAATAAATTATTTTCAATATCTTTTGATAATACCTCAAATAATACAAATGCGGTTCAAAAATTAATATTAAAATATAATCCGATTTGCAACGGCGCTTTTTTCCATAGTCGATGTATTGCACACATCATCAACTTAGCCGTGCAAGACAGGCTTGCGGTTGAACCTGTTATTGAATTAAGTAATGCATTTCGAGTCATGCTTAAAGACGTTTTTAGTAGTAGTAAAAAAAGATACCATGAATATATTAGATTATGTAACGATACGGGTTTGATTTGCTTAGGTCCCAATTGGGACCTCCCAACAAGATGGAATTCAACTTATAAAATGTTTCATAGTGCTATACGACAAAAAGATACTTTATCAATTTTTCATGATATGCTTTCCTCAAAACCGCGTCGTAAAATTCAAAGTTTTCCGTCTACGAGTCGGGACATTCTTGAAAATATAACCGAATTGCTCGAAGTTTTCAAAACCGCCACTACTTTTTTATCCGGGGTTTATTACCCCACAAGTCCCTTGGTTCTTAAACAAATATTTCTAATGTGTAACAAATTAGCCAAACTTGAAAATAAAAATACTTTTTTTACGAGAATGATAAAACCGATGAAAGAAAAATTTGTTAAATATTTTAAAGAAATGCCTCCGGTTATAACTTGTGCCGCCGCATTAAACCCTACAATTAATGTTTACGGTGTTGAAACCTTGATTGATAAAATAACTTACGATTTGGATTTGAATGCCGAAGATATTCATTTTTCAACCGTAACAAAAACTTATTTTAACAAATGTTTGCAAGATTTGTTTGATATTTATTTACATAAATATGGTACAACACAAACCCCACATGATACGATGGGCGCGGGCACATCAAGTAGCAGCTCGAGGAATGTGAACTTAAATTTGTATAACGAAATGAGAAATGAATTTACTAAACGGGCTAGAGGGTCCATCCCAAGTAGCGAACTCGGAAGGTATACGGGAACAAACTTTTTATCATTTTTGAGTCCGGATGTTTTTGAGGACTTTGATATTTTGGCTTGGTGGAAAGGAAACGAATCTACTTTTCCGGTCCTTTCCGCCATGGCCCGTGATTTACTAACCGTCCAAGCTTCCACGGTAGCTTCGGAATCCGTTTTTTCTCTTAGTGGCAGGGTTTTATCTATTCGAAGAACTAGACTCACTCCCGCGGAAATGGAAATGTGCATTTGCTTGAAAGACCATTTGGATGCGGTAGATAGGAGACAAGATAGGGCTTTGCTTGAAGACGAAATTGAAGTTGAAGAACTCATACACGAATCTGAGGTTAACCAAGGATTGGCGAGCCCACTTACAAATGAAGAACTCGCCGAAGATGATAGACTACGAGGATCCACTAGTAACTCCGAGAATGACGGCTAATATTAAACAAAAAAACTCCAAAAAATAAAAAAAAAAATTTTTTCTCGTATTGTAATGTTTAATTTTGTAATGTTTTGTGATTTCCGAACCCCTTCAATATGAATAAGCGTTGAACTTTATGTTTTTATTTTTCTCGTATTGTAATGTTTTGTAATTTTGTAATATTTTATAATTAAAAAAAAAAAAAAAAAAACCGGTTTTAACCGGTTTACCAACCCGAACCGGTCCAGAACCGAACTGAACCGATTCAACAGGTTCGATGTTTTATACTTACAAAACCGGTTTAACCCGAACTGGTTTTGGTCAAAACCGGTTTACTGTTTGCGTTGACCAAACCGGTTCGGGCCGGTTCGAAACCGGTTTGGTTCAAAAACCGGCTTTTGTGCAACACTAGCTATACAGACCTTAGCAAGATCCCTAAGCTCATCCAAAGTGTCATGATCTTGGACAAGGGCTTCGTTGTTGGATTCTTGAGTTTGTAGATTGGTTCTGGCAGTAGGGATAACCATTTCAGTAGGGATCATAGCTTCAGTTCCAAACACCAAAGAAAATGGAGTTTGTCTCGTAGCATTTTTTGCGGTTGTTCTGTCTGCCCAAAGTATGAAAGGTAGCTCTTTAGCCCATTTTCCTTTCTTTGCTCCCAATCTTTTCTTTAGGTTGTTGATGATGATCTTGTTGCTTGACTCCGCCTGTCCATTGGCTTAAGGATGCACAGGGGTGGAAGTTATCATTTTGATCCCTCAACTAGCACAGAAGTTGGTTGTCCTTTTGCCAATGAATTGAGACCCATTGTCGCATACTATCTCCGTTGGGATCCCGAATCTTGTCAGGATATTGTGTTTGATGAAAGAGATAACTTCCTTTTCTCTTACTTGAACAAATTCCTCGGCTTCGATCTATTTTGAGAAGTAGTCGGTCATTGCTAGCATGAACACTTTTCCTCCTGGTGCCTTGGGGATCTTGCCGACTATATCCATTCCCCACTTCATAAATGGCCAAGGAGAGATTACCGGATACAATGGCTCTTCTGTTTGGTGAAGTATATTACTGTGTCTTTGGCAGGCATCACACTTTTGAGAGTAGGCTACAACGTCTTTCCTCATCGTAGGCCAGTAGTATCCTGTCCTCACGATCTTTTAGAATAGTGCCCTGCCCCAATGTGATTTCCGCAATCTCCTTCGTGTAATCTTTGAGAACCTCAAGTGCTTAAGGATCCTCCAAACATATCAAATATGGACCTACAATAGATTTCCTGTACAAGACATCATGTAAAATTATAAAGCGAGACACCCTCACGCGAAAAACTCTGTGGTTCTTTTCATCATTCGGGATTTCTCCATCCCGTAAATATTTTTTAATAGGTAAAGTCCAGGATTCCGGACTAGGCGTGGGATCCTGAATTTTTATTTCTTCTGCATTTGACACTTCGTTTGGGTCTTAGATTGCTTCCTTGGCATTTCTTTTTGCTGCAGAATAAGAAGTACTACAAATGTCAGACCCACGATATGAAACCTATTACCTTAGCGTCTGGAAGCGGAGATTTTGCTCTTTGTGAAGCGGAGATTTTGCTCTTTGCGGGATCCTGTCTTGATCCTTGGTCTTGTTCTTTCCTTTGCCTAGGAATTCTTTGAGATACCCCTTGCTTAAGAGGTAGCTTATCTCTTTGCGCAGGGCAATGCAATCTTCGGTCACATGGCCAAAGTCCTCATGGAAAGCACACCATTTGGACTTGTCTTTTCCTCCGCTATTTCTCTCAAATTTGCGAGGCCACCTAGCTTTGTCTCCGAGATCCTGCATGGCATATAACAAACCAGTTGTGTCAAGTGAAAAGCAATATTCAGATAACTTAAGATATTATCCGAGTTCGCTTTGTCTGATCTCGATAGCCTTCTGTCTGGATCTGTACGGCTTGAAAGGTGCAGACTCAGCCTTAGAATATGGGTTGAAAGGTTTGGATCTTCTTCGTCATCTTCCACAGCGTTCACCATGTGATTATCAGGCTTAGAATATGGTTTGGATCTGTACGGCTTGAAAGGTGCATACTCAGCCTTCTGGTTAGGTTGATTATAACTGGACGGAGCTGCTGCACTTTGTTGGATCTTCTTGTCATCCTCGAGCCTGATAAATCTTACCGCCTTGTTCCTGACTTCATCAAGATTCTTGCAAAGATTCATGACAAGGTCTACATAAAATTGAGAATCTTTCTTTAGTGTCATCTTGAATCCTTGGACTGCAGTGGCAACATCAAGGTTCAGGATATCCAAGGATTCTCGGCCAAATTTGCTTACATAGTCTAGGAGATTTTGAATTATTTCAAAAGTTCTACTGCAAGAAAATTGATTGTTAAACAGGTTAATCAAATGAGCAAAGGAAATAATAGAATATGGAGGAACATTAAGTAGCCATTTTAAGGCTGATCCTGTTAAGGTGGGCCGAAGCCTTTGCACAGACAAGCTTCCTTCACGTCCAGAGGTATGGGGTTAATCTCCATTCTTTCACTGTACTGTGTGACATATTCTTCAGGATCCGTAGTTCCGTCGTATAGCTTCATGTTGGGAGTCTGGAAGCGCTTAGGGATCTCTGCATCACATATGGGATGAGAAAATCTTGAGATCCTGTGACTGGTAGCGGACATCTCGGGTATAGGTTGGACCACGCCTCGTACACTGGAAATCATCTCCCTTAGCTTTTTAAGTTTCTTAGCCATGGATGGAGTGATCCCTGTATCCTGCATAGATTCGTTAGTATTGAAAAATTTATTGAAAGTGTTACCTATGTCGGGATTTCCAGATGATGATCCCGGAGTAAATCCAAGATCCTGACTCATAGTAACTTTGACAGTCGGAGTTGGTCCAACAGTAGTGATTCCGGTGTGCATGGGAAGAAAGTCACCTTTATGCACTCCTGAGGATCCTGAATAATCAAAATCCAAGTTCCTTGGTCATAGCAAGGTCGTCACTTCCACTGGTTTCTTTGGTTCTTTGACCCTTTCAATCTCCCAAAACAACATTAGGTTAGTCTTCTTCTGCTGCTCCATTTGTTGTTTCACCTCCGAGAATAAATCAAGGATATCATTGTTTGTTACGATCACAGGTCCGCCAGCAGGTATTCCGGATCCCGAAAAACCCGCAGGAGTAGCTTTCTTCGGCTGATTAACATTTTTCTGAAATGGAGGAGGAAGAATTGGGTTGACTAACCCAGAGGTTAAAGATGAAGCAGAAAAAGAAACATTCTTGGATTGGGACGACATTTTTGAAATCAGTTTGGAAAGATAGTGATTGAACACGAATTTTAGTAAAGATTTATGGATAAAAAGCACCACTTGTCCACGGATGGCGCTAAATTGTTTTGGGTAAAAATTAAAAAGACTAATTTTGTAACCAAACTTAGTTTGTGAGGTAGTATGCTTGTAAAATCAATATAAAAATGTAAAGAGTAAGACGATTGTTTACGAGGAAAGCCCTTGATCTTTAGGGATCACCTGTATAAAACCTCGGGAGGTGACAATCGTCCCCTGCCTCGTTTCTTTGATAAACGGTGAATAAGATTACATCTACGAGCAGTAGATGATCGATATCTAAGTGTTACAGAGCTGATTACGAGTGTATTGTGTTGTGAGAGTTCGTAAACTATGTGATATGGTGTGCCTAATCGATCAAGCTGCTGAAATAAATACAAGGATAAAGCTAACTAACTATCCGAGAATCCCATGATATGACCGTTGCAAGTCTCTCCACGCGTCTTCAACACGTTCTCCTTGACTCCAGGGGCGATTCTTTAGGAATGGATTTGACCACACGTGTTTAACCTGCGTATTAGTCATTATAAACGAAAGATATAACGGTTAAATATTGAGGATTCTGAACCTGTCAGGATACCGAAGTATGTTGAAGACCCGGGATCCTGAGCTGTAAAATGACCCGTAACAATTAGACAAACAAAGATTTGTTTTTCTAAAAGATGGTACTGGTTACAAAGCAACATTTTTTCCTCCACCAACATCAGGTTATTACTCACCTATAGCTGAACCTCATCCTTTGAATGATTTGATCAAACCATGTGAGAGCATTGCAGAGACTGATGACTCAAGTGTAGATGTAACGGATGTTGTAATGGCTGATGAAGTTCGTAATGTTGATGATCTTACTGTTGGTCTTGGTTTTAGTGACAAGGGTTTGGTAAATAGTGATGTTTCTCATGGTGATGATGGCAAACCAATTTCTCCTGTTTCAAAGAACTCTTTTGAAAAAATTGTACATGTTGCAAAAGATTTTATTCCTAACAAGATCATGAAGAAAGGTACGATACAACAATAAAGTCTTAATACTCCTAAAGAAAGACCAAAATTTTCCAAGAATGATGATTATACTGGCTCAAGTGATATTGCTTCTCTTTTTATGTTATATCCTACTAATCTGTCAAATGATGAAGACAACAACATTCTTGACAGGTAAGGGATAATCTTGCAAGATGGTGATAGTTCTAATGAGTTTAAGAATAAGAAAGAAGATGTCATCCGTATTCACACTACTAAGAAATTTCCAAGCCCCTGAAATATGGATAAAGTTACTGAAAGACTAAAGAATAAAAAGGTTGAAAAAACTATAAAAGCTGCAAAGTTCAAGAAACGATTCAAAGCGTGTTTCAAATGTCGTCAAGAAAGGCATTTGACCAAACATTGCAAGCAAGTTGATGAGACCAGTTTATCTAGTTCCAAAAGACATGGTTCAGACGGTAAAGGCAACAAGAATGGTTGAACAACTCTTTGAATGATTAGAAGAAGAACTACTCATCCAATTCTCCATATGTGAAGTCAGTTTCACATGACTCAAGATTCCCCCCCGGTATTCTCATGTTACTGTCCCTAAATCTCCAATACCTTCAAAATATAAGCAGACTTATTCACCAAAATCACTTGCCTCTGAACTAAATCAGAAAATTGTTTCAAGTTTTAAATCTTTCAAATTCCAAATTTTTGACCAACACAGGTTTGGCGAATCAAACCAAAAGTTGAAAAAGAAATTAATGAGCCAAAATATATGGTATATCCGGAGGTTACTTATTTTGATGCTAAGGGACATCTACGATGTATTGGGTTCCATTCTCTAACTGATTTGCTTATGAGTGTAGGAACAACCTAGGAGGCCTGTTAATAACACCGATTATTGACAGTGGTTGTTTCATGTATATGTTTGAGCGAGGTAAATTCACAGGTTGAGGTATGATCATATTAATTTGGTTGCATAATCAACACTGCCATGACACACTCACTTTTCTTGTTAACATATTTCATATACTTTGTGTGCTTAATGTATATAAGATTATATGTCGACACACGTGTTGGAACATATGATTGGATTTGGATTAGTCGCCCTCATTGCTGCAAGGAATTTCTCTTTAAGGTTCGATTTTGTGACATTAGGTAAGTGTAGTTTGAACCCTTTTTACTATAACCTATTGGGGTGGAAGCATGCTCAGAACTATTTTTAAATATTATGATGTATGATTAATGAAGACAGGAACATTATGCCGATCATGGCCCCATTTATTTTTTCACAATCATTTGTTCATATGAACTGGTAGATCGTATGAGTAGTACTATCTAGGAAGCCCCCCACGTACAATGTTCCATGTGGGAAGAACCCCACTGAGTCTCGTGTAGTCATTGCGACATATTATCTGTTTTTGTGTTAATTTTCTTATGCATGGGCAGGGAATAAGAGTTTGGTGTATAACAATAAGTGGTATAGTAAAGGGACAGTTTTCTGGTTACATTCGGGTGATCCGAATTGATGTGGAGTCCGGGTATTGGGCGCAGGTTTGGTTGTGAACTTGTTTAATATGCATCTTTCTTAATCATTTTGGGTCATAGTTTTGTCTTATAAACCTACAAACTCACCAGCATTTAGTTGACTTTTCCATTTTTGAGCATGTTTTCATGTGCTTTGCCGACATCATGGTTAGAACATTTAGAAGACCGACCTAGAACAGAAAAATAGCTTTTGTGATGTATTACATTTGGATGTTAAACACTTTAAGACATGTATTATGGTTAGTAATTTTCTTTACACTTATTTTCATGGTTTTCTTATAAGTCATGTAACTAGGGATGGTAAAGGGTCGGGTTCGGGCCGGGTATCGGTAATCCTAAACCCATACCCGGTTGTAAAATTGTGTCCCATACCCGGCCCACCCGTCGGGTTTGTGTCGGGTAATTACCCGTCGGGTATCGGGTACACCCGTGGGTAACGGGCATACCCGTTAATATTGGGTATCGGGCATACTCGCGGGTATCGGCCAATAAGCATCAGGTATATGTCGTGTACTTTTCTATGACTCTATTTTTTATATTAATAAATACATATTTTAAAAGAAAAATTAAAGTTTCACATAATAAACCTACTAAAATGAAGCATTAATAGGCATTGGTTAAGAGAAAATAAAATTATAAATTACAAATTTTCGGGTATATGATTCGGGTAAACGAGTATGTGATTTTGGGTAATCGGATTGGATATCACCTAATCCCAAACCCGCAATTTTTTTTTAAAATTAGTCTCATACCCGGCCCCGTACCCGTCGGGTTTCGGGTATACCCACCGGACTCTGGTTATTTTACCATCCCTACATGTAACTATGTATGGTTTATATTTAACACTTCTACTTTTCGCTGATTGATTGTGATACAATCGTTACGCCCCAACCCCATATCGAGATGTGACAAATTGTCTATTTTATGGTATAGCTGAAAAAGGAATAATAATAATAATAATAATAATAATAATAATAATAATAATAATTTAAAAAAAATGTGGGAAGTAAATTTAACCTCCAAAAAGTCAACAGTGGTGACTATTTGTTTTTTCCCCTACTTTAAGTAACTATTTATTATAATCTTGTCACCGCTTAATTTTAATTATTGAATTAGTGTGATCAACACTTATCGCAAAAAAACTCTTTTTATCATAGCTATATATTACTTTATTACTAGACTTTCTTGAAGATAAAATGAAGAGTTAAAGTGTTTTTTTTATACATGTGTTTTGGTAAAAATTATCATTAAATCATACCATTTGAATATAAAGGTTTCATAAAATATGCTATTTGAAACCATTTGACTACACCTAATTAACAACGTTAAAATTTTCTGTTAAAAAACTTTATCACTTGAGGGGTATTTAATCAAAACAATTACAAAAAATAAATAACTAGCCCAACATGAAGGGTTTTTTGCGTTCAATCTCTTTAGCAAGCCATACGGGGACTACATATCTCTTCCATTTTAGGATCAACTTTATGCTTATATACTTTCTTCCAAGTGTCCAACCAAAAAACCTAAAAGACCTAACTTTCAAGGATGCCAACCTCAATACCATGGACTGTCATGTCCCAGTTGACCGCAACTACATGCTTACATGACATGCTAGCCAACTAGCCAAAGCAAAGACTATGGACCTTTAAATAGATTTCAACAAAGTTCATCAATAACACCCAACATAGCTAAAAAAATCAGTACACGACCTCCTGAACATGATGAAAACAACAACAATAGGACATCTAATAACATGAATAATGATATATATTAACAAATTAAATTAGCAACAAAAGACTACAATATCAGTTGGTAATATCAACACCAAGATCTGTGAGAGATTTTTAATAGTTACATAATTTTGCCCAAATAGTAGCGCATAATCACAAAATCAAGAACAGTGCACAATATGTCCAAAACAGCAAATCAAACATTAGGGTCGATTACATTCGATAATGCAATGATGATAGCGACTGTGGTGGCGACGAACAAACTTCCCGTAAAAGTCATGTGGATGGAAATCGTCAGAAGGGTCACGCACAAACCAGCGTTCTTCAAACATTACTTGCCATTGATTTTAGGGACGAAATTGTGATTGCGATTACCACGCTTATTGTTGATTATGAGGATGAAAGAGATTGATTTTGGGGGTGAGAATTCATCTTTTGAGATTAGCTAAAGAGAGTGAACGCATAAAACCCCTCACGTGGGGCTGGTTCTTTATTTTGTAACTGTTTTGACTAAAATACCTCTCAAGTGGGGATGATTTAACGGGAAATATTGACAATGTTAATTACATGTAGTCAAATGGATTCAAATGACAATTTTTATAAAATATTTGGATTCAAATGGCAACATTTAAATCTTTGGATTCAAATGACAATTTTTATGAAACAATATTGATGAAAAAAAAACACTTTTAACTCTAAAATGAAATAAAATTGGTAAAAGCTTTCTATTAATTCGGAAAAATGACCAAGTGGGATGGGATTTATATAGAAACATTTTCCTACTTTTTCTCTCACTCTCACAAAATGTTTCACTCCTTCTTCTTTGTCCTTCCACACAATCTCTTGTCATTAGATCACCATTTTCTATCACTCTTCCAGAAACTCATCAGGCTGGTTCCACTTTATTGTATTTCCAGTAGAAAAGAATGCCTTCACAAGGATCTCTAATCTATAGTTTTGTCGCTAGAGACACCGTTATCCTAGCTGAGTACACAGAGTTCACCGGGAACTTTCAAAGCATTGCTGCCCAGTGTCTTCAGAAACTCCCCACCTCCAACAATCGGTTTACGTATAACTGCGATGACCACACCTTCAACTACCTCGTTGAGCAAGGATTCAGTGAGTTCAATGTTGTTTGTGGAATTTTTCCTCCAAAATTTTTCTGATCTATTTGGATAATTTGTTCTGTGACTGATGTTACGCGTACACGTTTTATGTGGGTGTTTAGTTGTTTACAATCAATATGATTCGGTTGACGGCAATTATCACTTATATATCCTTTAGATGTTTAGATTTGGATTGCTCTATAACATGTTGATGTAATAATGTGTGAATAATGAGTGATGTTTTATTACACTACCAAAAAAAGTGAAAAATTTGCAACATCAGATTTTGTAGGAAATTTGTCGGAAATTGTCGTTAGCTACAAGTTTACAAAAAAAAATGTTGTTGGAGAAACCCCCGTAAGAAATGTCTTTCCGGACAAAGTCCTCGCTAATTTTCCGACGAATTAGCGACAAAAGCCTTTCATCGGTAATTTCCAACAATATTACTATTTTGTTTTTGTTTTGTCGGAAAGTTGTCGCTAACTAGTGGGAAATTTCTTTTGCCGGTAACTTGTCGGAAGCTTTTGTAGAAAATATACATGTTTTCTAGTAATGTTAAGTCGCAAACCTAATATGATAACATTTTAGATTCTTAAATCTTACAATTTCTACCCACCAGTATAAGACGTTTTTGGTTGCCTTTTGAATTTACCAACAGCTATATGGACTTGAAAGCATAGTATACATAATGGACACAATAATGGTCTTGAAAATTTTCTATGAATAACTGTGATCGGTTTAGTGACTTCAATTGGCTGTTGCAGCATACTGTGTTGTTGCGGTGGAGTCTGTAGGAAGGGAACTTCCCATCGGCTTCTTGGAGCGTATTAAGGATGATTTTTACAATAAATATGGGGCAGGAAAAGGCAAAACCAGTGGTGCCAAGAGCCTGAACAAAGAGTTTGGGTACATGTGTACACGTAGATCGATTTTAGATACTTATATCGATTAATGTTTTCATTTCATGAATGTTTTGTGATTTCAGATCGAAATTGAAAGAACATATGCGCTATTGTGTCTCTCATCCTGAAGAAATTAGCAAGATTGCTAAGGTTAAGGCTCAAGTTTCTGAAGTCAAGGGAGTGATGATGGAGAACATTGAGAAGGTACGTAATTTAGGTGTTTGTATAATCAAAAGGTTTTACATGATGTTCGAATTGTAGAACACATGGGGATTATGTTTGCCAAATCATAATCAAGAAATCAAGAACAATTATCAAGGATTAACCAAACGAAATTGTATTATTGAATGCAAACTATTTTGATTGCGTATATATATACACATGAACCATCGTATTCTTCATGAACCTATTGGATTCGAACACACACTTACACACACTAATATGAATATTACGAACAGAGAATTTGTCTAATATGCTTGTATTCGAATAGTTCAAATGTCATACATACATACAAGGCTATTTATAGCCTGGGATTTGTCGATTACTAAACCGTTATTACAGTTACTACTCTTGGGGGTGGATTTAACAGGTGCCAACCCATGACCAAAGGTCGGGTTATTTCAAAAGCTGTTATTCTTTCTACTGCTTCTTCAAATAACATGCTGTCTATTTCTGAATATTGCTCGATAGATGCCACAATCGGTAGAAACTTCTTCGGAATAGAGTTAAGTAACTTCCTTACAAGTACCTTGTCTTTCAAAGTACTACCAAGCTTTTGAACTTGGCTCGAATGCTTCCTAACTTGCTTGCAAAGTCACTTACGGTTTCATTTTGTTTCATTCTTAAAGTTTCTAGTTCACTTCTCAAGGTTTGTAGACGTGCCTTTTGAACCATATCTGCTCCTAGATATCGAACTTTGATAGATTCCCACACTTCCTTTGCACTTAAATATTGTGCAACTTGCAATAGGACATCTTCTGGTAATGATTGAAGGATCATTGCTTTTGTTGTATTGATCTTCTTCTCATCTCCTTCGTCCTTATTACCAATTGTCTCCCAGAGGCTATAGGCCTTCAATATCGTTTCCATCAACACCGCCCACATAGTGTAATTAGTTTCCGTCAATTTTGGGCATTGAAGGGATACGTTTCCTTGTTCACGGACTGGACCGGGTGTACTTTCAACTTTATTATCTTCCTTGCCTGTCATACTTTTGAACTTGCTTTATCCTTGCCTTAGCAGGTTTGGTTGTACCACACAGGTTTTCCTTCTTACTTTCCACACAGGTTTTCCTTTGCTACTTTCTTGTACCACACAGGTTTTCTTCTTGATGCCCCACAGGTTTCTCGCTTTGCCACACAGGTCTTCCTCTCATTGCCACACACGTCCCACACAGGTCTTCCTCTCATTGCCACACACGTCTTCCTCTCTTTGCCACACATGTCTTTCTTACTTTCCACACAGGCTTTCTTGCTTTGCCACACAAGTCTTTCTTATTTTCCACACAGGTTTTCTTGCTTGCCACACAGGTCTTCGATTATACCTTCTAATTTTCGAACTTGCTAGAACCACACAAATTTTCTAGAACCACACAGCTTCGATTGATTGACTTGCTGGTTGAACCGCACAGGTTCTGAGTTGATAACTTTATTAAGCTGGGATCAAAAATTTAATTTTTTTCTTTGACTTAAAATATCATAAATTGATTTCCTTTTTCCTTTTCCCTCTTTTTTTAAGTTTTAAAACAAATAAAGCAGATTTGTTTTTCTTTTCTTAAAAAAAACTATTTAAACTTTGAAAAAAAAGATAAATCAAACTTTTTGAGTTTTTTTTTTGTCTTTTTCGGAAAGATGAGATAAGGTTAAAAAATCTTAAGTTCTTGTAAATCACGTCTTGACTTTTTCTCTCATCACTTTTCCGCCGTTTCAAAACGGATACACGATTTTGATTCCAACAAACGTTTTGATTCCGAATTACTGGTTTTAAGATCTTCCTTCTGATGCGTTCAATCAAAACTGATTCCTTCGAGATTCTCTTTTTGATTCTTCTTGCCACAGGATCTTTCCTTTGTCCTCTGTTCTTTGTCTTTTGATCGGAAGTTTTGATTTCACCGATTTCGATGTAATTGATGATCACCCGTGATGTTCTTGAATTCGGTTTGTATGTATCAAGTGTAAAACTTCGAGTTTTCCTTGATTTTGATTGTGAATTTATGGTTTCAAAGATGTTGCAGGTTTCCGAACAAGCAGGGACAACACTTGCTTTCGATTGTTTCTTCCTTCCGATCGATTCTTTTCCTTCAGAGATTTTCCCAAGAGCATTAGGCTCTGATACCAATTATTGAATTCGAACACACACTTACACACACTAATATGAATGTTACGAACAGAGAATGTCTAATATGCTTGTATTCGAATAGTTCAAATGTCATACATACAAGGCTATTTATAGCCTGGGATTTGTCGGTTACTAAACCGTTATTACAGTTACTAATCTTGGGGGTGGATTTAACGGGTGCCAACCCATGACCAAAGGTAGGGTTATTTGGGTCCCTCTAAAACTATTTATATAATAATTATAATAATGTTTGCTAAGTGTGTTTTGATGCAACAAGATTATTCTAACAGAACCGATGCAACGCTTCTAAACAAACGGTTTCTAGGTTTTCCAATTACTCATTGGACCCTCTAACTTAACATAATTATAATTTACATAAAATACACTTTTGACCCGTTAATTTTTAAACTTGGGTTGAACAATTATTTCTAACACGAATCATGTTTGTTGTGTTCAGGTTCTTGATCGTGGGGAGAAGATTGAACTACTTGTTGATAAAACAGACAACCTTCGTGATCAGGTTATTTAACTTAATGTTTTAACCTCCTTTTTGAGTCATAAAACATGTTTTGTCTAATTTGATGATACTAGATTGAGTATTTGATATTATGTCATGTTCAGGCACAAGATTTCAAGAAACAAGGAACTAAGATGAAGAGGAAAATGTGGATTCAAAATATGAAGGTGAAACTGGTAATATTTGGTATCATTGTTGCCTTGCTACTAATCATCATCCTCTCAGTCTGCCCTGAATTCGACTGCTCTTAAAATGTTCCCTTTCAGCAAGAGTCTATTAAATATTTCTTCTAGATTGGCTATCCACTTCCATACCTGCAAGGCTTTAGGACCATGGATGGCTTATCTCTCGGATGGTTGATGCATAGGGTTCGTTATTTATGGTTAGGGGAAATTTTGGTATCCTTATAAACTTATTTAGCAAAAGCGTTGATAAACCAGTGCATTTTATCATTGTCACTGATCGGATTTATTCTTCTGTTTTATAATAAGATCGTGTTCTTTTACTGATGTTAGATTTTAATATGCTTTCCTAACCAACTACTGTTTTATAAGGATGAGCATTTGGTACAGTGTACCGGGTTTGGTATCGGTACCCACTTTTACATAAAATAGGTACCGAAATTTTCGATACCGGTACGGTACCGACATCATCTAGAGATGAACATTTTGTAACAAGTATGTTGATCAATTCTTGTAACTATATAAGGGAAAACAATATATTAAACATACCTGCTAAGTTCACCGATGATAGGGAAGACTTCATGATCTCTTATCTGAATCGGGTTCCCGTTTAGGGTGTACGATTATGATGGTATTAGGTGAGTTCATGAGAGCTCACGATTTAGGAGAGAGAGGGACGATTTAGTGGTGATAGAATAGAATAGTCGATTAGTTTATTCCCTCTAGTAATCTCTCTATTTGTATACACACCCAAGGGGAAACCCATTAGTAGCCCATTAAGAGTAATTAGGTCCATCAACTGATTGCTAGCCATAGGTTATTAAATAAATAAATAATTATATTTGATCATTTAATAATAAGATAAATGATTATAAGAGCCATATATTAAATCTCGTCTTACATTCACCCACTTGGCTGAGTAATCATTTATTATGAGCATTATTAAGTCTGCAGATTTAGTACTCATTTTAGTTTTAAACCAAAACTATAGCAGAGAAATACAGTTATTGAATCGATATCCAACTCAAGACCCCCATTAATCATACTACAATCCCAATTTAAAACTTAAGTAAACTTATGATCAAATTTATAGATAAGCCCTTTAAACGTTGATTTGTATAATCAGTGTCTATATGTCGTTAGGCATGCATAACATATTTAGAGACAAACAAATTCAAATAAGTGAGGAAATTTCATTAATAAACGTAAGTAAGTACAATTATGCTACTAAATAAGGTCTTTAGAAAAGCCCAACTTCGAAACATGTTCTTCGAAAACTTTAGGTGGGAGACCTTTAGTCCTCGGATCCGCAAGCATAACTTTAGTACTTATATACTCAATACAAAGATTATTTTCCTCAACTCGGTCACATACGAACAAGTACTTTGTATCAAGATATAATCCAGCTTCAGTAGATCTGTTACTGTTTGAAAAACTAACGGCTGAGTTATCACAATAGAGATTCAATGGTCTAGAAATGGAATTAACTATTTTGAGTCCGGTGATCAGATTCTTTAGCAACATTCCATGACAGGTCGCGTTATACACAGCTATGTATTCTGTTATCATAGTGGATGTTGTGGTCAACTGTTGTTTATGACTCTTCCAAGAGATAGGTCCGCCGGCTAACATATAGATGTACCCCGAAGTGGATTTCTTGTCATCTTTGCACTTAGCAAAGTTAGAATCAGAATAATCAACCACTTGTAAATTATAACTTCTTCTATAAGTCAGTTTATAGTCTTTCGTCCCTTGCAGATATCGGAGTACTTTCTTAGCTGCTTTCCAGTGATCAAGGCCAGGATTAGTCTTATAACGTCCTAGCATCCTAGCAATATAAGCGATATCCGGACGAGTACAGACTTGAGCATACATGAGGCTCCCACCTACTGATGCATAAGGTATCATTCTCATTTGCTCCTTCTCAACATCTGATTTCGGACATTGGAAAAAACCAAAAACATCTCGCTTAACTACTGGAGCTACAGAAGGAGAGCAGTGTTGCATATTGTAACGTGTGACGACCCATTCGATGTAAGCTTTATGAGATAATCCCAAAATGCCCTTAGATCTATCTCGGTGTATTTCGATGCCTATAACATAAGAAGCCTCTCTGAGATTCTTCATGTCGAAGTTATAAGAGAGTAAACGCTTCGACTCATGCAACATATCTAAACTATTACTTGCCAATAGAATGTCATCTAGATGTTCTTGACCTTCAGGTTGAAAACCTTTAGGCTGTTTCATGAACACGTCTTCATTCAAGTCGCCGTTGAGGAAAGCGATTTTGATGTCCATCTGATGTAGCTCTAAGTCGAAGTGAGCTACTAGGGCAATCACGATCCTTAATGAATCCTTTCGAGAAACAAGAGAAAAGGTCTCTTGATAGTCGATTCCTTCTTTCTGAGTGAAACCCTTCGCAACCAATCTCGCTTTATAGAGTTCAATGTTTCCATCCGGATCTAGTTTAGTTTTGAAGACCCATTTACATCCTACGGGCTTAGCACCGTTGGGTAATTCAACTAAATCCCAAACATCATTTTTCTTCATGGAATCAAGCTCGTCAATCATAGCTTTGTTCCATTCAGAAGACTGATCACTGCTAATGGCTTCATGATAAGAAGTAGGATCTATAAACTTTTCGGCATCCATTTCAGCTTCAGTCAGGTAGGTAACAAAATCATCAAAGTTAGTAGGCCTTTTGGACCTAGACGACCTCCTGAGTTGATTATCGGGTTCGGCATTGTCTTCATGTAGGTCGTTTGATGTGCCTTCATTCTCTGGTATAAAAGGAGTAGCATTAATATCTAAGGGAGGATGAAGTGGTACAGTAATGTGCGATGCATCGTGGTGTACAAGAGGAGTAATCAGAGTTAAAGTAAGCGACGAATCTCTCCCCCCGCGTCTTGTACTTTTTCTAAATCTGGATAAGGATTTTCACTGCTCCCACTGACATTAAAATCCTCAAGGAATTTGGCATGCTTGGTTTCTACAACACAAGTGACGTGAGAAGGACAATAGAATCTATAACCCTTTGAGTGACTGGGATAACCGATGAAGTAACAAGTGACAGCTTTCATGTCAAGTTTCTTTAAGAAAGGATTATAGAGTTTAGCTTCGACAAGATAACCCATACTTTCATATATCTAAGACTCGGTTTCCTTCCTGTCTAGAGTTCATAAGGAGTTTTAGGGACAGACTTTGAAGGAACTTTATTGAGTATATGAATGGCTCCTTGTAAGGCCTCGGTCCAGAGGAATGGGGGTAAACCTAAGTTGGCTAACATACTGCGTACCATGTTCATTAGGGTTCTGTTTCTTCTCTCAGCAACACCGTTCTGCTGAGGAGTACCGGGCATGGTGTACTCGTTCACGATTCCCTCGCCCTTACAAAACTCATAAAATGGACCAGGAGCCTGACCCACATCAGTATGTCTGCCATAATATTCACCTCCTCTATTTGATCTCACAACTTTTATTCGAAGATCAAGTTATTTTTCAACTTCAGTTTTATAATCTTTAAAAGTCGCAAGTGATTCAGATTTTTCTTTAATAAGATACAAGTACATATAACGAGAATAATCATCAATAAAAGGGATAAATGAAGTATGTCCTATTATATCAGTAACAAGGTAAGGGCCACTAATATCAGTGTGAATGAGTTCTAATAAATTAGAGCTCCTAGTTGCACCTTTCTTATTTGTTGGTGTCATTTTACATTTAAGGCATTTGACACATGTTCCAAAGTCATTGAAATCGAGAGATGGTAACACTTCATCCTTCACGAGACGAGATAACCGATCTCGTGAAATGTGGCCTAAGTGTTGATGCCACAACATGGATGAAGCTTCTAAGTCTCGCTTTCGTTAAGTCTTTGTTAAGTTTTCATTAATATTATATGATAACAAAGACTTGGAAAAATCATCATATAGTTCTAATCTATAGAGACCATCATCCAGATAACTACGCCCAAACACTTGAGAATTTAACATAATAGAAAGTTTGTCATGACCATGAGAACAAACAAAACCGCCAATGTCTAACTTTAGTCCTGATACTAGATTCCGAGTAATCTCAGGAATATATAAGGTATCATAAAGTTTAATACACAAACCAGTTTTCATAATTAATTCTAAGGTTCCACAGCTTTGACAACTAGTTCTTCTCCATTTCCCATCTTAAGTGTTCTTCGGTTTCTTTCCAGCTTCGGGATTGTAAGGAATCCCTGTAAAGAGTTGGTTACATGAACCATAGAACTAGAATCAAACCACCATGTATTAGTTGGAACATTTAAATTATAGGACTCAAGTATCATATAAAGATGATTACATCTCTTGCTCAGCCACTCCTTAAAGTCTGGGCAGTCTTTCTGCCTATGTCCAGCCTTGCGGCAGAACTTGCAGTGAGACTTCCCTTTGAAGTTCTTAGAACTGGAAGCACCACTTGTATCTTATTTCTGGACCTTATAAGATTCCTTCTTACAAAAATTTCCCTTCCTCTTCTTTGAATCATCGAACATGAGATAAGCAACATCCGGTATGTCTAGCTTCAGACGCTCTTGTTCTTGGACACACATTGCAATCAACTCACTCATCGTCCACTTGTCTTTCTGTGTGTTGTAGTTGATCTTGAAAGCTTCAAAAGACTTAGGAATAGAGGTCATGATAACGTGAACTAGAAAGCTGTCACTGATTTCCATGTCTAATCCCTTGAGCTTACGGGGCATGTCATTCATCATCATGATGTGCTCACGAATACCGCTGATCCTTTCATACTTTGCAGTCACCAGCTTTAGAATTAGAGTACTTGCATGCGCCTTAGAAGTTCCCTTGAATTGATCCTCCATAGAAGACAGATAAGTCTTAGCATATGTAGAATCTGGTATAGCTCCTTTGATGATCGGACTGATAGAGTTCTTCATTAGGACAAGAGCCAAGCGGTTACACCTTGACCACTTCTCATGCTTTATAATGTCTTGATTAGTGCTTTTGTCAGTAAGATCAGCAGGTGCAGGCTTGTCGAGTGCGTGATCATGTAAGGATCAAACCTAATAGGCTAACGCATCAAGAGATCACCGAGAAGTTTAGAAGATAGACTTTTGGAAGTATGCGGCCGCAGAATTTCAGTGGTTTATCAATATACAATCGTTTGACAATCATTTGTGTCTCGTCCTTTTTGATTATACCTACAAGTCACGAGTCGAGTCTGTCTCCGCCAGGTTCAAGACGTTTTTGAATCCGTTGATTGAAGATCCTCAGGATTACGGACCTTACAGATCGAATACCATCAACCCAAGAGACAACATCAAGGAATCTTTCCAAGCAGAGAAGTTCATGCCATTCAGAGTTTCAATTCCCATGTTAGGGGCTGCAGTGGATTTTATACGAGAAAAGAATAAGATACTAATTGCTAAAGAAGAGCTTAGAGTGTCTATGGGGTAACTTAAACTAAGGCAGGCGGAAATAAGGACCATTATATTAGTGAAACTGTGATAAATACCTATTATAATCACCAAAATAATAGATTTATTAGGTTCTACTTAAACAATGTAACACATCACCTTTGGACAAAGTGAAACATTTGTTTAGTATTAAGAATAATTTAATATTGAGTATGTGTAGTAAGAATGTAACACATCACCTTTGGGCAGAAGTGAAACATTTGTTTAGTAGGCACATAATTAGCTTCGCGAAAACTAAATATGACACATCAACTTTGGGCTGAAGTAGAAACACTTAGTTATATTAGGCGAAGTAGTGCTTAATTAGACTTAAATAACTTTACAAGCGTGACACGTCACCTTTTGGACAAAAGTGAAACTTTAAGTGTTATTTAAGTTTATCATGTTTTCTAAGTTAATATCATGACAAGCACTAAGTTATTATGCTTATTTAAGCTTGAATAAGTATACACATGCATCACATCACCTTTGGGCATAAATGAAGCTTTAGGTGTTATTCAAGTAAGTTTTAAAGGTTTTGAAAACATTTAATTATAAGGTTTTAACAAAACTAAAACTAAAGCATTTATTAATAGTAAGCCCCCTGTTAGCGCGGGTCAAACTAAGGGAAAAATTTTAGGCACATAAATGAGGCTAGGTTCATGGTTCCTTAAGGGTTCACGGTTCCATAATGGTTCATGGCTCAGGTGAATGGTTCACGGCTAAGGTTCACAGCTAAGGAAAAGTTCACGGTTCATTAAGGGGTTCACGGTTCCAATAAGGTTTACGGTCCCAAGTAAGGGTTCACGGCTCCTCTTAGGTTCACGGCTCAATATCGTAAACCAAGAACTGTAAAGTCATGAACTTTAAGACCCCTGTACCGGGATAGCCGTGAAATGTTACACTGTGAAGGTCTAAACCGTGAATAATGCCCGTTAAGTAAAAACGTGGAGACCAAAACCGTGAAACAAAACCGTGAAGACTGATCCGGTTAAGCTATGTGTGAAAATTAAGGGATTTGATTATCTTTTAGATTTCAAAAATATCTAAGGTGTTAAGTATATCCAATTTTCATAATTTAAAATATAAAATTAATATTTTAATGTGAAACTTGGAGATAAAGTTATAAAATTTTAGGAAACATAATCAAATTCATTATTTATCCCAAATTAAGGGGATTTCATCAAAATTAAGGATGAACACAGAGAACAATTTATGAACTGTTCTTCAATAATATCAGATTAAGGACTGAAATCGAAATTTTGAACATTAATATTAAACAGATTTCGAAAATATTAATGATCTTGGGTTTTATGTGATAAAAAAACGTGATATTATTTGTAAAACAGAAAACCGTGAAGGTTAAATAAAAACAATTTTCTTATGGATTTTAGCATAATTTTGTTCTCCAATTCTAATTCCAGTTTAGGGAAAGAAACAAGAACTGATTTAACAACATCTGCTCTGATACCACATGTTGATCAGTTCTTGTAACTATATAATGAAAAACAATATATTAAACATACCTGCTAAGTTCACCGATGATAGGAAAGACGTCATGATCTTTGATCTGTATCGGGTTCCCGTTTAGGGTGTACGATTAAGATGGTATTAGGTGAGTTCATGAGAACTCACGGTTTAAGAGAGAGAGAGAGACAATTTAGTGGTGATAGAATAGAATAGTCGATTAGTCTATTCCATCTAGTAATCTCTCTATTTGTATGTACACCTAAGGGGAAACCCATTAGTAGCCCATTAAGAGTAAATTAGGTCCATCAACTAATTACTAGCCATAAGTTATTAAATAAATAAATAATTATATTTGATCATTTAATAATAAGATAAATGATTATAAGAGCCACTTATTAAATCTCGTCTTACAAAGTACCGGTACCGTACCGACAAATTTCGTACCGTTGTAAATGATAGAAGTCATTATGATGGTACAAGAGGTTTAAATGTATTATCACGTAGGGAAGAGTTTGATGTAACTGTTAAATTATTATGCTAGTTTTATTGTTCTAATTATATTGTATAAATACTTACGATAAACAAATACTTAGGATATAATTGTTAATAAGCTAGTTATGTATGCCATGTAACCAAATTGGTGCCAATGTGAGACTAGCTTACTTGGTAGAGGTTCTTGCCTTTTAAATGGGAGGTCCTGAGTTCAAATCCAGGTATGAGTGAAATATTTGGTGTAATTTAGAAGTAGAAGTAGGATAGATCTGTCGTTAAGAAAAACATGACCAAATTGGTGGTTATGGGTAGTTATGGTGGTTATATAGGCGGCCCTATTTATGAAGTGGTATGACTCAATATCTATATATTACTTCCACATCATTTCATTGGTATGTCATTAGTGAACAACCCCAAGATATGATCTCAATAAAGAATTTCTGCTTATGCAAGAATCTATTATCTTATTTATTTATTTATTTATTTACATATTATACGATGTATTTAATCAAACAACATTGGACGGAATAATAATACATTGATTCACTTCTTTTTTGGGGAATAGTAATACACTGATTTACACTTTTTTTAATCAAGTACAAGCTTTTTTTTTTGCTACTTATTACATCCTCATTCCACATTCCCTCTTTTAACACCATAGACCCGGATTAGGGTTTCCCTTCACCACCGACCCTCTATCTCGATCTCTCTTTCTCTCCCGATGAATTTGTTCGAAGGGTTATCCTTTGACGTCAACGCCGACTGATGGAGTGGTGATCAAGAAAGGGTAAGGAATGAAGATCTTCATTCCCTACCCAAAGTCTAGACTTGTGTTTCAGACGCAAAAGATGAACATGACTTCGCGTTTCGCCTTCTTCATTCTTATGCTCATGTTCCCTTTCTTCTTGGCAACTACAACTATTAGGGTTCAAGGGTCTGTGACGTTGTCGATTTGAAGCCATTTGCTACTTTCTGTACCTGTTGCAGCCTTTCTTAGTACATTTTATGTTTGATTCAATAATGCCATACTGTTTTACATATCTAAATAAAATAGTAATCGTAATCATCATCTCAAGAACAAACAGTGATAACATTTCAAGAACATGACTACATAATAACAAATTCCTAAACTCAGTTGAATAAATTTTCACTATTGGGGCATTCAAATGAAGGTACTTTATGAATCACAAGAAGTATGAGAAATTATTGAAAATGGGTATGATAAACCTTCAAGAACAACCACACTCACATGAAAGAAAAAGGAAAGATAAGAAAGTGAGCTAAGAGAAAAGAAAAAGGAAAGTTAGGAAAGCTCTACTCTTTATCTTAAAATCCCCCCCGGAAAAAAAACAAAATAAAAATAGTAAAAGTACAAACTCTTAGACATGAATTTGACAATATAAAAATGCAAGAATCAGAAACAATTGAAGAATTTTACGATCGAGTTCTAATCTAACTAAATCAAATAAGATTAAATGGAGAAACTATTGAAGATCAACGAGTTGTTAAAAAATGTAAAGAAGTTTAACAAGAAATTTTGAACATGTTATTGCCATAGAAGAATCTAAAAGATTTATATTACTTTCACTAGCTTTAAACCCGTGTGTTACACGGAGTGAAGCGTTAGGATTAGATTAATAAATATCTTAACACCTCTTGTAAGTGGGTATTGTATAATATCTTAACACCTCTTCATTCCTGGTGGTATTGTAGCCAGGATTATATATTTTACCTATATTTTTATTTACACATGTTAGAATTCATGCCTTTTGATTTGGAAGACATGTGTATTACACGGGTTGAATAATATAATGTTATATACTTAGTAATAATAAAGATTTAGAAATTATAAAACTATATTTCCAATTTAATAAAGAGAGCAAGTAATTATGTCTGAAAGTTGGGAGATAGAGAACACCCTGAAGCATCTATCCAAATCGTTAAGATGACACCAATATAACATGTCTGAATATTAAAGCCGACTTTTACAGTATAAAACACGAGCTCTTTTTATCTCTTTGTTCTCCACCCATTCCATTGGTTCAAGTAATATCGAAGTGGTCAAACCCGAAGTCGGAAAGTACATAACTGAAAGTTGTAGTAGTAGTAGAAACAAATATTTACCCATGGCCCATTAGTGACCTCTGGGTCAATGATCTCAAGTAAATAGTTTCAAAAATTGCTAGCTCTAAAAGTAAATAATTTCAAGATTGTAGTCTTCAAAGTTGTATACCATTAAAACAACACTACGTTTGTTATTTGTATCAAGTCCATGATAAAGTACACTTAAATCTATTTCTGTAGTTAGTGACGCCAATGTCGCATTAATGTCTTCAATACTTTCACAAGTGTTTTGCCTACCATGGATTACAAAACAGAACAATTGTATGTTAATTGTCAGTAATGGTGCAAAATTACCTATAAAGGGGTCGATTGGGTTAGGTCAACTGATTTAAACATTTTAAAAGTAAACCAAAGTGTATTTAGATGCATACAACCTCCTAAATACTTTCATAGAGAAGTCAGGATTACGTTCATGGTAACATAGTTTTTGTAATAGTTAACACGAAAAATAATAATTTAAAGAAACATGCTACAAAAGTGTTTATGGGTGAGCGCGAAACCTCTAAAAAATGCTCGTTTTGACCCGTTACCCAACCCACCCATCTTTAATTCTTTATAAAGAACCTAACCCAACCCGATCAAGTCCCTTTGCTGCATCAACAACAATCCTTACTCTTTGCATCAAATCAAGCATGGGATCCGGTTGTGCTCCTTGCACACCCTTCTGCGTGTGTGTATATATGTGAAGATATAGATTTAAAAAACCATGAATCCATAAAATAAAATTAAAAAAAGCTTTTCCATACTGTGTAATATGTCATGTAGTGAACTCATGGTTGCAAATTCATAAGCCAAACCACGAGTATAACAAACCCACATTGAAAAACAAAGGTTTGTTTGGATGACATCTTTAGCCAAAATGGTTTTGCGTAAAACGTGTATCTTTAATGTGTGGGTCAAAACGGGTTGGGGCCTTGTCAATCCCCACCACTTTCATGTCTAGTTTTTTTGTATTTTGTAAGTAACTAACATAATAAACATGATTATAGGAACTATATTAAAAAAAAAGATGGTTTCTTTTAAATAAAATGATTTGGGACACTATAACCATTTTTATACACGTTAGGTGACTTGTATTTGTTTAACCCATTTTACTTTTATCTAACTTTTTACATTTGAAATTGTCACCCCTAATTTTGGCCCGTTACCTAATCAGACTGCTTTGCCACCTCTACTAAAACAGGACCTGCAGTCATAAACTAACAATCCAACTTTTACATCTTTTTGTAAAATGCTTTTCAATTTGAAAGACTTTTGTGAACATAAATTATTTCATACCATCTTAATCAGATGTCAAGTTTTTCACAAAAAAGATGAAAAAGACTTATGAGATGTAGGAAAGGTGAGGGTCTAAAACCACAGAGGCATGTAGTCTAAGTATGTTCTTGTTCCTTTTTATAAACAACTGACACCGGAAGAAACAAATTTGACATCTATAGGTACTAGTGGCAATTTTGAACCATTTACTTATAAATGGGTCAGTTCTAGTTATTCTTATATCTAAAAGGCTAAACTGGTAAAATATAAAAAAATATCTACAAGGGAAAAGGGCCCTAATCGGGATTACTGTCGTTGAGTGATTAGTTAATCTTTTTCTTCTAGAAGAGCATCAACATCAATCTTTTAATTTTGCTTACTACGTAATGTATCCCTTACCTTTATGAGAGCATAAACCTGCAGTGAAATCAAGAGTTATAATACATATACGTACTGTTATGGGTCATTTTACAGCTAGAGATCCTGGATCTTCAACGTACTTCGGTATCCTGACATGTTCCGGTATCCTCAATAGTTAACCGTTGTATCTTTCGTTTATATTGACTAATACGCAGGCTAAACACGTGAAGTCAAATCCACCCCTGAAGAATCGCTCCTAAAATCAAGGAGAACGTGTTGAAGACTCGTGTAGTGGCCTCCGACGGTTATATTTGAAGAATTAGTCTATCCCGGGATTCTCGGATAGTTAGTTAGCATTATCTCTGTATTTATTCAACAGTATTGATCGATTAGAGGCACAACATTCACTACGCACTTAGCTCTCTAGACTCGTAATCAGTTCTGTAACACACATAGCTCAATCATTACTGCGCAACACTTGTAATCTTTTTATCATTTATTGAAGAAACGAGGAAGGTGTCGATTGTCACTTCCCGAGGTTTTATGTCGGCGATCCCTAAAGATCAAAGGCTTTCCTCGTAAACAACTGTGTCACTCTTTACGTTTTTGCATTGTTTTACGTTGATTTTACAAGCATACTACCTCACAAACTAAGTTTGGTTACAAAATTAGTCTTGTTAATTTTTACCCAAAATAATTTGGCGCCCACCGTGGGACAAGCTGTGTTTTTATCCTTAAATCTTTACTAAAATTCGTGTTCAATCACTATCTTTCAAAACTAATTTCAAAAATGTCATCACAATCCAAGAATGTTTGTGTTTCTGCTCCATCTTCAACCTCTGGGTTAGTCAACCCAATTCCTCCTCCTCCATTTCAGAAGAATGTTAATCAGCCAAAGAAAACTGTTCCTGCGGGTTTTTCGAGATCCGGATTACCTGCTGGTGGACCTGTGATCGTATCAAACATTGATATCCTCGATATGTTCTTGGAGGTGAAACAACAAATGGAGCAGCAGAGGAAGACTAACCAAATGCTGTTTTGGGAGATTGAAAGGATCAAAGAATCAAAGAAACCAGTGGAAGTGACGACCCCGCTACAACCAAGGGTCTTGGACTTTGATCATTCAGGATCCTCAGGAGTTCATAAGGGAGATTTTCTTCCTATGCAGACTGGGATCACTACCGTTGGACCAACTCCGGCCGCCAAAGTTACTACGAGTCCGGATTTTGGACTTACTCTGGGATCATCATCGAGAAATCTTGACATAGGTAACACTTTCAATAGATTTTTAAATACTAACGAATCTGTGCATGATACATGGATCACTCCGTCCATGGCGAAGGAACTAAAAAATCTAAGGGAAATGATCTCCGGTGTACTAGGCGTAGTCCAGTCTATACCCGAGATGTCCTCTACCAGTCACAGGATCTTCAGATTTGCTCATCCCATATGTAACGCAGAGATCCCCAAGCGCTTTCAAACTCCCAACATGAAGCTTTACTACGGAACTACGGATCCTGAGAAACATGTCGCGCAGTACAGGGAAAGAATGGATATTAACACCATACCTCTGGACCTAATGGAAGCTTGTCTGTGCAAGGGCTTCGGCTCTACCTTAACATGATCAGCCTTAAAATGGCTACTTAATGTTCCTCCATATTCTATTACTTCATTTGCTCATTTGATTAACCTGTTTAACAAACAATTTTCTTGCAGTAGAACTTTTGAAAGGTTAACAACTGACTTATACATGATAATTCAGAATCCCGGAGAATCCCTCCGAGACTATGTCAGCAAGTTTGGCCGAGAATCCTTGGACATCTCGAACCTTGACGTTCCCACTGCAGTCCATGCATTCAAGATGGGATTGAGGAAAGACTCTCAATTCTATGAAGACCTTGTCATGAATCCTTGCAATAATCTTGACGAAGTCAGGAACTGGGCATTAAGATTTATCAGGCTCGAGGATGGCAAGAAAATCCAGCAAAGGGAAGAAGCTCTGACCAGTTATACTCAACCTAACCGAAAGACTGAGTCTGCACCCTTCAAGCCATACAAATCCAAACCTTATGCTAAACCTGATAATCATCAGGTGAATGATGTGGAAGATGACGAGGAAGAGGAAAAATATCCTAAGTTGTCTGAATATTGTTTTCACTTGGAGACTTGGGATCTCAGCAGGAAATGCCCCCTTAGCTTATTCTTTTATATATAGATAGAGATCTTTTTTATAAAGGTTCCTTAGCTGGCTAAATAGGCTCAAGGATCTCTTTCTTCGCTTCGATAGGCCGGTACGGCGCTACGCGTGGTTATATTCATACATGTTCCGACTCGCCGGTCATTATGGATCTAGTGGCATGGCGGGGTAAAAGAAAGGGGGGGGGGGACATGCAGGATCTCGGAGACAAGGCTAGGTGGCCTCGCAAATTTGAGATGAATACCGGAGGAAAGGACAAGTCCAAATGGTGTGCTTTCCATGAGGACTTTGGCCATGTGACCGAAGATTGCATTGACCTGCGCAAAGAGATAAGCTACCTCTTGAGAAAGGGGTATCTCAAAGAATTCCTAGGCAAAGGAAAGAACAAGACCAAGGATCAAGACAAGATCCCACAAAGAGCAAAATCCCGCCGCCAGATGCTAAGGTAATAGGTTTCATATATGGTGGATCTGACATTTGTGGTACTTCTTATTCTGCAGCAAAAGAAAATACCAAAGAAGCGAAGACAGAAAGAGGGGACAGGCCTATCAGAATTTCTAGCCTGACTGGAGAAAAGGTGATTTCTTTCAATGAAGAGGACAGGGATAACGTACAGGATCCTCATCATGATGGACTGGTGATCACTCTATATATCGCCAATCACTTCATAAGAAGGATACTGATAGACGGAGGAAGCTCAGTGAACATTTTCCAGCATGACGTTCTAAAAAGAATGGGGATCCAAGAGTCCGAAATTATTTCGAAGTCAGCAGTATTGGTAGGATTCAGCGCAGAGGTAGAGAACATAGTCGGAGAGATAAAGCTTCCGATATATATCGAGGGGGTCAACACTATACAAAAATTTTGCATAATGGATTCGTTATCTTGTTACAATATTATTCTAGGGAGACTCTGGATACACGACATGAAAGCGGTACCTTCGATATATCACCAATGTGTCAAGATGCCAACCCCTTGGGGGTAGTGAAGATCAACAACGATTAACAAGATGCGAAGGACTGTTACACCTCTTCAATGAAAGCCTTCGCCAAGACTAGGCAAGCATAGTAATTAAAGAAGCAAGCCCGAGACGTAGTAGAAAGCAAGGAGCAGGATGTTAAAGAATTATCCCTAAGTGCTAAGGATCCCGACGTCAAGGCGCTTATCGGAACCAATATCCCCAAGGATATTGAACAAGATCTTGTAGAATTGCAAAAGAGTAGAACTTCAACTTTCGCCTGGAAGAATGAGGACATGACAGGTATCTCTAAAAACGTTATTACACATAAATTGGGTCTTGATAACAGTTTCAGGCCTATACACCAAAAAAGTAGAAAATTCGCTCCAGAAAGAAACGCAGTGATACAGGAAGAATTCGAAAGACTACTAAAACCAAGGATGATAAGGGAAGTAAAATTCCCAAAGTGGCTAGCTAATGTGGTGGTGGTCCAAAAGAAGAATGGAAAATGGAGAGTTTGTGTAAACTTCACAGACTTAAACAAAGCATGTCTGAAAGATCCCTTTCCATTGCCACACATAGATTCAATGGTTGATGCTACAACATGCCACGAGATGTTAAAATTCATGGATGCTTCATCAGGATTCGAACAAACCCAGATGGAACCCTCAGACCAGGAGGATACTGCCTTCATGACTCCAACATGTATATATTGTTATAGTGCTATGCCTTTTGGTTTGAAAAATGCAGGTTCTACGTACCAAAGACAGGTAAACATGATGTTTAAAGACAAGCTAGGGGACACCATGGAATTATACATAAGATGACATGGTGATAAAGTAGAAGAGAGCTGAGGATCATCTAAGGGATCTCAAGGAAGCATTTGACATTCTGGACAAGTATAACATGAAACTGAACCCTTCCAAGTGTCACTTTGGAGTGGGGGCAGGAAAATTCTTAGGCTACATGGTGACCAAGAGAGGGATAGAAGCCAGTCCGGAACAGATCAAAGCAATCGTCAATTTAAAATCCCCAGCAAATACCAAGAATGTCCAGCGACTGACTGGCAGAGTAGCAGCATTTAACAGATTCATATCAAGATCCTCGGAAAGATGCAAGGAATTCTATGACATCCTGAAAAAAACAAGAGGTTTGAATGGGAAGAGAAGCATGAGCAAGCACTCCAATCATTAAATAAGTATTTGTCAACTGCTCCTCTATTGATGAAACCAGAAAATGGAGAACCATTATCCCTATATCTGGCGGTATTCGGAAACTCAGTAAGCATTGTGCTAGTTAAGGATCATGAAGGCCAACAACATCTGATATATATTATGTAAGTAAAAGCCTACTCTCGGCAAAAACGAGGTATTCTCATTTAGAAAAATTAATATTGGCTTTAATAATGGCATCCACTAAACTTAGACATTATTTTGAAACACACACTATTCACGTAAACACTAATTATCCTATTAAGTATGTTTTAAGAAAGCTAGAAATGTCTGGAAGGATGGCAAAATGGTCGGTCAAGCGCAGCGCATATGATCTCGTATATGAGTCCAGAACAGCGATAAAGTCACAGGCACTCGCAGACTTTGTGGTTGATTTCAGAAGTGATATA
Source organism: Smallanthus sonchifolius (assembly GCA_023525975.1). Classification (NCBI taxonomy): domain Eukaryota; kingdom Viridiplantae; phylum Streptophyta; class Magnoliopsida; order Asterales; family Asteraceae; genus Smallanthus; species Smallanthus sonchifolius. Next base: position 39,901,998 of record CM042042.1, on the reverse strand, counting down.
CAGCATGAGGCAGACCTTGAAGTTCAGCAATTAGAAGAATCCATGGATAAGTGGATTCTATTCACTGACGGGGCATCAAACGTTAGAGGAACGGGTCTAGGGATCATACTGAAATCGCCACAAGGGGACATAATACCCCAATCTATAAGTTGTGAGTTCTGGGCGACTAATAACGAAGCTGAGTACGAAGCTCTGATAGCTGGCTTAAAATTAGCTTGGGATATGAAAATCAGGTATCTCCAAGTATATGTTGACTCTTTGTTAATTGCTAACCATTTTAATGGCTCGTATGCAGTGAAAGGTGAAAGACTAGCCAAGTATCTGGTAATAGTTAAACAATTATATGTGAAATTTGATATATTTGACATCAATCAGGTACCAAAAGAAGACAACTCTGAAGCTGATGCCTTAGCGAACCTCGCTTCGGCTCTCAAGATACCAGAATTAGTTAGGATACCGACCATACATATCCCGAGTCTAGCAATCGAAGAGTCATACAAAGTGTCAAATGTAGAAGAAGTAGATATTCCGTGTAGGTCCAGATTTCTCTTGAAGTCACTGATATGATCGATTACACATACATACAGGTGGAAACTGTGTGTATGGTAGTAAAAACAGGTAATAGAAACAATGTTGGTGAAGATAACCAGCTAACCACAGTATGAATCAACAATCAAAGGATATGAAAATGTAAGAACACAGTGAATAAACAACTGCAGATTGTATTGATTCAAGCAAAATGTGAAAGAGAAAGTTCAGGGTTACAGCCGCTACTCACACCCTAAATAATCTCAAACTAGGCTATTTATAGTAGTGACAGGTATCGAAACTATGGTCAATCGAAACTAGTAGTTTCGATTGACCATTTACAAATGATACTTAGACCTGTCGAAACTACCATCTATCGAAACTACTAGTTTCGATTGAACAGACTCAATCGAAACTAAGTAGTTTCGATGGCCCAGACTTAACTAATTACAGAAAACTGAAATTACAATATTGAAATGAGAGAAAGTAAACTAGTCTAAAATTGATTAAACATACAATAAATGACAACAGCTTATACAAAATATATGACTCTACAATCTCCCCCTAAGCTGTTGCATTACTGTCTTCAGCTCTTCATCAAGCAGCTGGTCCTTCATATGTCTTTGGGATGAAAGGTTTAACATGAAGAGATACAATTCTTTGATAGGCTTTAGCATCAGCTTCATCTTCATCACTATAAGCCTGAATGTGATTCTGGAATAGCACCTCCAGATCTTCAGGTTGAAATTTCAGTAGCTCCATTGGGTCAAAGATGGTGATGTCTTCCTTGCCCTCACATTCAATAACTGCACTGCCAATTACTGGGTTATAGAACCACTTTCTGAAAGTTTGTAGCTGGACAGGTACAGATTTTGGAATAGTGATAGTCTTGTGTGTTTGGGCAGGCTTGTATCTTAGGAAAACATATGGATTTTTAGTCTTAGGATGAAACCTAGTCTTTGAGATTTTTTTCTGAGTTTTTCTAGGCTTCATTCCTTTGAAATCGTTTTTGACTTGAGAATGCAGAAACTTCTAAGCCATCATGACCTTCCCAGGGTTTTGAAGTGGAAGTTTTGCTAAATCCCTGAGGTCATAAAAAGGAAGGGTCTGGAAGTCAGTCATGTTCTTGAAGTGCTGAACTCCCCCTCTATATCGTCTGATGATAAAGAGCTTCCTTTCAGCATCGTATTTCCATCAAATTGGAGGCCTTTTCAGTTCTTGATGCTCGGCTATCCACTCATATGTCTTAGGAGTTTCCTCCTGAATTATTTTCTTAAACCAGGATTTTCTTGAGATTGGAGGTTCAGGAGCAGTTGAAGGTTGATCTTGTGTTGGAGTTGTTTCAGATACTGGAATGGTTGGTTCAGGAATGATATCTTTGATGAGGTTAATCTGAACATCTTCTTCATCTGATAGTGTTTGAATCTCATCACCTTCTTCAGTAAAATATCTTGTTCGTTCAGTCTCTTTTTCTTCAGTGGTTAGAATTTCTAGATGAAGGTCATTATAGCCAAAGTTTTCAATGTCATCTAGAAGAGCATTCAGCTCATCATCAGATGGTATATCTTCTTCATCCAGAATGACAGTTTCAATATCAGGCATAGCTCCCTTCCCTCTTTTCCTTGCTTCTCTTCTTTCACTGGCTGAGGGAAGGTCAGACTCTATCTCCTCAACTTTTACTTCAACAGACTCCTTTGTCTCGGTACCGTGACCGGTATACATAGTTAATGCAGATTCAGGATTAGTGACAAAGGCAGGAGACGATGGTTCAACTTCTGATGTAGTCTCCCCCTGTCCTGTTGAGGTGGTTGGCTGTTGAGGTGTAGGTTTGAGTATTGAGTCTTTGAGCTGCTTAACTGTTTCAACTAAGGCTTTGAAGTCTTCTTGTTGCTTTGTTATCTGCTTTTGTTGAGTTTTCAGCTGAGTCTGCTGAATATCTATTTGAGTATGTAAGCCTCCAACCTTCAGCTTTAAGTCTTTGACTTCCTCCTTAACTTCATTCAAATTGGACTTCAATTCTTCAATCTCTGTATCTTTCTTTTGAAGATTATCTTGAAGTCTTTTCATTTCAAGACTTAGAGTCTTGACTCTTGGTAAAGGAGAGGTTGAACCATGAAGTGGTGAGGTGGGAGGAGTATGGATAGGTGATTGTTGTGGAGAAGTAGGAGGTGTAGGTATGGGTGCCTGTTGTGGAGAAGTAGGTGGTGTAGGTATGGGTGCCTGTTGTGGAGAGGTAGGTGGAGTTGGATGTGGGGATAGTTCTGAAGTAGTGAATGATGAATCTGACGAGGATGACAAATCCTCCAATCTAGTCTTTATCCTTTTAGCTCTAGGCTCCTCCTCTTCAAAATCAGACCCTGATTCAATTTGCCTTTTAGAGGAAGATGCAAGTTGCTCTTTTCTATCATCTGAATCAGACTTGTAATAGTCTGATCCATAGATTCCTGCATCAAGAGTCCCACTTGACTCTGCAGCTTCTACTTCAACCTCCTGTACATCAGCTTCAGCAATGACTGCTGGCTCTTGAACTACTTGTATTTCTTCAACAAAGGGGGCCTCTTGAACTACTTGTATTCCTGCATCAAGAGTCCCACTTGACTCTGCAGCTTCTACTTCAACCTCCTGTACATCAGCTTCAGCAATGACTGCTGGCTCTTGAACTACTTGTATTTCTTCAACAAAGGGGGCCTCTATCACAGGCTCAAGAATTTGCTGATCATCTTCTTGTACAACAGGAATGTCTATTTCAATTTCAGCTTCCAGCTCTTCATCTGATGATAAGTTTTCTTCTTCAAGGTCAGGATCAATGTCAGGGATGAACTCTTCTTCTTCTCCAATGACATGACCAAACAGGGGAATGTCAGCTATCGCCCTGTTGGTCCTTTTGCTGGTGCTTTTCATGTAGTTGAGAGTTTTGGCTATCATGTTATCAAAAACAAAAGTGTTTCCACCTTGTTGAATCTCTGGAAGAAGATGATTGATGATAATTTGTAGAAATCTAGGATATGCTAGAAATTTCTCCTTTACTGCTCCTGTTAAGTTATATTTCAGCTGAGTGAATATGAGACCAGAAAAGTTGTAGTCTCTTCCCTTTGTTAATCCCAAAATAGCTGATCCCAGAGTACTGTTAGCTGAATCAAAACCCCCTTTCCTTATTGATAGGCAGTGAATAAACACATGCACTATATATCTCCAATGGCTAGGTAAAGAGTTCTTGATTATTTGACCATTCTTAAACTCATCAGGATGACCCATTCTTCTAAAGCATTCTTTCACATAGAAGATTGGAAATTCAACGGGTGCTTCTGGGTTGTCATTTAACTGCAGTGCTTCTCTAACTGTGTCTTCAGAAAATAATACTTCTTGGCCATGTACGGTTGCCCTAATGTGCTGCACATCATCAACTGTTATTATCTCAGCAGTTTCCCAGAATTGTCTTATAGTTGCTTCAAAAACCGGCAGGTTGTGACTGATGGCAAAACTTATGTTAGAGTTTGCCAGAAAGTTTAAGACAGGAATAAATTCAGCAGCTTTCGGATCATTGCTATTAAGGAATGCATAGACATTGTGCCTCTTCACGAATACGAGATCCATACCTGTAAAATTCATCAATAAGTAAAGGTTCTGAATATCGAAACTAAGTATTTCAACACTTAGGAAAAATCAGAAATCCTTACTGTCGAAACTAAGTAGTTTCGATAGAGATGAACTTATCGAAACTAACTAGTTTCGATAGAAGCAATAAGCTTTGATCAACACTTGTAGAAACTCTGAAATCAACACTGTCGAAACTAAGTAGTTTCGATAGAGATGAATTTATCGAAACTAACTAGTTTCGATAGAGAGATTAGGTCAAGTTTGGATGTCGAAACCAGTAGTTTCGATTAAAAACCTTTCGAATTTTTTTTTTTTTTATTGATTATACTCAGACAATATAAACAATTAAATGAAAGGTTTTAGAGTGGCCTGTGAATGACGGATATTCGTCTTACCGAAAGTGAGTATGATTTCTGCAAGAATACACATAAAAGGTGAGTTCTCAGTATGATAAAGATGTATGCAAACACGGATACGACTGAGATTATGAAGATTCAGTCGAGCTGATTTTGAAATTTTGAAACTCTAGGTCTGTTGATTCGCAAGAATCATTCAAATGAAATAGTGACTTTACCTGATGATGGAGACGCTGGTGACAACGGGAAAATCAGGTGAATAATCACTGATATCTTGCAACTCAGACCAAGGCTTGATAGGTTTGTGAGAGACAGAGAAGATGAATAGGGTTTGTGAAAAAAAAACGAGTGAATAAGAAGTGAAGGGAGTGGTTCATTTATGCAGGCGTTTAAATTACGAGGAACAAAAGACAAAAATGCCCCTGTCGAAACAACTAGTTTCGATAGGGCAAACTAGTTTCGATAGGGCAAACTAGTTTCGATATTTACATAGTAGTTTCGATAGGGCAAACTAGTTTCGATATTCACAGAGTAGTTTCGATAGAGCAAACTAGTTTCGATATGAACATAGTAGTTTCGAGATGTCAAAGTAGTTTCGATATGTACAAAGTGACAGAAATAAGACTAACATATATACACAAGATATTTACACTTTTCTTCTTGAAAAAGATCCAACATGAGATCAGATCTGGTCAGTCTCTTGAAACACTTCCTTTTGCAATTAACTACTGTGAGTCCCTGAAGATAGCTGATATTTGTGCAAAGTAAACCCGAACATTTGTTTGTATTTTGATTTCATGTGATTAAAAGGTACCATTTAAGCACTATACAAGGTGTACCCCAAATATTAAAATAAAATGATTTTGAAAACCTATCAATCCTCAAGAAGTACCCACCTTCATCCTATCATCTCTTTCTGATTAACCAAGGTACCGTCTTAATAATGTCAAAGTACCACCAAAATAAAATAATATATCCAAGTGGATTTAAAAAAATAATAATAATAATAAAAAATATCCAAGTAGATATTAAAAAGGTACGAGCATTCTAGATCTTTGCGTAAGCAAAACAGAAGAAGTCGTAAAATTATCCAAGCGGATAGAAAAATGTTGAACACCCGAGATCTTTGCGTAAGAAAAACAGACGGGGTCAAATCATCCAAGTGGATGGGAAAAGGATGAGCACCCGAGATCTTTGCATAAGCAAAACATACGGGGTCATCAGTGGTAAATATCGTTATATTGACGGTCACTTGGCGTATGAATAGGAATCCAATACGTAAGCTTGTATCTGATTGAATTGATTTTCTTAGATATAAAAATGGGTTAGATGTTTCAATAATGGGTTCAAACACACAAGTATGAGATATATATTAGAGTTTTCACACTACTTACAAGTTTTAACCTTATGTCGGGCCTACCAGCTATACCTCAGTAAACACCATCGCTTTTGGTCCATTCCATGTCCAAGAGATGAGATCAGACACTATCATTTCTCAAAGGTCGGATTCAATTCTTCCTGCAACTCAAAACCACTTGTAAGATTTTATATACAGCAATTCTTTTCAATATAATATTTCTCCCCCAAAAGAGTTGCGTAAAAAAAACTGTTCATAAAAATAAAATCTTTTTGGAATTTTCTTCGACAAGTAAACAGAATAAAAATAATAGGAAAAAAGAAAAAAAAGAAAGAAAAAAAATACTATTCACACAATTTACTGAAAGTTTATCATTCCAAGCATCTCCACCAGTTGGGCGAATCTGGTAGAGTCAAAAGCCTTTGTGAAGATGTCTGCGGTTTGTTTGTGAGTTTTGACTTCAACAATTTGAATATGCTTCTTTTCAACACAGTCACGGATAAAGTGATGTTTGATTTCAATGTGTTTGGTTTTGGAATGCTGAACGGGGTTTTTGGTGATATGAGGAACGGCGGTGTTGTCACACAGAATGGGTGTCTCATGGAATGTGATCCCATAGTCAAGCATCTGATGGTGTATCCATCTGACTTGGGAACAACAGAGGGCTGCGGCAATGTATTCGGCTTCGGCGGTGGATTGGGAAACGGTGGACTGTTTCTTACATTGCCATGAGACAAGGCGGTTGCCAAGGAATTGACAACCTCCAGAAGTGGATTTTCGGTCTAAGTTGCAACCCCCGTAGTCTGAGTTTGAATAAGCCACAAGATCAAACAAGTCAGTTTTAGTATACCACAGACCCAATTTTGGCTTATATTTTAAATATCTCAAAATACGTTTTACAGCAGATAAATGAGAGAGTTTAGGATTAGCCTGAAAACGTGCACATAAGCACACTGCAAACATGATGTCTGGTCTGCTGGCCGTGAGATACATGAGCGATCCTATCATGGAGCGATATAGATGTGGATCAACGCTTTCACCATCCATATCAGGAGTCAAACAATGACGAACTTCCACAGGAGTTTTTACAAGGTGGGAATCAGCCATTTTGAACTTGGTCAAGATTTCTTTGACGTATTTTTCTTGATGGATAAGGATTCCTGACTCAGACTGATCAACTTGTAGTCCCAAAAAGAACTTCATTTCCCCCATGGAGCTCATCTCAAACTTAGATCGCATCACTTCTTCAAATTCTTTGCAGAGACGGGGATTTGTAGAACCAAAAATGATATCATCCACATAAATTTGCACCATGATTGTATCCTTTTCCTCCTTCCGTTTGAACAATGTTTGGTCAATTGCTCCTCGTGTGAAACCATTCTCAAGCAGATGCTTTGATAAAGTTTCATACCACGCACGAGGTGCTTGGTGAAGACCGTACAATGCTTTGTCTAACTTGTAAACACGGTCTGGAAAATTAGGATCAATGAAACCCGGCGGCTGCTTGACATATATTTCTTCTTGAACTTTGCCATACAAAAATGCGCTTTTGACATCCATTTGATGGACGGTGAAGTCCATGTAGGCTGCATAGGCGAGAAACATTCGGATGGCTTCCAAGCGAGCCACTGGTGCAAAGACTTCCTCGTAGTCAATCCCTTCTTCTTGATAGAAACCTTGAACCACCAGACGAGCTTTGTTACGAATCACAGTGCCGCCTTCATCCTTTTTGTTGCGAAAGACCCAACGAGTACCGATTGGAACTTTGTTCTTGGGTAGATCCACCAAATTCCACACATGTAACTTTGAGAATTGCTGTAGCTCTTCCTGTATTGCTTCCACCCAGCTGTTTTCTAGTAGTGCTGCTTTAATGTTCTTTGGTTCAGTTTGAGAGATGAAGCAGGAGAACATGCTGTTTTCAAATGCTTCACAGGTACTTCGGGTACTAACACCCACATTGAGTGGTCCAATGATGTTATTGGTGGGATGAATCTTGTGAATTCGCAGTTGAGGAATTGCATCTTCTTCCACGACTTCTTCCAAATTGGTAAGATTTTCAGCAGGAGGATCGGCAATGTCATTAATAGGATCTTCAGCAGATGATTGTGGTGCAACATCTACTGTTGGAATGGAGTTGTCTTCAACAGTTTCACTTGTTGCACCAGAACCGGAAGACTCCATATCAGATTCAGCATTTGCAACCACAGGAATTTCAACCTGAGCAGATGAGGAAGAACCTAGACCATTTAAGTTCCCTAAATTGTTCACAAAAAAAATAAGGATTAGCATGAGTTGAATCAATTGAGAAATCAGGAAGATTAAATGATTTAAAAACTGAATCGACATCAAATAGCCAATTGGGACCGTCTCCTGCGTCCGTGTGATTATTTTCATGCCAATTGATATCAATGGACTCCAGCACTATTCTTTTCTGCTTATGATAGACACGAAAAGCACGTTGATTGGAGGAATAACCAACAAAATAACATTCATCAGCTTTGGCTTCAAACTTGTTGAGCTGATCTGAAGTGTTCAGCATCGTGCACACACACCCAAATTTTCTGAAGAAATCAATAACTGGCTTGCACTTGTACATGATCTCATATGGTGTCTTGTTGCAACTTTTAGTGATAAGAACCCGATTTTGCACGAAACATGCAGTGTTGACTGCCTCAGCCCAGAAAGTCACGGGAAGCTTAGAGTCAACAATCATAGTTCGTGCAGTTTCAATTAAAGTGCGGTTTCTCCTTTCAGCTACACCGTTTTGTTGTGGAGTACGAGGTGCACTAAATTGACGAGAAATTCCTTTGCTTTCACAGAAGGAATCAAGAGTTGCATTCTTAAATTCTGTTCCATGATCGCTGCGGATAGTCTTCACACTTAAACTGAAGAGGTTTTCAATTTGAAGCAGATAGGTCTTTAAAATCTCTGGCGTCTCATCCTTCTTAGCTAAGAAAAACACCCAAGTGAATCGAGAAAAATCATCTGTTACCACCAGGCAGTATGACTTTCGTCCAAGACTCATGACACTCACTGGACCAAAAAGATCCATGTGAAGCAATTGGAGAGGAGAGTCAATGGAATTGGTGGTCTTAGGCTTATGTGAAGATTTGTGTTGTTTTCCCTTGGAACATGAAATATAGTGTTCCATAGGAGTGAAATCTTTGAGAGGTAATCCAGTGACTAGGTTGCCTCGAACCAGTCGGTTCATTGTTTTGAAGTTGACATGTCCCAACCTCTTATGCCACAGGAAAGATTCATCTTCGAAAGCCTTTGAGAGAAAACACGATTCAATTCCCGATGGGTTGTTCATATCCAAGCTATATGTGTTGTATCTTCTGGGAGCACGCATGAGAATAAGTTCTTCCGGAATCACCACTCCCGGCTTTAAGATAAGACATTCTTTTGAATTGAATAAAGCACAAAAGTCCTTGTCACAAATCTGTGAAACACTCATCAGATTGTACTTTAACTGAGGAACATAGTTGACAAATTCCAGACTATTTACTCTATTTGATACTGTTCCTTGTCCTTCAATCTTTCCTCCTCTTGGGTTTCCAGCAAAAGCAACATACTCTCCATCAATCTGATGATAATCTTGCAGCAAGTTAAAGTGCCCAGTCATATGCCTTGAACATCCACTATCTACATGCCAGATATTATCGCCGGTTCTTCTTGATTGACCCTATACACAACGAACCATTTATACGTTTTGACCAAAATGTTTCAATCAAGAGATTTTAGTGTCAGGATATGACATCTCATTGGAATCAGAAGTGCAACCATCCTTTGATGAAGCACGGTCATCAAATAGAACATTATTTTTAATTTTCCAAGTTCGTTTTAAATAATTTTTAGTATTTTTAATTCTTTTACGCCTAGATTTCCTACTGTGAGAAGAGTTAGGCAACACATATGAATTTAATGAACTTTGGGAAGGTGATTCTTCATTAAGATTTGCGGTTGTCAATTTACAACTTTTTGAAACATGATTTGAGGCACCACAACTAAAACAAACGTTTTTACAAGATATCTTAGTCTGATAATAATCATCACAAGATGAAGATGATTGTGATGTTGAGGAATCTGAACATGAGACGGTTCTCTCATCAATAACTTTGTCTTGAAGCTGATGTGCTTCCTTTAATATGAAAAATTCCATGTTGCTCATGGTTTCACGTGGTACATCATTCACAATAATTCCTGCACTTTTAAATTTTGTAACACATGGCATAACATTCAAAGATTTAGGAACAAAAGGCAAGGCATTTTGAAATTTAGAAACATCACATCCCAAACCCGTATGCTCAGCAGGCATAGAATCAAAATACAAGTTTTTAACGTGTTCACAAATATTTGGTTTTGACACGGACATATTATTACATTCATCCTACTCAAGTTCTTTTAAAATAGTTCTATCATTAGCACTCTTATCACAATCATCTTCGGACTTTACACAATTTGACTCTACACAAGAAGCAAAACTGTCAGAATCAGAGGATGTAATATAATCATCAGGAGATAATGTGCAAACAAAAGGTGTGGAAACATGTGGAGTAGGCATATCATCAAATTTCCCTGATTTAGAATAAGGAGGTGGATGAGAGTTATACCCAAGACCTTCTGTGCCTTTTCTATTAAATTGTTTGTCAATTATTCCAAACAGAATTTTCTGATCCATATCCATGTGATCAACCTGTAATTTGGCTTTTTCTGCCTTTTGGACTCTTTCTGTTAAAATTGTATTATTAATGGTTTGAGTATTGAGTTGCACAATTAAAGAACGATTTTCACCAGAAATATCATGAATTTTCTTTAGGTAAAGTTTCTCATTTTTGGCCACAGAGTCATACATCACCTTAATGTGATTTCGTTCATCAATCAAGGCTTGATTGATGAATCTGTATTTTTGAATTTCATTTAAGCAATATCTAGAATCACAAAGTTTAGAAGTAACCTCAGCAGGCACAGCAGTGAGATCCTCAGCTGGTTCAATCATGACACACTTGCCATTTTCCTCCACATCAGCCATCAAGGCTTTATCAGCAGCTTCCTCAGATTGTTCTCCCCAATGATAATGTCCATCAGCTTGGCACACAAGAGCTGTGGAACTGGAAGTTGTGTTTGTCTTTGGAGGATTGGCAGCTTGTTTACCAGAGGAAATCTTCTTATCTTGCTGATCTTTGGAGGACGGCTCCTTGCAGTTTCTGGCAAAGTGACCCAGCTGATCACAATTGTAGCATCTCACCTTCTTGATGTCAAAACCAAGCGTCTTTCCTTGCTTGATACCAGTCCTTTTGATAAATCTCTTGGCTCTTAAGGTCAACATGGCCATGCACCAATCAATGTCCATTTTCTCCAAATCATCAGGATTAATCTGCTCCAAGTCATCAGGTTGAAAGCTAACCGGTGTTAGATTTCCAGAGATCAGTGCATCATAGCACGACATGAAAGCAGTCATGATTGGGACATATTCATCAGGAATCATGGTGACAGTCTTTTGAGGAGCGGAGGAGCTGGTAGACTTAATTGCAGCAGCTGAAGGAGGAACATCAGTCTGAAAGTATGGGCTACCGGATGAGCTTGATCCAGCAATGAGAGCTGTGTTTCCAGACTGATTTGATGGGGTGACTGCTCCCTTCTTAATCTCAATTTCATAAGATTCAAGAATGCTATAGACTTCCTGTTGAGACAGAGCACTCAGATTCTCAGTCTTTTTGATCATGATTCGATACATATTCCATTCCTCAGGAAAAGAATCTAGGAGTTTCTTGTTCAGATCGAGAGTAGGGTACTCAACTCCCATAACCTTCAACCTTGAGACAATACTTGAGAAACGGTTGATCAAATCAGATATTGATTCTCCCCTTACACTGCTGAACATAGCATATTGTTTCTTGATCAGATCTCTTTTGCTTTCTCTGACATCCTCACTTCCCTCATATCTTGTGCATAGTGCAGCCCATAAGTCTTTGGCAGTTGTGTACTCAGCAAAGATGTTGAAAATATCCATAGGAAGAGCCATAGCAATAGTCCCATAGGCCTTGTTGTCTCGGGCAATCAAGGCAAGATCTTTATCATCATATTCAGACACTAACTTAGGACGTTGAACATCAGCAGTGGTAGTTACGGGCTTGTGGGGACCATCGGTGATAGAATTCAACAGTGTATAATCGTGAAATTGAAAGAAAAGCTTCATTTTTTTAGTCCAGTCATCAAAATCTCTTGTGGACACAAGAACAGGTGGCCTATTTCCCCCAGAATGTTCTGTTGAACTTGAAGTGGCCATAATGTTTTGAATCGAAACTAAAACAGTAACTAGTTTCGATAGGGCAAACTTCTATCGAAACAACTAGTTTCGATAGGACTAGTTTCGATAGACCAACTATTATCGAAACAACATGTTTCGATAGGACTAGTTTCGATAGACTAACTATTATCGAAACAACTAGTTTCGATACTGAAAATTTCAGACTAGTTTCGATAACCACAGTTTCTATAAGAGACAAAAATCTAGTTTCGACAGTACCTTCTCCCGACAAAACTTAGACAAGAAGTTTCGATGATCAACAGAAATCAGAATTTGTTCCCCGTAGTTTCGATGCCTTCTTCTCCAAAACAGAAATACTCCATTGATGAAAAGCTCCAGAAATCAAAGATGCAGAAATAACAAACCAATCCAACGAAAACCTTCGTCTAACTGTCCTGATCACGAATCCAACCTCCGATTTCGAAAATACGAGCAAAAACCCTTGAAAAATGATGAAACAGTACCTCGAGAATAGAAGTGCAAAAACCCAAAATAAACAACGAAAACCCTCGGTAATCACCTAGAATCGATCAATAACCTGATAACACTCAAAAAACACTAGAGCATAAAGCTCTGATACCAATTATAGGTCCAGATTTCTCTTGAAGTCACTGATATGATCGATTACACACACATACAGGCGGAAACTGTGTGTATGGTAGTAAAAACAGGTAATAGAAACAATGTTGGTGAAGATAACCAGCTAACCACAGTATGAATCAACAATCAAAGGATATGAAAATGTAAGAACACAGTGAATAAACAACTACAGATTGTATTGATTCAAGCAAAATGTGAAAGAGAAAGTTCAGGGTTACAGCCGCTACTCACACCCTAAACAATCTCAAACTAGGCTATTTATAGTAGTGACAGGTATCGAAACTATGGTCAATCGAAACTAGTAGTTTCGATTGACCATTTACAAATGATACTTAGACCTGTCGAAACTACCATCTATCGAAACTACTAGTTTCGATTGAACAGACTCAATCGAAACTAAGTAGTTTCGATGGCCCAGACTTAACTAATTACAGAAAACTGAAATTACAATATTGAAATGACAGAAAGTAAACTAGTCTAAAATTGATTAAACATACAATAAATGACAACAGCTTATACAAAATATATGACTCTACATTCCGGATCCCGAGCCCAGTCCGAAATCCTGGACTTTACCTATTAAAAAATATTTACATGATGGAGAAATCCCAAGTGACGAAAATAACCACATGGCTTTTCGCATGAGGGTGTCTCGCTTTATAATTTTACATGATGTCTTGTACAGGAAATCTATTGCAGGTCCATATTTGAGAAGTTTGGAGGATCCTGAAGCACTTGAGGTTCTCAAATACATACACGAAGGAGATTGCGGAAATCACACTGGGGGTAGGGCACTATTCTCAAAGATCCTGAGGATAGGATACTACTGGCCTACCATGAGGAAAGACGTTGTAACTTACTCTCAAAAGTGTGATGCCTGCCAAAGACACAACAGTATACTTCACCAACCAACAAACCAATTGTATCCGGTTATCTCTCCATGGCCGTTTATGAAGTGGGGAATGGATATAGTCGGCAAGCTCCTCGCTCCCCAAGGCACCAGGAGGAAAAATGTGCATGCTAGCAATGACCGACTACTTCTCAAAATGGATCGAAGGCGAGGCATTTGTTCAAGTAAGACAAAAGGAAATTATCTCCTTCATCAAGCGCAATATCCTGACAAGATTCGGGATCCCGGTGGAGATAGTATGCGACAATGGGTCTCAATTCATCGGCAGAAGGACAACCAACTTCTGTGCTAGTTGGGGGATCAAAATGATAACTTCCACCCCTGTACACCCTCAACCCAATGGACAGGCAGAGTCAAGCAATAAGATCATCATCAACAACCTAAAGAAAAGATTGGGAGCAAAGAAAGGAAGATGGGCGGAGGAGCTGCCTTTCTTAATTTGGGCATATAGAACAACCGCAAAAAGTGCAACAGGACAAACTCCATTCTCTTTGGTGTGTGGAACTGAAGCAATGATCCCTACGGAGATGGTTATCCCTACTTCCAGAACCAATCTTCAAACCGAAGAATCCAACAAAGAAACCCTTGCTCAAGATCTTGATACCGTGGATGAGCTCAGGGATCTTGCTAAGGTCCGTATAGCAGCTTACCAGCAAAGGATAGCAAAATCATACAACAAGAGCATAAGAATTAGAAGATTCCAAGTGGGTGACTTAGTGCTAAGGAAGGCATTCCAAAACACAACCAATCCCAGTGACGGAAAGCTTACACCGAAATGGGAAGGCCCATACTTGATTGATTCAGAAGCAGACAAAGGTGCGTATTGGCTGGCTACTATAGAAGGAGAAATCCTACCAAGATCCTGGAACGCCATCCATCTCAAAACCTACTTTATGTAAGTTAGAAATTAAGTTCTAACTAAAATGGTACGTCCCCTTTCCATAATTATTTTTAATTTCTATTATTCTTTATCAAATTACTGGCTTGAGCGTCGTAGGGGTGTTAGCCAGGCTAACACCCACCTTCACCAAGGATTCATGTTTTGTAGTAATTACCTCTAGGGATCCCGACAGAAGATAGAGATTGGCTATCTCTCCTAAGTTTGGGTATCCTGAAATACATCAAAGGTTTAATACACCCCGCCAGGAGCGCATGATATCCGATTATTGTTCAAGGTGGTGCGACCAATCCATGTAACAATGGCTGATAATTTCACCATTGTTGGCTATATATTGGGTGCTACGAATATAACAGATGTGTTATTACTCAAGCTTCTCCCAATCATTTAACACTTACGTGTTAAAACTAAGGTTTTTAGCATTTTCATGCTAACTCAGAATTGGCCTTGCCCACGATATTGGCTTAGCCCACGATTATTTGGCTTAGCCCACGATATTGGCTTAGCCCACGATTTTTTGGCTTAGCCCATGATTATTTGGCTTGGCCCCACGATTATCTGGCTTGGCCCACGTTTTTGGCTCAATCCACGATTCTAATTTGTCACAAATTAAAAACTTGTGAACATCTTGAAGTTCAATTAGTAAAGTCCACGACATGACTGAACACTAGGGACAGCTTATAGTTGTTATGCTTTGGACACTATGCTATAATCCGGTATGAATATCTATTCAACTAGATATTCAACTAAGGTATGTGATGGTTATTTTTTATATTGGAAAATTGAGTGACTAAGTCACGATACGTTTGGTATTCTTACTTAAAAACCAAATTGTATTTTTCTAATTCTAAGCTTTGTAAAAATCTGAGAATTTATTATTAAGGATTCGGTATCCCGAAAATATGTTCAAACCTATTTTTCTAAGTATTCCAAACTTTTGATTATCAAAGGATCCTAATTTTCTAAAATATATCAAAGCAAACCAAACAGGTACCAATCATGGCAAATAGTCATCAACTGTCTACTAATATTTAAAGTGCAGGAAAGAAAAGTGATCCTAGTTTCATCCAAAACCTGGACCCATCCAACCGAAATCACAAACTGTCAAATTGTCTATCCCATGACAGGGATCCCAAAAGCATGAAAAGTAAATTTTTCATCAACCACAGACAGAAAAGAAAATTGTTTCAAGACAGTCAACCAAAAGAAATAATCAAACACCAGGGCTCAGGTCTCAGAATCTTTACCTTCATCGCCCTGGTCAACCTGCTTCTCACCATCAGCAACTCCAGTATCCTCAGCAGCCTTGCTGGTCTCCACTGCTTCACCTTCTATCTTTGCCAGATAAGAGCGCCATCCCTCAAGATCCCAGGTTGTACGATCAAAGCCTTCCGCAGTAGCTTGCTCAGCCATCTTGATCCTGGATAGAAGAATAGACTTGGCCGCGGATTTCTTGGCATCATTCACAGTTTGCTGAAGATTCAGCTCGTACTGGGTTGTGCTCTCCTCCAACTTATCCTTCTGAGTCTGAATCTCTTTCTCCAAGTATTTTCTCTTAGAGGCAAAGATTTTCTTCAAATCCTCAACCTTCTCTAGGGCATCCTCAGCACTCTTCTCCACTTCAGACAAGTTGGCGTAAAGCTTTTCGAGACCCTGCAAAATTTAAACAGATTAATGATTCGGGATCCTAATATAAGCATCGGGATACCGAGAGGATACTTACCAGATTCATCAAGCCCTAAAGCTTCTTGGTGGTCTCAGCAGATTCCATCCTTTAGAAGATCTCAAGATCCAGCACCTCCGACGTTTTCCTCTTTTTGCTTCCAGAAGCTTTGGACCGGGAAACGGGGACATGAGGCTTGGCACTTGCAGTGTGGGACCCTCCTTCTTGACCACGACAGCCCCAGATAGAAGACTGTCAAGGTCGGACAAAGCAAATAGGGAGCTTGACTTAGGGATCCCTGCACAAAAATAAAGCAGTTAAGAATCAAGGAGTATATGAATAAAAACACTGAATACTCCTCACCTGAAGACATCTCAGATTTAGAATACTGGGTTTCAAGGCTTGCTAGACTAACGGTAGACTCGAAGCGAAATGATCTTTCCCCCACGAGTATTTCTAATAATGCTTCGATCCTTTTTTCTGTATCGCTTCTTGCAGGTACTAGTTCGTAAAATTTCGGCGCTACACAAGGATCAAACAAGAATTATCAGCAACAGGTAAAATGTAATATGATTTGCAGGATTCCTAGCTATTTCTTACCCTTCTTAACCCATTCAAGCGGCAAATGTCTCCCACAGGGGATACAATCTCTCCTGACAAAAAAGAACTTTCCCTTCCAGTCAGGATCATTTTAAGTGGCTTTCGGGATTAAATGAGTTCGCCCAGTCCTAAGCTGAAGGACGAATCGAGAAGAGTCGTGGGTTCTTAAATTGTAAGTATCCGCTAGCTCAGGGACGTCAATAGTCAGAGAGTGTGAAGGATTTAGTCTTTCCAGAGTTGCTAAAATCCTCCAAACCATCGGCATAATTTGGGAATAGCAAAGACCAGTGATCTTGAAGGATTTGGTAATGAAGGGAGAAAAGGGTGTGACAATCCGACTTTTCAAGCTAACTCAGTTAGTAATTTCGTTAAATATTCTGTTAAATCCTAACCAAGTTAACTTAATTCTAAAACCAAGGGATCAATTCTGTCAAAGCTGAAGTTGCAAGTGCTGGTTTTGTAAATAACCAAAAACCCGAGTAGGCATGGTCGCGCCAAATGCCTTGGAACGGTCGCGTATCTTATTGGCACGGTCGTGCCTCTTGCCCAGTTGAAACGTAAACGCAGCCTTTAAACGCAAATCCATTTGAATATCAAGCTTGTAACGTAAAATCTCTAATGGCGATCATCATTGAGCCATTATCTCACGCTTTAACACCCGCAATTATCAAAATTTATCCCCATTATGACTTTAAACCCGTAACCGTCGACACCGTGTTATCATATCATCATAATTCGATCAATCCGACTGTTAATCCCTCAATTGAGCATCCACGCACGTTAGACGAACAACTCAGAAGAAATCCCACGCCTCAATTCGATCGGAGTAGCAGCAGGAACCACCGGAGACCAACGCATTCACGGTCGGCACCTGTTTTGATCGATCTCCTTCAATTCAGATTGCATTCTGGTAATAAATCTCATACATAGCTTTGTTTTTATTCATAGATTGAAAACCCTATTCTAATTGGGGTTTATAACATCAACCCGATCAAGAACCAGATTCTAGGGTTCTTATCATATTCGGTTTAATCGCATCTTACCCTATACTCGATCAAAATCCAATTAATTGTCATGGTTAGTTTCGCAATCAGCAACCCTTTAAAAGCCCCATGATTCCATTGCGTATTAACATCAGATTTTTATCAATTTGATTTGGTGTTCTTCACCTAGGGTTTCGGTTTCTTAAATCTAGAATTAAACGAACTTAAACGTAATGTTTTTCAAATTAAACTCGTTCACAGAATTGCCTATACCTGTTAAACAGAACCCCCATGTCCTTTTGGTCAACCGCAATCGAAACCAAACGGATTTGGACTTATTGGGTTATTCTGTTAAACTTTGTGTCTGTATATCTAGGAGACACGGTCGTGCCAAGTTTTAGCCCGGTCGTGCCTCATACTCTGACCCGGTCGTGCCTCTTGGCTAGCCCTGGTCGTGCCTCAGAACCCTACACACGGTCGTGCCTGGCTTAGACACGGTCGTGCCTAGTGATCAGCCTTGTTGTGTCTTCTGTTTGATCAACAGGGTTGCGCCCCGACTAGCACGGTCGCGCCCGTGACCTTAACGCGGTCGTGCCTTGTCTTAGGCGCGGTCGTGTGTGAGAAAACCTTTTGTCAGAATGTTTTGATTAATATTTATATTTTCAAAACAATAATTATTATATTATATTAATATGTTTTAAAACCGGAAAACCACCCGTAGACTCGGGTTTAGTCTTGTAACTCGTATCCGTTATTTAAAACTCGTTTATAAAATGATATATTATTTCCAATCCTTGAACTCAATTAAAAACGATATATATTTTAATATTATTATTATTTGTCACTCGTCACAAATCGTAGTTTTTCTTAATTGAATAATTTAATAATCCAGTATTCTTGTGGACACGTTCGTCTACTCGTTGATCTTTAGAGCGTTTTCCTTTAGGAAGTTCCTTATTCCGTGTCGTCGTCACAAATCCCATTGTATCCCTAACTGTTATGTTGTAATTCTAGAGCATTCGTGAGCCGTGTCAGGCTAACGCTTGAGATTTCAATCTCGTACTTGTGTGATTACTACCTATGCAATCAGATGAGTTTTCACGCCCCCTTTTACTGTTTTAAAACTGGGGGAGAAAACATGACGTAAACATTTTTGGTTATGTAATTCATATATGTTATCACTTGTTTAACTATGCGTACACGTCTATCATTAAGTCCTCACATCGGACCGTTAATATGAACATAGCGAGGTAAGTTGAGTAGTACTACTGGTTTGACAAACCTCACCCGCGTTGGTCGCGCTAACCCGACTGGATGTCGAACGGGTGCATTCTTGACCTAAACATGCACCATGGTTGATAGGCCTGGTGGGAGGCAAAAACATAAACAGTCAGCTGTCGGTTGCGAGCGCATTAGTTAACATGTTTATGGGTTAGCTACCTATTGATTTATATATTGAATGTACATTAACCTATTGAACTTTCTTACAAACTGAAACCTGTGAACTAACCAACCTCGTATTGACATCTTTTCTTACATGTTTTCTCATGTCGCTTAAGATAAGGCACAGGTGCACACATAAGGCATGCATGGAGTCTTATGATTAAATTATAAATTATTATTATTGAATTGCTATGTACTTTGTTTTGGACTTTGTTTGGACTGAACACTTTGTGACTTTTCTTGGGCACGTTTGTTTTGCGCATTTACTTTCGTTTTACGCTTCCGCACTTACTTTGATCATTTATGATATATTTTCATTTTAGTCTCATATAGTGTCGTTCAATGTAACTAATGACTGAGATCCTCGTTTGTCACTTCCCAAACGGTAAAACTCCGTTAGTTGAAATTGGGGGTGTGACAAAGGGATATGACAGAGCTAACGTAAAAGGATAGCTATGGAAGCAGACCCAAGTTTCAGAAATCAAATCGGCCTTTGTTCTAGAATCAAAAGGCCTGAAAACAGTTTTTTGAGGAAAAACATTACTTGACTTCAAAAGTTTTATGTCTAGATCGGTAAAAGAACAGAGTTCAAGATTAAAATGATCAAGGATTCCTTGATCCTTGAAATCCTCTATCGTTCCGGCAACGATGGAAGAGGCTGACCTAGTCATTTTCTTACCCATGGTAGTAAAAGATTAGAAGAAAGAAAACAAATAATTTCAGAAGATATTTTACCCGCTGAAGCTTGAAGAAGATAAACATGAAAGAGAAGTCGTAATGATGATTTTATCCTACAAGACTCAACGGTTAAATCGCCTCGATACGCGTAAAAGCACTATTTCAGATTAATCATGATTAATCGTTTAAATTTTGAAATTTTTACAGATGTCGATAAGTGTTTGACAGCTGTTAAAATTTGAGGACAATTGTTATGAGTCATTTTACAGCTAGGTATCCTGGATCTTCAACGTACTTCGGTATCCTGACATGTTCCGGTGTCCTCAATATTTAACCGTTGTATCTTTCGTTTATATTGACTAATACGCAGGTTAAACACGTGAAGTCAAATCCACCCTTGAAGAATCGCTCCTGAAGTCAAGGAGAACGTGTTGAAGACGTGTGGAGTGGCCTACAACGATCATATTTGAAGAATTAGTCTATCCCGGGATTCTCGGATAGTTAGTTAGCATTATCTTTGTATTTATTCAGCAGTATTGATCTATTAGAGGCACAACATTCACTACTTAGCTCTCTAGACTCGTAACCAGTTCTGTAACACACATAGCGAGCATTACTACTCAACACTTGTAATCTTTTTGTCATTTGTTGAAGAAACGAGGCAGGTCGATTTTCACCTCCCGAGGTTTTATGTCGGCGATCCCTAAAGATCAAGGGCTTTCCTCGTAAACAACAGTGTCACTCTTTACGTTTTTGCATTGTTTTACGTTGATTTTAGAAGCACACTACCTCACAAACTAATTTTGGTTACAAAATTAGTCTTGTTAATTTTTACCCAAAACACGTACTGTGTTTTTTAAAGCAGATACATTAGTTAAAAAATTACCAATTTTCAACATCACCCAATCCATGTGACCTGACCATTTTGTCACTTCTATAGAAATCCTTAGCTAAACAAAATTTAAAGAATAAGAAATAATTAACAGAATGTTGTAGACACTTTTGGCATGCTTTAAAGATCTTTTTCACTGCAGATTTTATAAACGAAAATCCATGATATTAAACAAAACTTTCAAATATAAAAATTGTTTACCTTTCTTTCACCTTTGATGATATTCTTCTTGTAAAGACTCAATATCTGATTAAGTTGATTCTCTCTGTTTAGTAATGTTGAAAAAAGAGACCAAAAGCAAGGAAAGATGAATTATATAAAAAGAAAAGCTTGATTAGTTAAAATCCATTCAGCTACTACGTCAAAGTTAGAGGTAGGTTTATGGGTTTTGACACGTTTACTCAAGTCGATTCAAATTTTACTTTCTCTCTAATAGGGCAAAATGGGTTAAAAAAAACTATATAAATTCCATGAACCACCAAAACTTTACTTGTGAGGTTTGAAGATAAAAATACAAAATTACCCCTCAAAAATACATAAAAATACAAATATAAAACAAATCTCAAAAATACTAATAAAAACTCATATACATTAAAAAAAAAAAAAAAAAATATTAGTTACACTACCCCTACCCCTACCCCTACCCCACCCCACCCCACCCCATCCCATCCCACGTATAGTTGAAGAACACAAGTACACAACTCTGTTTCTACTTTCTACTCACACTTCAGTCTCTCTAAAATCCGGCAAACACCATGGAACAACCACCACCTGCAACCACCATGAGAATTGATTAACACATGAAGTTCAGTGATCTGGCTTGACTAAACTCCGGCACATCCACCACCGCGGTTCCGCCTCATCGCCTCCTGATGCGGACTCCGGCCTGAAATCCGTTTCGACGCGCTATTAGCAGACAGCCAAAGCACCGCCATATCTCCCGGAGTAACGATCAAACTCGTTATTATCATCGGAAACATTATGTAAACGTTTCCGGATTCCAGATCTACGTCGGCGGAGAGAGGAGAAAAGCGACGGGTGAGTTGACTAGGAAGACATTAGGGCAATCAAGCATGATCTCGACGGCCTTGACGGAATCCTGAAACTGTCGGATTTCTCTGGTGGGGAAAATAACTCTAGCTGCCTTGCTGGTCTTCATTTTCGGCGATGACTCATTCCCCGTAAGTTACTTTCTGTTAGTGCGTCTGTAAGAGAGAGAGAGGTTATGGAGGTGTAAACAGAGGCAAAGGGCTTTTGGGTAAGATATAAACATTCCGGTCATTTTTGAAACTTTCCATCTAAGAAGTAAAGGATTTTGGATTCCACTGGCCGAAGGAATTGGATGGAATTAATTCCAATTCTCATTTTTCTCAAACTCAATCAAACATACTAAAAAATAAATCTCAATTCCAATTCCATTCAATTCCATCTAACCAAACAGCCCTAGTTTTTTATTAGAATAAGGATTAAAGGTTTTTGGGGGACTTTACAATACCATGAACGTAGAATGAAATAATTCGATATACCATCTATGGAGCATTCTTTTCAAATTTATTTCACATGTACAGTCAGCAGATTTAAAAAATGCTGACAAAGTTAAAAGAGAGAATGAAACTCTTCAAGAATATATGAAAATAACATAATTAAATAAGTAGTATGATTTTGTTATGTTTTAAGTTTAATTTTATTTTATATAAAATCTTTCAATTTTAAATTCAATTTAGGTGTTACAACTTTATGTGTTTCGTCTTTGAATTCAATTTTTTAAGTAAGTTTCAACTTTGAATTCACTTATTGAGTTATGAGTTGAAGGGTGTTTCAATTTTGGTTCACTATAAATACAAAGGTATGTCTTTGTTACTATACAATTGAACACACCATAAACCTCCTACTTGAGCTCTCTCTGATTCTCTCTACTACAAGGTAAAATTTCAAGTTTAGGGTCCTCCCCGGCTATACACACAGCTTCGGCCGTTAACTCAAACAAATAGCAAACCACTCTCACCGGTTTAATGTTATCATTGTCAAAAATATGGGCAAACAAGTTACTTAAAGAAGAAATTGATGTAAATGAGAGCATATACATGATGCTAAGGTGACAGGTTTATGGATGACAATCCATTCATGATGAATTCACATAGATATGAATTGTTAGTTATTCATAAACTTTGTTGATTCGCGAGCAAAATAGATCACAAATCTGGTAAAACAGCCTCTAAATATCACTTTTTATTAAATATTAAAGTAGATGTCTTTTTATTTTTCAAAAAGCATCCAAAAACTGTTTGAAACTCTAGAAAACATAATTAATTAACTTAATCTTAGTCCTAAGTGTCTGTCTATTTTAGTAAATGTATCTTTAGCCCCTCACATTTATTAAATATTAAAAATAATCCCTTTATTTTATAGAATATCACTTTAACACCCCTATGTTTTTTAAAGTTTAGAATTTACCCCTATAGTATATATAATTTGATTTTTCCTTAATATTTTTAGTTAGTTTGTTATTTTTTTCTCTTGATGCCGCGGTATAAATTTTATTAAAAACGATGTCGTATACAAAATAAAGTATTTTTTTATGCATTGTAGGTTATATCGACTGACGGTAACGTGAAGATGACTGAAAAGCATCGGTACCATTATATAATTGTCTTTTATCAATGTTTTGATATCCACAACTGAGTCGTAGTAACTTCATACGTTTCTTTTATGTATTTAACCACGAATATTTTTTGTGTGCTTAGCCACGTCAATGTTATCGCCTCAACCGTTTAAGGTCCGCCTCCGTCACCGAGCGACTGGAAAAATTTATTTAACCACGTTAATATCACCGTCTCAACCGTTTAAAATCAATCTCCCGTCGCGAAGCGCGCGGTAACATTTCTAGTATTAGTCTAAAAATCAACAAAAACTATGACTTGATACCTTGAATCCGATGCAAAAACTCCACCAAAGAGCTATTATAGCTCTGATACCAATCGAAAGGTCTGGTCACTAAGGATCTTCAAGAGTCGGAATCAACACAAAATTATGATTAGGGTGGAATCTGAATCAAGTTTGGAATAAAATATTAAGGGGACGAGACAAAGGACACAAGAGATCACTCAAATATATTATGTATTACTAATAAACGATTACTGCTTCTGTTTACAAATGTTTGTCAACATGTCAACCCTAACACAATCGGCTAACACAACTATATATGCTAAGCTAGTACACACAAACAAGTATTCGTGCATATACTTGGGTACACACCTGAATACTCCAAGTATTCGCTTGGGTGTATTCATGCGAATACCAAGTATTCGCAAACATACAGTTTGATCAAAAACAACTTTGTAATCTTTTAATGCAGCAGTCTATTTGATTAGTCCTTACAAATCTTTCTATCACTTCCCACGTCTCCCCAAAAGAATTAGACCATAATGATTTCTAAAGATTTTTTTTAACTGAACCTGCATCCTGAAAATAAACATGTAGTAAATACTAACGAAACCCAGAAAGGAAGAAAGAAGCATCCTGAAAATAAACATTAGATGTCTCATTTCTTACCCCGCCAAAGCTTACTATTGTTTTCCCAGGCTCAGAAAGTCCCCATGAATCCCTAGTAATTCGATACACAAGATACGCTACATATGTTGTCTTTCGGGACAGCATCACACTTGCTATTTGGCCGTGAATATCAAGCCACCATACGTTTCTAAGTATGCCTACCTCCGCAAACCTACACCAATTAATGGTTACAAATGTATATAGTTTTGGTAAGCATAAAATCTAGGAGGGAGGGAGGGAGACCTTGATCCGGTTGCATGTCCCCATTCCCAGTAACGAGTGTCATTACCCCAGGCAATTGATAAGTCCCTTACTCCCAACATATAACACTTCCCCCACTCTCTATATCTAGCTTGAAACCCTGTCCATGCAAAATCATACGGGACGGCTCAACATACTTTAAGGCTTAAAGCCAACTTTAAAATTGAGGTCTTTTTATAAAAGTTTTCTACATATGCAAATTTCTAAAATGTAATTTTATAGAGTGTCAAAACGTATAATATTAACATTTAAGCCGAATGTTATTACAGTAACCCAATAAATAAACCTTAAATCATTTTGTTAGTGTTCTCATTTCTCTAAAAACAAAAAAATTGGTGGATTATCACATATTTTCATCTTAGAGTAATTTTTCTAACTTTTTGGGGTCTTTAAAATTTGGGGGCATAAAACGGTTGTTTTACTTGCTTATGCCGTAGAAATGCCCATGAGATCATATCCTACATTATCAATTCAATCTAGAAACTCACCAAAAGCAAATAGGGATATACAACGGTTCGGTTTATACGTTTTATATTTTTAAGCCTATTCGTTAACCAAACCGTATTGGGAATTTGTCTAACCAAACCGAATTCAAAAAATGTATAAACCGAATTCAACATATATAGTTATCACTTGTTTGGTCGTTTAACTGAATTAAAAAAAATATATATCCGTTAACCAAACCAAAAATTGAATTCATAATTCCGATAGCAAACCGAAATCACAATTCTCTTTAGTTTTTTTTAGTTACAGATACAGTTCGATTTTCAAACTTTTTTTTTCGGTTTTCAAATTTTTTTCACATCCCTAAAAGCAATTGAATCAAGGAACTGTCTATCTGTGTTGTTTGGTCAATGTTTTTTTTTCTCAACACAAACATGTAAGACACGATTTAATATGTGGCTCTTATAATCATTTATCTAATTATTAAATAATCAAATATAATTATTTATTTATTTATTAACCTATGGCTAGTAATTAGTTGATGGGACTAATTACTATTAATAGGTTTCTTTTTGGGTGTACATATAAATAAAGAGTTAATTAGAGGTAATTACTATTAATAGGTTTTTCATTATATAGTTACAAGAACTGATCAACAAAACATTAATAGATCCTAAAAGAAACCAGGATTAATCCAATTGATCTAGGCTACAATTCTAATTCACATTATAAGATAACGATTAAGGAAGTGAAGGTTGATTGATTTACCAAATAACCGCGACCGAGGAGGATGTATGACTCCGACAATCGGTGGTATAGTTGCTTTTTAGAGTCAAAAACAACAGGAGAAACTGCCCTCGCGATTACTTCACGGTGATCCGGCGGCAGAAACCGGTCCCAGACGGCGTCAGAATCTGCGGCTAAATTGAATTCTTTGGAGATGGAGGCAGCCCTGCAGGCATCGCGAGGTGAAGTATTTGATAATATATCGGACACGCAGCCTTCCGACAGCACCGAGATTGTAGGCGCATTGTTCGATTCGGCCATTTCTCCCTTCTTGCTTAGGCTTCCTTCAATAGAAATAAATAATAGCCAATTTATATAAGAGATGGTATTGATCAAACTTCCAAGTCAACGTCAACGGTATCATTTGATCTTAGTTTCTTCTCTCCTCCCACTTTGCTTCCTCTCTAAGCCTCCTGCCATGTCTTTTTTTCTTACTTTCTAATGCAATGTTTTTAAAACCGGATTTGGCAACAAATCGGTCGTCCTACAGACCTGACGAACCAGATTTAAAATGCAGGTTACAAAATAAATAATGTAAAGCTTTTAATCATGCAAAAATCTGGTGGACATTATTTTTAATATAAAAATACATAAAAACTAATTAATAAATAACAATTATACAAATAAGATTAAAAGAGAAGGCTTTGAATAGTTTTAGCCTAGGATCATACTTAGAACATCCCAACAGAAGTAATAAATACAAACCATGGTTCAAACACAGAAATCAAAGATAAAGATTCAATCTTGGAATCGAAAACGCTTAAATAAACGAACCCGGTGTCCAAAGTCTTCAACTTTTCATTTCAATTGCCTCCTCTAGTCTCAAAATCTCCTTCAAATCTTCTCTGGATGGCAAAAATACGAACTCCCTTGATAATGGGATTACAAATCTATTAAGATTAAAACTAGGGTTTTTTCTCGGAACTTGAGGCCCTCGCGTACCGCGAGAAATGGGTAACGGTTCCTCGCGTACCGCGAGGAACAAAATAGTCGCAGTCGGATTTTCACATCTTCGCGTACCGCGAAGATATCTTTTGGGCTTCTCGCGTACCGCGAAAGGCATAATTTCACCATTTTTAACTTTTGAACTCCCGACTTCATTCTCGTGCTCGGTTTCTTCCGATTTTCACTTGTAATCATCACGAGCACCTGAGAACATAACAAAGACTCAATTGTATAAAAAAACGACTCAAAACAAATATAAAACTAATTAAAATGACTTGAAACATGGCGGAAATACATTTGTGCTTTGCAACACATCAAACATCCCAACACTTAACCATTTTTCGTCCTCGAAAAAGTCTGCAATGGAATCATAACTGAGATCTAACTTTATAAACATCAATTACCAATTAGTTAAACATACTCACGTGTTAAAAAAACAATAATTAGTATTTCTGTCTGATTAAACCCAAGCACCAACTATCTAGCCCCCATGATGTGTTCTAATTCCATTTTATACAACAATCAATCGACCTATGTGACTCACACTTAGAAGCTACAACTCTACCTAATCCCGTCTGATCGATGTCGTTCAGTCAATCAAAAACAATGCTTAAACACCTTAACTAGTAAGGGTAAGTAGAGTATCGTATCCACGAGGAGTATGTGGAAAGTGTCACTTTGTTACAATGATTCAAAGACAGAAAACAATAAACTGATTTGGATTTAAGTTTAAAACAATAATGAGAAAGGTAATGCTCTCCGGGGTTCGGGTATGCAAACACAAGTTCATCCAAGACAATTAGCAAGCGATTACATAGATATAATCATACGGTCCAATTGAATTCAGTGATAATATGAGAACCCGTTGTAAATAAAACTTATTCTCATACAACCATCAATGATAAACCAACTATAATCTAACCCCCAAATTGTCTCCAATGTAAAGAAACCCGAGACTATTAAGACTTGAACAACAATTCGAAATCAATCAATGAAGTTTAAAGTATTCAATCAATAAATGAAATGATGTGGCTTAACATGCCAATCAAGATTACAAACTAAGCTAATCATACAAGGATTCACAAGTGTTCACAAAACTCTAGACCCAAAGAGGACTACAATGGATTTAGCTACTCATATCCATAACAACAATCAAATCTAATGTATTAGAACTTACAAGCATGAAATATCAAGAACAATCGGTCCAACTATGGTAGAAATCGCCTTCTTGGAGCTTTGGGACGGTTGGAATTGATGGAAGTCGGAATGGGGGCTGATAGAGGTGAAAGACTGATTTAGGTTAATTCTTCCCGTAAAAGTGTTTTCTCGCGTACCGCGAGGGACAAATTAACTGGGGCGCCTCTAGACTTCTTCGCGTACCGCGAAAGTCATGGACAAGTCCTTCGCGTACCGCGAAGGACAAAACTGTCGGGCAACCTTCTCTGATTCCTCGCGTACCGCGAGAGATTCCTCCAAGGTCTTCGCGTACCGCGAGAGACCTAATTTCCAAGAAACTTGACTTTTTGATCCTCGTGCTTCGTGTTTGACTGCTTCGCTTTCGTTTCTCGCTCTTTTGGCATATAAAACCTGGGAGGTAGACGCAACCACAAACACACATAAAACCGAACAACTATGTAACTCAAAACAACTAAAACGCACACGCAACGGGATATAAACCCGGGTTATTAAACCCTACATCACCGTCTCAAGGGCATGTTTAGGTATGGGTTAAACCATATAGATTTGCCCACCACGTTAAACTAAGATTCACAGATTTTTAGAAATCAATGGATTATGGAATGAATGGATGGAACTGAGCGTTAATTAAAGCATAAGAACTTTCTTCTAGAGGCGTCTCAACCAAGTCACTATCCCGAAAGCTAACACATAGACTAGATTCTAAAAATTTAAGCACATAAATCTCACTTAGGAGTGTATTCTCCAAGTCGCCATCCCAGAGGGAAACACATAAGCAAGACTCAGTTTTCAAATTAATTAAGCTCGTAGTTATGGAAATTATGGATTTATGGAATGGGCGCCACCGAAACTCGGATTTATTCTCAAAAAAAGAGATTGGTGTGCCATGAAAATTTTCAAAAACCTCTAAATTTTAACTTAACGTGGTACATATCACCCTATATTGACAGTTTCAGTATTACCATTACCTTAAGATGAGTACCCACAAGATATCATGAAATTATCACGTGATTAATCCTAAGTAACACTCACAGGCTATTTAAGCTATTAAAGTCGGCTGGGTCTACCAAAACATCACTAATTAGACGCGTTTCTATTATTTATTCATTTAAACAAACAAGCAGATCCAGCTGTACTATCATTTTCCATTTATTATGCAAAAACTTATACATTCAAAGGACATTTTTCTTAAAATTTTTCAAATTTTTTTGTATTTTTGGATTTTTATAAAAAAACACAAACTTGACCAACTAAACACTCACATCCTCACACTTGAAAGACACATTGTCCTCAATGTGAAGCAAGACACAACGAAAATAAAAATGCAAAAAATAAAAACACGAAGCGACTTAGCGGGATATGATATGCATTCAGTGAATGTACATCTTCATTCTTCCTCGTGTGCACCGTATAGCATTTTGGTCACGGTTGCACACACTGCTGGGTTGCCTTTACAAAGTGATAGAAGCATTCGTCCCGTCAGAATGGTGATTGAGTACGGACATGACAAGGAATACTTGCAAAATAAACCTCATAACAAACCTACAGCATTAAACTAACACAAATAAAAGACTCAAACTGACTCAAACAACTTTAGATAGAAAGCGAGGATACGTACTCGATGGGTGGAAAACACATAGACATGAATGCCACGGCAAGGTGAATCATCGGTCACGAACTGGTTTATAAGTTTACCATGGTCATGGTGAGTGAATAAAGGATATGATATGGATGATGGATGGAGGATGAGAGATGATGATGTGGAGGATGAAAGATAATGTGGATGGTGGAAAATGGGTGATGATATGATGGTATGTCGGTTCACGGTGGTGGGTACGGGTGACCATGGGAAAACAAAGGAAGAAAAACAACTCCAGGCTGGCATCGCGTACCGCGAAGAATAAGAGAAGACTCCTCACGTACCGCGAGGAGTTGAAACTCATTCCGGCCGAGATGTTTGTCTCTCGCGCACCGCGAGAGACTTGGACTTAGGCTTCGCGTACCGCGAGGAGTTGTCCATCACAGAAAGTTTAGAAAATTTCATTTTTTATACTTAGAAAAATTTTGATCCTTTAAAATTTTTGTTCACTCATTTTATCCAAAACTCGTTCTAATGATAAAAACCAATGCAAAACATACCTGGAATGTCGTTCCCAACGATTTTCCTCACCGAATCAAGCGCGAATCCCTGCAAGACACGACACACACAAAACACAAAACCGAAAAACACAGAAAATGACACTGACACGGACCACGTAAGCATACAAACTCTACATCCCGAGTACCTGCCCAAGACTCAAACAAGCCTATCAGGAGGCTTCTCCTTGATCCTGACCGGCACCGCCTTCATTTTACGTGATCTACCGGCTCTCCATAACTTCAACAAACTCCTACTCCTCACAAACATTGAACTCATATGACATTTTGGACAAAGATCCTTCCACCACAGCTTAAATCTACTCGGTCCGAAAATAATATGACACATATAACCTAGCAAGTTATCACCCTTAAATATCCCCACACTTGGGGTTTTCACACTCCCTAAGTCAAATAGATCTACCATAGAACGGGTTCTCTTACGGGGTGGCCTAGACCTAGGGGCACTAGAGCTAGGGGACGGATCAACAGCTCTCTCCTTAAAACAAAGAATAGGCAGAGGTTCAGGAATTGGATTTTCAATGGGAATGACCTCTAAACATCCACCTGGATCTCCGGGATCCTCAGTACTCTCTTCTAACATCCCCACACTTGGGGGTTTTCCTATGATCTCATCAAATTCTGCCATCATCTCCAGCAGATCATCAGGCACCTCATCGTCATATTCGTCCACTTCATCCAGCAACTTCTCCAACTCTACCGCCCAATAAGATGGTTCTTCTAAATTAGGGGCGGGTTCATCTACTCCTAACAGTGGATCAGAGGCCTGATGATAGTCCATGAAGGCATCAAGCATGCACACGGAGTGGCTATGCCCGCCAACAACCTCCACAGACCTTGTGGCATAAAAAATAACTGACTCATCCCCCACACGAAGTGTGAGTTTCCTATCAAAGACGTCAATCACTGCCTTGGCGGTGCATAAGAATGGACGCCCTAAGACGAGTGAGACTCCGTCATCCACCTCCATGTCTAGAATGACGAAATCCACGGGGAAGAAAAATTTACCTACTTTCACTAACAGATTCTCTATAATTTCTCGTGGATATTTGACTGAGCGGTCAGCTAAGGAAATGCTCATGCGCGTTGGCTATGGTTCGCCTAGGTCTAGCTGCTTATATAAGGAATAAGGCATCAGATTGATGCTAGCACCCAGATCGGCCAACGCGTGGTACACAGGCAAACTGCAAAGGTGACATGGGATCGTGAAATGACCTGAATCTCCCAATTTCTCTAGCAGCTTGTTCTGCACCACTGCAGAACATTGCTCACTAAGTGAGACTTTCGAGACCTCCTCTAGCTTCTTCTTGTTGGAAAGAAGATCTTTAAGGAACTTGCCATAATTTGGCATGCGCTGGAGTGTCTCTATCAGTGGGAGATTGACCTTTAATTGTTTAAACAAATCAAGGAAGTGACTGTGTTCCCGAGCTTGCTTAAATGGCAGCAAACGTGGTGTGTAGGGAATGATATGTTAATAATTACACATGTAAATAATGCATATTTCCCCTCATTTTGATTGTTTTTGGTTGCAAACCCTTTGGTTTAGACACTTATTTGTGTTTAATTTGAATATTGCAGCTCTCGGTGGAAACTTGGTGATTTTTGATGAAAAACTCAAGAATTGAAAAAATTCTCAAAAAATGAAAATTTCTGACATGGCCATGTCAGATTCTGACATGGCCATGTGAGCCAATGTTGCTGAGAACACTTTAAGATGTGTTGATCAGATGGTCCACATGGGCATGTCACTTTCGTAGATGGCCATGTGCAGACGCAGATTTACTTTTTAACCCCAATTCTCCCTCATTTGAAGGGGATTCCATTTTTGACTAAGTACCCTATTTCTCTCAAATGCTTTAGGCGATTTTGAGTTGGATATGGGAGATTGAAGGCCAAGATTGAAGATACAACACATTCAAGGAAGATTTAACCTCCTATAAACAACCTCTTCTCGTTTTCTTGGTTTGATTACTAGATCTATTATGTTTTCATCCATTTTCTTGAGTTTGGTTGTGTTTTTTGCAAGCCCCATGGGCTAAAGTTGTATTATCACTTGGATTAGATGAAACTTAGCATGCTTTAACAACTTGTACACAACTCTTGGTGTGATTATGTCAATGTCATGATGAAACTTGATTGTTCTTCAATGAATGTGTGTATTTACTCTAATTTGATGATTTAGTTAACCTTGTGAGTGTTATGACCATATTATGTTGAAAAACCATATGTGTTGCAACATTCATTCACAGATTTGCATACCTTGTATGTTTTTTTGTGGCTTTTGACTAGGAATGGTGAATGACGGTTAGTAAGGTTGGATAAATGTGCATATGTATGCTTATGTTTGAGAAAACCATGGTGTATGTTATGAAATGTTCATGTCATTGGTTATGAATTTCTTTGGTTTATTAGCGTGAACTTATTGGTTTTGTAATCGTGATATGATGTTCATGAGTTGAAGATTGGTTATAGCTTTGTTTACTTTACGCATTTTGAGTTGGTTACCATGTGTTTATCGTGCTAACTTTCCAAATATTTGAGGAATTTGATAACCCTGACGAGAGTCTTGTTCATCTTAAATCTTGACATAATGTATCATTGGTTCTTCATTGCATAACTTTAGGTGGCTATTGTGTGTTTATCGTTCTAGCTTTCCGAAGAGTTATATGATTAGATAGCCTTGACGGGAGTCTAGTCTACCTCCATGTACCATGTGTAGAAAATGATCTCACCATGAGTTTGTGCTTGTTTTTATTGTGTTGCTAAGCCGATTCAAAGTCCAAGTGATATCTTCCCTTGATTGTTTATCTTCATCTTTACCTTCATTCTTTGATTAGTTAAATTGTTAGCTATTTTAGTTTAAAAATACAAAAAATATCAAATCTTCTACTTTGATTGGCTAGACAGTGACAAAGGTTTATTATCGCGAGCTATCGTGTCCACGGGTCGATACTCGGTTTTTACCTAAAATTGTACTACTTATACGATAGGTGCACTTGCCTATTGTGTGTGTAGTTAGTCCTAAGGTTGTAGGTCCCCGAGTGTCTCAGATCGTTACGTGTGGGTGTGTGACTAGTCGGACCAGGTGCGGAATGCCCGTGACTAGGTGGAGAATCAAGCAATATAAAGTAAACCGACAACGAAATCACTTTCAAACTCCGTCTATTATAAACTTGAAGGTTACAGAGAGAATACTACTGAGTGCAAATGTCTGCGTACATAAATTCTGTCAACCTATTCTATTTATACTAGACCTGATCTCTTCGCACTTTACAAGTGCGCAGGGCAAATTGTTCATGCGTACTTAGAAAGTACGCAGAGTATTCTTGCGTACTTGCTAAGTACGCAGGAAGTAATTCCTGTGCACATGCTAAGGGCGCAAAACACTTAGAGAAATTAGACAACAATAACATGCATTTGTAATTACAACTCAATAACTAATACATACAGACACTAACATACAAAGACTAATACATACAAGACAAGTACAAAAGCTAAGAAACTATCTAGAGTGTCTGTCACACAAAAGTGATTCAACAAACTCCCCCTTGACAACAGCTCTGCATTGTCTTCAGTCTTCACTGCTCCCCAGCTTTAGCTTCCATCTTCTTCTTGTAGTCAAGGCAGAACTTGATCACCTTGTCGTATTTAGAAGCAAGGAACTTTGTCCACTCGTCCGTGTACATGCAGTACTTGTCAGCTAGCGCCTCCAAATCTTTCACAGAGAAGTTTATGAAGCAGATTTCATCAAACACTTTGATCAGTTCCCTTGGCAATAAGCTTCCACTATCGGACCACACCTTTCCAATCACCACTTCCTCGCCCGATTTAGGATCTATGTACCAGTACCATATGTTACTAAGGATAACCTGAGATAACTTGCTCAGGGGAATCTTGGTTTCACTCAGCACTGGCTTGTATACCGGTTTCTTTAATCTTCTATTAGTCACAGGATGTCTAGCGTTCTTGTCCCTGACTCGCTTGGGCACTCGAGGCTTAAACATTTCGAATTTCCCAGATCTTACCTCTCGTGTAGAACCTGCCACAAACCCATCGCTATTGCGTGATTTAAGTGACCCAGCAGCTCTCGGTTTACTAGGTTCACGAGGTCGTATCTTGGCAAGGTGTTGAAAGATTCACCGGTTGGTTTCAAGTATTGAACCCCCCCAGCTCGCTCGATTGCAAACAACTTCTTATCCTCCTCGAACTTCACAGCTAATATCATCCTTGTCGCTCCGTGTTTGTCTATGATTGAAGTCTTTTTCCAGACAGGAGCCGGATCCTTCGATGAACTTGCAGGCATATGTTTGTCTTTCTATGCCTCTGGATCCACAGGTGTAGGGTCGGCAGGGGAGGCTTCAGTCGACGCCTCAACAGTACTAGCAGTCTCGACTGATCCTGTGTCAATATGAGATTCAAAGGATGGAACTTCGAAGATCTCTCCATATTCAAACTCATACTCTCCTTCCCCGTCGCCCTTGGGAACTTCGATTACCACATCATCTTCTTCCTCATCCCAGTCGTCACCAGAGTCGATCTCTCCCTCTTCCAGATTGCAGAGAGCCTCGATCTGTGCTTCTTTGGAATAGTCTAGCTCTAAGAATAAGATCACATCATCCGACACGTCGTCAGATAGATCTTTCAGAACGTCAGCCACCGACTTTCCTTTATTGACACCTGAAGCATCACCTCCACCTTCACTCTGAGTGGACTCCCCCTCAGCCATAGGCACGGAAGAAATGGGAACAATCGCCCAAGACGACGATTGCTGCTCACTTCCGCTCGATCCGGCTTCAGGATCCTTGTCCTGATCATCACCCTTAGTTAGATCAACTAAGTGACAAGCCTCTTCACTGCTAGGCTTAGGTGGTTGCTTCTCCAACAGCTCCTTCAAATTCTCCCCCTGAGCAGTAAGCGTCTTGGCCATATCACAGACCAATTTCACCATAGTGTCATGCTCTAACCGCTTCTTGTCATCAGCCGCCCGCTGTTTCTTCAACGTGGCTACTTCATCAATCAAAGAGTTTATCTGGCCTTGTTGCTTGTCAGATTCTTCTCTTTATTTCCGTACCGTTTCAAGAAGACTCGCGACTTGAGTTTCTAGGGTAGTGATCCGTGTATCACGAGGATCAAGTCCCCTGGAAGACGATGCTTCAGCTTGATGAGTTGGGAAGGTGAAGATTTCATCGAAATCAAATCCATGAGTAAAATCTAACTCATGAAATGGTTCACTGATGTGTTGAAGAGTGGTTGTGGGGATTGAGGTAGGGATGGTGGTTGATTGGATGGTGGTAGGGGTGATGGTGACAGACTCGGTTAGAATAGGAGTTGTCACCGTCATTTGGACAGATTGCACAGGGAGGGACACTATCACAGGAACCTCCTCTGTGATAGCCACAACAGGTGTTACACGTGGCTTCCTCCACTGTCGCCAGTAAAGTTGTTGAGAAGGTGAGGTAGAAGTGGAATCAGTACTCGCAGCCGTTACATGTGCTTGCCTCTAAGCACTGACTTCTACCTCACGAAGGATAGCTTGTTGCGGCCTATCCCCCGTTGCTTATTTATACTTTCTCTTCTACGTCTCTGTATAGCAGCGTCCGAATCAGAATCGGGCTCGTATTCACTGCTAGTCTCTTGTCGCTTTCTCTTGGAAGATGACTCGGGAAGGGTCACCTTCGTCAATCTTCTTGGGTGTGTCTGGGACGGTGCATCATCAGAATCAGAGGAATCTGACTCGGTCGATTCAGAGTCGGAATCTTCAGCACCTCCAACTTCCTGTTCTTCATCTCCTTCTTCTTCAGACATTTCATCTTCAGATTCAACTTCCTCTTCTTCTTGTTGTTCATCATTGTGTTAACTGAGTTCAGGCTCAGACTCGGCACTATACCATCTGAAGTCAGCAGGGGCCATATATGCTTCATTGATCAGGTGGCCAAAGAGTGGAGTATGCTCAGGGGTAGGTTCTACACTGCCTGGCGTTAAGAACTCTGAGAAGACTCTCTTTGCCACCCGTTTGACTTGAAGTCTCTCTCCAATTGCTGGTAGATTAGGTACAACATCATTAACCAACAGCTGCATGAACCGAGGGTATAATAGAAATC
Source organism: Smallanthus sonchifolius (assembly GCA_023525975.1). Taxonomy (NCBI): domain Eukaryota; kingdom Viridiplantae; phylum Streptophyta; class Magnoliopsida; order Asterales; family Asteraceae; genus Smallanthus; species Smallanthus sonchifolius. The sequence goes on along the minus strand of CM042042.1, from coordinate 39,865,740 downwards.
TAAACCTATCAGCAGCATTGATCTGATCGGTGATAGACTTGTAGATATATTTTGAAAAGTTATAACCCTTGTTAAAAGAGAGGGCAACCATTGCAGCTGCCAAGTCATGCCCCATGGCATCCTTTCCCGCCTTTCTAGTAGACAGGCACATGATCATGACGTGCGCGAAGTAACACCACTGATCAAGTACCCACATCCTCTTGTACGAGGAGTAGTCCATGGTACCGACATACCCTATCCTTTGTCTCCAACATCCATCAACGAAGTAGTCAGGGTAACTCACCGGATCAGTTGATAAGTCCCTAAACTGTAGCACGCGTCTGATGGTGTCTTCAAAAATAGCAATATCATGACCTGCTACAGTAGCCCTAATGACGTTTGGGGTTACTATACAATCATGATCAGCAGATTCCCAGAATTGCTCCAGATACGGTCTTGAGACAATAGGATCAGCAGAGATGGCATAGCTGATCTTCGATCGATTCAGGAAGTTGACGATCTCCCTTCATTGAAGTGCAGCCCCCTTCCACTCGGGCTGTGTTAGAGCCAGTAGATTGAATTCGCTGGTAAATGCACAAGCCATCACTACAAAAACAAACAATAAACACAATAAGAACAAGAAGCATCATTGGAAATGAATCAAACATGACTTGATATAGCAACTACACAATGAACTGAATTTCAGACATAGAAATTTTTCACAAGTGTCCTTCCTGCGTACGCAGGGGTTAGTTCTTGCGTACTTAGCAAGTACGCATGAATTACTTCATGCGTACTTGTTAAGTGCGCAGGAACTTTCACTTAGCCAAATTTCAAATTTCAAAATTCAATTGATGTGAGGCATTGCTGTGGATTAGGGTCACCATAAGGTCGAGATACATGATTAGGACCTATAGAACCATATCAACAACAAGGTGTTGCTAAAATCGTCAATTTTGACCTAGCCTTGGTCCGACGGTAGTATACAGTCAAACAAGGGGTCAAAAGCAAAATCAAACCCTGATACAGATAATTTAGGAGTCAATAAGCTTTGATTAGTATCTAATAACAAGTTTTAGGTCTAAATTTTCATCTAGAACAACCAAAATCATTTAAAGTTTCACTATCAAGAACTTAAAGAATCTATCAATAAGCGGAGATGTAATGGGTGGAATGGACTGAGATTCTCACCAAAGATTAGTAAGGTGAAGATGAAACAAAGATTGGGATGAAAAAACGATTAGGAACACACGAAAATCTTGAGTGAAAAAAGCAGGAGGTATTCAACAGTGTGAAACGTTTGAAATGAGATGAAACCCAAGAAAAATTCTGTGATGGAGAATTTAAATATGTTTAGTTTTGGAATGTTTCACCGGGTTGTTTGTGATGGACATGGTGGCATTGTTGTCAATGAACAGTGGAGTTCCAGTGAAGTTTAAGCCATAGTCTCTCAATTGCTGCTGAATCCACAATATTTGAGAACAACCGCTAGCTACAGCAATGTACTCTGCTTCACATGCTAAGACAGAAACCATTGACTGCTTCTTACACTGCCAGGAAACCGGTCTGTCTCCCAAGAATTGACATCCACCGGAAGTTGACTTTCTATCAAGGTTACAACCTCCATAGTCTGAATCAGTATAGGCTTTGAAGTCAAATGACTGCTGCTTTGAGTACCAAAGACCCAATTGAGGTTTCCTTTTCAAGTATCTGAAAATCCTCTTGACAACTATCATATGAGACTCCTTCGGTTGTGACTAAAACCTTGAGCACAAGCATACAACAAACATTATGTCAGGCTTTGAAGCTATGAGATACATAAGAGATTCGATCATCCCACGGTACAATTTGCAGTCCACATCCTTTCCATCTTTGAGTGTATTATGGGCGGTGAGACTGAGAGGTAATCCGTTCATTAGGGTACTTGATCATAGTTGGAAATACCTGAGAAGTGATCCAACAATCTGGTGAGTTTAGTACACTTTAGGTAGCTTAGTTGGTGACACCCTGAGAGTGATTAGGGATCCACTAAGTTGTCTTTGGCAGTTATCCTTAGAAACTCAGATCCATCATAGTTTCCAGAACCAGTAGAAGTTGTGCTTTGTAAGTAGGATTCCAACCTAGGTAGTGTTGTTCCCATTCTTGATTTCACCTTAGTCTTTGTCTTGATAGTTTGAGTAGACCTTAGTTTATTGCATTCTTTAGTGATAATCAGTAGTATAGTAAACCCCCCAACCAATCATCTTTAGTCCGACTTATAGTCTAGTTTTGTTATTCGTAGTGTCTCTAGGGTTCGATAATCCGGTTTACCATTAAGTTGTGCTACACTTGATAGGTTCACTTGACTGTCAGTGCGGTTTAGTTCATAGGTTTTCCATTTATTACTTATGAGTCAAGGTTATGTTTTATTAGTTATTTTTATAGACCGTCTGGACGTTATCAGGTAACGATAAAAAACTCGATTTTGAATACAACTCCGTTTAAAAAAAATATATCGGAACGTTGACAAAAAAAAGTAAAAACAGCCGCGACATCCGTATTTTGGAAAAAGATAACATTTATTAAAACAAAACAAAATTAATAGAAAATAAAATGGACTAAAATAGTAATTATAGATATTATAAGGGTTAAAAAAAATTAGGTGTCAAAAAGTGAATGGACGTGCAATTGTTCAATGCGCTTCTCTTTTAATCTTATTTGTAATGGACTAAAAGAGTAATTATATATATTATAAGGGTTAAAAATTAAAAAAAATTTATGTAAAAAAAATTAGTTGTCAAAAAATGAATGGACGTGCAACTATTCAAAGCGCTTCTCTTTTAATATTATTTATATAATTGTTATTTATTAATTAGTTTTTATGTATTTTTATATTAAAAATAATGTCCACCAGATTTTTGCATGATTAAAAGCTTAACATTATTTATTTTGTAACCTGCATTTTAAATCTGGTTCGTGAGGTCTGTAAGACGACCGATTTGTTGTCTAATCCGGTTTTAAAAACATTGCATTAGAAAGTAAGAAAAAAAGACACGGCAGGAGGCTTAGAGAGGAAGCAAAGTGGGAGGAGAGAAGAAACTAAGATCAAATGATACCGTTGACGTTGACTTGGAAGTTTGATCAATACCATCTCTTATATAAATTGGCTATTATTTATTTCTATTGAAGGAAGCCTAAGCAAGAAGGGAGAAATGGCCGAATCGAACAATGCGCCTACAATCTCGGTGCTGTCGGAAGGCTGCGTGTCCGATATATTATCAAACACTTCACCTCGCGATGCCTGCAGGGCTGCCTCCATCTCCAAAGGATTCAATTTAGCCGCAGATTCTGACGCCGTCTGGGACCGGTTTCTGCCGCCGGATCACCGTGAAGTAATCGCGAGGGCAGTTTCTCCTGTTGTTTTTGACTCTAAAAAGCAACTATACCACCGATTGTCGGAGTCATACATCCTCCTCGATCGCGGTTATTTGGTAAATCAATCAACCTTCACTTCCTTAATCGTTATCTTATGATGTGAATTAGAATTGTAGCCTAGATCAATTAGATTAATCCTGGTTTCTTTTAGGATCTATTAATGTTTTGTTGATCATTTCTTGTAATTATATGATGGAAAACAATAATATAAACATAACTACTAAGTTCACCGATGATAGGAAAGACGTCATGATCTCTGATCTGGATCGGGTACCCGTTTAGGGTGTACGATTAGGATGGCTAAGATGAGTTCTTTGAGAACTCACGGTTTATGAGAGAGACGGACGAAATCTTGTTAGTGGTGATAGAATGATGATTAGTCTATTACCTCTAATTAACTCTTTATTTATATGTACACCCAACTAGAAACATATTAATAGTAATTAGACCCATAAACTAATTACTAGTCATAGGTTAATAAATAAATAAATAATTATATTTGATTATTTAATAATTAGATAAATGATTATAAGAACCACATATTAAATCGTGTCTTACATGTTTTTGTTGAGAAAAAAAAACATTGACCAAACAACACAGATAGACAGTTCCTTGATTCAATTGCTTTTAGGGATGTGAAAAAGATCTGAAAACCGAAAAAAAAAGTTTGAAAATCGAACTGTATCTGTAACTGAAAAAAACTAAAGAGAATTGTGATTTCGGTTTGCTCCTAACCGTATCGGAATTATGAATTCAGTTTTTGGTTTGGTTAACGGATATACATGTTTTTTAATTCAGTTAAACGACCAAACAAGTGATAACTATATATGTTGAATTCGGTTTATACATTTTTTGAATTCGGTTTGGTTAGACAAATTCCCAATACGGTTTGGTTAACGAATAGGCTTAAAAATATAAAACGTATAAACCGAATCGTTGTATACCCCTATTTGCTTTTGGTGAGTTTCTGGATTGAATTGATAATGTAGGATATGATCTCATGGGCATTTCTACGGCATAAGCAAGTAAAACAACCGTTTTATGCCCTCAAATTTTTAAGACCCCAAAAAGTTAGAAAAATTACTTCTAAGATGAAAATATGTGATAATCCACCAATTTTTGTATTTTTAGAGAAATGAGAACACTAACAAAATGATTTAAGGTTTATTTATTGTGTTACTGTATTAACATTCGGCTTAAATGTTAATATTATACATTTTGACACTCTATAAAATTACATTTTAGAAATTTGCATATGTAAAAAACTTTTATAAAAAGACCTCAATTTTAAAGTTGGCGTTAAGCCTTAAAGTATGTTGAGCCGTCCCGTACGATTTTACATGGACAGGGTTTCAAGCTAGATATAGAGAGTGGGGGAAAGTGTTATATGTTGGGAGCAAGGGACTTATCAATTGCCTGGGGTAATGACACTCGTTACTGGGAATGGGGACATGCAACCGGATCAAGGTCTCCCTCCCTCCCTCCTAGATTTTATGCTTACCAAAATTATATACATTTGTAACCATTAATTGGTGTAGGTTTGCGGAGGTAGGCATACTTAGAAACGTATGGTGGCTTGATATTCACGGCCAAATAGCAAGTGTGATGCTGTCCCGAAAGACAACATATGTAGCGTATCTTGTGTATCGAATTACTAGGGATTCATGGGGACTTTCTGAGCCTGGGAAAACAATAGTAAGCTTTGGCGGGGTAAGAAATGAGACATCTAATGTTTGTCTTCAACAACCACAACCGAGGAACGATGGATGGATGGAGATTGAATTGGGTGAATTCTACTGCGATGATGGAGATGAAGGTGAAGTTGAGATGGTGTTTCAGGAGCATCACAGGTATAAAGGGGGTCTTATTGTGGAAGGCATAGAGCTTCGGCCTAAATAGTTGTTTTTTTTTTCTTTCTAATAAATGGTTGTGGAAAAAAGACTTGTTGCGAATATAATATGAGTTGGTAAATTGTCGACAATTAAGTTTGGACTTTCATTTTATGTGATATTAAGTGTTGTATTTTTATTAAAAGTATTGTAAGTTTTTTTTTGGATATTGTAAGGTTCTTAATTGTTTTTATTTGGTTTCACGCTTGAAAATAAACTTTTATAAGGCAAGTTTATATGGTGTTGGGGTAAAGGCTCATGAAGTAGATACATATGCTCTTATCTCAGGGTGTTGTCAGGGTAAGTTTCCTTTCGTTTACTTGGGAATTCCGGTTAGGTCAAATAGGACTAGATTGCAAGGCTTATCATTGACAGAGTCCATAAAAAGCTTTCAAAATGTTAAGCAAACATATTGTCAATCGGTGGTCGTTCGATGCTTCTTTCTTCCTTTCTGGGTTTCGTTAGTATTTACTACATGTTTATTTTCAGGATGCAGGTCCAGTTAAAAAAAATCTTTTGGAAACATTATGGTCTAAATTCTTTTGGGGAGGCGCGGGAAGTGGTAGAAAGATTTGTAAGGACTAATCAAATAGGCTGCTGCATTAAAAGATTACAAAGTTGTTTTTGATCAAACTGTATGTTTGCGAATACTTGGTATTCACATGAATACACCCAAGCGAATACGTGGAGTATTCAGGTGTGTACCCAAGTATATGCACGAATACTTGTTTCCGTGTACTAGCTTAGCATATATAGTTGTGTTAGCCGATTGTGTTAGGGTTGACATGTTGACAAGCATTTGTAAACAGAAGCAGTAATCGTTTATTAGTAATACATAATATATTTGAGTGATCTCTTGTGTCCTTTGTCTCGTCCCCTTAATATTTTATTCCAAACTTGATTCAGATTCCACCCTAATCATAATTTTGTGTTGATTCCGACTCTTGAAGATCCTTAGTGAAGAAACCCGACCTTACGATTGGTATCAGAGCTATAATAGCTCTTTGGTGTAGTTTTTGCATCGGATTCAAGGTATCAAGTCATAGTTTTTGTTGATTTTTAGACTAATACTAGAAATGTTACCCTAAGCTTCGCGACGGGAGATTGATTTTAAACGGTTGAGACGATGATATTAACGTGGCTAAATAAAGTTTTCCACTCGCTTGGTGACGCTCATATCAATCTGATAAGTGTCGTTTGTCCTTGGTGCTCGCATGAGAATCCAGTCTTCAGGAACCTCAAAACCAGGTTTAAGAATCATGCATTCAGTCTTGTCAAACATAACGGAGTACTCCTTGTCACACATCTGGGAGACACTCAACAAGTTATGCTTCAGCTGCTCGCAGTAGTTGACGTTGTCGAAGCTAACACAACCATTTGAAACCACGCCTTGACACGTGATACTACCGCCTTTCTCTCCAGCAAAGGCCATATAGCCGCCTCTAAATGGTTTCACATCTTGAAGCAGGGCCATGTTACCGGTCATGTGCGAGGAGCATCCACTATCTACATACCAACGATTAGAGATAGTACCTTTCGGATGTCCCTGCACGAGTCATAAGAAATTAATTAGATTTGGAGACCCAAGCCATAGTGGTCTTGGGTCGTTCGTCTTTCTCAAAATAAACAACCTCAATTAATTCACGGTCATGACTGTCAAAAATGGATGAATCTTTAGAAGATTTGTGACCAGGAGATTGAGAACTTCTTTTTTACATATTGTATTTATTTATTTACATATTATACGATGTATTTAATCAAAGAACATTGGACGGAATAATAATACAGTGATTCACTTCTTTTTTGGGGAATAGTAATACACTGATTTACACTTTTTTTTAATCAAGTACAAGCTTTTTTTCCTACTTATTACATCCTCATTCCATATTCCCTCTTTTAACACCATAGACCCGGATTAGGGTTTCGCTTCACCACCGACCCTCTATCTCGATCTCTCTTTCTCTCCCGATGAATTTGTTCGAAGGGTTATCCTTTGACGTCAACGTCGACTGATGGAGTGGTGATCAAGAAAGGGTAAGGATTGAAGATCTTCATTCCCTACCCTTTATCGATCACCATCAGTCGGCGTCAAAGTCTAGACTTGTGTTTCAGACGCAAAAGATGAACATGACTTTGCGTTTCGCCTTCTTCATTCTTCTGCTCATGTTCCCTTTCTTCTTGGCAACTACAACTATTAGGGTTCAAGGGTCTGTGACGTTGTCAATTCGAAGCCATTTGCTACTTTCTGTACCTGTTGCAGCCTTTCTTAGTACATTTTATGTTTGATTCAATAATGCCATACTGTTTTACATATCTAAATAACACAGTAATCGTAATCATCATCTCAAGAACAAACAGTGATAACATTTCAAGAACATGACTACATAATAACAAATTCCTAAACTCGGTTGAATGAATTTTCACTATTGGGGCATTCAAATGAAGGTACTTTATGAATCACAAGAAGTATGAGAAATTATTGAAAATGGGTATGATAAACCTTCAAGAACAACCACACTCACATGAAATAAAAAGGAAAGATAAGAAAGTGAGCTAAGAGAAAAGAAAAAGGAAAGTTAGGAAAGCTCTACTCTTTATCTATCAAGTTGTAGATAAAGTTACCTATTTCATTAAGGTGTAAAAGAAGGACGATTACAATAAAGTGACCGGTAAACAGTCAACAAGTTGCGCGCAACCCTCTTTTGAATAGCAAAACCGATCCTACTAAAAACAAAGCCTTCGGTCTTGGGGGGCGAAAAATTACTATGCAGGACCCGTTGAACCCTGTTCAGGAATTACATTGCCTCCGGAGCTAGGAAACCAAAAGTATCAAAAGCAAAAGGGATAAACATGTGTTGGTTCTCTAAACAAGCCTTCTCGTGTTTAGCAAGTTTATTTGATTCCGCCTTTAACACAGTATGACCCGTAACAACCCTATGGTCCCTGAGCCCCACAAGAGGGGACACTCCTGTAAGGTCCACACAAGCATGTTTCCCCTGCCCAACCAAGCACAAGAATATCAGCCGGCCGTAGAGTAGACCTCCCTTCAAGCGGATATGTCAGAAAGTTCACGGGGGTCTCTTTTTTAGCAGAAATTCATGCCCGCTTAGGAACATCACATAGAACATCCCTAACCAAATCATGCATGTATTTAAACCCAGGCAGCTCCTGGTAATGAACCGCATGCTCGCCAAAAGAACTTAGTCAGACTTTGCGGCAAACTTGGCAAGGCTCATCCGTCGGAAATAGAGGGATCATTAGACGATATTTGAGGATAGCCCGATACACCACAGCCGACATATGTTGACCAAGTCCTTCAATGGGGATAACTGTTAGAAAATCTTGAGCCCGAGGAGCCTGGAGACATTCAAACACCGTTTTTTGGCGGGGTGATAAATCAAACTTCACTCCCAACGATTTTACTAAATAAGGCACTCGCCAAAGCATGTTGGGCTTTAGGGGGGCAGTGTCCTTATTAGAGTAACCGCCTAGATCGAAATCAGGAAGGACATGTGCAAGCGATCTAGCGCACACCCATAATCAGAGTCTAAACAATCAATATCACAACCCTGAAGAATGTGGTCCTGTAACTCCAAGATTGTATCCTAGAGGCCACAAATGCATAAGTAGAGACATCCACAGCCGCACATAAACCCAAACCCTCAAAACGGGTTGGAAGTGATACCAAACTCCATTGAAAATCCCCCCCCCCCAAAAAAAAGCACCATCACAAACCACGAGGAGAAAACAAAATAAAAATAGTAAAAGTACAAACTCTTAGACATGAATTTGACAATATAAAAATGCAAGAATCAGAAACAATTGAAGAACTTTACGATCGAGTTCAAATCTAACTAAATCAAATAAGATTAAATGGAGAAACTATTGAAGATAAACGAGTTGTTAAAAAATGTAAAGAACTTTAACAAGAAATTTTGAACATGTTATTGCCATAGAAGAATCTAAAGATTTATATTACTTTCACTAGCTTTAAACCCGTGTATTACACGGGGTGAAGCGTTAGGATTAGATTGATAAATATCTTAATACCTCTTGTAAGTGGGTATTGTATAATATCTTAACACCTCTTCATTCCTGGTGGTATTGTAGCCAGGATTATATACTTTACCTATATTTTTATTTAGACATGTTAGAATTCATGCCTTTTGATTTGGAAGACATGTGTATTACACGGGTTGAATAATATAATGTTATATACTTAGTAATAATAAAGATTTAGAAATTATAAAACAATATTTCCAATTTAATAAAGAGAGCAAGTAATTATGTCTGAAAGTTGGGAGATATAGAACACCCTGAAGCATCTATACAAATCGTTAAGATGACACCAATATAACATGTTTGAATATTAAAGCCGACTTTTACGGTATAAAACACGAGCTCTTTTTATCTCTTTGTTCTCCACCCATTCCATTGGTTCAAGTAATATCGAAGTGGTCAAACCTGAAGTCGGAAAGTACATAACTGAAAGTTGTAGTAGTAGTAGAAACAAATATTTACCCATGGCCCATTAGTGACCTCTGGGTCAATGATCTCAAGTAAATAATTTCAAAAATTGCTAGCTCTAAAAGTAAATAATTTCAGGATTGTAGTCTTCAAAGTTGTATACCATTAAAACAACACCACGTTTGTTATTTGTATCAAGTCCATGATAAAGTACACTTAAATCTATTTCTGTAGTTAGTGACGCCAATGTCGCATTAATGTCTTCAATACTTTCACAAGTGTTTTGCCAACCATGGATTACAAAACAGAACAATTGTATGTTAATTGTCAGTAGTGGTGCAAAATTACCTATAAAGGGGTCGATTGGGTTAGGTCTGTTGGAAGAACTCTTGAATAATAGCCTCACACTTTTATGTAAACTGGAAATATTTGAAAGATGGATGCATTCAACATAAACTAAATGGCCTTAAATAGGCAAGTACATCGACGAAAGATTCAAAAGTAAACTAGAGACCAGGAATGAAAATAGGAAACAAACTCACACGATCTAAACACGTGCAAATACTACTAAACAACTTATTGACCAAGCAAAGATAACGTAAACATGACTCAGCACCACCAATGGTTTCTAACGGCTCCATGCACTTCATGCACTTTGAATTAATTTTAACACCTCCCCTTAATTCAAAGTCTTGTAACTAACAATCCCAAGCTTTGTACGAAACATATCAAATTTCTCCAGGCTTAATGCTTTTGTAAAGACATCTGCAACTTGTTCTTCAGTAGGAATTTGTTCCATCTTAACCTCTTGATTATCAACCAAACTTCTAATGTAGTGAAACTTGATAGAGATATGCTTAGTTCTGCTGTGGAATGCTTGATTCTTTGACATGAAAATGGCAGACTTATTATCACACCAAATCGTTGTAGCCTTTTCCACACTCAACCTTAATTCTGCCATCATTTTCCTTAACCACACAGCTTGACACGCACCAGCTGCAGCTGAAATGTATTCCGCTTCCGTTGTTGACAAAGCCACAACTCCTTGCTTCTTAGAACTCCAAGATACAGCTGCAGATCCAATGAAGAAAACGTTACCTGAAACACTTTTCATATCTGGAGATGATCCTGCCCAATCACTGTCCGTATAGCCCACAAGATCTATGTTGCTGCCCCTTTTGTACCATAGGCCAAAATCAACCGACCCTGCTATGTATCTTAATATTCTTTTTGCAGCCCCAAAATGCAGAACAGTTGGTGTATGCATAAAGCGTGAAACAATACCAACTGCAAAGGCTATGTCACTTCTTGTATGAGTCAAATAAATAAGACCACCAACCAAGCTTCTAAACATAAACCCATCAACAGATTTACTCCCGTCTTCTTGCAACAGCTTCTCATTTGTGTTCATGGGAGTGCATGCCGGCTTACATGACTCCATGCAAAATTTCTTTAACAGATCCAAGGCATACTTCCTTTGAGATACAAAGATTCCATCGACTCTTTGATCAACTTCTAAACCCAGAAAGTACTCTAACTGCCCAATATCGGTCATATCAAATTCTCTTACCATTGTCATTTTAAATTCTTCAATCAGAGTAGAAGATGAGCCGGTGTAGATAATATCATCTACATAGATACAAATTACCATGAAATCTCCTCCCCGTCCTTGTTTGGTGTACATGGTTGGTTCATTCATGCTTCTACAATAACCATGTGCGATTAAATAGCCATCTATTCGACTGTACCAGGCTCTTGGGGCCTGTTTCAGTCCATAGAGAGCCTTATGCAGTTTGTAGACCTTGTCCTCTTTCCCTTTTATCATGAAACCAGGCGGCTGCGCAACATAGACCTCTTCCTCCAATACACCATTCAGAAAAGCGGACTTAACATCAAATTGGTACACAACCCAGCCAGATTGAGCAGCAAGGGAAAGAATAAGCCTGATTGTTTCGAACCTTGCCACAGGAGAGAAGGTCTCTTCAAAATCGATTCCATATTCTTGAACATACCCCTTTGCAACCAACCTGGCCTTGTGTTTGGTTACTATCCCGACAGCATCTCTTTTTACCTTAAATACCCATTTGAGACCAATGGGATGTTTCCCAGTTGGTAGAGAACACAAGGACCAGGTTTTATGTTTTTCCAAGGACCCAAGTTCTTCTTTCATAGCCTTGATCCACTCCTCTTTTTCCATAGCTTGTTGAAAAGTAACCGGTTCAACCAAGGACAAGGCAAACTGACATGCCTCAGGATCCTCCATAGGGACTGTTTGATCATACAACTCACCAAGACTTTTGTACTTTGTTGGAGTTTCACTATTACTACTGCTTTCCTCAGTAACCTGAGCATTATCATTGCTAGGCTGCTGAGGAGAAGAAGCATCAGCAGCAGCTTCACCTGACCCATTACCAACAGTTGGTTGCACTTCAACATTATCAAGATGAAGTGTACCAACAGGTATTCCCTCATTATCTAAAGCTCCTTCCAACCACCTTGATCTTTCATCAAAGATCACATCCCTACTAATAATGATCTTCTTCTTTTGCAAATCAAGCAATCTGTATGCTTTAGAGTGAATGCAATAACCAACAAATACACATTTGACTGACTTAGAGTCAAGTTTCTTTCTTTGTTGGTCAGGCTTCAAACTATAGCATACACACCCAAAAACCCGTAAATGGCTAACTGAGGGAGCTTTACCAAACCATTCTTCAAAAGGAGTTTTATTTATTACAGCTTTTGTAGGGGATAGATTCATTAAGTAAACAGCTGTGGCCACAGCTTCCCCCCAAAAGTAATTACTCAGATTTCTACTTTTAAGCATACTCCTTGCCCTTTCCATGATAGTTCTATTCTTTCTTTCGGCCACACCATTTTGCTCAGGTGTATAGGGAGTTGTTAACTCCCTATGTATGCCACAGGCCTCACAAAACTTGTTAAATTCAGTAGAGCAAAACTCTCCTCCTCTATCTGTTCTTAAAATGACAATTTTATTTCCTGATTCATTTTCAACTTTAGCCTTGAAAATTCTAAACTTGGATAGAGCTTCAGATTTTTTATTTAAAAAATAGACCCATGACATCCTACTGTAATCATCAGTAAACAATAGGAAATAAGAGTTACCTCCAAAAGATTTAATGGACATCGGTCCACATAAATCTGAATGCACAATCTCCAACAGTCGTGTAGCCCTGCTGGCAGACTTAGGAAAAGGTTTCTTGGCCTGTTTGCCAAAGATGCAACCCTCACATGGTCCCAGTGTTCTGACTTTGGGCAACCCTCGAACCATCTGTCTTGTTGTCAGCAACTTTAACCCTTCTTCATACAAATGGCCATATCTTTCATGCCATATCTGTGGGTCACTCTCATTAACCACAGAGAGAGCACTAGACAGCTCCTTTTCCTTAGACAAATCTAAAGGAAACACTTTATTCTTGCCCATGCTTATCGTACAAACAACTTTTCCAGATTTTTTGTTGGTAATTGTGCATGCATTATCATCAAATACCAAGGCATACCCACATTTTACCATCTGACCCACACTTAGTAGATTATAACCCAACTCAGGTAAATACTGAACATCTTCAATGATTAAATGTTTGCCTGAGGTTAATTCAAGTTGAACTTCTCCTTTTCCTTCCACTTTCAAACTCTTTCCATTACCAATGGTCACTTGTAGCTTTTCACTCTCATCCAAGTGTTTGAAAAGCTTTCTTGATCCTGTCATATGGTTGGAGCACCCAGAGTCCACATACCAAACTCCACTCTCTTTTGCCTCATCACAACCAACTGCCATAAACAGCTTATAGTCTTCCTCTTCTTCTTCATTTTCAACACTTACCTGAGCTTGTGGCTCATTCCAGCAGTCTGCTCTGACATGGCCAAACCTGTTACAATTGAAGCACTGAATAGAGCTTCGTCCACGGCCATTTACTCGTCCTCTACCCCGACCACGTCCTCTGGGTGAGCCACGCCATTTTCCTCTATTGAGACTGCTTCTGTCTTCTTCTTTTGCTGCTACTTGAAAGGCTTGTTCTTCCACCTGAACATCAGTCGTTCTGTTCATCCTTGTTTCATGGGATTGCAGCGATCCCATCAATTGATCAAATGACAACACTGTCAAATCTTTAGCCTCTTCAATAGCAGCAACTACGTGATCCCAACGTGCAGGAAGACTCCTCAGCACTTTTTCCACTACCGTTTGATCGGTAATAGTCTCACCATATGATCGCTTCTGATTCACAATCTTCATGACTCTCGATAGGAAATCAGCAACAACCTCCCCATCTTTCATCTGGAGAGTCTCAAACTCTCTTCGTAGACCCTGCAATTTCACAGCCCTTACCTTTGAATCACCTTGATATTCTGTTTGAAGAAGAGTCCAGGCCTGTTTAGAGGAAGTGGCAGCCGCAATCCGGGAGAACAACTCATCATGCACGGCTTGCTGGATTAGGGACAGTGCTCTAGCATCTTTCCTTCTGTGATCTCTAGCCCTGGTACGATCACCATCATTCTCAGCAACTCCATTCTCCACAAAATCCCAGAGATCCTGTGAAAGCAAGATCGTCTTCATCCTTATGTTCCAGAACTCATAGCCTTCCCCTTTGAATACTGGAAGTGGGGGAAGAGCAGTAGAAGTTTGGTTTGCAGCCATGATTTACAACTAAACGCTTGAGAAACACTCGAATCCAACCTGGCTCTGATACCAGAATGTTGGAAGAACTCTTGAATAATAGCCTCACACTTTTATGTAAACTGGAAATATTTGAAAGATGGATGCATTCAACATAAACTAAATGGCCTTAAATAGGCAAGTACATCGACGAAAGATTCAAAAGTAAACTAGAGACCAGGAATGAAAATAGGAAACAAACTCACACGATCTAAACACGTGCAAATACTACTAAACAACTTATTGACCAAGCAAAGATAACGTAAACATGACTCAGCACCACCAATGGTTTCTAACGGCTCCATGCACTTCATGCACTTTGAATTAATTTTAACAAGGTCAACTGATTTAAACATTTTAAAAGTAAACCAAAGTGTATTTAGATGCATACAACCTCCTAAATACTTTCATAGAGAAGCATGGATTACGTTCATGGTAACATAGTTTTTTGTAATAGTTAACACGAAAAATAATAATTTAAAGAAACATGCTACAAAAGTGTTCATGGGTGAGCGCGGAACCTCTAAAAAATGCTCGTTTTGACCCGTTACCCAACCCACTCATCTTTAATTCTTTATAAAGAACCTAAACCCACCCCATCAAGTCCCTTTGCTGCATCAACAACAATCCTTACTCTTTGCATCAAATCAAGCATTTGATCCGGTTGTGCTCCTTGCACACCCTTCTGCGTGTGTGTATATATGTGAAGATATAGATTTAAAAAACCATGAATCCATAAAATAAAATAAAAAAAGCGTTTCCATAGTGTGTAATATGTCATGTAGTGAACTCATGGTTGCAAATTCATAAGCCAAACCACGAGTATAACAAACCCACATTGAAAAACAAAGGTTTGTTTGGATGACATCTTTAGCCAAAATGGTTTTGCGTAAAACGTGTATCTTTAATGTGTGGGTCAAAACGGGTTGGGGCCTTGTCAATCCCCACCACTTTCATGTCTAGTTTTTTTGTATTTTGTAAGTAACTAACATAATAAACATGATTATAGGAACTATATTTAAAAAAAAGATGGTTTCTTTTAAATAAAATGATTTGGGACACTATAATCATTTTTATACACGTTAGGTGACTTGTATTTGTTTAACCCATTTTACTTTTATCTAACTTCTTACATTTGAAATTGTCACCCCTAATTTTGACCCGTTACCTAATCAGACTACTTTGCCACCTCTACTAAAACAGGACCTGCAGTCATAAACTAACAATCCAATTTTTACATCTTTCTGTAAAATGCTTTTCAATTTGAAAGACTTTTGTGAACATAAATTATTTCATACCATCTTAATCAGATGTCAAGTTTTTCACAAAAAAGATGAAAAAGACTTATGAGATGTAGGAAAGGTGAGGGTCTAAAACCACAGAGGCATGTAGTCTAACTATGTTCTTGCTCCTTTTTATAAACAACTAACTCCGGAAGAAACAAATTTGACATCTATAGGTACTAGTGGCAATTTTGAACCATTTACTTATAAATGGGTCGGTTCTAGTTATTCTTATATCTAAAAGGCTAAACTGGTAAAATATAAAAAAATATCTACAAGGGAAAAGGGCCCTAATCGGGATTACTTGTGTCATTGAGTGATTAGTTAATATTTTTCTTCTAGAAGAGCATCAACATCAATCTTTTAATTTTGCTTACTACGTAATGTATCCCTTTCCTTTATGAGAGCATAAACCTGAAGTGAAATCAAGAGTTATAATAAATATACGTACTGTTATGGGTCATTTTACAGCTAGGGATCCTGTATCTTCAATTTACTTCGGTATGCTGACATGTTCCGGTATCCTCAATAGTTAACCGTTGTATCTTTCGTTTATATTGACTAATACGCAGGCTAAACACGTGAAGTCAAATCCACCCCTGAATAATCACTCCTGAAGTCAAGGAGAACCTATTGAAGACGTGTGAAGTGGCCTCCGATGGTTATATTTGAAGAATTAGTCTATCCCGGGATTCTCGGATAGTTAGTTAGCATTATCTCTGTATTTATTCAACAATATTGATCGATTAGAGGCACAACATTCACTACGCACTTAGCTCTCTAGACTCGTAATCAGTTCTGTAACACACATAGCTCGATCATTACTGCGCAACACTTGTAATTTTTTTATCATTTATTGAAGAAACGACGCAGGTGTCGATTGTCACCTCCCGAGGTTTTATGCCGGCGATCCCTAAAGATCAAAGGATTTCCTCGTAAACAATTGTGTCACTCTTTACGTTTTTGCATTGTTTTACGTTGATTTTACAAGCATACTACCTCACAAACTAAGTTTGGTTACAAAATTAGTCTTGTTAATTTTTACCCAAAACAATTTGGCGCCCACCATGGGGCAAGTTGTGCTTTTTATCCTTAAATCTTTACTAAAATTCGTGTTCAATCACTATCTTTTAAAACTGATTTAAAAAATGTCATCCCAATCCAAGAATGTTTGTGTTTCTGCTCCATCTTCAACCTCTGGGTTAGTCAACCCAATTCCTCATCCTCCATTTCAGAAGAATGTTAATCAGCCGAAGAAAAATGTTCCTGCGGGTTTTTCGAGATCTAGATTACCTGCTGGTGGAACTGTGATCGTATCAAACATTGATATCCTCGATATGTTCTCGGAGGTGAAACAACAAATGGAGCAGCAGAGGAAGACTAACTAAATGTTGTTTTGGGAGATTGAAAGGATCAAAGAATCAAAGAAACCAGGGGAAGTGACGACCCCGCTACAACCAAGGGTCTTGGACTTTGATCATTCAGGATCCTCAGGAGTTCATAAGGGAGATTTTCTTCCCATGCAGACTGGGATCACTACTGTTAGACCAACTCCAGCCGTCAAAGTTACTACGAGTCCGGATTTTGGATTTACTCTGGGATCATCGTCGAGAAATCTTGACATGGGTAACACTTTCAATAGATTTTTAAATACTGACGAATCTGTGTAGGATACAGGGATCACTCCGTCCATGGGGAAGGAACTAAAGAAGCTAAGGGAAATGATCTCCGGTGTATTAGGCGTAGTCCAGCCTATACCCGAGATGTCCTCTACCAGTCACAGGATCTTCAGATTTGCTCATCCCATATGTGACGCAGAGATTCCCAAACGCTTTCAAACTCCCAACATGAAGCTTTACTACGGAACTACGGATCGTGAGGAACATGTCGCGCAGTACAGGGAAATAATGGAGATTAACCCCATACCTCTGGACCTAAAGGAAGCTTGTTTGTGCAAGGGCTTCGGCTCTACCTTAACATGATCAGCCTTAAAATGGCTACTTAATGTTCCTCCATATTCTATTACTTCATTTGCTCATTTGATTAAACTGTTTAACAATCACTTTTCTTGTAGTAGAACTTTTGAAAGGTTAACAACTAACTTATACAGGATAATTCAGAATCTCGGAGAATCCCTCCGATACTATGTCAGCAAGTTTGGCCGAGAATCCTTGGACATCCCGAACCTTGACATTGCCACTGCAGTCCAAGCATTCAAGATGGGATTGAGGAAAGACTCTCAATTCTATGAAGACCTTGTCATGAATCCTTGCAGTAATCTTGATGAAGTCAGGGACAGGGCATTAAGATTTATCAGGCTCGAGGATAACAAGAAAATCCAGCAAAGGGCAGAAGCTCTGACCAATTATACTCAACCTAACCGAAAGACTGAGTCTGCACCCTTCAAGCCATACAGATCCAAACCGTATGCTAAACCCGATAATCATCAGGTGAATGCTGTGGAAGATGACGAGGAAGAGGAAAAATATCCTAAGTTGTCTGAATATTGTTTTTCACTTAGAGACTTGGGATCTCAGCAGGAAATGCCCCCTTAGCTTATTCTTTTATATATAGATAGAGATCTTTTTTTATAAAGGTTCCTTAAATAGGCTCAAGGATCGCTTTCTTCGCTTCGATAGGTCGGTACGGCGCTCCGCGTGGTTATATTCATACATGTTCCGACTCGCCGGTCATTATGGATCTAGTGGCATGGTGGGGCAAAAGAAAAGAGGGGGGGACATGCAGGATCTCGGAGACAAGGCTAGGTGGCCTCGCAAATTTGAGAGGAATACCAGAGGAAAGGACAAGTCCAAATGGTGTGCTTTCCATGAGGACTTTGGCCATGTGACCGAAGATTGCATTGACCTGCGCAAAGAGATAAGCTACCTCTTGAGCAAGGGGTATCTCAAAGAATTCCTAGGTAAAGGAAAGAACAAGACCAAGGATCAAGACAGGATCCCGCAACGAGCAAAATCCCGCCGCCAGATGCTAAGGTAATAGGTTTCATATATGGTGGATCTGACATTTGTGGTACTCTTATTCTGCAGCAAAAAGAAATGCCAAAGAAGCGAAGACAGAAAGAGGGGACAAGCCTATCAGAATTTCTAGCCTAACTGAAGAAAAAGTGATTTCTTTCGATGAAGAGGACATGGATAACGTGCAGGATCCTCATCATGATGGACTGGTGATCACTCTATATATCGCCAATCACTTCATAAGAAGGATACTGATAGACGGAGGAAACTCAGTGAACATTATCCAGCATGACATTCTAAAAAGAATGGGGATCCTAGAGTCTGAAATTATTTCGAAGTCAGCAGTATTGGTAGGATTCAGCGGAGAGGTCAAGAACATAGTCGGAGAGATAAAGCTTCCGATATATATCGAGGGGGTCAACAATATACAATAATTTTGCATAATAGATTCGCTATCTTGTTACAATATTCTTCTAGGGAGACCCTGGATACACGACATGAAAGTGGTACCTTCGACATATCACCAATGTGTCAAGATGCCAACCCCTTGGGGGTAGTGAAGATCAACAACGATTAACAAGATGCGAAGGACTGTTACACCTCTTCAATGAAAGCCTTTGACAAGACTAGGCAAGCATAGTAATTAAAGAAGCAAGCCCGAGACATCCTAGAAAGCAAGGAGCAGGATGTGAAAGAAGTATCCCTAAGTGATAAGGATCCCGATGTCAAGACGCTTATCGGAACCAATATCCCCAAAGATATTGAACAAGATCTTGTAGAATTGCTAAAAAGTAGAACTTCAACTTTCTCCTGGAAGAATGAGGACATGAAATGTATCTCTAAAAATGTTATTACACATAAATTGGGTCTTGGTAACAGTTTCAGGCCTATACACCTAAAAAGTAGAAAATTCGCTCCAGAAAGAAACGCAGTGATACAAGAAGAATTCGAAAGACTACTAAAATAAGGGATGATAAGGGAAGTAAAATTTCCAAAGTGTCTAGCTAATGTGGTGGTGGTCCAAAAGAAGAATGGAAAATGGAGAGTTTGTGTAGACTTCACAGACTTAAACAAAGCATGTCTGAAAGATCCATTTCCATTGCCACACATAGATTCAATGGTTGATGCTACAACATGCCACGAGATGTTAACATTCATGGATGCTTCATCAGGATTCCAACAAACCCAGATGGAACCCTCAGACCAGGAGGATACTGTCTTCATGACTCCAACAGGTATATATTAATATATTGCTATGCCTTTTGGTTTGAAAAATGCAGGTGCTACGTACCAAAGACAGGTAAACATGATGTTTAAAGACAATCTAGGGGACACCATGGAATTATACATAAGATGACATGGTGGTAAAGTCGAAGAGAGCTGAGGATCATCTTAGGGATCTCAAGGAAGCATTTGACATTCTGGACAAGTATAACATGAAACTGAACCCTTCCAAGTGTCACTTTGGAGTGGGGGCAGGAAAATTCTTAGGCTACATGGTGACCAAGAGAGGAATAGAAGCCAGCCCAGAACAGATCAAAGCAATCGTCAATTTAAAATCCCCAGCAAATACCATGGATGTCCAGCGACTGACCGGCAGAGTAGCAGCATTTAACAGATTCATAACAAGATCCTCGGAAAGATGCAGGGAATTCTATGACATCCTGAAAAGGAACAAGAGTTCAAATGGGAAGAGAAGCATGAGCAAGCACTCTGATCATTAAATGAGTACTTGTCAACTGCCCCTCTATTGATGAAACCAGAAAATGGAGAACCATTATCCCTATATCTGGCGGTATTCGGAAACTCAGTAAGCGTTGTGCTTGTTAAGGACCATGAAGGCCAACAACATCCGATGTATTATGTAAGTAAAAGCCTACTCCCGACAAAAACGAGGTATTCTCATTTAGAAAAATTAATATTGGCTTTAATAATGGCATCCACTAAACTTAGACATTATTTTGAAACACACACTATTCACGTAAAGAATAATTATCCTATTAAGTGTGTTTTAAGAAAGCTAGAAATGTCTGGAAGGATGGCAAAATGGTCGATCAAGCGCAGCGCATATGATCTCGTATATGAGTCCAGAACAGCGATAAAGTCACAGGCACTCGCAGACTTTGTGGTTGATTTCAGCAGTGATATACAGTATGAGGCAGACCTTGAAGTTCAGTAATTAGAAGAATCCATGGATAAGTGGATTCTATTCACTGACGAGGCATTAAACGTTAGAGGAGCGGGTCTAGGGATCATACTGAATTCGCCACAAGGGGACATAATACGCCAATCTATAAGTTATGAGTTCAAGGAGACTAATAACGAAGCTGAGTATGAAGCTCTGATAGCTAGCTTAAAATTAGCTTGGGATATGAAAATCAGGTATCTCCATGTATATGTTGACTCTTTGTTAATTGCTAACCATTTTAATGGCTCGTATGCAGTGAAAGGTGAAAGACTAGCTTAAACAATTATATGTGAAATTTGATATATTTGACATCAATCAGGTACCAAAAGAAGACAACTCTGAAGCTGATGCCTTAGCGAACCTCGCTTCGGCTCTCAAGATACCAGAAGTAGTTAGAATACCGATCATACATATCCTGATTCTAGCAATCGAAGATTCATACGAAGTGTCAAATGTAGAAGAAGTAGATATTCCGGATCCCGAGCCCAGTCCGAAATCCTGGACTTTACCTGTTAAAAAATATTTACAGGATGGAGAAGTCCCAAGTTACGAAAATAACCACAGGGTTTTTCGCATGAGGGTGTCTCGCTTTATATTTTTACATGATGTCTTATACAGGAAATCTATTGCAGGTCCATATTTGGGAAGTTTGGAGGATCCTGAAGCACTTGAGGTTCTCAAATATATACACGAAGGAGATTACGGAAATCACACAGGGGGTAGGGCACTATTCTCAAAGATCCTGAGGACAGGATACTACTGGCCTACCATGAGGAAAGACATTGTAACTTACTCTCAAAACTATGATGCCTGCCAAAGACACAACAGTATACTTCACCAACCAACAAAGCCATTGTATCCGGTTATCTCTCCATGGCCGTTTATGAAGTGGGGAATAGATATAGTCGTCAAGCTCCCCACTCCCCAAGGCACCAGGAGGAAAAGTGTTTATGCTAGCAATGACCAACTACTTCTCAAAATGGATCGATGGCAAGGCATTTGTTCAAGTAAGACAAAAGGAAATTATCTCCTTCATCAAGCGCAATATCCTGACAAGATTCGGGATCCCGGTGGAGATAGTATGCGACAATGGGTCTCAATTCATCGGCAGAAGGACAACCAACTTCTGTGCTAGTTCGGGGATTAAAATGATAACTTCCACCCCTGTACACCCTCAACCCAATGGACAGGCGGAGTCAAGCAACAAGATCATCATCAACAACCTAAAGAAAAGATTACGAGCAAAGAAAGGAAGATGGGCTGAGGAGCTGCCTTTCTTAATTTGGGCATATAGAACAACCGCGGAAAGTGCAACAGGACAAACTCCATTCTCTTTGGTGTGTGGAACTGAAGCAATGATCCCTACGGAGATGGTTATCCCTACTGCCAGAACCAATCTTCAAACCAAAGAAACCCTTACTCAAGATCTTGACACCATGGATGAGCTCAGGGATCTTGCTAAGGTCCGTATAGTAGCTTACCAGCAAAGGATAGCAAAATCATATAACAAGAGCATAAGAATAAGAAGATTCCAAGTGGGAGACTTAGTTCTAAGGAAGGCATTCCAAAACACAACCAATCCAGTGACGGAAAGCTTGCACCGAAATGGGAAGGCCCATACTTGATTGATTCGGAAGTAGGCAAAGGTGCGTATTGGCTGGCTACTATAGAAGGAGAAATCCTGCCAAGATCCTGGAACGCTATCCATCTCAAAACCTACTTTATGTAAGTTAGAAATTATGTTCTAACTAAAATGGTACGTCCCCTTTCCATAATTATTTTTAATTTCTATTATTTTTTATCAAATTACTAACTTGGGCGTCGTAGGGGTGTTAGCCAGGCTAACACCCACCTTCACCAAGGATTCATGTTTTGTAGGAATTACCTCTAGGGATCCCGACAGAAGATAGAGATTGGCCATCTCTCCTAAGTTTGGGTATCCTGAAATACATCAAAGGTTTAATACACCCCGCCAGGAGCGCATGATATCCGATTATTGTTCAAGGTGGTGCGACCGGTCCATGTAACAGTGGCTGAGAATTTCACCACTGTTGTCTATATATTGGGTGCTACGAATATAACAGACGTGTTATTACTCAAGTTTCTCCCGATTATTTAACACTTACGTGTTAAAGCTAAGGTTTTTAGCATTTTCATGCTAACTGCCCACGATATTGGCTTAGCCCACGATATTGGCTTAGCCCACGATTTTTTGGCTTAGCCCGTGATTATTTGGCTTGGCCCCACGATTATCTGGCTTGGCCCACGTTTTTGGCTCAATCCACGATTCTAATTTGTCACAGATTAAAAACTTGTGAACATCTTGAAGTTCAATTACTAAAGTCCACGACGTGACTGAACACTGGGGAAAACTGATAGTTGTTATACTTTGGACACTAAGCTATAATCCGGTATGAATATCTATTCAACTAGATATTCAACTAAGGTATGTGATGGTTATTTTTTATATTGGAAAATTGAGTGACTAAGTCACGATACGTTTGGTATTCTTACTTCAAAACCAAAATTTATTTTTCTAAGTCTAAGTTTGGTAAAAATCTGAGAATTTATTATTAAGGATCCGGTATCTCGAAAATATGTTCAAACCTATTTTTCCAAGTATTCCAAACTTTTGATTATCAAAGGATCCTAATTTTATAAAATATATCAAAGCAAACCAAACAGGTACCAATCATGGCAAATAGTCATCAACTATCTACTAATATTTAAAGTGCAGGAAAGAAAAGTGATACGGGTTTCATCTAAAACCTGGACCCATCCATCCGGAATCACAAACTATCAAATTGTCTATCCCATGACAGGGATCCCAAAAGCATGAAAAGTAAATTGTTCATCAACCACATACATAAAAGAAAATTGTTTCAAGAAAGTCAACCAAAAGAAATAATCAAACACCAGGGCTCAGGTCTCAGAATCTTTACCTTCATCGCCCTGGTCAACCTGCTTCTCACCATCAGCAACTCCAGTATCCTCAGCAGCCTTGTTGGTCTCCACTGCTTCACCTCCTAGCTTGGCTAGATAAGAACGACATCCCTCAAGATCCCCGGTTGTACGATCAAAGCCTTCGGCAGCAGCTTGTTCATCCATCTGGATCCTGGATTGAAGAATAGACTTGGCCGCGGATTTCTTGGCATCATTCATAGTTTGCTGAAGCTTCAGCTCGTACTGGGTTGTGCTCTCCTCCAACTTATCCGTCTGAGCTTGAATCTCTTTCTCCAAGTATTTGCTCTTAGAGGAAAAGATTTTCTTCAAATCCTCAACCTTCTCTAGGGCTTCCTCAGCACTCTTCTCCGCTTCAGACAAGTTCGCGTAAAGCATTTCGAGACCATGCAAAATTTAAACAGATTAATGATTCGGGATCCTAATATAAGCATCGGGATACCGAGAGGATACTTACTAGATTCATCAAGCCCTGAAGCTTCTTGGTGGTCTCAACAGATTCCATCCCATAAAAGATCTCAAGATCCAGCACCTCCGGCGTTTTCCACTTTTTGCTTCCAGAAGCTTTGGATCGGGAAACGAGGACATGAGGCTTGGCACTTGCAAGTGTGGGACCCTCCTTCTTGACCATGACAACCCCAGATAGAAGACTGTTAAGGTTGGACAAAGCAAATAGGGAGCTTGACCTAGGGATCCCTGCACAAAAATAAAGCAGTTCAGAATTAAGGCGTATATGAATAAAAACATTGAATACTCCTCACCTAAAGACATCTCAGATTCAGAATACTGGGTTTCAAGGCTTGCTGGACTAACGGTAGACTTAAAGCGAAATGATCTTTCCCCCACGGGTATTTCTAATAATGCTTCGATCCTCTTGTCCGTGTCGCTTCTTGCAGGTACTAGTTCGCTAAATTTCGGAGCTACACAAGGATCAAACAAGAATTATCAGCAACAGGTAAAATGTAATATAATTTGCAGGATTCCTAGCTATTTCTTACCCTTCTTAACCCATTCAAGAGGCAAATGTCTCCCACCGGGGATACAATCTCTCATGACAAAGAAGAACTTTCCCTTCCGGTCAGGATCATTTTAAGTGGCTTTCAGGATTAAATGAGTTCGCCCAGTCCTAAGCTGAAGGACAAATCGAGAAGAGCCGTGGGTTCTTAAATTGTAAGTATCCGCTAGCTCAGGGACGTCAATGGTCAGAGAGTGTGAATGATTTAGTCTTTCCAGAGTTGCTAAAATCCTCCAAAATATCGGCATGATTTGGGAATAGCAAAGACCAGTGATCTTGAAAATTTTGGTGATGAAGGGAGAAAAGGGTATGACAATCCGACTTTTCAAGCTAACTCAGTTAGTAATTCCGTTAAATATTCTGTTAAATCCTAACCAAATTAACTTAATTCTAAAACCAAGGGATCAATTCTGTCAAAGCTGAAGTTGCAAGGGCTGGTTTTGTAAATAACCAAAAACCCTAGTAGGCACGGTCGCACCTCTTATTGGCACGGTCGCGCCTCTTGCCCGGTTGAAATGTAAACGCAGCCTTTAAACGCAAATCCGTTCGAATGTGAAGCTTGTAACGTAAAATATCTAATGGCGATCATCATTGAGCCATTATCTCACGCTTTAACACCCGCAAATATCAAAATTTATCCCCATTATGACTTTAAACCCGTAATCGTCGACACCATGTCATCATATCATCATAATTCGATCAATTCGACTGTTAATCCCTCAATTGAGCATCCACGCACGTTAGACGAACAACTCAGAAGAAATCCCACGCCTTAATTCGACCGGAGTAGATATGAATTGTTAGTTATTCATAATCCTAAGTGTCGGTCTATTTCCCTCACATTTATTAAATATTAAATATTAAAAATCATCCCTTAATTTTATAGAATATCACTTTAACACCCCTATGTTTTTTAAAGTTTAGAATTTACCCCTATAGTATATATAATTTGATTTTTCCTTAATAATTTTAGTTAGTTTGTTAT
This sequence comes from Smallanthus sonchifolius, assembly GCA_023525975.1. NCBI lineage: Eukaryota > Viridiplantae > Streptophyta > Magnoliopsida > Asterales > Asteraceae > Smallanthus > Smallanthus sonchifolius. The sequence goes on along the minus strand of CM042042.1, from coordinate 39,839,909 downwards.
TTTTTTCTCTTGATGCCGCGGTATAAATTTTATTAAAAACGATGTCGTATACAAAATAAAGTATTTTTTATGCATTGTAAGTTATATCGACTGACGGTAATGTGAAGATGACTGAAAAACATCGGTACCATTATATAATTGTCTTTTATCAATGTTTTAATATCCACAACTGAGTCATAGTAACTTTATACGTTTCTTTTATGTATTTAACCACGAATATTTTTTGTGTGCTTAGCCACGTTAATGTTATCGCCTCAACCGTTTAAGGTCCGCCTCCGTCACCGAGCGAGTGGAAAAATTTATTTAGCCACGTTAATATCACCGTCTCAACCGTTTAAAATCAATCTCCCGTCGCGAAGCGCGGGGTAACATTTCTAGTATTAGTCTAAAAATCAACAAAAACTATGACTTGATACCTTGAATCCGTTGAATCCGATGCAAAAACTCCACCAAGGAGCTATTATAGCTCTGATACCAATCGTAAGGTCGGGTTTCTTCACTAAGGATCTTCAAGAGTCGGAATCAACATAAAATTATGATTAGGGTGGAATTTGAATCAAGTTTGGAATAAAATATTAAGGGGACGAGACAAAGGACACAAGAGATCACTCAAATATATTATGTATTACTAATAAACGATTACTGCTTCTGTTTACAAATGCTTGTCAACATGTCAACCCTAACACAATCGGCTAACACAACTATATATGCTAAGCTAGTACACGCAAACAAGTATTTGTGCATATACTTGGGTACACACCTGAATACTCCACGTATTCGCTTGGGTGTATTCATGCGAATACCAAGTATTCGCAAACATACAATTTGATCAAAAACAACTTTGTAATCTTTTAATGCAGCAGCCTATTTGATTAGTCCTTACAAATCTTTCTACCACTTCCCGCGCCTCCCCAAAAGAATTTAGACCGTAATGTTTCCAAAAGATTTTTTTTAACTGGACCTGCATCCTGAAAACAAACATGTAGTAAATACTAACGAAACCAATAAAGGAAGAAAGAAGCATCGAACGACCACCGATTGACAATATGTTTGCTTAACATTTTGAAAGCTTTTTATGGACTCTGTCAATGATAAGCTGCCACCCTTGCAATCTAGTCCTATTTGACCTAACCGGAATTCCCAAGTAAATGAAAGGAAACTTACCCTTACAACACCCTGAGATAAGAGCATATGTATCTACTTCATGAGCCTTTACCCCAACACCATATAAACTTGCCTTATAAAAGTTTATTTTCAAGCGTGAAACCAAATAAAAACAATTAAGAACCTTACAATATCCAAAAAAAAAACTTACAATACTTTTAATAAAAATACAACACTTAATATCACATAAAATGAAAGTCCAAACTTAATTGTCGACAATTTACCAACTCATATTATATTCGCAACAAGTCTTTTTTCCACAACCATTTATTAGAAAGAAAAAAAAAACAACTATTTAGGCCGAAGCTCTATGCCTTCCACAATAAGACCCCCTTTATACCTGTGATGCTCCTAAACACCATCTCAACTTCACCTTCATCTCCATCATCGCAGTAGAATTCACCCAATTCAATCTCCATCCATCCATCGTTCCTCGGTTGTGGTTGTTGAAGACAAACATTAGATGTCTCATTTCTTACCCCGCCAAAGCTTACTATTGTTTTCCCAGGCTCAGAAAGTCCCCATGAATCCCTAGTAATTCGATACACAAGATACGCTACATATGTTGTCTTTCGGGACAGCATCACACTTGCTATTTGGCCGTGAATATCAAGCCACCATACGTTTCTAAGTATGCCTACCTCCGCAAACCTACACCAATTAATGGTTACAAATGTATATAATTTTGGTAAGCATAAAATCTAGGAGGGAGGGAGGGAGGGAGACCTTGATCCGGTTGCATGTCCCCATTCCCAGTAACAAGTGTCATTACCCCAGGCAATTGATAAGTCCCTTGCTCCCAGCATATAACACTTTCCCCCACTCTCTATATCTAGCTTGAAACCCTGTCCATGTAAAATCGTACGGGACGGCTCAACATACTTTAAGGCTTAACGCCAACTTTAAAATTGAGGTCTTTTTATAAAAGTTTTTTACATATGCAAATTTCTAAAATGTAATTTTATAGAGTGTCAAAATGTATAATATTAACATTTAAGCCGAATGTTAATACAGTAACCCAATAAATAAACCTTAAATCATTTTGTTAGTGTTCTCATTTCTCTAAAAATACAAAAATTGGTGGATTATCACATATTTTCATCTTAGAAGTAATTTTTCTAACTTTTTGGGGTCTTTAAAATTTGAGGGCATAAAACGGTTGTTTTACTTGCTTATGCCGTAGAAATGCCCATGAGATCATATCCTACATTATCAATTCAATCCAGAAACTCACCAAAAGCAAATAGGGGTATACAACGATTCGGTTTATACGTTTTATATTTTTAAGCCTATTCGTTAACCAAACCGTATTGGGAATTTGTCTAACCAAACCGAATTCAAACCGAATTCAACATATATTGTTATCACTTGTTTGGTCGTTTAACTGAATTAAAAAACATGTATATCCGTTAACCAAACCAAAAAATGAATTCATAATTCCGATACGGTTAGGAGTAAACCGAAATCACAATTCTCTTTAGTTTTTTTTCAGTTACAGATACAGTTCGATTTTCAAACTTTTTTTTTCAGTTTTCAGATCTTTTTCACATCCCTAAAAGCAATTGAATCAAGGAACTGTCTATCTGTGTTGTTTGGTCAATGTTTTTTTTTCTCAACAAAAACATGTAAGACACGATTTAATATGTGGTTCTTATAATCATTTATCTAATTATTAAATAATCAAATATAATTATTTATTTATTTATTAACCTATGGCTAGTAATTAGTTTATGGGTCTAATTACTATTAATATGTTTCTAGTTGGGTGTACATATAAATAAAGAGTTAATTAGAGGTAATAGACTAATCATCATTCTATCACCACTAACAAGATTTCGTCCGTCTCTCTCATAAACCGTGAGTTCTCAAAGAACTCATCTTAGCCATCATAATCGTACACCCTAAACGGGTACCCGATCCAGATCAGAGATCATGACGTCTTCCCTATCATCGGTGAACTTAGTAGGTATGTTTATATTATTGTTTTCCATCATATAGTTACAAGAAATGATCAACAAAACATTAATAGATCCTAAAAGAAACCAGGATTAATCTAATTGACCTAGGCTACAATTCTAATTCACATCATAAGATAACGATTAAGGAAGTGAAGGTTGATTGATTTACCAAATAACCGTGATCGAGGAGGATGTATGACTCCGACAATCGGTGGTATAGTTGCTTTTTAGAGTCAAAAACAACAGGAGAAACTGCCCTCGCGATTACTTCACGGTGATCCGGCGGCAGAAACCGGTCCCAGACGGCGTCAGAATCTGCGGCTAAATTGAATCCTTTGGAGATGGAGGCAGCCCTGCAGGCATCGCGAGGTGAAGTATTTGATAATATATCGGACACGCAGCCTTCCGACAGCACCGAGATTGTAGGCGCATTGTTCGATTCGGCCATTTCTCCCTTCTTGCTTAGGCTTCCTTCAATAGAAATAAATAATAGCCAATTTATATAAGAGATGGTATTGATCAAACTTCCAAGTCAACGTCAACGGTATCATTTGATCTTAGTTTCTTCTCTCCTCCCACTTTGCTTCCTCTCTAAGCCTCCTGCCATGTCTTTTTTTCTTACTTTCTAATGCAATGTTTTTAAAACCGGATTAGACAACAAATCGGTCGTCTTACAGACCTGACGAACCAGATTTAAAATGCAGGTTACAAAATAAATAATGTAAAGCTTTTAATCATGCAAAAATCTGGTGGACATTATTTTTAATATAAAAATACATAAAAACTAATTAATAAATAACAATTATATAAATAATATTAAAAGAGAAGCGCTTTGAATAGTTGCACGTCCATTCATTTTTTGACAACTAATTTTTTTTACATAATTTTTTTTAACCCTTATAATATATATAATTACTCTTTTAGTCCATTACAAATAAGATTAAAAGAGAAGCGCATTGAACAATTGAACGTCCATTCACTTTTTGACACCTAATTTTTTTTAACCCTTATAATATCTATAATTACTATTTTAGTCCATTTTATTTTCTAATAATTTTGTTTTGTTTTAATAAATGTTAACTTTTTTCCAAAATACGGATGTCGCGGCTGTTTTTACTTTTTTTGTCAACGTTCCGATATATTTTTTTTAAACGGAGTTGTATTCAAAATCGAGTTTTTTATCGTTACCTGATAACGTCCAGACAGTCTATAAAAATAACTAATAAAACATAACCTAGACTCATAAGTAATAAATAGAAAACCTATGAACTAAACCGCACTGACAGTCAAGTGAACCTATCAAGTGTAGCACAACTTAATGGTAAACCGGATTATCGAACCCTAGAGACACTACGAATAACAAAACTAGACTATAAGTCGGACTAAAGATGATTGGTTGGGGGGTTTACTATACTACTGATTATCACTAAAGAATGCAATAAACTAAGGTCGACTCAAACTATCAAGACAACGACTAAGGTGAAATCAAGAATGGGAACAACACTACCTAGGTCAGAATCCTACTTGCAAAGCACAACTTCTACTGGTTCTGGAAATTATGACGGATCCGGGTTTCTAAGGATAACTGCTAAAGACAACCTAGTGGATCCCTAATCACTCTTAGGGTGTCACCAACTAAGCTACCTAAAGTGTACTAAACTCACCAGATGGTTAGATCACTTCTTAGGTATTTCCAACTATGATCAAGTACCCTAATGAACGGATTATCTCTCAGTCTCACCGCCCACAATACACTCAAAGAATGCACGGGGTAATCCTAGGATAACGACTATGATTCAGACTAGCAACAATCACTAGACACCTAAACCAACTTCCTCTCAGACAGTTGACAATCGGATTCCTAATGACGAAGACTAACCGACTAATTCTCACCTCTCGGGTATTGAACTAGGACACACACTCAATTCTAATTAGCAATCAATCACAACTCCAGAATTAAACATGCATATACATCATAATTATCAAACTAGAATCGTTACAAAATCATAAATTCATCAAACGAAACCAAAAACAGTAAAAATCACAACTTTAACAAGAATTCATCAATTGACCTAGGCAGTATTATAGTTTTAGCCTAGGATCATACTTAGAACATCCAAACATAAGTAATAAACACAAACCATGGTACAAATATAGAAATCAAAGATAAAGATTCAATCTTGGAATCGAAACGCTTAAATAAACGAACCCGGTGTCCAAAGTCTTCAACTTTTCACTTCAATTGCCTCCTCTAGTCTCAAAATCGCCTTCAACTCTTCTCTGGACGGCAAGAATACGAACTCCCTTGATAATGGGATTACAAATCTATTAAAATCAAAACAAGGGTTTTTTCTCAGAACTTAAGGCCCTCGCGTACCGCGAGAAATGGGTAACGGTTCCTCGCATACCGCGAGGAACAAAATAGTCGCAGCCGGATTTTCACATCTTCGCGTACCGCGAAAGGCATAACTTCACCATTTTTAACTTTTGAACTCCCGACTTCATTCTCGTGCTCGGTTTCTTCCGATTTTCACTTGTAATCATCACGAGCACCTGAGAACATAACAAAGACTCAATAAAAACGACTCAAAACAAATATAAAACTAATTAAAACGACTCGAAACGTGGCGGAAATACATGTGTGATTTGCAACACATCAAACATCCCCACACTTAACATTTTTTCGTCCTCGAAAAAGTCTGCAATGGAATCATATCTGAGATCTAACTTTATAAACATCAATTACCAATTAGTTAAACATACTCACGCGTTAAAAAGTAATAATTAGTATTTCCATCTGATTAAACCCAAGCACCAACTATCTAGCCCCAATGATGTGTTCTAATTCCATTTTATACAACAATCAATCGACCTATGTGACTCACACTTAGAAGCTACAACTCTACCTAATCACGATTGATCGATGTCGTTCGGTCAATCAAAAACAAAACATCTTAACTAGTAAGGGGAAGTAGAGTATCGTATCCACGAGGAGTATGTGGAAAGTGTCACTTTGTTACAATGATTCAAAGACAGAAAACAATAAACTGATTTTGATTTAAGTTTAAAACAATAATGAGAAATGTAATCCTTTCCGGGGTTCGGGTATGCAAACACAAATTCATCCAAGACAATTATCAAGCGATTGCATAGACATAATCAACGGTCCAATTTAATTCAGTGATAATATGAGAACCCGTTGTAAATAAAACTTATTCTCATACAACCATCAATGATAAACCAACTATAATCGAACCCCCAAATTGTCCCCGATGTAAAGAAACCCGAGACTATTGAGACTTAAACAACAATTCGAAATCAATCAATGAAGTTTAAAGTATTCAATCAATAAATGAAATGAGTTGGCTTAACATGCCAATCAAGATTACAAACCAAGCTAATCATACCAGATTCATCAAGCCCTGAAGCTTCTTGGTGGTCTCAGCATATTCCATCCCTTAGAAGATCTCAAGATCCAGCATCTCCTGTGTTTTCCTCTTTTTGCTTCCAGAAGCTTTGGACCGGGAAACGAGGACATGAGGCTTGGCACTTGCAGGTGTGGGACCCTCCTTCTTGACCACGACAGCCCCAAATAGAAGACTGTCAAGGTCGGACAAAGAAAATAGGGAGCTTGACTTAGGGATCCTTGCACAAAAATAAAGCAGTTCAGAATCAAGGCGTATATGAATAAAAACACTGAATACTCCTCACCTGAAGACATCTCAGATTCAGAATACTGGGTTTCAAGGTGCTTGCTGGACTAACGGTAGACTTAAAGCGAAATGATCTTTCCCCCACGGGTATTTCTAATAATGCTTCGATCCTCTTGTCCGTGTCGCTTCTTGCAGGTACTAGTTCGCTAAATTTCGGAGCTACACAAGGATCAAACAAGAATTATCAGCAACAGGTAAAATGTAATATAATTTGCAGGATTCCTAGCTATTTCTTACCCTTCTTAACCCATTCAAGAGGCAAATGTCTCCCACCGGGGATACAATCTCTCATGACAAAGAAGAACTTTCCCTTCCGGTCAGGATCATTTTAAGTGGCTTTCAGGATTAAATGAGTTCGCCCAGTCCTAAGCTGAAGGACAAATCGAGAAGAGTCGTGGGTTCTTAAATTGTAAGTATCCGCTAGCTCAGGGACGTCAATGGTCAGAGAGTGTGAATGATTTAGTCTTTCCAGAGTTGCTAAAATCCTCCAAAATATCGGCATGATTTGGGAATAGCAAAGGCCAGTGATCTTGAAAAATTTGGTGATGAAGGGAGAAAAGGGTATGACAATCCGACTTTTCAAGCTAACTCAGTTAGTAATTCCGTTAAATATTCTGTTAAATCCTAACCAAGTTAACTTAATTCTAAAACCAAGGGATCAATTATGTCAAAGCTGAAGTTGCAAGGGCTGGTTTTGTAAATAACCAAAAACCCTAGTAGGCACGGTCGCGCCTCTTATTGGCACGGTCGCGCCTCTTGCCCAATTGAAACGTAAACGCAGCCTTTAAACGCAAATCCGTTCGAATGTCAAGCTTGTAACGTAAAATATCTAATGGCGATCATCATTGAGCCATTATCTCACGCTTTAACACCCGCAATTATCAAAATTTATCCCCATTATGACTTTAAACCCGTAATCGTCGACACCATGTTATCATATCATCATAATTCGATCAATCCAACTGTTAATCCCTCAATTGAGCATCCACGCACGTTAGACGAACAACTCAGAAGAAATCCCACGCCTTAATTCGACCGGAGTAGCAGCAGGAACCACCGGAGACCAACGCATTCACGGTCGGCACCTGTTTTGATCGATCTCCTTCAATTCAGATTGCATTCTGGTAATAAATCTCATCCATAGCTTCGTTTTTATTCATAGATTGAAAACCCTATGCTAATTGGGGTTTATAACATCAACCCGATCAAGAACCAGATTCTAGGGTTCTTATCATATTCGGTTTAATCGCATCCTACCCTATATTCGATCAAAATCCAATTAATTGTCATGGTTAGTTTCGCAATCAGCAACCCTTTAAAAGCCCCATGATTCCATTGCGTATTAACATCAGATTTTATCAATTTGATTTGGTGTTCTTCACCTAGGGTTTTGGTTTCTTAAATCTGGAATTAAACGAACTTAAACGTGATGTTTTTAAATTAAAATCGTTCACAGAATTGCCTATACCTGTTAAACAGAACCCCCATGTCCTTTTGGTCAATCGCAATCGAAACCAAACGGATTTGGACTTATTGGGTTATTCTGTTAAACTTTGTGTCTGTATATCCAGGAGACACGGTCGTGCCAATTTTTAGCACAGTCGTGCCTCATACTCTGACCCAGTCGTGCCTCTTGGCTAGACCTGGTCGTGCATCAGAACCCTACACACGGTCGTGCCTGGCTCAGACACGGTCGTGCCTAGTGATCAGCCTTGTTGTGTCTTCTGTTTGATCAACACGGTCGCACGGTCGTGCCTTGTCTTAGGCGCGGTCGTGTGTGAGAAAACCTTTTGTCAGAATGTTTTGATTAATATTTATATTTTCAAAACAATAATTATTATATTATATTAATATGTTTTAAAACCGGAAAACCACCCGTAGACTCGAGTTTAGTTTTGTAGCTCGTATCCGTTATTTAAAACTTGTTTATAAAATGATATATTATTTCCAATCCTTGAACTCAATTAAAAACGATATATATTTTTATATTATTATTATTTGTCACTCGTCACAAATCGTAGTTTTTCTTAATTGAATAATTTAAGAATCCAGTATTCTTGTGGACACGTTCGTCTACTCGTTGATCTTTAGAGCATTTTCCTTTAGGAAGTTCCTTATTCCGTGTCGTCGTCACAAATCCCATTGTATCCCTAACTGTTATGTTGTAATTCTAGAGCATTCGTGAGCCGTGTCAGGCTAACGCTTGAGATTTCAATCTCGTACTTGTGTGATTACTACCTACGCAATCAGGTAAGTTTTCACGGCCCCTTTTACTGTTTTAAAACTGGGGAGAAAACATGATGTAAACATTTTTGGTTATGTAATTCATATATGTTATAACTTGTTTAACTATGCGTATACATCTATCACTAAGTCCTCACATCGAACCGTTAATATGAACACAGCGAGGTAAGTTGAGTAGTACTACTGGGTTTGACAAACCTCACCCGCGTTAGTCGCGCTAACCCGACTGGATGTCGAACGAGTGCATTCTTAACCTAAACATGCACCATGCTTATGGGTGCATTCTTGATAGGCCTGGTGGGAGGCAAAAACATAAACAGTCAGCTGTCGGTTGCGAGCGCATTAGTTAACGTGCTTATGGGTTAGCTACCTATTGATTTATATATTAAATGTACATTAACCTATTGAACTTTCTTACAAACTGAAACCTGTGAACTCACCAACCTCGTGTTGACATCTTTTCTTACATGTTTTCTCAGGTCGCTTAAGATAAGACACAGGTGCACGCATAGGGCATGCATGGAGTCTTATGATTAAATTATAAATTATTATTGTTGAATTGCTATGTACTTTGTTTTGGACTGAACACTTTAGGACTTTTCTTGGGCGCGTTTGTTTTGCGCATTTACTTTCATTTTACGCTTCCGCACTTACTTTGATCATTTATGATATATTTTCATTTTAGTCTCATATAGTGACGTTCAATGTAACTAATGACTGAGATCCTGGTTTGTCACTTCCCAAACGGTAAAACTCCGTTAGTTAAAATTGAGGGTGTGACAAAGGGATATGACAGAGCTAACGTAAAAGGATTGCTATGGAAGCAGACCCAAGTTTCAGAAATCAAATCGTCCTTTGTTCTAGAATCAAAAAGCCTGAAAACAGTTTTTTGAGGAAAAACATTACTTGACTTCAAAAATTTTATGTCTAGATTGGTAAAAGAACAGAGTTCAAAATCAGAATGATCAAGGATTCCTTGATCCTTGAAATCCTCTATCGTTTCGGCAACGATGGAAGAGGTTGACCTAGTCAATTTCTTACCCATGGTAGTAAAAGATTAGAAGAAAGAAAACAAAGAATTTCAGAACATATTTTACCCGCTGAAGCTTGAAGAAGATAAATATGAAAGAATACGAACTCCATTGATAATGGAATTACAAATCTATTAAAATCAAAACTAGGGTTTTTTCTCGGAACTTGAGGCCCTCACGTACGGCGAGAAATGGGTAACGGTTCCTCGCATACCTCGAGGAACAAAATAGTCGCAGCCGGATTTTCACATCTTCGCGTACAGCAAAATGCATAATTTCACCATTTTTAACTTTTGAACTCCCGACTTCATTCTCGTGCTCGGTTTCTTCTGATTTTCACTTGTAATCATCACGAGAACCTGAGAACATAACAAAGACTCAATTGTATACAAAAACGACTCAAAACAAATATAAAACTAATTAAAACGACTCGAAACATGGCGGAAATACATGTGTGCTTTGCAACACATCAAACATCCCCACACTTAACCTTTTTTCGTCCTAAAAAAAGTCTGCAATGGAATCATAACTAAGATCTAACTTTAAAAACATCAATTACCAATTAGTTAAACATACTCAAGCGTTAAAAAGCAATAATTAGTATTTCCGTCCGATTAAACCCAAACACCAACTATCTATCCCCCATGGTGTGTTCTAATTCCATTTTATACAACAATCAATCGACCTATGTGACTCATACTTAGAAGCTACAACTCTACCTAATCATGTCTGATCGATGTCGTTCGGTCAATCAAAAACAATGCTTAAACACCTTAACTAGTAAGGGTAAGTAGAGTATCGTATCCATGAGGAGTATGTGGAAAGTGTCACTTTGTTACAATGATTCAAAGACAGAAAACAATAAACTGATTTGGATTTAAGTTTAAAACAATAATGAGAATGGTAATCCTCTCCGGGATTCGGGTATGCAAACACAAGTTCATCCAAGACAATTAGCAAGCGATTACATAGACATAATCAAAAGGTCCAATTGAATTCAGTGATAATATGAGAACCCCGTTGTAATTAAAACTTATTCTCATACAACCATCAATGAGAAACCAACTATAATCCAACCCCCAAATTATCCCTGATGTAAACAAACCCGAGACTAGTGAGACTTGAACAACAATTCGAAAATCAATCAATGAAGTTTAAAGTATTCAATCAATAAATGAAATGATATGGCTTAACATGCCAATCAAGATTACAAACCAAGCTAATCATACAAGGATTCACAAGTGTTCACAAAACTCTAGACCCAAAGAGGACTACAATCGATTTAGCTACTCATATCCATAACAACAATCAAATCTAATGTATTAGAACTTACAAGCATGAAATATCAATAACAATCGGTCCAACTATGGTAGAAATCGCCTTCTTGGAGCTTTGGGACGGCTGGAATCGATGGAAGTCGAAATGGGGGCTGATAGAGGTGAAAGACTGATTTAGGTTAATTTTTCCCATAAAAGTGTTTTCTCGCGTACCGAGAAGATGGGGGACAAGTCCCTCGCGTACCGCGAGGGAAAAATTAACCGGGGGCGCCTCTAGACTTCTTCGCATACCGCGAAAGTCTTGGACAAGTCCTTCGCGTACCACGAATGACAAAACTGTCGAACAACCTTCTCTGGTTCCTCGCGTACCGCGAGAGATTCCTCCAAGGTCTTCGCGTACCGCGAGAGACCTAATTTCCAAGAAAATTGACTTTTTGACCTTTTTGATCCTCGTGCTTCGTGTCCGACTGCTTCACTTCTGTTTCTCGCTCTTTTAGCATATAAAACCTGGGAGGTAGACACAACTACAAAAATGCATAAAACCGAACAACTATACAACTCAAAACAACTAAAACGCACACGCAACGGGATATAAACACGGGTTATTAAACCCTACATCACCGTCGCAAGGTCATGTTTAGGCACGGGTTAAACCATATAGATTTGCCCACCACGTTAAACTAAGATTCACAAATTTTTAAAAATCAATGGATTATGGAACGAATGGATGGAACTGAGCGTTAATTAAAGCATAAGAACTTTCTTCTAGAGGCGTCTCAACCAAGTCACTATCTCGGAAGCTAACACATAGACTAGATTTTAAACATTTAAGCACATAAATCTCACTTAGGGGTGTATTCTCCAAGTCGCCATCCCAGGGGGAAACACATAAGCAAGACTCAGTTTTCAAATTAATTAAGCTCGTAGTTATGGAAATTATGGATTTATGCACCGAAACTCGAATTTATTCTCATAAAAAGATAGTGGTGTGCCATGAAAATTTTCAAAAACCTCTAAATTTTAACTTAACGTGGTACCTATCACCCTATGTTCACAGTTTCAGTATTACCATTACCTTAAGATGAGTACCCACAAGATATCATGAAATTATTACGTGATTAATCCTAAGTAACACTCACAGGCTATTTAAGCTATTCAAGTCGGCTGGATCTACCAAAACATCACTAATTAGACGCGTTTTCTATTATTTATTCATTTAAACAAACAAGCAGATCCAGTTGTACTATCATTTTCCATTTATTATGCAAAAACTTATACTTTCAAAGGACATTTTTCTTCAAATTTTTCAATTTTTTTGTATTTTTGGATTTTTATAAAAAAAACACAAACTTGACAAACTAAAACACTCACATCCCCACACTTGAAAGACACATTGTCATCAATGTGAAGCAAGACACAACGAAAATAAAAATGCAAAAAATAAAAACAGGAAGCGACTTAGCGGGATATGATATGCATTCAAGGGAATGTACATCTTCGTTCTTCCTCGTGTGCACCGTATAGCATTTCGGTCGCGGTTGCACACACTGCTGGGTTGCCTTTACAAAGTGATAGAAGCATTTGTCCCGTCAGAATGGTGATTGAGTACGGACAGGACAAAGAATACCTGCAAAATAAACCTCACAACAAACCCGCAGCATTAAACTAACACAAATAAAAGACTCAAACGACTTTGGATAGAATGCGAGGATGCATACTCGATGGGTGGAAAACACATAGACATGAATGCCACGGCAAGGTGCATCATCGGTTACGAAATGGTTTCTAAGTTTACCATGGTCATGGTGAGTGAATAAAGGATATGATATGGATGATGGATGGAGGATGAGAGATGATGATATGGAGGATGAAAGATAATGTGGATGGTGGAATATGGGTGATGATATGATGGTATGTCGGTTCACGGTGGTGGGTACGGGTGACCATGGGAAAACAAAAAAAAGAAGAACAACTCCAGGCTGGCCTCGCGTACCACGAAGAATAGGGGAAGACTCCTCGCGAACCGCGAGGAGTTGAAACTCATTTCGGCCGAGATGTTTGTCTCTCGCGTACCGCAAGAGACTTGGACTTAGGCTTCGCGTACCGCGAGGAGTTGTCCATCACAGAAAGTTTAGAAAATTTTCAAATTTTATACTTAGAAAAATTTTGATCCTTTAAAATTTTTGTTCACTCAATTTATCCAAAACTCGTTCTAATGATAAAAACCAATGCAAAACATACCTGGAACGTCGTTCCCAACGATTTTCCTCACTGAATCAAGCGTGAATCCCTGCAAGACACGACACACACAAAACACAATACCGAAAAACACAGAAAATGACACTGGCACGGACCACGTAAGCATACAAACTCTACATCCTGAGCACCTAGCCAAGACTCAAATAAGCCTATCAGGAGGTTTCTCCTTGATCCTGACCGGCACCGCCTTCATTCTACGCGATCTACCGGCTCTCCATAACTTCAACAAACTCCTACTCCTCACAAACATTGAACTCATATAACATTTTGCACACAGATCCTTCAACCACAGCTTAAATCTACCCGGTCCGAACATAATATGACACATATAACCTAGCAAGTTATCACCCTTAAACATCCCCACACTTGGGGTTTTCACATTCCCTAAGTCAAATAGATCTACCATAGAACGGGTTCTCTTACGGGGTGGCCTAGGCCTAGGGGCACTAGAGCTAGGGGACGGATCAACAGCTCTTTCCTCAGAACAAAGAATAGGCAGAGGTTCAGGATTTGGATTTTTTATGGGAATGACCTCTAAACCTCCACCTGGATCTCCGGGATCCTCAGAACTCTCTTCTAACATCCCCACACTTGGGGGTTTGCCTATGATCTCATCAAATTCTACCATCATCTCCAGCAGATCATCAGGCACCTCATCGCCATATTCATCTGGCTCATCCAGCAACTTCTCCAACTCTACCGCCCAATAAGATGGTTCTTCTAAATTAGGGGCGGGTTCATCTACTCCTAACAGTGGATCAGAGTCCTGATGATAGTCCATGAAGGAATCAAGCATGCACACAGAGTGGCTATGCCCGCCAACAACCTCCACAGACTGTGTGGCATCAAAAATAACTGACTTATCCCTCACACAAAGTGTGAGTTTCCTGTCAAAGACATCAATCACTGCCTTGGCAATGCACAAGAATGGACGCCCTAAGATGAGTGAGACTCCGTCATCCACCTCCATGTCTTGTATGACGAAATCCACGTGGAAGTAAAATTTGCCTACTTTCACTAACAGATTCTCTAAAATTCCCCATGGATATTTGACTGAGCGGTCAGCTAAGGAAATGCTCATGCGCGTCAGCTGTGGTTCGCCTAGGTCTAGCTGCTTATATAAGGAATAAGGCATCAGATTGATGCTAGCACCCAGATCGGCCAACGCGTGGTACACAGGCAAACTGCCAAGGTGACATAGGATCGTGAAACGACCCGAATCTCCCAGTTTCTTTGGCAGCTTGTTCTGCACCACTGCAGAACATTGCTCACTAAGTGAGACTTTCGAGACCTCCTCTAGCTTCTTCTTGTTGGAAAGAAGATCTTTAAGGAACTTTCCATACTTTGGCATGTGCTGGAGTGTCTCTATCAGCGGGAGATTGACCTTTAATTGTTTAAACAAATCAAGGAAGTGACTGTGTTCCCGAGCTTGCTTAAATGGCAGCAAACATGCTGTGTAGGGAATGTTATGTTAATAATTACACATGTAAATAATGCATATTTCCCCTCATTTTGATTGTTTTTGGTTCCAAATCCTTTGGTTTAGACACTTATTTGTGTTTAATATGAATATTGCAGCTCTCGGTGGGAACTTGGTGATTTTTGGTGAAAAACTCAAGAATTGAAAAAATTCTCAAAAGATAAAAATTTCTGACATGGCCATGTGAGCCAATGTTGTTGAGAACACTGTAAGATGTGCTAATCAGATGGTCCACATGGGCATGTCACCTTCGGACATGGCCATGTGCAGACGCAGATTTGTTTTTTAACCCCAATTCTCCCTCATTTGAAGGGGATTCCATTTTTTACTAAGAACCATAGTTCTCTGAAATGCTTTAGGCGATTTTGAGCTGGATATGGGAGATTGAAGATACAACACATTCAAGGAAGATTTAACCTCCTACAAACAACCTCTTCGCATTTTCTTGGTTTGATTACTAGATCTATTATGTTTTCATCCATTTTCTTGAGTTTTGTTGTGGTTTTTGCAAGCCCCATGGGCTAAACTTGTATTATCACTTGGATTAGATGAAACTTAGCATGCTTTAACAACTTGTACACAAATCTTGGTGTGATTATGTCAATGTCTTGATGAAACTTGATTGTTCTTCATTGAATGTGTGTATTTACTCTAATTTGATGATTTAGTTAACCTTGTGTGTGTTATGACCATATTATGTTGAAAAACCATATGTGTTGCAACATTCATTCATAGATTTGCATACCTTGTATATGTTTTTGTGGCATTTGACTAGGAATGGTGAATGAAGGTTAGTAAGGTTGGATAAATGTGCATCTGTATGCTTATGTTTGATAAAACCATGGTGTATGTTATGAAATGTTCATGTCATTGGTTATGAAATTCTTTGGTTTATTAGCGTGAACTTATTGGTTTTGTAATCGTGATATGATGTTCATGAGTTGAAGATTGGTCATAGCTTTGTCTACTTTACACATTTTGAGGTGGTTACCATGTGTTTATCGTGCTAACTTTCCAAATATTTGTGGAATTTGATAACCCTGATGGGAGTCTTGTTCATCTTAAATCTTGACATAATTGTATCATTGGTTCTTCATTGCATAACTTTAGGTGGCTATTGTGTGTTTATCGTTCTAGCTTTCCGAAGAGTTATATGATTAGATAGCCTTGACGGGAGTCTAGTCTACCTCCATGTACCATGTGTAGAAAATTATCTCACCATGAGTTTGTGCTTGTTTTTATTGTGTTGCTAAGCTGATTCAAAGTCCAAGTGATATCTTCCCTTGATTGTTTATCTTCATCTTTGCCTTCATTCTTTGATTAGTTAATTTTTTTGTTATTTTAGTTTAAAAATACAAAAAAAAAAATCAAATCTTCTACTTTGATCGGTTAGACAGTGACAAAGGTTTATTATCGGGAGCTATCGTGTCCACGGATCGATACTCGGTTCTTGCCTAAAACTGTACTACTTATACGATAGGTGCACTTGCCTATTGTGTGTGTAATTAGTCCTAAGGTGACAATCGTTTCTTTATTTAAAACACCGTTGTGTGAAAAATCTTTATTAAATTCTATATACACTTTACACACATCAAGTTTTTGGCGCCGCTGCCGGGGACACGGTGATTCTGAGAACGATCTGAGTCATTGCTTTAATCATTTTGTATATATTTTCTATCTTTGTTTATTTTGTGTTTATTTTATTTCTTATTTTTATTTTTTCTCTATCCGGTATCCGTGATCGTTTTTGCTTGAGCGTTCTTTGCAGTGATTTTCATGGATCGCGACTATGGGAGTTACAGTGGAGGATACCAGTTTGATCATGGAGGTTACCATGAGGAAGTTTGGTGCGAGATCTGTGGAGGACCCCACTACACACCGAATTATTATCATTTCCAGGGGTATCACACAGATTGTTATGAGGAACCATACTCCTACTCACCCGTATGAGGATCCCATCATGCCACCATCCCAAACAAAGCCCCGTCCGTCATTATATGAGTTACTGCAACGAGGAATCGATATGTTTTCACAGCCTACCACCGGTTGTGACCATGATGTGGTTGAGCAATAAGAAGTTTATGTTAGTGAATCCGAGAAACTGCTCCATAGAGTAGAGGAACAAGGAATTGTGATCAACGAGCTTTATGCCAACTTTCTACGCGAAAGTTTAACTTGCAACACAGATCTGAATATTGAATTGGAGCATGAGAATGGAAGTGAAGCCCATCCGGTCCCATCCTTTGATGTGTTTGAGCAAGAATCTGATGTGGAGTCGATAATGGATGAAATACAAGTCCCACCTACAGTTCAGAGTGGATTCGAGTATGATGAGCCAGAGTTTCCACGCCCCCGCGTGTTGACCAATGACGAGCTAGAATCTGGTAAGTGTTTCACTACTAGCTCGATTGGTTATGAGTATGATACTCATGTACCTTTGTTTGCATATGGTACCATGCATGATTCTTTGTATCCACTATGTACTTTACACTTGTCTTGTGAGGATGATATGATGCAGGGATCACAAAGGGAAGAACAACGCGAGGACGAGCTCATGTTTGAGATGGAAGTGGTTCTCCCAAACATCACTAACGGGGTGACCACATACCACACTGTTCCATCTTGGGAGGACGAGTTTGGCGACGAATTGGTGAGCATACCTCTTATGGAAGAGAGAGGGGAACGGTTCGACCCGATTGGTGATTTTGATAAATTGGAAGCCTTACTATATGGAAAGCCAACCGTGGTTACCAAGGAAGAACCACACCGAGAAAAAGGCATGCAAACGGATGAGTTCACCAACGAACCAGTGACCATGGTGACACCCGATCCTCCGTTGTGCACCGAAGATAGCCGGCCTGTGATTGACCATGATGATGATTCATCACATGAATCAAACAAACAGTGAGAGAGGGGCGAACTACATCATGGACCAACCGACATTGAAGGCGCGACATCAGTCCATCAAGCATTACAAGTCAACAATATTTTGTCGGGATGACCGCCTCCTTCAATACATCAGTTGTATCAGGTTTGGTCCGGGTAAATTCAAGTGTTGGTGGCACGAGCCGATTGCTTTATGTTTGCATTTACTGTTTGGTTCTCACTACCCGATGGTAAATGCATTAAAACAAATGGGTCGGATGGGTTTTCAAGTATCATAAGCCACCCGTTTGTTAATTTGCCCCATCACTTGCCCTATAATGACATGCATTAGGGTCGAGTCAAGCTAATGACTCGTTAATAAATATAGCGCTTCCGGGAGGCAACCCGAGTTTTTGTAAGTCGTTTTTTTTAATTGCTTTTGGTTGGTTGCGAGAATTATTGGACATGAGCTCAACATGAGCTATGTTGCTGGAACCCATGGTCCACATGGGCATGTACCTGGTCCACATAGCCATGTGGATCGCAATTCCTGGTTGTTTCTCATACACATAGGCAGACATAAGCATGTCTGGCCTGTGTTTCCAGGACACAAGGGAAGACATGAGCATGTCTGGCGTGTGTTACCAGGACACATGGTACACATGACCGTGTCCCTGGTACACATGACCGTGTCCCTGATCCACATGGCCATGTCAGCCAAAATTTTCAAAAAATCTTCAAAAAAAAAATTTAAAATTAAAATTTTAATTTTCTTTGTTCGTTTAGCGTTTTCATTTACTGATTTAGTATGCGTCATTTATATCTTTTGACTATACTCATCTTTTGCGCTTGAATGTGTTAGTGATCATTTTGGTTGGAGTTTTCATGCTTGGAGCATAGAGGCTTTTTGGGAACTTATTGAACGTCTGTTCACGAATTTCACCAGTGGAGTTTTTTGTTTCACCCTTTCTCGCACTCATATGCATTTGCATTACACATGCATATTTTTGGTACATTGAGGGCAATGTACATTTCAAGTATGGGGATGGCAGGGTTTTTGTGAACTTGTGCACATCTATGCTATACTTCTCATTGCATTTTAGAAAACCTCTCATTTTTGGAAAAAATTTCACTAAGTTCAATAAATGGCATCCGTTTATCTTTATTTTAGATCCTTAAGCATGATTGCATTGTTGGCATCACACGATTAAGTGAAACACTCGAGTGTTGCAATAAAACATTTTGGAATATCTTGAAAGCATGGCAAGTTGAAAAATATGACATTTATGCATGTGTTTGAACCTTGACCCTTATCCCTCCGTTTCCGTGAGCATTTTGAGCCTTTATTGCTTGTGTGCGCCATATTGCACTACATGTTCACGTTTTTGTTGATTTTTGAGTGAGCCAGATGTTGCATTTATATTAGAACTTGCTTAGGACATACATTTCAAGATCATGAACTGAGTTTTTGTATGAAAATGATAGAGGCATTAGGATCACCCACTTTGTACAACCTTTTTCATTTCTTTTTCCCTACCCACATCATCACCACTAGTCGCCACGTTGAGCCTTATTCTCGTTTTGTGTTATAACCCACATTTTAAACCCACTTAGCCAAATTAGCCTTTTATTATTAAACCTTTGTGTTAAAATTCCGGTTTATGTTGGTTGTCTAACTTGTGTTTTCTAGTTAGTTTATTTAGGACGTTTGTTGTTTCTCTGAACGTTCGTTGCGGCTTTATAGAATTATAAAAAAAACAAAAAAAACATGTCAAAAAAATAATAAATTGTTGTAGTAGTTTCGTATTACAAAGAAAGAAATAAAGTGAGCGAATCTTGTGTTTTGAAAAAAAAAAACTTTATCTTAGCTCGCTACGAGTTGTGTTTAAGTTATTTGTTTATTTTTCCTTATGTTCGTTGTAGTTGTTCACATTTAGCTTCTAACTAATCCAGATTTTAACCATTTAGCCACCTTTATATCCTAAATTCCATACCCTTAACCCTAGCCACGTTACAACCCATCAAAGTCCTCTTGATTTATGCATTTTCTCATGTTAATTGGTGGAGATTTGATTCCTTTGCAAGCCTATGATTGTGTTGCTTCATTGTTTGGCATTGAGTGATTCATTTATACACTTGCACATATAAATAACAGAGTGTTGAGTGAACTTTTGTGAGAGGTTTAAGTTCATGCATAAAAGAAAGATCCAATAGACTTGTTACGTTGAATAGATATTGCCAATAATTGAATAGAAAACATAAAAACAATTTTAACTCGTTTGGTTTCTACTTTTGACCGTTGCATTGCCTGATAATCTTATATGAATTTGGATCTCTTGTTAGCTTATGGATTGCTTCCCACGTTTTATTTTGCCAATGGGATTCTTTTGAAACTTTTGCATGAGAGTTTGCTTGAGGACAAGCAAAGTTCAAGTGTGAGAATGTTTGATATGTTAATAATTACACATGTAAATAATGCATATTTCCCCTCATTTTTATTGTTTTTGGTTGCAAATCCTTCGGTTTAGACACTTATTTGTGTTTAATTTGAATATTGCAGCTCTCGGTAGGAACGTGGTGATTTTTGGTTAAAAACTCAAGACTTGAAAAAATTCTCAAAAAATGAAAATTTCTGACATGGCCATGTGAGCCAATGTTGCTGAGAACACTGTAAGATGTGCGGATCAGATGGTCCACATGGGCATGTCACCTTCGGACATGGCCATGTGCAGACGCAGATTTGTTTTTTAACCCCAATTCTCCCTCATTTGAAGGGGATTCCATTTTTTACTAAGAACCATAGTTCTCTGAAATGCTTTAGGCGATTTTGAGCTGGATATGGGAGATTGAAGGCCAAGATTGAAGATACAACACATTCAAGGAAGATTTAACCTCCTACAAACAACCTCTTCTCATTTTCTTGGTTTGATTACTAGATCTATTATGTTTTCATCCATTTTATTGAGTTTGGTTGTGGTTTTTGCAAGCCCCATGGGCTAAACTTGTATTATCACTTGGATTAGATTAAACTTAGCATGCTTTAACCACTTGTACACAACTCTTAGTGTGATTATGTCAATGTCATGATGAAACTTGATTGTTCTTCATTGAATGTGTGTATTTACTCTAATTTGATGATTTAGTTAACCTTGTGAGTGTTATGACCATATTATGTTGAAAAACCATATGTGTTGCAACATTCATTCACAGATTTGCAAACCTTGTATGTGTTTTTGTGGCTTTGACTAGGAATGGTGAATGAAGGTTAGTAAGGTTGGATAAATGTGCATCCGTATGCTTATGTTTGAGAAAATCATGGTGTATATTATGAAATGTTCATGTCATTGGTTATGAAATTCTTTGGTTTATTAGCGTGAACTTATTGGTTTTGTAATCGTGATATGATGTTCATGAGTTGAAGATTGGTCATAGCTTTGTCTATTTACGCATTTTGAGGTGGTTGCAATGTGTTTATCGTGCTAACTTTCCAAATATTTGTGGAATTTGATAACCCTGACGGGAGTCTTGTTCATCTTAAATCTTTATATAATTGTATCATTGGTTCTTCGTTGCATAACTTTTGGTGGCTATTATGTGTTTATCGTTCAAGCTTTCCGAAGAGTTATATGATTAGATAGCCTTGACGGGAGTCTAGTCTACCTCCACGTACCATGTGTAGAAAATGATCTCACCATGAGTTTGTGCTTGTTTTTATTGTGTTGCTAAGCCGATTCAAAGTCCTAGTGATATTTTCCCTTGATTGTTTATCTTCATCTTTACCTTCATTCTTTGATTAGGTAAATTGTTAGTTATTTTAGTTTAAAAATACAAAAAATATCAAATCTTCTACTTGATCGGCTAGACAGTAACAAAGGTTTATTATCGGGAGCTATCGTGTCCACGGGTCGATACTCGGTTCTTGCCTAAAACTGTACTACTTATACGATAGGTGCACTTGCCTATTGTGTGTGTAGTTAGTCCTAAGGTGACAATCGTTTCTTTATTTAAAACATCGTTGTGTGAAAAATCTTTATTTAATTCTATATACACTTTACACACATCAGAGAACACGAGTCAGGTTAACCTAGGGGGTCTTCATCTCCACCCCCTTCTTCTTCTCCTCTGCCTTCTCGGCAGGCACCTCAACTACTGTTTCCTCGTCTACCTCCTCCTCGGTCATCCTGGCATCGATCTCCGCGAATCTAGCCTCCAGTCGATCTTCTTGACCTCCTCAGGTGACGAAATGTTGTACAAACTTGAGTGGGAGTCATCCTCGAAAACCTCTTTCTTCTCCACACTCCCAACCGTTACGGCCATCACTGAAGCGTTGGAGCTTGAAGATGGGCTTCCCGGCCGACCCTTCATGCTCTTAGCGTTATCCTCAACCGTGCGTTGCAGATCATGGAACGCCGACTGCTAATTCTTCAGTAGAGTGTCGTGGCTATCCATTCTTCAATAGGAGTGACATGATGCACACCTCTAGGAGACGAGGTGGGTGCTCTAGCACTAGGAATGAAAGTCCTAGTAGATGGATACTGCTGTTCGGCTTGAGCAAAGCTCTCGAACATCTCATCACACTCAGCAGGCTTAAACTTTTCCATGATATGGCCTCCCGCAGCTGTATTAAACATTTGCTGCTTCTCGAAGGTAAGGCCATTATAGAATTTCTCCACTATCGCCCAGTCAGAAAGACAATGCTGAGGACATCGGCTCAACAGCTCGTTGAACCGCTCCCAGGCCATGTGATAGGGCTCGTCAGGATCCATCCGGAAGGAGTGGATTTGATCCCTAAGGCAAGCGGCCCTAGAAGGTGGATAGTATTTCTTGAAGAACTTGGCTTCGAGATCCTCCGAAGCGGTGATTGAGTTGTCTGGAAGATTATCGAGCCAAGTAGAAGCACGCCCAGAGAGGGAGAATGGGAAGAGGCGCGGGTAGATTGCGTCCTTAGACACACCCGTGATGTTGAAGGTATCACATATGCGCGCAAAGCGGGACACATGTCTGGGTGCATCCTCATCCTCCAAGCCATGGAACTGAGTACCATGAGTGATCGTACTCATGACATGTGATAGGATCTGCCAGGAATTGACATTAGGAATAGCGGGGCGCGTGATCGAAGATCTCGCGCCCATGACCCCATCACTGGCCCTCTGGTGTACTGTACGCCTAGCTGGTGGGTCAGCGTCTCCCATAGTAGGAAATGGAATAGGGTTAATAGGACGTACCTGGTTTTTACACAACTGTTTCAAACGCTCCCGAAATTCGCGGGTGCGCTCATGAAGCTCTTGCTCGGGCTCTAAGAAAGCAGAATAAGATGGCGATCCCTGTGAGCGAGTGTTGTGCATAAACAGAAAGACACAAGAAAGGAAGAAACAGAAAGACTCAAGAACAGAAAGACTCTATCCTAGATTAGACACGCACGTAAGCATAGAAAATGAGCACACAGAACAAACTCAAAGAAAAACAAATAAACCAAAAATCAAAAATAGAACTAGTCAAAGCTAATATTGCTATTGCCAAGTGTCCCCGGCAACGGCGCCAAAAACTTGAGTCGTCCAGACGGTCTATAAAAATAACTAATAAAACCTAACCTAGACTCTTAAGTAATAAATGGAAAACCTATGAACTAAACCGCACTGACAGGCAAGTGAACCTATCGAGTGTAGCACAACTTAATGGTAAACCGGATTATCGAACCCTAGAGACACTACGAATAACAAAACTAGACTCTGACTCGGACTAAAGATGATTATTGGTTGGGGGGTTTACTACACTACTGATTATCACTAAAGAATGCAATAAACTAAGGTCGACTCAAACTATCAAGACAAAGACTAAGGTGAAATCAAAAATAGGAAGAACACTACCTAGGTCGGAATCCTATTTGCAAAGCACAACTTCAACTGGTTCGGGAAACTATGATGGATCTGGGTTTCTAAGGATAACTGCTAAAGAAAACCTAGTGGATCACTAATCACTCTCAGGGTGTCACCAACTAAGCTACCTAAAGTGTACTAAGCTCACCAGATGGTTGGATCACTTCTCAGGTATTTCCAACTATGATCAAGTACCCTCATGAACGGATTACCTCTCATTCTCACCGCCCACAATACACTCAAAGAATGCATGGGGTAATCCTAGGATAACGACTATGATTCAGACTAGCAACAATCACTAGACACCTAAACCAACTTCCTCTCAGACAGTTGATAATCGGATTCCTATTGACGATGACTAACCGACTAATTCTCACCTCTCGGGTATTGAACTATGACACACACTCAATTCTAATCAGCAATCAATCACAACTCCAGAATTCATCAATTGACCTAGGCAGTATTATAGTTTTAGCCTAGGATCATACTTAGAACATCCAAACATAAGTAATAAACACAAACCATGGTTCAAACACAGAAATCAAAGATAAAGATTCAATCTTGGAATCGAAAACGCTTAAATAAACGAACTCGGTGTCCAAAGTCTTCAACTTTTCACTTCAATTGCCTCCTCTAGTCTCAAAATCGCCTTCAACTCTTCTCTGAATGGAAAGAATACGAACTCCCTTGATAATGGGATTACAAATCTATTAAAATAAAAACTAGGGTTTTTTCTCGAAACTTGAGGCCCTCGCATACCGCGAGAAATGGGTAACGGTTCCTCGAGTACCGCGAGGAACAAAACAGTCACGGCCGGATTTTCACATCTTCGCATACCGCGAAGATATCTTCTGGGCTTCTCGCGTACCGCGAAAGGCATAATTTCACCATTTTCAACTTTTGAACTCCTGACTTCATTCTCGTGCTCGGTTTCTTCCGATTTTCACTTGTAATCGTCACGAGCACGTGAGAACATAACAAAGACTCAATTGTATACAAAAACGACTCAAAACAAATATAAAACTAATTAAAACGACTAGAAACATAGCGAAAATACATGTGTGCTTTGCAACACATCATTACCTATAGCGAGTGTCGCCACCGTTGTGGTACCATGACGAGCCGAATCTATTTTGAGCGAACAACATCATTGTCGTTATTGGTATTATTGGAACACGTATCAATATTCGCTTTTATGGTTTTCGACGACTCGAAACAGTAATTTTTTGTTCTTTTTTTATTAATTTGTTTTATGGTTCTCTTTTATTAACATTATTTTTATAGTTGTGCCTACGTTTTTATTTAAATTTTACTAACGATGGGTCCGACATCCGGCGCGGAGCGCGGGTGTAATCATCTAGTTTATGGTAAAAGAAAAAACCGTAAAATGATAAAATAAAGATAAAATAAGAAAATATTGAAAAGATGGTTTAAAAAGTCAAATTTGCAGGATGATATCATTTCCTTTTCTTTTGTCTTTTCAGTTCCATTTTACAAGTTCCATTTCTTCCTTTATCTCTGATTCTATATTCCTGCCTGGAACAAACTCTCGCCGGGGACACGAGAAACGGAATCCTAACGACGACGAAGACGAAGATAATCTCTAAGCTTTTATCTTTCGTTCAACATCTAATCTTTTGTTCTGATTCGTTCCAGATCTGGCAGAAAACATTGTTGATTGTTGCTTCTGCGTTCTTCTTCTTCATCTTCACTGCTCTCAGATCCGACAACCTCATGTACCATATTCTCCGGTTCCTCTGGTCCGACCACCTGTTCCCGATCCGACCACCGGTTTTCCAGTTCGACCGTCAGGTCTCTGCAGGACCGTTTCAGCATACAAAACCGGATCGCCCAAACCACTGGTTCCCGGTCCGACCGGCCGGTCCGGTCCGGGTTTCAAAACATTGTTCTCATATACTTAATTTTTGAGTAAATTACAGAGATTGTGCTTTAGTTATATATGAAATTACAACATATTTCCTTTGACTTCAATAATTATATAGATTATCCTTTTTTAGAAAATTTTGCACACTCTTTGCCCTTTAAATTAACTCACATCCATTTTCCTGGTTAAATGACATCATGTGCCCATCACGTGAGCGACAAACCCGTCCTTTTGCTTGCTTCTTCCTCATATTCATTACAATGGAATTTGGTTTAGGGTACGTTGACGTAAATATCAGATTGTTATAAAAAAAATCATTTATAACAAGTTTATATCCTTTCGTATATTTGTGCAAGTCTCCTTTAGAAAAAAAACCTATATATTATTATTTTTTATGCATGGGTCTGTTTGGACCAATTTTGAGGTAAAACTGAACTAGTCTTTACAATATGTTCGGTTCGCCTTCGGTTTTTTCGGTTTAGGGTACGTCGACGTAAATTTTATACAATAGTCAAATACAATATATTTTTACTTCTTTTTTTTTAATTCGTTTTCGTGTTCATAACGTTCAATTTTGAATGGAACGAAGGGAAAAAAAAGGGAGTGTGGGACGCAGGCTAGGGCCCAAGGTGCATGAAGGGGTGGGATTAAACCCTAACCAAATTCCACACCTCCTCCGTTCCATCAACTTCATAAAAATCGTCTAGAGAGAGAGTCAAGATTTGTGGTTGTTTTGCTCTATGATTGCTTACAATCTGTCTCTAGTGATTGTGAAGAAAAATCCACGAGCAACTACAGCTTTTGGGGTAAGAATCTTGATCGCGTGCCGAATGCTAATAAAAAACTATATTAAAAACTACTCCTTAGCTACTTAGACTGTAGATAGTGAAGTAGGGTTGTCGAATCCACAAGGAATTCGTGGAGAATGTTATTTAGACTAAAACGATTCAAGTGTGACTAATGTTTGAAACTTTATCACTTAAAAGACTTGAAATTATAAAAAGCAACTTAATTTGAGTTTTAAAAACAATTGGAGAAGAATGACCACTCCGGATTTCTGATTCAGCAAAACAAACATTCAGTTTTAATTCGGACTAAATAGGAGATCATATAGACATGACCTTATTTAAATTGTTCAACCTAATTCAATATTATAAAATCAAACACACAGTCAAATTATTCCCGATGCAAGAAAACCAAGAAATGATGACAAAAGTGAAAGAATTAAATAACATTAACTTGTTCAAAAATCAAACAGACAATTGAATTCAAAGAACTTAAGAGGTTCACAAAATCCAATCCAACACTAAACAAAAAACTAAAACCGAACGAGTACCTTAACCGAATCGCTCATTTTCATAACAATAGCATTAAAATTAAAGTTCACAATTAAAAACATGACTCAAGGATGAAAAATCTCTAAAAGTTCCTCCACAATCGTCCCTAAAACTCCCAAAAACAGCTGAAAGAAGACTCCTCTTGAAACCCTAAGTGTTTGACTTAAAAAGAGGCCAAAATCCCAAAATTTAAAGCTAGGGCGTCCCCAGCGCAATTTGCGCTCGTCCTCTTCAAAAACTTCAATTCTCCACTGATTTGCACTGAAGCTTGCGCTGAAATACATCCCGGGTGGCGCAAGTGCAGCGCAAATCTCGTTTGGTCTCAATATTAACTCCATTTTTATATCCGAATCGTCGAGATACCCCAAATCGATATATTATGGGCCCCGTAACTCATTTTCTAGCTCGAGATATACCATTTCCAAGTTCTGGACTTTGGAACTTCCTATTTAGGCTCCATATTTTGCATAGTTTCACCTTTAGCTCCTCCTACTTCTTCCAGATGCCTTCAAAACACCCGGAGCGATTGATCGCGTTGTCAAGGTCAATAAAAAACAATAATTCTAATCCCTAGCTACCTTAAACTATAGTATAGTCAAGTAGGGTATCGTATCCACATTGAATTGGTGGAAAGTGTTGATTTAAGAAAACTATTCGGATTTGTAAAAAGCAAGTAACTTTAAACTTTTGAAAACTATTAAGGAGAAACGGATTGCTTCCGGGCTCAGATTGCAAGTTCTATGAAGACAGGTTTGTACTTATTGGAAGTTAAATAGACATAACTCGTTATTAGATTTGACAAATAATTAACAATCAAGATAGTGACTGCGTTGAGCAACGATTATAAAACCGGATACTTGACACAAGTTAACACTCAATAATCAATCAACAACTTAGAACATCAGATCTAGATAATCAAGGATTCACGATACAAAACCGAAAACTGATGAATATAATAAATCAACGACAAACCAAGCTGTTTTAATCAAATCTAAAAACTATGCATCCAAACAATCATAGATTACAAGAATAGCAAACCAAATCAAGTATGAACCATAGTCTATCACTTACAAGCAGATCCTATGTAATATCCAGGATTTTTCGATGTATTAATTCCGGTTATCAATTTTTTTAAATTCATTGTAACCCATTTATTTCAGATTCTAATGAACGTATCATTTCCAAATCTTTACACGTATTAGTAAATAGACTTATATATATACCTAAAAATACATGTATATATGTATTCTACAAAAAAAATAGATTTAAAACCCTAAAGAAACTTTATAAGTTTATATTTGTTATTTTGTAAATAATATAAATAATAAACTTTAAATCCTTAAAATTAATAAACCCATAAATTATTACAAACTTAAAAAGATATGAAACTTATTTAAATTTATAAAATAAAACATATTATTTATTTTATAAAGTCCAGGGTCTAAACTGTCACTATCCGAAACTTGTTTTAAACTAAAACTCATGTTTTAACATGAAATGATAAAACTTCCAAACTTCAGGGACTGGTTGTGTAAATCGCCCAAACACATGGAACCTAAACCCAGTCACGAGTTCGAGTCCCGCAACACCCGTTTTTCACCTTCTTTTGTTCGAAAACGAAATCCTGGCCAAATATGTTGTACCTCGGGCTTCCATTCACGCATGCGATCCTACCCCGAGGTGAATCAATGCTTAATTCCAATCGTAACAACGCGTAGGCTCGATTTGAACCATTTCGGCGCAACCCCCGTCTCCCTAACCGTTCGGGCATTTAATGACAAAATTGGTTATAAATAACACCCGTACTACCTCAACGAAACCTCACTCGAACTCTCTAAACCTTCAATTCAATCGATTTCGACCTGCAATTGCCATTGCAATTCTATGACATCCGAACTAGAACCCGAGACTGTTCTCCTTCATTTCGATATCGATTCAGGTAATTCTCGTGGCCAAAAGTCTCGTCGTCAAACATAGACAAAAAGCCCTCTGTCAATTTACAATGACAGAGGGCAATTCGATTCGTATTTGGGATTTTGAATTCTAGGGTTCATACGGATTGGGACTAGTTCGGGATTGTGTTTAAATGAATTCTTTTTTAGATTATACACCAGCGAGGCCTGTAGCCGGTTGGTTAGTGCATGTGTGTGTGGACTTGGGTAGCCCGGTTTCGAATCCGACCAACCCAAGTTTTGTGTTTTGATTTATTTTCTATGCTTTTTAATCAGATTTAAAAATTCATGTTATTTTTATAAAATCTGATTTACTTTTATAAACTTAAAACTGAATTTTAATTATACTTTTATTCCCATAAAGTATTTTTAATTAATTAAAACTTAGTAAAAATTTCTTAAAAACTATAAAAACACTCCAAACTTTTATAAAAACTTATAAAATAATCTGGAATTATCTTACTATTTATTTTCTATAATAAATAAAACCTTTTGTTTTAAACTTTAATATTAATTATAAACTTTTAAATTAAACAGAAAACTTATATAATTATTATAAAATCAGAAAAATAAATACACTTTTATTTGAATATTTATAAACCTAAAAACTTTATAAAAACTTTAAAACACTTATAAATAAAAACATAAACTTATTTAAAATACTTATACATCTGTAATTTACAAGAAACCATTTTATAAACTTATAATTGTATTTCATTCAATTAAAACTTTTAAACACCATCTAAATATCATTTAGAATAATTATTTTCAAACCCTTTTAAATGATTATTAGTCATTCTTAATAATTATTTACTTTTTGTTAGATAATTACTATTTATACTTAGTAATTATTTACTCTATTTTAGATAATTGTTATTTGTCATTAATAATTATTTTTTGGGTAATTACTATTTATCCATAATAATTAGTATTCTTTTAGATAACTATTATTTATCTTAAATAATTATTTAACCCTTGTAGATAATTATTTTTTTATACTTATTTATTCCTTTTACTTAACCAATATTTCATCCTTATTTATAAAAATAATTAGAAAGCTATTTTAAATTATTAATACCTAACTTGAGAAATTTATAATTGTAAAGCTTTTAAACAATTATTTTAATTAATAATTACTTTAAACTATAAATCTAATAAACCTATATACTTCAAGACTTGTGTCATCTATCCAAACCTTATTTAGAATCTTGATTTAAATTTATAAATAACATAATCATTCCCATTCCCATTCCCATTTGAGACCCTGGTTAAGTCTTAGAATCTTGAATCCTTGTCATAGAGTCACACCTTAAACTTTAGACTTGTCTTTAGGCTTGTTGTGAGGATATCCTTCCTCAAAGCTTTGCTACACTATTTCCTTATCTGACACTCTTGCATCATTTCAAGTGAGTATACGTAGCCCCTTTTTGTTTTGTTTTGTTTTGATTTATAAACCTGGGGTGGAACATGTATCAAACTTTTAGACTTATACTATTCAAACTCAACTATGCTTATATGCTTCTATGTGTTATATGCTTTTGAGACTTGCATGCTTAAATTAAACTTAAGACTAGCATGTTCATTAACTTTGGCCGAGCCTATAGTGACAATGATAGATCTATTGTATTTGACCAATCCACCTAGATTGATTGACCCTTCGGGGGGAGCCCATGGTGATTGTTGCTGGATTTAAACCTAAAATTCTAAGGGTGACCCTCGGGTTATGCCTAAACTTGGTTGGAGGTTTGAAATGCAAAATGTTTAACTTGCTTGTACTCACATTTATACTTAGATGCAATAACATAGTGGATTGTAAAACTTTTAAGGATTCTGTTAAACGGTGTCAAAACCTTTGTATCTCACCAACTATTTTTAGTTGACAGTTTACTTAACATGTTTCAGGTGCTCAAGTTTGAGGCTTCTCTTGTGAACACATAGGATGCTTGGACCTAGAATATCTATCAATTTAAACTTACGTTTTCTTTTATGATGTTGAACAATATGTTACTGTTTTTTCCCTATTTTTGAACCATTTAATTTGATTAATGGAATACTTCAACCTTATTAGTCAACCATGTGCTTTTGAACAACCGCGTCCGCCCCGACGTATAATCCGCCGTCGGTTGGGGTGTGACAGATTGGTATTAGAGCCTTGGTTATAGGGAATTAGGTTATTAGACACATGACCTAGACTGTAACTTAGGATTCCCTAAATATGAGTCATCTCATGTACATACTAGGAATCTCATCTCTATTTCAATCTTAAAGCTTAAACCCTATATGTAAATACTTATACTTGGAAACTTATACTCCAACCTATTCCCGTATTACAAAAACTTACTACCTCGAGGTTATATATTTAGGTTTCAAGTCCGATAAAAAAAACTAACTCTCGTCAAAATTATTTGAGTTCTAAATAATGTATGAGAACTTGTGCGGACCGGAAGGGTGGATACCTGTATTCTGGGAAATTCTGTCAAGGAAAGCATTTCGTACAAATCCAGATCAACCGTTGGACCCGTATGCTTTCCTAGGAATTCTTAGGATGAGTGACCACTTATAGGAATGCACGACTTCTCTAACATTAGTGAAATCAAATTACTTTTGATATGTCAACCTACCTATTTGGTGATACAAACTAAGTGGGTAACATCAAAATGTTTTATGCTTCATGATTTCAATCCTCATCAAAACTCCTTACTCTATGATTCTTACGTTCAAACTTTTCATTGTTTACCTATTTATAGTATGACTCCACGTCGTAGCCGAAGCAGAGTCATTGCTACCCTTATTGCTCAACAAATGGCTAAGGTCCTACCTACTTTGGTCACCGAACTAAACCAAGCTGCAGCTAACAACAATGCTAACTCTGGATCACTTCAATCTGGTTCAAACCCTCCGTGCACCATCAAACATTTCAACTCTTGCAACCCCGCCAAATTCTTTGGAACTGAGGGAGCCACTGGACTCCTCCAATGGTTTGAAAGCATGGAAAGCACCTTCTTGAACAGTGATTGTCCCAATAACCTCAGAGTCCGTCATGCTTCGAGCGTCCTACAAAAGAGGGCACTGACGTGGTGGAATGGGGAGAAACGCAATCGTGGTGCAGACGCTGCTATGTCTCTGACCTGGGAGGAGTTCAAGGAACTAATGATCGAAGAGTTCTGCCCAAGGAATGAGATGAAAAAGCTCGAGGCCGAATTCTGGGATCTTGCTTAGGATAGTGGAGAGAACCTGGTTTATACGACACGTTTCCATGAACTAAGTTTACTAGTGCCTCATAAGGTTACTCCTCTGTCTCGGGGTATTAAGAAGTACATCAACGGGCTGCCTATGAAGATTCAGGACACAGTGTGGGGTCGGAATCCTGCTACCTTGGAAGACGCCATACGTCTTTCTGCTACCCTAACGGACAATCACGTAAAAGAAGGAACCCTGTCCAGAAAGAGTTCCAAGAAACTTGTTGAAACTCCTACTCCCGAGCCTACCAAAGCGGTCAAGACTGAATCCTCATTCAACAAGAAGCGTAAAGTCAAAAACTTTGCAGCGGTCACACCGGCTGCCCCTTTGACACAAGTTGCTCCTCTCAAGAAGCCATATGTGGGAGCACATCCTCAATGTAACACCTGCAACTTTCATCATCCAGCTACTATGCCGTGCCGCTTGTGCAACCTTTGTGGCAGCTATGGACACATGTCCACTACATGCTTTGTCAATAGGCCTCCAACGGTTCAGGGAAATCGTCCTAATGCTCCTGCACTACCAGCTTTAGCAAATGGTCGAGCTTGTTTCGGATGTGGTGATCCGACCCATTTCCATAACCAGCGTCCAAAGCTGACCAATATGAATCCGGGAGCACGTGGACGTGCCTTTAACATCAATGCTAATGAAGCTCTGGCCAACACAGAGGTGGTCAACGGTACATTTTTAGTAAATCAGCAATATGCTTCAGTTTTATTTGATACTGGTGCTGATAAGAGTTTCGTTTCTTTGGAATTTGAATTACTACTTGCTAAAAACCGCTCTAAGTTAGAACAATCTATTACGGTAGA
Source organism: Smallanthus sonchifolius (assembly GCA_023525975.1). NCBI lineage: Eukaryota > Viridiplantae > Streptophyta > Magnoliopsida > Asterales > Asteraceae > Smallanthus > Smallanthus sonchifolius. The sequence continues at coordinate 39,806,816 of CM042042.1, read as the reverse complement.
AGTAACTGATGGAAATCCCATAACTATTGACTCCGTCATTCGTGATTGCGTTCTTAACCTTAATAACCACAACTTCCTAAATAACCTTATCCCGGTGCGTCTTGGAAGTTTTGACATAATAGTAGGCATGGATTGGTTAGCCGAGCATCATGCTAAAATCATGTGCTTCGAAAAGTGTATCCGTATCCCCCTATCATCCAGGAGTATCTTACAAATCTATGGCGAAAAACCATCTAGCGGTCTTAAACTCATGTCTTGTACCACGGCTCGTAAATACATGCGAAAGAATTATGAAGCATTCCTCGCTAACGTCATGGAAAAGAAGGAAAAGGGAAAAAGTATTCAAGACATCCCTGTCATCCGTGACTTTCCCGAAGTTTTCCCCAAAGACTTGCTAGGCCTTCCTCCCGTACGTCAAGTTAAATTCAGAATCGATCTCATCCCAGGAGCAAACCCCGTAGCAAAATCACCTTACCGTTTTGCACCTTCGGAGATTCAAGAATTAGCAAGCCAGTTACAAGAGCTTTCCGAAAAGGGTTTCATTCGTCCTAGCGTCTCACCATGGGGAGCACCCGTTTTATTCTTGAAGAAGAAGGACGGATCCTTTCGCATGTGCATTGATTATCGTGAACTCAATAAGCTTACCGTCAAGAATCGTTACCCTTTGCCTAGAATTGACGACCATTTTGATCAACTCCAAGGTTCTTCGTGCATTGATTATCATGAACTCAATAAGCTTACCGTCAAGAATCGTTACCCTTTGCCAAGAATTGATGACCATTTTGATCAACTCCAACTCCAAACTCTTAAGAAAAAGCTTTGTGATGCTCCAATTTTGACTCTTCCTGAAGGTAACGACGACTTCGTGGTTTATTGTGATGCATCTAACCAAGGTCTCGGTTGTGTCCTTATGCAAAGATCGAAGCTGTGAAAAACTGGAAGGCACCGAAGACTCATACGGAAGTTCGTTCATTTCTTGGTCTAGCCGGTTATTACCGTCGTTTCATTCGTCCTAGCGTCTCACCGTGGGGAGCACCCGTTTTATTCGTGAAGAAGAAGGACGGATCCTTTCGCATGTGCATTGATTATCGTGAACTCAATAAGCTTACCGTCAAGAATCGTTACCCTTTGCCAAGAATTGACGACCATTTTGATCAACTCTAAGGTTCTTCGTGCTTTTCCAAGATTGATCTTCGTTCCGGCTATCATCAACTTCGTGTCCTCAAGGAGGATATTCCTAAGACAACTTTTCGTACGAGATATGGTCACTACGAGTTTATGGTTATGCCATTTGGCCTAACCAATGCCCCTGCGGTATTCATGGACTTAATAAACCGTGTGTGTAGACCATACTTGGACAAATTCGTAATCGTTTTTATTGACGATATCTTGATCTATTCCAAAACTAAAAAGGATCATGAAGAACACATGTGTCTGGTGTTAGATCTCTTAAAGAAGGAGAAATTGTTTGCCAAATTTTCCAAGTGTGAGTTCTGGCTAAGTGAAGTCCAATTCTTAGGGCATATAGTCAACGAGAAAGGAATTCACGTGGATCCCGCAAAGATCGAAGCGGTGAAAAACTGGAAGGCACCGAAGACTCCTACAGAAGTTCGTTCATTTCTTGGTCTAGCCGGTTATTACCGTCGTTTCATTTCCAACTTCTCCAAAGTTGCGGTGCCTCTCACAGACTTAACTCATAAAGGCAAGCCTTACGAGTTGGGGAACAAAACAAGAAGAAGCCTTTCAAACTCTTAAGCAAAAGCTTTGTGACGCTCCAATCTTGACTCTTCCTAAAGGTAACGACGACTTCGTGGTTTATTGTGATGCATCTAACCAAGATCTCGGTTGTGTCCTTATGCAACGAGGCAAGGTTATTGCCTATGCGTCAAGGTAACTCAAGTTTCATGAAAAGAACTACACAACGCACGACCTCGAATTGGGTGAGGTTGTCTTCGCTCTCAAGATCTGGCGACACTACCTTTACGGTACAAAGTGTGTGGTTTTCACATATCATAAAAGCCTTCAGCACATTTTCAATCAGACGGAACTCAACATGAGGCAACGTCGTTGGGTTGAGTTACTTAACGACTACGACTGTGACTGTGACATTCATTATCAATCGGAAGGAGCACATAATGTTACATTGTGTGAGAGTTCAAAACGACCTTCAGATCTGCATTCTTGAAGCCCAACACCTTTCGGTCACCGAGGGGAACATGTACGACAAAATGGCATGTGGGGCTGAACTTCAATTGGAAACTAAGCCTAACGGCTTACTCTACTTCCTGAACCGTATCTGGATTCCTGATCGAGATGATCTTTGTACTGTCATTTTAAATGAAGCTCATAAAAATCGATATTCGGTTCATCCTGGTGCAGACAAAATGCACAAGGATCTTCGTTACCAATACTGGTGGCCTGGCATGAAGAAGGACATTGCCCTGTACGTAGCAAAGTTCCTCACTTGCTCCAAAGTCAAAGCCGAGCACCAACATCCATTTGGTCTTCTTGAGCAACCCGAGATTCCTGTATGGAAATGGGAGTGTATAGCAATGGATTTCATTACAAAACTACCTCGTACCACGCATGGTCATGCTAGCATCTGGGTAATCGTTGACCGTCTAACTAAATCCGCACACTTCTTGCCTATGCGTGAGGATTATGGAGTCGAGAAATTGGCTCGAATTTACATTAGTGAGATAGTTAGTCGTCACGGTGTGCCCCTTAACATTATCTCTGATCGTGATGGTCGTTTCACCTCCCGTTTCTAGCAATCTTTACAACCTGCTCTTGGTAATCAATTGAATCTCAGCACAGCTTACCATCCTCAAACCGATGGTCAATCCGAGAGAACCATTCAAACTTTAGAGGACATGCTTAGGGCATGCGTTATTGACTTCGGTGGTAACTGGGATTCACACCTACCCTTGATTGAGTTCTCATACAACAATAGTTATCATACTAGTATCAACATGGCACCTTTTGAAGCCCTCTATGGTCGTAAGTGTCGTTCTCCTGTTTGTGGGAACGAGATCGGTGAAACACAAATCACCAGACCCGAACTTATTCAAGAAACATCCGATAAAGTCCTCTGCATTCGTGATATTCTTTTAGCATCTAGAAGTCGGCAAAAGAGCTATGCCGACAAGCGACAAAAGCCCTTAGAATTTCAAGTTGGTGACCACGTACTCCCCAAGGTATCACCTTGGAAGGGAGTGGTTCAATTTGGAAAGAAAGGAAAACTAGCACCTCGTTTCATGGGTCCTTCTAAGATTCTCGAGAGGATCAGAAAGGTGGCCTACAAGCTTGAATTACCCCAAAATCTGAGCAACATTCATCCAACTTTCCACGTCTCTAACCTCAAGAAGTGTCTTGCTGACGAGAACCTCCACATACCTCTCGACGATGTGCGCATTGATGAAACTATGCACTTTGTAGAAAAACCCATGGAAATCATGGATTGTGAAATCAAGCAACTCAAGCGTAGTCGTATTCCTATTGTCAAGGTTCATTGGGAGTCTAAACGTGATCCAGAATTTACTTAGGAATGTGAAGACCAAATGAAAGTCAAGTACCCGCATCTTTTCTCTCGACCCTCCTCTTAAATTTCGGGACGAAATTTCCTAAAGTAGGGGAGACTGTAATATCCAGTAGTTTCCGATGTATCAATTCCGGTTATCAATTTGTTTAAATCCATTGTAACCCATTTATTTCAGATTCTAATGAACGTATCATTTCCAAATCTTTAAACGTATTAGTAAATAGACTTATATATATGTATATACCTAAAAATACATGTATATATGTATTCTACAAAAAAATATAGATTTAAAACCCTAAAGAAACTTTATAAGTTTATATTTGTTATTTTATAAATAATATAAATAATAAACTTTAAATCCTTAAAATAAATAAACCTATAAAATATTACAAATTTTAAAAAGATATGAAACTTATTTAAAATTATAAAATAACACATATTATTTATTTTATAAAGTCCAGGGTCTAAACTTTCAGTATCCGAAACTTGTTTTAAACTAAAACTCATGTTTTAACATGAAATGATAAAACTTCCAAACTTCAGGGACCGGTTGTCTAAATCAAACACATAGAGCCCAAACCCAGACACGAGTTTGAGTCCCGCAACACCCGTTTTTCACCTTCTTTTGTTCGAAAACGAAATCCCGGCCAAATACATTGTACCTTTGGCTTCCATTCATGCATGCGATCCTACCACGAGGTGAATCAATGCTTAATTCCACTCGTAACAACGTGTGGGCTCGATTTGAACCATTTCGACGCAACCACCATCTCCCTAACCGTTAGGGCATTTAATGACAAATTGGTTATAAATAACACCCGTACTACCTCAACGAAACCTCACTCGAACTCTCTAAACCTTCAATTCAATCGATTTGGACCTGCAATTGCCATTGCAATTATGTGACAGCCGAACCAGAACCGGAACCCGAGCTTGTTCATTTCGATATCGATTCAGGTAATTCTCGTGGCCAAAAGTCTCGTCGTCATACATAGAACAAAAGCCCTCTGTCAATTTACACTGACAGAGGGCAATTCGATTCGTATTTGGGATTTTGAATTCTAGGGTTCATACGGAATTAGGGCTAGTTCGGGATTGTGTTTAAAAGAATACTTTTTCATATTATACACCAGCGAGGCCCGTAGCCTGGTGGTTAGTGCATGTGTGTGTGGACGTGGGTGGCCCGGGTTCGAATCCGGCCAACCCAAGTTTTGTGTTTTGATTTCTTTTTATGCTTTTTAATCAGATTTAAAAATTCATGTTATTTTCATAAAATCTGATTTACTTATATAAACTTAAAACTGAATTTTAATACACTTTTATTCCCAGAAAGTATTTTTAATTAATTAAAACTTAGTAAAAAATTCTTAAAAACTATAAAAACACTTCAAAATTTTATAAAAACTTATAAAATAATCCGGAATTATCTTACTATTTATTTCCTATAATAAATAAAACCTTTTATTTTAAACTTTAATATTAATTATAAACTTTTAAATTAAACAAAAAACTTATATAATTATTATAAAATCAGAAAAATAAATACACTTTTATTTGAATATTTATAAACCTAAAAACTTTAAAACACTTATAAATAAAAACATAAACTTATTTAAAATATTTATGCATATGTAATTTCCAAGAAACCATTTTATAAACTTATAATTGTATTTCATTCAATTAAAACTTTTAAACACCATCTAAATATCATTTAGAATAATTATTTTCAAACCCTTTTAAATGATTATTAGTCATTCTTAATAATTATTTACTTTTTGTTAGATAATTACTATTTATACTTAGTAATTATTTACTCTATTTTAGATAATTGTTATTTGTCATTAATAATTATTTTTTGGGTAATTACTATTTATCCATAATAATTAGTATTCTTTTAGATAACTATTATTTATCTTAAATAATTATTTAACCCTTGTAGATAATTATTTTTTTATACTTATTTATTCCTTTTACTTAACAAATATTTCATCCTTATTTATAAAAATACTTAGAAAGCTATTTTAAATTATTAATACCTAACTTGAGAAATTTATAATTGTAAAGCTTTTAAACAATTATTTTAATTAATAATTACTTTAAACTATAAACCTAATAAACCTATATACTTCACGACTTATGTCATCTATCCAAACCTTATTTAGAATCTAGATTTAAACTTATAAATAACACAATCATTCCCATTCCCATTTGAAACCCTAGTTTAAGTCTTAGAATCTTGAATTCTTGTCATTAAGTCACACCTTAAACTTTAGACTTGTCTTTAGGCTTGTTGTGAGGATATCCTTTCTCAAAGCTTTACTACACTATTTCCTTATCTGACACTCTTGCATCATTTCAAGTGAGTATATGTAGCCCCTTTTTGTTTTGTTTTGATTTATAAACTTGGGGTGGAACATGTATCAAACTTTTAGACTTATACAATTCAAACTCAACTATGCTTATATGCTTCTATGTGTTATATGCTTTTGAGACTTGCATGCTTAAATTAAACTTAAGACTAGCATGTTCATTAACTTTGGCCGAGCCTATAGTGACAATGATAGATCTATTGTATTTGACCAATCCACCTAGATTGATTGACCCTTCGGGGGGAGCCCATGGTGATTGTTGCTGGATTTAAACTTAAACTTCTAAGGGTGACCCTCGGGTTATGCCTAAACTTGGTTGGAGGTTTGAAATGCAAAATGTTTAACTTGTTTGTACTCACATTTATACTTCAATGCAATAACATAGTGGGTTGTAAAACTTTTAAAGATTCTGTTAAACGGTGTCAAAACCTTTGTATCTCACCAACTATTTTTAGTTGACAGTTTACTTAACATGTTTTAGGTGCTCAAATTAGATGCTTATCTTGTGAACACGTAGGATGCTTGGACCTAGAATATCTATCAATTTAAACTTATGTTTTCTTTTATGATGTTGAACAATATGTTACTGCTTTTCCCTATGTTTGAACCTTTTAATTTTATTAATGGAATACTTCAACCTTATTAGTCAACCTTGTTCTTTTGAACAACTGCGTCCGTCCCGACGTATAATCCGTCGTCGGTTGGGGTGTGACATCCTACACCCGGAAACGACACGAAGAGATTAGCCTCTCATCGACATCGTCATCGATTCTTCAATAGATGGTATAACTTGATCTAGCATCAAAAACACAGAAAGATTGAAACTTTATCTCTGGAAATCACCTTAGGGAAGCTCTGGATCGTAGAATGACAAGTTAATTCGGCAATAGACTCCTCCATGACTTATAATTGAAATTAGGTTAAATTTGTCAAATTTATGAATCTTCGCATGCCGCGAACATTGGATTGATGTTCTTCGCGTGGCGCAAGAACAAATTAGTCGGGTGGGCTTTTCAAGGCCTTCGCGTGTCGCGAACTTCTTCCTCCTGATATTTCGTGGCGCGAAGATACTAATTTCCACAATTTTGACCTTTGTTGACTTTAACTTCTCCGGGGGCCATGTATGATACTATCCTCATGATTTTAAGCTCGTGTTTTCCCGTCCACTTAGCATATTAAACCTGTAACACTCATAAACACCAAATGAACATAAAACAGACTCGATATACAAAGCTAGACGCTTAAAACTATAAACTTAGACTCTTATACACGGGATATTTGACCTCACATCACATCCTCACACTTTATCTTTTTCATCCCAAAAAAGAATATGCAATGGAATCATAATCGGAAAACTTGCAATTTACTTTCATTTTACACAGCACAGACTTTCATACATGTTAACCGTAACTATCGGTATTTCTGTCTGATTAAACCCAACCACCGACTCTCGAGCCCCCAATTATATGATATATATATATTATACATTACCAAGCAAGCAGTCAATTTATGGGTCTCATACTCAGAAAGCTACGACTCAGCCTAATCTCATCTTAAGGTCATGTTTAGGCACGAGTTAAACCTTATAGATTTCCCACCATTATAAACATGAATTTATATGTTTTAAAAATTAGGTGAATTGTGGATCGATGGATGAATGTTTTAGCTTTTATTAAAACTTATGAATAAACCTAACACAGTGGTGTTTCAATCACGCTGAAACACGATATATAACATGTAGGCTAAAGTTTTTAAGCAATGAAATTCATAAGCTTCGGAACATGGGTGTATCCTTCAAGTTACCATCCCAAAGGGAAACACATAATCCTAACTTAGTCATCCAATATTGATCACTTAAGTCCCGCCCAAGGGTGTATCCTCTAAGTCACCATCCCGAAGGGAAACACGTAGACTGGCCTCAAGATCATAATTTATTTAATTAAGCTCATTTAATTGATGGATTTATGGATTGTGGGCACCACTAACTTTCGGATTTATTTTCATAAAAAGAAAGCAGTGCCAAAATTTTAAAAACTTATAAATTTTTGCTTATAAAGGTACCTATCACACTATATTGACAGTTTTGACCTTTACCGACACCACTAAGATGAGAACCCACAAGACATCCTGAATTAATTATTCAATTTAAGCAGATTCACTATCAGGATGTTTAAGCTCTTAAATCGGTTGGGCCTACCAAAACGTTACAAATTAGATATGTTTGATCATCTTTATTATTATTTTACATTCCACACACAAATTACCGATTGTACTATCATTTTCCATTTAGTGCAAACATTCTAATCCAAGGACATTTTTCAAAATTTTAAATTTTTATGGTTTTTATGACTCAAAACTCACTCAAAACAAAAGACTCAAACTAGACCTGGACTAGATCTCCCCTCCCAACACTTAAACTCTACATTGTCCTCAATGTAGGAAGAGTGACTCAAAATAAAAATAAATTACAAAAATAAGAAAAACTTAGCTGGAAAGACAATTGTATAGCATTTCATTCGCGATCGTGTTCCACGGATACAAGCGAGTTGCTTTGTACAAGAACATTCAAGATCGGATTATCGTCTCTCGAATTGAGATTGCGTACGAGAAATTAAATCCAAACCTGCAAAATCAAACTCAAAACAGACCCACAAGCATCATATCGACTCAATAAAACTACTCAATAAAAATTAAAATACCCGACGGACTCAAACGACTAAAAACAAAAAAAAACAAAAAAAAATTCAAAAGCCCTAATTTTTGGTTTTTCGTGTGTCGCGAGGGACAAAAAATGTCCGGCCCGGCTAGTTTGGTCTTCACGTGTCACGAAGAACTTCCTTTGAAAGTTCGCGTGGCGCGAAGACACCTCCATCATAAAAAGATAACTTGGTTTTTTCAATTTTTTCCTTAGAAAATTTTTTGTGTTTTTCAAGTCAAAATTTTCAACTTTTTCAAAATTCGTTCCAACTCTCCAATTAAGTTTCGTATATACCTGGAACGAGATTTGTGATGGTTTTTCATGCTCGTATGGCCCCAAATCTCCAGGAAAACTTCAAAAACACGCGAAAACATAACGGAAACACTAAAAATGAAGACTCAAGGCTCTACAAACTCTATACACAGTATCCTACCCCCAGAGAATGATGCATGCCCCCCATTGAATTAATATAAGCCTCAGCGTTCCCAGAACATCCCCACACTTGAGCTTTTCCCAGATTTAAAGCACAAAAATGAAATAAAAACCTAACTCACTTTCGTAGGAATCACGAATGCATTTAGCACATGCATCAAGCCATTTAAACCCCTCGGTAGCCCGAGTGGATGAGTTTAGTCTCATGAGGGTTTCTAGAGAACACACCCACAACGTTCATTTAATCTAGACACAAAAAGTAAAGCTTAGGTTGCCTCCTAAGAGCGCTAAGTTTAACGTCTTCAGCCAGACGCGGTGTACCTTACTTTGGGTAATGGTGGTTGGAATGCAAATTCCCTTTCAAATGTTGCACCTACCCGGTGATAATTCTGACCATTCCAATATGTATTCCACATGTGTTGCACATCACTATATTCTTCTTCATCTTTCTTCACCCAGGATTCACCTGTTTCATATGAATGCCTCATAAAATCTGGAGGTTTCCTTGGTCTTGCTGATGAGTTTGATGATCCCGTATTCGTGTTGTGATGATCACTTGCACTCTTTGCCTGGTGGTGCTCAGGTGGCTTTCCCATGTGTAATCTATCATCCCCACACTTGTGGGTTACTACATTTACCACTTCCTTCATCTCTCTAAGCAATTCAGACGTGTCAACAATCACAGCACTCTCATTTGTGCCTCCCTCATCCAAATTGGACCGAGGTGGGAACTTGTTAGTTTTACTTGCTTGTAAACATTTAACCTTAGATAAATAAGTAAATGAATTTGTAATCATATCTAAATTAAACTCACGGTTACCAAATGTCATGCTCACTGTGTTGTTGCGACAGTTGATCTGAGCATTAGTAGTCGCCAAGATTGGTCTTTCCAGCAAAACTTTTGATTGCTCTTTCTTTTGGCCGGGTGCATAATCAAGTAGCAAGAAGTCCTCGGGGTAGTAGAAATCCCCGACCTTTGCAGCTACACCCATCAACATCCCCCATGCATGTTTTCGTGTCAAATCAGCTAACACCACGGTGGTATCAACTTGCTGGAGATGTCCTAGGTCTGACTGATCATATATGCTTCCCGGAAGGATGCTGAGAGTTGCCCCATAATCTAGGAGTGCCTGGTTGACCTTTACTCCCCCAACCTCAGTCGGGATTAGCGGTGCCTTTTGCTCATTTTCCTCCTCCGAATCACTCACCTTGTTGTCCTGTTCTATACTTACCGCGCCCACAAAAGCATTATTTGAACTCAACCATTGATGTTGCGGGTTGGTCTGACTGTTGCTTGGGAGTTTGCCGGGTCTCTTCTCGTCAAATCTTCAGCCAATTGACCCACTTGTTTCAATAAGGCATTCACCGTCTTATCCCTAACCTCATTATCCTTTTTCAGTTCCTTGATAGCATCCATGAGGGCATTAAATTGGGCACCCCCTTGATTACCACTATGTTGATCATGTGGTTGATTTCTTTGGTACCCGCCTTGATTGTAATTTTGTTAGCGGTTTGGTATTGTTTCTGTTGTGGTTGTCCTCCACCCTACACATTAGCACCCTGAAAGTTAGGATTCATTTGATTAGATGCATTACCATACCTGAAGTTTGGGTGATTTCTGAGTCCTGGATGGTAGTGTGTAGCAGCTGCTTTTTCTCCTCCAAGCTGGTTCACTTCTTCAGGCTTTGCTTGCTCTCTTGGGCAGTTTGCTAACACATGCCCCAACTCCTCGCATCCGTCACATACCGGATATGCTTGTGACACATTTGCCACCTCTTTACCACTCGGCTTACCAAGACGTGCCATTTGAATTTACATGGCATCCAATCTCTTATGCATCTCATAATCAACCGACTTCACATATGAAGTTGACTTTCCCCTCCTGCTTGCATTAGCCTATCTTCTGGATATCACCGCCATCCTCTCAAGTATGTCCCAATACTCATCAACATGGTTATAGAAAAATGATCCATTACTGGTAGAGTTAACATCTTTAACATCCTCAGGCAGAAGGCCATCATAGAATGCTTGGATCAATTACCACTTCTCTATACCATGGTGTGGGCAATTTCTCAATAATTCTTTAAACCTCTTGAAAGCTTCATAGAATGGCTCCCCTGACTGTTACCTGAAATCTCTGATTGCAGCTCTGGCCTCATTAGTCTTGTGCAGTGGGAAATCATCTAAGAATTGTTGTTGAAGCTCTACCCAAGTAGCAATACTAGTAGACGGTAGAGAAAGGAACCATTGTTTAGCACGGTCCTTTAGTGAAAATTGGAAGAGTACCAACTTCACCTCGTTTGTAGTAAATCCTTGACCACCTATGGTCCCACATGTAGCCTCGTACTCTGATAAGTGTGTGTAGGGCTCCTCAGTAGCTCTCCCAAAGAAGTATGGGAGGATCCCTAGACATCACGGTCTGATCTCAAATGCGTTCCCCCTATGAACCGGTGGAATCACGGGGGAAGCATTTAGGGCTAAAGCAGGGCGAAATTGACTATCTACCCCCTGTTCATGTCTTGGCAAGTTTCTGTTCCTAGGCGGTTCCTCTTGATAATTAGGTATGTTCACTTGAGGTTGCTTGTACCTGTTCTCTTGGTCAAAATTACCTGGATTTCTCAGTTGATACCCATAGTCGGCCCCTGATGGTGGTTGTACTCAATTGTTCACCCCATTTATTCCATGATTTCGGGGGTGGTGGTTTAGGTCATACCATGCTTCATCTTCATCCCAGTTCTTATGCTAAGAACCGTGTTCTAGCCCATAACTTTGTCTCGTTGACAAATGCTCATCATCCCCAAAATCTGAATAACTTGGGTAGCTATTATATGGTTGGTTGTTATGGAATGGTGGTGGTGGTTGTGGTTGTGCGGGTGGTTGTTGATTTGGTGGTGGTTGATTAGGAAATAGGAGGTCTGGAAAAGGTGGAACTGGTACCCCTCCTTGGTTTGGATCTGGGTTTGGTGGTTGATTTTGTGACATTCTCAGACTGTCGAGTTTCTCTAAGATGGTTTGGACTTGGTTTTGTATCTTTCGGTTGGCTCTAGCGGCCTGTTCTATTTCTGGTTCGTATAAAAGTGGTGACTTTCTTCCTGAATTAAGAGTATGCATAAACCTGTGATATGCACAAATAACAAACTATTAGTCACTCCGAACAAAATAATTAAAAACAAAAACACTAAGCGCACGTATTCCCCGACAACGGCCCCATTTTGATCGCGTTGTCAAGGTCAATAAAAAACAATTATTCTAATCCCTAGCTACCTTAAACTATAATATAGTAAAGTAGGGTATCGTATCCACGGGGAATTGGTGGAAAGTGTTGGTTTAAGAAAACTATTCGGATTTGTAAAAATCAAGTAACTTTAAACTTTTGAAAACTATTAAAGAGAAACGGATCGCTTCCGGGTTCAGATTACAAGTTCTGTGAAGACAGGTTTGTACTTATTGGAAGTTACATAGACATAACTCGTTATTAGATTTGACAAATAATTAACAATCAAGGTAGTGACTGCGTTGAGCAACGATTATAAAACCATATACTTGACACAACTTAACACTCAATAATCAATCAACAACTTAGAACATCAGATCTAGATAATCAATGATTCACGATACAAAACCGAAAATTGATGAATATAATAAATCAACGACAAACCAAGCTGTTTTAATCAAATCTAAAAACTATGCATCCAAACAATCATACGATTACAAGAATAGCAAACCAAATCAAGTATGAACCCTAGTCTATAGCAGATCTGACACCCGGAAATGACACGAAGAGATTAGCCGCTCATCGACATCGTCATCGTCATCGATTCTTCAATAGATGGTATAACTTGATCTAGCATCAAAAACTCAGAAAGATTGAAACTTTATCTCTGGAAATCACCTTAGGGAAGCTCTGGATCGTAGAATGAAAAGTTAATTCGGCAATAGACTCCTCCATGACATATAATTGAAATTAGGTTAAATTTGCCGAATTTATGAATCTTCGCATGCCGCGAACATTGGATTTATGTTCTTCACGTGGCGTGAAGTACAAATTAGTCGGGTGGGCTTTTCAAGGCCTTCGCATGTTGCGAACTTCTTCCTCCGTGGCGCGAAGATACTAATTTCCATAATTTTGACTTTTGTTGACTTTGACTTCTCCGGGACCCATGTACGCTACTATCCTCATGATTTTAAGCTCGAGTTTTCCCTTCCACTTAGCATATTAAACTTGTAACACTCATAAACACCAGATGCACATAAAACAGACTTGATATACAAAGCTAAACGCTTAAAACTATAAACTTAGACTCTTATACACGGGATATTTAACATCACATCAGCGATCACAAAAGCGTTTAGCCGCTCATCGTCATCACAATAACATCAAAATTAAAGTTAACAATCAAAAACATGAATCAAGAATGAAAAATCTCTAAAATTTGCTCCAAAATCATCCCAAAAACGGTTGAAAGAAGACTCATTTCGAAACCCTAAGTGTTTGACTAAAAAAGAGGCCAAAATCCCAAAATTCAGAGCTGGGCCATCAACCGGCGCAATTTGCGCCCTCCTTGCGCTGGAACTCTTCAAAAACTTCAATTCTCCACTGATTTGCGCTAAATTGCATCCCAGGCAGCGCAAATTGCGCCACCCCCAGCGAAAATTGCGTTGGGTCTCAATCTTAACTCCATTTTCACATCCGGCTCATCGAGCTACCCCGAATCGATATATTATGGGCTCCGTAACTCATTTTCTAGCTTGAGATATACCCTTTCCAAGTTCTGGACTTTGGAACTTCCTATTTAGGCTCCATCTTTTGTATAGTTTCACCTTTAGCTCCTCCTACTTTCTCCCAGATGCCTTCAAAACATGTGTTTAAGTTCCAAACACCTGTAGACCATAATATGCTCAATGTCATTGCATTCAACACACATAACTCACTAATAATGCAATATTAAACACGTATAAATACAAACAAATACCCACTCATCAAATCTAACCTAAAACATATGTTTCCAGTTTAAATGGGTTATGGGGTAAAACTAAGGTTTTGATCTTAAAAGAAAAGGTTTTTACGTGTAAAATGGGGAATAAAGCCTAGATCTAGCTTCATGGAATTGAAACAAACGATTTAGATGTACAAAGTTGCAAACTTGGGTTAAAAACGGGCCTGTTTGAAGATGATGTTCATCAAGCGACACTAGTCGGGGAAGACGATGGAAAGTGGCGTAGTGCCCAAGGTTTTCAATGATTGGGACACGTGTCATTCCCTGTCGACAAAAAGAGTGTCGCCAAGTCCCCGCGACACTAATCATGTGTTGACGACACTAGCCTAGCGACACTAGTTTAAATGATAGAATTCGCTTGTTGACTTATATGCAGATCGGTTATCACGTTAGCACTAACTAGACTTCCAACTCATGTTTACTTACAGATGATCAGATGAGTCAAGAATCCATATTTACTTGTTTCTAAGGTGATGTGCATACTCGAATGAAACGTTTATCAAATGACAAATGTATGAAATGAAATGATTATGAATGTACAATTTATGAAAGAAATGATTTATGAAACAAGAACGCTAATGAAATGAAAGGAATGTTTACGAAATGTAATGTTTATAAAGGAATGGTTTGTAAATGAAAGAAAGGGTTTACAAATGAACGAAATGTTTTACGAAAAGAAAAAAGGGCAAATGTTTTAAAAAAAAGTCATTACATGTCTAACCTGTTGAATGAACGAATTGAAGAAAGAAGTCTGGGAATGAACTTCCCAGTCTTATGGCAGTTTTTGGGAAATCCATAGTGGCATAAGTACAACGGGGTTAGTGCCTATGTGGCATGCCAATGGTATTACGGTTGTATAACTGGCGAAGGTAGTGGCGACAGTCACTCGAGGTTAACGTGACCCGTAAATGATAACTGTCATTACCTTATGGGCCTATGAGTCATAAGGGCGATTTTATTACCTTATGGACCTATAAGTCGTAAGGAAGATGTTATTATCACATGGACCTATTAGTCGTAAGGACGATGTAATTACCTTATGGACCTATGGGTCGTAAGGGCTATTAAAGAACCGGAAACGTAATGAAAGGAACGAAAGGAATGATAACACGTATTTTGATAGTAATGATATATGACTTGACGGATGGTTAAATGGATGTTAAAGGATGAATGAAGGTTCCGTTAAATTGTGTTTTAACGATGCTTGAATGTTTAAATGTTTGAATGATGAATGAAAAACTGTGTTTTCTTATAAATGATTTAAACCCTAATGAATGTACGAATAATGAAACTATTCCAAAAACGAATGGAATTCTTGAACTCACCGGCGTTAGCTGACTTTTAGTATGCATGTCAGATGAGGAGTGGATGCTTGCTTATTGTTCTGAAGAGTTACCTGACATTAGAGAGTTGGCATCCCCTGTGAATGTTTGAATGTATTAAACAATATTTTAATTGGTTGACAATTTAACAGAGATGTAATGGCATTTTTTTCCGATGCATGAATGCATTTAAAGTTTAAAAACTGTTAGTGAATAAGTAAATCCAACACGTGAGGCCTCCCGTGTTTGGGGCCTTACATGTCGGTATACAGTGACACATGCCATATGGCACTGTTCGATTGGTCTAATTTTTCGTTTTCATTATTTACCTAAATAATTTTTTTAATGCTTTAATATTTGAATTAATTGTAATAACAAACTACATTTTTATTTGGTGAGGCGATTGTTTTACACGATTTTATCTTTTCGTTAAACATTTTTTTATGGCTCGTTGTCGTTTCTCTTGACATTCCTTTTTACAATGAAGTCTCTTTTTTGTGATTTTCAAATATATGGTCGCGACGTGCATTTTTATTTACATTTCGATGTGTAGAACCGATCTGTTGCAACGCGGGTACGATAATTAGTACTATACTGTTACACAAAGTGAATAAACATCACATGTATTTTTTTCATCTTAGCCCCTTATAATACTATGCATAATATGTATTTTTAGCTCGTTTATTTTTCTACTTATTTCATTATTCTGTAATAACTTTCGTTAAGGGGTGATTAGGCACATCTAGTGGGAATTGTGACTTCTATTTGTGCATCAGGGAAGCTCTTTAGAGGGGTAAAACAGACATTGGGGGAAATGGGTTGCAGAAATCTGGCTTTTGTTCGAAAAACCGGACACGGGTTTAGCTTGGGACTTTTGAAATAGCAGAAGAAACAGGTTTTGCATATCGCACGGATGTGTATCTGTTAAGGTGTATCATTTGCCCCTTGTGTAATGATGGGACGGAATCAAATATTCATATTTTTTCCGAGTGTGAGTCGATTAGGAAGATTTGGGATTTGATTGAAAGGTGGCTTGAGGTGAAGTTTCCGGTTCTAAGATTTCCTGGGGACCTTATGGATTGGCTTGATGTTTCGAATCTGAATGTGGCGAAAAGGGAGTTAGTTGGGGCAATTATTTTTGTCGCTTGGTGGGCTATTTAGAGGCTAAGGAATGATGCGGTCTTTATGAAGGATCAGTCAAAGGACGAGAGTTTATTTGATGATGTTGTTTATTTTTCGTTTATTTGGTATTCAAGTGGGAACAATAAGCATAAACGAAAGTGGATAGAGTGGTTACAAAACCCTCTATTATTCATGTAAGTTTTTATTCGTCCGTCTAGTTCCTTGCTAGTCGGTGTTAATAATATCAGTTGTTTAAAAAAAATTAAGAGAAACGATCTATCACCACCAAACCCGGAAACTGCTCCATCATAAAGTTGAGTTACCGAATATCATAGAGATTGTGATTTTAAAAATAGAGAAAAAAAAAAAGAAAAAAAAAACAGATAGAAGCAGGGAATAAGATGGTGTGGAAGGAGATGTCTACTTTAATAAAATGTAAACACCACCTCTTTAACTCGACTAATTAGTAATCATCTTATTTTACAGAATTGTTGCATTTTGACTTTCATTTTTTAGTTTTCATTTTTTGTTTTCTAATATTGCTCCAAGTTTTGGTATGCTAGTTTTCAGTTAATGATGGAAACAATTCTTATTTAAATGGTTGGACATTTTATTTAATTAAATATGAGATTTTTCAATAACCATTTACTTCCATTGCTCCCTCACATATACCCATATTTAATGCATCTTCCTTAGGCGCGATTATGGGTTAGATCTTGATCTGACCGTCTATTGACCTAACCTGACCGTCTATTGACCCAACAAACGGGTCATGTTCTGAGCCGTTTGTTTACAGATCATAATTTAACTCTTAATCGAACTAATCAAAATGAATCGAAAAACAGGATGAGTGGATCTACTTCTTTGATCTACTGATCTCTATAAGTTAAACAGATCAAAGCTAGATGAAGGCCAGACCCGACCCACAACAAAGAAAGAAGGAAGTCAATTTGGCCAATTAAATAAAATTCATAGCACTGAATCTGTTGAAAGTTTTGAGCAAAGATTATGTTTCTGACTGAACAAAGACTACTACTACCTGCAGGCTGCATGCATAATATACTAAACGAACGGAAACATGAAGCGTATTAAAATTCTAAAAGCAACAGTTTTTGAAGGAGGCTACAGAAACATAAAGCATATTTCTGCTGTCAAAAATTGGATCTTGATCAAGAAATGATCTTTTACCTTGTATTCTCCAAATCTCTTTCTTCGTTAGTAAACAATGGCCCGTTTTCATCAAAAATTTCCAAATCATGTTCTTCCTGGTCAGCTGATTTTGTCTTGGTTTCATCATTAATATCAGGAATCATTGGTTCAGCAACGGGACCCTTTGAATCATTCTCTTGGATACGCGTTTGATCATTTTTAAATTTTAACGCTTCATTTTCCTGGACAGGCATTGACGTTTGTTGACCAGATTCATCCGCCTGGTTATCTTCAATATTGAATGATTTTTTACGCTCTATGTCAACATTTTCAGCTCCAATTTCAAGATTTGAGACCATACCTGTAGTTTCTTCCCCGTCACCTTCAAAGCTGCTATCGGCATCCTCACAATACTCGGAATTCGGCTCGTTTTCATGAATTTTATGACCATTGATTTCCATATTTGTGTTCATCATAATATACTGTTGTTGTAAAGGCGTTGTAGTGATTAAATTTTGCCCTCTCTTAAAACCTTCTCTATAATTCTCCATTTCACTTCTGTATCTTTCTTTATCTTTCACCGCCTTTTCCTGGTAAACCTGAATTAAGAAAAAAAAACCATCCATGTTAACACATGAAAAGGAAATATTTATTTACACTAGAGGATGACATTTCAACTCGTTTACTTGAATGGCTCAATTCAAGTTATATTTCATCTATAACGAGTCAAACAAGTAAAAAAAAAATATAAGAAACAGAGTCTATCCGCTATCGTCACACGAAGTGTCTTTTAAATGCATAAAACCTCTTAAATCCCTTACTCAAAAGTTGGAAAATTACTGAAATAATATACCTTTGTAATCAATAACTGAAATAGTGTCATTCTGTAATCTTACAAATTAATTACTTTTACAAAAATTTAAAACTTTTTCAAAATTAAGTTACCAAAACCATCAAGTTCGCCACCCATACTCACCGCCTTTTCAGACTCGGTTAATTTGTTCCACTCTTCACCAATCATCCTGCTGATGGCTCTATCTTTACCGGTGTGAAGTAATTTGAGCCTGGCGTGCTGTTCAGCAAAAAAGAAATTGTACCCACTTCTGTTAGGTTTTGGGTGAGCGGGATCCCTCTTTCTCATTTCAGATTTCTTCCTACGTCTACGCCTACACCTAACCATGGTTAAACCCCCCTGAGTTGCATCCATAGTTACTTGACCCTCATGTTTTGGTATTTCATATAGTGGGGTTTGCACTGTTTGATAAAGAACACCTTGCAGCTGCTCTCCACCTATTCTAACAGTACAAAGATAGCCACTTTCAAATTTTCCATCAAGCACGCCTGTCACCGGTAAACCTATTGGTGATTCTAGAGAACCTGCATTGTTACATTCAACAGTTTTTAATCCATCTAAGCAATCAAATTAAGAAATAAAAAATAAATGATTTACGGGTGTTTGGTTTGGTTTCATATTAGCTGCAACAAAACTGATTATCAACCTGTAAAAAACAAATTACCTAACTACCCTTCTTTTAACTTGACATGAAAGATTTTTACTTCCATCTTACAATACATCTCGTCTTTTAACAAAATGTCCATTTTGGTCGTTTAAATATTAAATCAAAATTTGTCAAACATTTGAACGACCGATTATTAAAAGTTCAAACAGAAAAAAGAATATCAAAACACCATCTCCTACAGCCCATTTTATTCCAATGATTATCTGATTCTATTTTTCTTTTTTTTTAGTTGCGACACATTCAAAATGCAAGTCCAAACACCCATTTAACAGTTGACATTTTTAAAAAATTATAACTATAAAGAATGTATTAAGGATGATAATGACCTTTAGTCAAAATGTCTTCTTCTGTAATCGTCCTCTGCCTCTTGAATGATGTCTCTTGAATTTCAGACAATGGTTTATTCATTTCAGTTGTTGACGTCATAGTGGTTTTAGTACTCTGCCATGTATCTAAAGAAATGCATTGTTAAAAGAGAAGCGCGTAATAATAATAACAATAACAGTAATAGTAATAATAACAATAAATGAATTAAGAGGTCTGCACAAACCAGTAGGAACAGGAGTCCATGCTTTAGCCTTAAAATAATAAACTTGTTCAAAGTGATGAACCAACGACATATAATACTTCCTCAATATAAAAGAAGCATTTGTAGCAGAAGGCGGAAAGCTGAAACAATTAGTCACCTCCCTCCATTTCTTCTCTTCAAGAACCTATACGGCCACAATATGGAAACATGTAACCAAAGCGATAGCAAGTAATGGAAGTGATTGTGTGATATTGAATAATCAAAATCACGTAGCCCGACGGATCTGGATGTGCTTATTTAACAAACTAATAACCAAAAAGACAATTTTTTTGAAAATAAAAGGGAAAGATTTTGAGAAATGGCTATTTCCTTTTCATCCCGAAATGATGTATTGAGTACTCCAAATACTAAAAACTGATCAATGTGACTTGTATGGCAATAACCAGATATTCAGTTCCAAAACGCAAATCCAGACAACCCCGTCAGTAAGAAGTATATGATCAGCGGTTATGGTACCTTTTTAATGCCTCCACGAGAAGTAACTTCCATAAATAGGCGATGCAAGTCTAGATCCCGGCCACCGACAATAGGAATCCTACAACGGACATGTCCAAATAACCTCATCATCACTCAAAATAGAGTAAATTACATAAATCAACATTTATGTTTATACGTAATTTCACCTGCAGACCTTAATCTTCATTAATTACACTGGACACCCTTTATGTACAAACATTGTAACAAATTTAGACCTTTCGTCTAACTTTTTCTCCGTTAAATCAAGGCGCGTGTGTGTAACGTGAAGGCATACTTTTAATCAAGACAAGTTGGATATGCCCTCACGTGATACACATGTGCCTTGATTTAACGGAGAAATTAAACGGAAGTTAGACGAAAGGTCTAAATTTGTTACAAGGTTTGTACATAAAGGGTGTCCAATGTAATTAATGAAGATTAAGGTCTGTAAGTGAAATTATGTACGAACATAAAGGTTGATTTCTGTAATTTTGTCCTCAAAATAAATGCGAAACGAAACACAGAACATATATGTTAATAATCAGAATATACCATACGCCAAGAACAGCTTTCAACATCCAATTCACATAAGCATTAGACTTTTAAGAAAGGGGAGCTTACTTGAATTTGGTCCCCATAGCAGCATGAAATTTCCCAAGAATATCCATGAATAAATTGGGGCTAGCAATAACATCCTCATATTGAGCAATGGGAGGTGGATATAAATAATACTGCATAGGGTTCTCTGCAACTGGAACTGGGATTTTGTTTTCTGTAGAAGATGATGCTGCCATTACCACTTCACCTCAAGTTTCACCAACTGTGTTCTTTACTGAAAACCAACAAAGTAACAAGAACAAATGGGACCCACAATCACATTTGTGAAGAGGAAATGTTAATGTTTTTGTCATTGTAATTTAAAGTGCAGAAAATGGAAATTACATACACATTTGCCCTAAATTCATACCAAAGACAATAGCTTTCATCATAGTTATTGATTTCCTTTGACATATCAGATAATAGATTACCCAAATTCTCTCTCATAACTGGCTTTGCAGGTCTAAACCAACTTTTTTTTTAACGACACATAGATATTGTAGGATAATTCCGCGACAGCACCTAGAACATGAGACCTGGCCACGTACCTTTTTTTGTTGTGGCCCGGATTCGAACCGACGACCTCCAATTTGGATGTCACCGCCGGTAAAAAAAAAAATCCTTTCCTGTCTAAACCAACTACAATATATTTTTTCTGACATTGTCAACATTTTAAATCTAGATGGGTAGAAGATATCATCAGACAGTAGACACTTTTTACAACATAAATTATTATGAATAAAAATGGGCATATCTCCAAAAACTGATAATTTCAAAAATTACTGAAAAATATGGATTTGAGATTGGAATCTAAATCGTACTTGAAAAAAAAAACAGAATACGAAAAGCAGAAGGCAAAAAGAAGAGATCTGTGGTGTGGGGCTAACTTCAATCATTGATTGAAACAAAAAAGCTACTTGTATTACACATTTGGTGAAGAACAGTGATGGGTTTTTAGTGGGTCATCCTACCAAATCATATTCTTGATTAAATTAATGAAAAAAAATGCGAATAAAAACTTACCAAAGACAGTGACACGGCCGATTTTGCAGAAATATAAGCTTTTTAATGGAAGGAGGGCTTGGTGAAATTTATATTAACCTTGGGATTATGATGTTTGTATTTTCTTTCGATATTAACATTGTTGATTCTATTGCCTCGTCAGAATGATGAGGTTGAATGATTTTACTGTCTGTGAAGTTACGCTTTTGCCCTTTATATCATTGGTTTTAAATCCTCGCATTTCAAATTGTGAGGAGAAGATTTCGGTAATTTGGTAAATTTGTTATCTGATTTCTCTCATTTTATTGGTGGGTTATTTTTCTTCCTTCTATCACCATTAAATGATGAAATATAATGTAAAAATAACATTCCTATGTTTAACAAAATCAAACCTATAACGGAAGTTTGAAGATTTATTTTAAAGTTCAAAAGTCGAGAATCTATACGTACTGATAAATAAAGTTTTTGAGATGGACACTTGTCACTTCCTTATGCATTCTCATATTCGCTTTTCTCTCCTAATAAATACACATATAACTTATTAAATAATAATGATATTATAAATATATTATTAAAACAAAATACTAATTATATTAAATAATAATATATATATAATAGAAAATCAAAATATAACTAATTAAAAAAAATACTAATTTGTTATCTACATACATTTCCACTTGATATATCTCGAGACGGTCATAATAGTCATAAATAGTCTGACAAGTTATGACGTATTTACAAATTTATAAGTTATATCGTTTTCAATATACAACTCGTGTAATACACGGGATTCTAACCTAGTTTATTTATATTAATATGTTTATTGAAATAATCGTAGTTCTAAGTGATAAATATAAAAGAAAAGTATTTACGGTTTAGTACGTGTGGTTTGACTAAAATAATCTTTTTACTTTAGTTCTAATTTGATTTTTTTAGTAAATGTGGTTTCATTTTCGTTACGGTTAACTTCATACCTCAAACGCCATCCAAAGTTTCCGTTTGACTCCATACAGGTGTCCCTCATGTGAGGCATTTTAGTCTTTTTTCTGTCCTTTTTATAGAAACCAAAAGTCTCTTTACATTAGGGTAAGTCTTATCAAACCAAATTATTAGAATTGTGATTTACTCTAAAAAGAATGAGGAATGGAGAACACATCACTACCCTTGATCTGAATTCTGTAAGGTCAGAGGTGGTGGTGTGCGGATCCGAGCGAGATCGTCACCCTCACGTTAGTGGTAAGCTTTCATTACTCAAAATATAAGTTTTTGGGTTTAGACCATCCAGGTGTGACCATTCACGGGTAAGGATGGTTCGAGAGCGCCCTAATACGATAGTATTGGGCTTCATTCGAAACTTTCTGGTCAAAGACACAATACCGCTGTATTGTGTAAGGGTAACCATCATTACGACCATATTGTGCAAGACCAAATACGACCATATTGTGCAAGACCATATACGACCTTATTAACCAGAGACACAATACGACCATATTGGTGCACGACGACCACCGATACGACCATATTGTGCATAAAGTTGCAACGATACGACCATATTGTGCATATAGTTGCGACAATACGACCATAATGTGTATCTGTTAGAAACATGTACTTAATGCTTAAACCATTTTAAAAGTGGTTTGGATAAGTTAAATACCTTGAACCCATACTAAAACCTCTAGACAAGAATGATTAAACTTATGGTGAAAGTGTTAAACTTGAATTTAGGACTTCGTAACGTCTGTGGAAGCAAATGAAGTCTTAAACCATGCATTCTACCCGGTTAAGCTTTGAGGTGAGTCTCTATGACTTTTACTCCCCCTCTTTAAATTGTTTTGGGCTGGAATACACACAAGTAAACGTGTTGATAAAGATTCCCTTTTTAATTGTTTTGAGACGAATTACATGCAAACGTGTTTATCTAATACAAGTTTGAGAGTGTGATAACTATTGAAATTGTGGTTGGGTGACGTCATTAAGACATTGGTCTTGAGATATATGTACACATTAGTCGTTACTGTACTTACTAAGGATAGGATGGCCTTCCGCCTGGGACTTAGCAGGAGCAGTCAAGTAACGGGTTTGTGTGTATGTATGTTAACAGGCTTCCATTGTGTTGGTCACTTTGGAGGAAAAGTTTACACGTCGGCAACTTAAGTACTTAAATTACACAAAACTTGATTTCAACATCGGCCAATCATGGAATCACCGGCTTTATGCTGACATATGTTTATTTTTACAGAGCATGTAATAAATGGGAATTGTGTTAAACTTAGAACTCACAAGCTTTTAGCTGACTTGTTAGATAAAAAGTCAAAACAATTAATAACTTAATATTCTGGTACAAGTCAAAACATATTACACGATATGGCAACGTTTTTTATTTATTTTTATTTTATAGCTTCATGGGTTTTTTAATCTATATCTTTACATAAACACACATGAAGAAAGGGTGTGCAAGAAGCACAACCGGGCCCTACTGGATTTGATGCAAAGAGTTTGATGTAACGAATAAGGATTGATGTTGATGCAACTGTAAATCCAAAGATCAGAATCTAGTTCCTGATGATGATTGGATTATGATGTGTTAAGATTTACACATCTATTTGGCACAAAACTTCTCTCATTTAATGATCAATTCTTGGTTATGTTCAACGTTTAGACACTTATTTGCTTCATTTCCTGTTTTGTAGGTTTTTGTGAAGCTTGGTGAACAAATAAGAGGATTCCAGGATAAAAAATTGAAGTTTTAGGGTTTCTGTGATGGAGGCACAGTCGTGCCCCCTACTTGGCACGGTCGTGCCAAGCTTGCAAACCTTAGGCACGGTCGCGCCCACGTCTTTCACGACCGCGCCAAGCCAAAATTCAAGGCACAACCGTGCCTTGACTCCCCACGGTCGCGTGGCACCTCGTGAATCTGAACAGCCGTACTTCCTCGATCAGCGGGACCCAATGGAAGCTCCGGATCGATTAACCCTCTGTCACACGGTTGTGTTAAGACCTTGACACGACCGCGCCTTTGTACCAGGCACGGTCGTGCCTTCTCTCCTAGCACGGTCGTGCCTCCCCTTTTCTATATAAACAGAACTTAAACTCTCATTCAAACATTCAGCAACCAGGGAGAAAACCCACTGTTCCAGCTCGTATTATCCTTGTTCCAGCCACATTTCAAGCTTCTTGGAGAGGATACAATATCAAGAGGATCACCATACATCAACAACAACATCTAGGCTTGGCGGAGTGGTTTGATTCTTGTTTTCATATCATGTTTCTCCCTATTTTTCCCTGCTTATTTGTAATTTTTGTGCTCATGATGAGCTAAAACTCTTGTTCACTTTGGTTTAAATGAAGTTTAGATACATTTGGCAACATTCATGGATTATTGGAAATTATTGTGTTAATGTTATGACAACCGTATGATTATTCTTCGATGAAATTATGTATTCAAGTATTTTGAGTTGTTTACAAGACTTGTATTTGTGTATGCCATATTATGTTGAAAAACTTGTGGTTTATGCTTATATTTATGGATTGGTGTATGTATTTATACTAACTTATGGCATTTGACTAGGAATGGTGAATGAAGTCTTGTTTATGAATCATTATATTTGTATGTATCTCCTTATGCTTATGTTTGGAAAGACAAAGTGTTTGTTATGATGTTTCATGCTTAGTTTTATGTTTATCTAGGAATTGTTGACACATTCTCCTAATTTATATAACCTTTGTATGAACATTGTATGTTGAAGAAATGCATATTGTTGTCTAATTTAATCAACTTGAGGTGGGTAGTGTGTTGTTCATATTATCTTTCCAACTAGTTGTTGGATTAGTGTACCTTAATCGGAAGCTAGTTCAATCTTTATAAACATTGATATGATTGTTAAACACGTGAGCTTCATTGTATGACTTTAGGTGGTTGGTTTGTGTAATTCATGCTAGCTTTCCGAATGGTCATTTGATTAGATATCTTTGACGAGAATTTAGTCAATTTATGTTGCGTGTATTTGCCATGTTTCTATGAGTGTATTGAATGTATTCTAGATGGATTCGACACCGAAGTGATATCTTCTCCTTAATTGTTTGACTTGTGATCTTAGATTAGTTTATATATTTGCATGCTAGTTAATTAAAACAAACTCTTCAAAATATCTTTATACCATCACTTGATTGAATCTTAGTTCCGGTCTATTATTGCTTCCCATCGTGTCCACGGATTGATATCCGGTTCTTACCTTAACTATATTGATATCCGACGGGTACACTTGCCCGACGTGTATGTGATTAGTCTTTGGTGAAAACCCATTTTAAAACTCAAATTGTGTGAAAAATACTTATAAAAATATATATATAGTTTACACGCATCAAGTTTTTGGCGTCGTTGCCGGGGACACGGTATTGCGAGAACGATTGGAATTAATTTTTAGTCATTTAGTATATATATTTTTGTGCATATCGTGTTTTCTTGTTTGTTATTTTGCAATTTTTTTGTGTATAGATATTTTGCATTTTATTTGTTATTTTTAGCTGCATTTGTATATATATATATATATTTTAGTAAAGTTTTTATTCCATTTTATTTTTTATTTTTATTTTTCATTTTTATTTTTATTTTCAATTATTTTATCTTTGTTTTTGTTTAACTTGTGTTTTCTTTGTCCTAGGTTCACGTATTCAAATCTAACTTGTCGTACAGATCATGTATGTTCGCAACTCCCGTCGAGGAGGTTCCTGAGCCGTCTTCCGATCCGGAGCGTGATCTTCATCGGAGATTGCGAACCCGTTCCCGATTTGTGGCCCGGTTACTCAAGTTTGACGAGGTTGTTGTTGACGAGGTAGAGGAGATGGCGGGCGAGGATGCGGGTCGGACGCTTTCGGATTTTGGTAAACCGACACTTGAGGGTTTGGAGTCGAGCATCAATAGGCCGACGGTTAGAGCACATCAGTTCGAGATCAAATCCAGCATTATACAGATGGTGCAGAACATGTGTCAGTTTGATGGCAAGGATCACGAGGATCCTAATACTCATTTGGCCGGTTTCTTAGAGATTTGCGCCACTTTCAAAATTTGTGACGCTACCGACGATGTTATTCGGCTCCGGTTGTTCCCGTTTTCCTTACAGGATCGAGCCAAGTCTTGGTTACTGTGACTTCCCCCTAGGTCCATTAGTACTTGGGATCAGGTGGCTGCTAAATTCTTAGATAAGTACTTCCCTCCGGAGTAAACATCAAAGTTGAGGGCTAAGATTCTTTCTTTCCGGCAGGACGACGGGGAGACGATCTATGAGGCGTGGGAGAGATTCAAGGAACTGATGAGGAAGGTTCCCCACCATGGATTGTTGAAGTGGCAGCAGTGTGAGACCTTCTACAATGGTCTAGATATGATAGGGAAGCAACTGATCGACGCATACGCGGGTGGAGACATTGGAACGAAGACACCCCAGGAGGCGTATGACTTGCTAGAGAAGGTGGCATCGAAGAGCTACACTCAGCATACTTCCCGAGCGAGAACTCAGAGGCAGGGTGTCCATCAAGTGGATGGAATTACCTCTTTAGCTGCCCAGGTGGAAGCACTTTCCACCAAGATTGATTAGATGCACGTCCACAAGGCCCCGTCCTTGTGTGAGTTTTGTGGTGGGGCGCATCCCACGAGTGCTTGTCAGGTTGGGGATCAGGGGGCCCACGAGCAGGTTGATTTCATGTCCAACCAGAATCGTCCCCAGAATAATCCCTACAACAACACATATAATCCGGGGTGGAGGAATCACCCGAATTTTAGTTGGAAGTCTGGCAACAATAGCCAGCAACCACCCGGATTCACTCAGCGCCCCCCATTCCAGCATCAGTCCCACCAGTCTCAGGGACAGAGTTCCTAGTTTCGACCACAGCAGGGCCAGTTTCAAGGCCAAGGTTCTAGCAGTGGTCCACCACCCGCACCTGAAGGTAAATCCAGTTTGGAGGACATGGTTACACGGCTACTTGCCAACTCGGAGAGTCAGAATCAGTTGGCAGAGAAGCAGAACAGTTACATGGAGGAGCGTTTTCACACGCATGAGACTGAGTTAAGGAATCGAAAAGCTTCGATCCAGACCATAGAGAACCAGGTCGGGCAGATCGCGAAGCTTCTTTCTGAGAGACCGCCAGGTGGCCTGCCTAGCAACACTGAGCCCAATCCCAAGGCTCATGTGAAGGCCATCACTTTGAGGAGCGGTATAGGCAGTGGACCGGATCCACAGGTTCTTGTGCATGAGTCATCCGAGGAGGAGGTTGCGATTGAGATTCCTGATGAGACACCGCCGAGGGGTAAGCCGGCGAGCACATCACTCCCCCGCGATCCTGTGAGGGATTACACTCCCGCCGTTCCATACCCAGTCAGATTGAAGAAGCAGAAGATGGAGGAACAGTATGGTAAGTTTTTAGGGTTGTTTAAGCAGTTGCATATCAACTTGCCATTTGTGGAGGCTCTAGCTCAAATGCCTAAGTATGAGAGATTCTTGAAGTATATCCTCACGAATAAGAGGAAATTGGAGGAGTTGTCTCAGGTGATGCTGAATGAGGAGTGTTCGGCGGTAATTCAGAACAAGCTACCGGAAAAGAGACGAGATTCGGGGAGTTTCACCATCCACTGTTTGATAGGTAGCTTTTCGATTAGCAATTCCTTAGCTGACCTTGGTGCTAGCATTAACCTCATGCCATATGCGGTCTTTGCTAAGCTTGAGTTGGGAGAACCTACACCGACACGCATGAGCATCCGGTTGGCCGATCGTTTAGTTAAGTATCCGCGAGGGATAGTGGAGAATATGTTGGTTAAGGTTGATCGTTTTGTGTTTCCTGTAGACTTTGTGATTCTGGACATGGATGAGGACAAGAATGTCCCTATTATCCTAGGTCGACCGTTCTTGGCCACCGCCAAGGCCCTGATTGATGTGTATTCGGGGTGGCTTACATTGAGGGAGAAGAGGTGACATTTGATGTTGGGAGATCCATGCGGCACACCCAGAATCAGGATGATTCACTTTACTTTGTTGAGAATGTTTATTCTTGTGTGAGTGATCATCTCCAGGACACAGCTGAGGAGGAGTCCCTGGACACCCAGATTGTAGGAGGGGATACATTTGATCCAGTTGGTGAGGATCAGTTTGATGAGCAGTTGCATAGCCAGGAGAGCTATGAGTTTCCCAGTGTTCAACGGTTTTTGCGATGGTTGATAGAGAGTCTGAGCCGATTGAGCGGCCTTCTATTGAGGACCCACCACCTGTTGAGCTTAAGGAGCTCCCGAGCCATTTGGAGTATGCCTTTTTAGATGGTGAGTCTCGATTACCTGTCATTATCGCCTCTGAATTGACGAGTGATGAGAAGGAGAGGCTATTGGAGGTGCTGAAGCAGCACAAGCGGGCTATTGCATGGAGGATTATGGACATTAAGGGAATTAATCCCTCTTTCTGTACCCATAAGATCCTTATGGAGGATGACTACAAGCCTGTTGTGCAGCACCAGAGGAGGTTGAACCCGAACATGCAGGAGGTAGTGAAGAAGGAGGTGATTAAGTTACTTGACGTTGGTTTGATTTATCCCATCTCCGATTCACCTTGGGTTAGCCCGGTTCAAGTTGCCCCTAAGAAGGGAGGCATGACTGCTATCACCAACGAGAGGAATGAGCTGATTCCTACTCGTACAGTCACAGGTTGGAGAGTTTGCATCGATTACCGCAAACTCAATGATGCTACTCGGAAAGACTATTTTCCCCTCCCATTCATTGATCAGATGTTGGAGAGATTAGCGGGGAAGATGTTCTATTGTTTCCTGGATGGCTTCTCTGGCTACTTCCAGATCTCGATTGCTCCTGAGGACCAGGAGAAGACGACATTCACATGTCCCTATGGCACATTTGCTTATCGGCGGATGCCCTTTGGATTGTGTAATGCTCCGGCCACTTTCCAGCGTTGCATGGTGGCCATTTTCCATGATATGATTGAGGACTCGATGGAGGTTCTCATGGATGACTTTTCTGTGTTTGGGAGTTCCTTTGATCACTGTGTCGGGAATCTAGAGAGGATGTTGGCCACGTGCGAGGACGCCAATCTAGTGTTGAACCGGGAGAAATGCCACTTCATGGTGAAGGAGGGCATTGTGCTTGGGCACAAGGTTTCATGCGCGGGGATTGAGGTTGATAGAGCTAAGATTGATACCATATCTAAGCTGCCCCCGCCCACTTCTGTGAAATCTATTCGGAGTTTCCTTGGTCACGCGGCTTTTATAGATGCTTTATTAGAGATTTTTCTAAGATTGCCTGACCGATGACCCAGCTTCTTGAGAAGGAAGCCCAGTTCGTGTTCTCCGACGAGTGCCTTAGTGCATTCAATTTGTTGAAGGAGAAGTTGGTGAATGCCCCTATCATGGTGGCTCCTGATTGGAAGCTGCCATTTGAGATCATGTGTGACGCGAGTGACTTCGCTATTGGGGCGGTATTAGGACAGAGGAGAGAGAAGCAGTTTCACCCGATTTACTATACGAGCAAGACGCTCAATGACGCACAGGAGCACTACACCACGACGGAGAAAGAGCTCCTAGACGTTGTCTACGCTTTCGATAAATTTCGGTCTTATCTCATCCTATCAAAGACCATTGTATTCACTGACCATGCAGCTCTTCGGCACCTGTTCAGCAAACAGGATGCCAAACCCCATCTAATCCGGTGGGTTTGCTGCTTCAAGAGTTCGACATTGAGATCCGTGATAAGAAGGGCGCGGAGAATGTCGTAGCGGACCACTTGTCTTGTCTTGAGTGCTCAGCTTCATCTGAACTTGTGGGGTCAACCATAAATGACAATTTTTCCCACGAGTTTCTCATGCACATACAGACACGGGATGAGGAGTGTCCATGGTTTGCTGATTTTGCAAACTTTCTTGCTAGTGGGATTGTGATTAAAGGCTTAACGCATCAGCAGAAGCGAAAGTTCTTTGCGGATGTGAAGCACAATCTTTGGGAGGATCCCTATTTGTTTCGAGTCGGGGCTGATCAGATCGTGCACAGGTGTGTGTTTGGAG
Source organism: Smallanthus sonchifolius (assembly GCA_023525975.1). Classification (NCBI taxonomy): domain Eukaryota; kingdom Viridiplantae; phylum Streptophyta; class Magnoliopsida; order Asterales; family Asteraceae; genus Smallanthus; species Smallanthus sonchifolius. The sequence continues at coordinate 39,775,978 of CM042042.1, read as the reverse complement.
ATGAGGCACGCCAGGTGCTTAGACACTGCCACAAGGGCCCGACAGGTGGACATCATGGAGCTACCTTGACCGCGAAGAAGGTCTTTGACACCGGTTTCTTCTGGCCTACCATCTTCCGGGATGCTCATGAGATGATCCGATCTTGTGACGCTTGCTAGAGGGCGAGCAACATTTCGTCAAGGAATGAGATGCCCCAGAACAGCATCCAGATTTGTGAGATTTTTTATGTGTGGGGTATTGACTTTATGGGACCTTTCCTAGCTTCTCGTGGCAACCGGTATATCCTAGTGACTGTTGACTATGTTTCTAAGTGGGCCGAGGCTCAAGCCTTGCCTACTAATGATGCTAGGGTGGTTGTTCGATTTCTAAAGAAGTTGTTCTCTCACTTTGGTGCCCCCAAAGCTCTTATTAGTGACCGTGGGACCCACTTCTGCAACTCCCAGTTGGAGAAGGCACTATCACGATATGGTGTGAACTATAGATTCTCCACAGCCTACCATCCACAGACCAGTGGACAGGTAGAGGTCATGAACCGGGGCATAAAGCGGATTCTCGAGAAGATGGTTGGTCAGAACCGTAAGGATTGGTCGGATAGGTTAGATGATGCACTTTGGGCCTTCCGGACTGCGTATAAGACGCCTATTGGTACCACACCATTTAGGTTGATATATGGGAAGGCGTGCCATCTTCCGGTGGAGTTGGAGCATAAGGCTTATTAGGCGTTGAAGGCGGTGAATCTTGACTTGGTAAGCGCGGGTGAGAACCGGTTCCCTCAGATTCATGAGTTTGATGATTTGAGGAATCAAGCCTATGCAAACTCCACGATCTACAAGGAGCGCACTAAGATTTTACATGACCGGCGCTTGAAGGACAAGAAGGAATTCCGAGTGGGTGGTCGTGTGTTGCTTTACAACTCTAGGTTGCGATTGTTTCCCGGGAAGTTGAAGTCTCGATGGACGGGTCCCTACACGGTTAAGGACGTGTTTCCTTATGGGACCGTCGAGATTGAGAACGAAGATGGGAGGATCTTCAAGGTCAATGGTCATCGTCTTAAGCCATACATTGACGGACCAGTTGACCCGACATTGGAGGTAGTTAACCTTCACCCCAAGGACAAATGAATTTGGGGACTTGAGTCTAGCTAACGACTCGTTAATAAACTTAGCCGGTTTCGGTATCATCTTTGGTAACAATTCTTAGATTTTGTTTCTATGTTTATTTTCCTATTTTTATTTTTAATTTTCTAGTATTTTACCATTTATTTTTAAGTTTAGGTGATCGGAACGTGTTTAGGTGATCGGAACGTGTTTTGGATCAAGCGGACTTGGGTTGATGATTTGAATATCACAGGTATGTTTTCTAAATTTTTAGAAATTTTAATTTGGAAGGATCGCAGACGGGTTTGGCAATTACTGCATAAAAAAATTAGGTTCTGTGTCCGTTGGGCAAAAGACACGGTCGTGCCCCTCTGTGTGGCGCGGTCGTGCCTGAAACCACAGGCGCGGTCGTGCCTAGACACATGGCACGGTCGTGCCTTAATTTTTGGGGGTCGATATAAATTGTTTTTTTTTCAATTAAGACTTTTCAAACTCCCCAAAATCCCCACCAGCAGACCGAAACCCCCCCCCCCCCCCCGGCGATCTTCTTCCCCGTCACCATTTTCGGCCTCCTTTCATTCGTTTCTTCGATCTAAGGTACACCCCCGTGCTCTCTATTCTCTCTATTTTCATGCTTCGATTTAGGATTATGTTGCGATTTCGTGTTTATTGACCTAGGTTTTTTCTTTTTAGTTTTTCTTTACAAGTGTTCGATTCACAGAGATCTAAGTTTGTAAATACGAAGAAATAGGTCGTACTTGCTCCCTGGGATGCTAGGCCAAGAAAGCCCCTTCATAAAACGTGTTTAATCGATGAATTTCAAAACTGGAAAACCCTAAATTGGGTGGAGCACACGGTCGCGCCAAACCCTCGGCGCGGTCATGCTAGGCTTTCAGCATCTGAGGAATTTTTGGAACTTGGTCCGGCACGGTCGTGGCCCTTTCCAGGCACGGCCGTGTCTCCTTTGTTTTGCCTTGACGCGGTCGTGCCTAGACCAGCGTGCCTAGACCAGGCGCGCCCGTGTCTGTCATGTTTGTGTGCCCGTGGTCGGCCAAGCGCGGTCGTGGGCTTCCCTTTTCGACCTAGGCACGGTCGTGCCTAATTCTTGGCACGGTCGTGCCCCTTCATACATTTAGGTCAGAAACTTCATAAAATCAGTCTAGCATTTTCATAACTGTTCTGATTTCATTTTTTTGTTGTCTTGCAGATGGAAGGCAACCGGGATCACCCATACTTGGAGTTTGATCTCAACAAGCATGAGTACGAGGCTCGTCTTGATGTTTTGTGGCCCCGTTGGGGCCGAATTTTGGCTGCACGTCACCTTGAGCCAGCTGCTATTGACGCCATCGGTCAGCGGGACCGATGGAACGATCTTGTCACCGCCCCTGGCGTCGTTTGTTCATTTTCCACGCTATCCGGTACGTAGAGCTTGTGATGGAGTTTTTCTCCACGTATGAGTTCGATTATCCTTGCGCAGACCTAGAGCAGCCCGAGATGATTAGGTTTAGGCTAGGCAGGGAGTGGAGATGATGTTTGTTGCCAGGTTCGGGAGACTATTGGGTTTGTACATGAGGCAGACAGAGATATTCACCGAGGGTATCACCGAGTTTCCGACAGAGGAGGACAAGGACCAGTTCTGGCACGAGTTTGGATTTGGGATGTATGATCCGAGTTTGACGAAGGCTTCGAGCCTTCGGGATCCTCTGCACTGTGACAACTGCGGTTTTTCAGGTCCTTACCGTTTCTCAACTTTTTATACGTTATATTTTTTTAATATTATAATTTTTTATATTTTTAGTGTTTCTAGGAATACTACCTTAGACAAACACTAAGGTCCGAACTAGAAAACCCGGTTAAGTGCATACACTGCGTATACTGCGAACGCGTTAAATAATCGGTAAAAATTAAATTCTCGAAAATAATTTTTATATTTATATTTTAGTTAAGAATGATATTTTATAACATTATATGTACTAACTTTTGTGATTCTTGATTAAACTAACGATCACAGGTGGTTCTTCCGTTAAAAACCCGGTGTTCACCCGGTATAACTTTTTGAAAATTTTTTACTTTTAAAAATTTTCAAAATTCATTATTTAAGATACTTAATTTTTATGTTTGATAAAAATGCTTATTTTTAGTGTTTAAGGGTGTAATTTTTATAAAAAGTGGGTATTTTTTTATAAAAATGGTCTTTTAAAGCTAAAATTCACTCTCCCTATAAATACCCAACCCCCCACCCCATTTTCCCCTTCCCTTCTCCTTCTTCTAGCCCCCTTGCAACCAAACACTCCAAATCTCCTTCCAATCTCATAAACAACCAATTCCAAGCTTTGATTCTTGGTTTCAATGGATTGATGAGCTTTGTTCTAGTGATTTGAAGGTATAAACATGTGTTTTAACACTTTAAATTTTCTTTTTTGATCTTGCATGTGTTCTCAAGAACACACACACTACACACACTCACTTTGATTTTTAAGTTTTGTTGTTTTTAAGAGTTTTTAGCTTGAATCTTGTGATTTTAACAAGGATTTAAGGATAAAAACTAGTTGTAATCATCCACAATGAGTTATCTAGTGAAAAGCTTGCAATATTTGATGATCAAAGTGTATGAACACTTCGGTGTTCATACTTGCATCTTCTTGAATAAAAAGAGTATTTTGTTGATTTTTGAGTTTTTGATCTTGGAAAACTCAGTAGCTTAGCATAAAATTTCAAGGAAAACTTGCATCTTTTTGAATAAAAAAGAACATTGTGATTTTAGGTTATAAATCAAGGAAAACTCAGTAGCTTAGCATAAAATTTCATCTTCATTTGTTGATTTTGGAAGGTATAATCCTTGATTAAACTTGTTAATTGTTGAATGTTAAACAACAAACATGTTCTTGATGAATTTTTAAAAATTATTGATCTAGCACCCAAAAGTGGTTTTAATTAGTAGAATATGTTTTAAAATGAATATATAAAAATGTTGGTTATCTAACTCTTTATAGATTATTTATTAAAATTCACACAAGTTTAATACATGGAAATTTGGGAAAAATACTTCTGAGTATTAAAAAATTCTGGAAATTGGACAGTGATTATTATATGATGAACTAAGACTCCTGTCCAAAATTTATGAAAATTTGAGTTGTTTAAGTATACGTTTAGTATTTATAAAGTTTAAACGGACAAATTTAGGGTTTGTATACTTCTGGATAAAATCAGGACTTGAAACTTGATATGAGATCTTATATTGACTTAAAACTAATATGGTAAAAATTTGGTAAAGTTTGGATATGTTTAACTATTTTTCCCGAATTTGTAAATTTTAATAGTATTAAATTCATATTAAATAATCTGGATATTGGAAAATTATGAAAATTGGTCAGAAATTTTTATTTATATATATGATCAATTGGTATAAATTTGAAGCAATAAATTTATTTCTATGTACGGTTTTGAAATTATGGTCCATTTAAATTTTATAAAAAGTTATTAATTTTGGAAATTTTTTATATAAAATTGATTTTATAAAAACTCTAAGGGATTTTGGACAAAAGTATAACTCCATTTAAAACATAAAGTTTGACTTTTAAATTGGGTGCTAATATCACACTAAAACCCTAATTTTGGACGAATCGTATTTAAACCGTAGACCAGACTTTACGCGCGTAATCGCGTTTTTGATCATACGAAACCGTGACATGAGATTTTATCAAATGTGATTTTGTTTTAACTACTGATGTTATTTATTAAAAATCTAAAACTTAAAGCTTTAAGGTTATTAATTCATATAAAAGCCGGTTTTACAATTCTTAACGGTTCGTACTCACGTGCACGGGTTTTGGCTATACGATTGACTGCATAGCCACTTTTGACTTTTGTTGACTTAGCCACACATATTAGGTTTCTTAAATACATTTTGTGTCTACTTATTAGTAGGACTCGGTTAGGATAACCATCGTTGGCTGTTTCACTGTTTTACCGCATTTTTTCGCGTTTCACTCTCAGGTGAGTTTTCGCGGCCCCTTTTTACTTAATGTTTTACTGTTTTTGGGGGAAAGCTGTTTCATTTTTATTTATTTAGTAACATGTTACATGATACAATGATTACATGAGTTATTTTTATATTTATGCATTAAAGTCCCCAATTTTTTTTTTTGTAATCAATTAGCTGAGTGTAGCCGTTGGGAATTTTGAGTAGTACTACTTGGGTTGACACCCCCCGCTCATGGTTTGGTCGCGCCAACCAGACTTGTAGGGTCACGTGGGCGCAAATTTAGCCAATTATTTTTTTAGGCGGTTGTTGGCATAAGACTTCCGTATGGGGTACTTTATTTTTATTTTGTCTAGGATTTGACTACGGCTCATGGTAATATGTTATCTAATACATGTGTACTGGCTTTGGATTTTTATAAACTTTTATAGAGTCGTAAAACCTGCGATACTCACCAACTATTTATATAGTTGACCCGTTTTTTAAACATGCTTTCAGGTAAACAGAAATGAAGATAAGGTTCATGGGGGCACGCTTTTGTTTAGATTTTGTGGTTTCACGTTGGAACAAACTTAATACCTATGACTTTGGTTGTTTATAAGACGCTCCTTTTATTGTTTGAATTTCGGATGTTGTATGACTTCTTTTAATTTTTGGGTTTAGTAATGGTTCTTTTGTAAATTGGGATGTACCCGTTAGCATTCTCTTGCGCCTAAGTGTTCGATCTCGTCTCACCTCCGTGTTTCCGCCTTTGGCGGGGTGTGACAGACTTGGTATCAGAGCACTGGTTATAGAGAATTAGGTTTACCCCAGACTCGAACCTAGACTATGACCTTAAGAAACATTGCAAAGAACCTTAGGAACTATGTGTGCCTTGCATATCATTTCGCATTTCTTATTCTTACCAGCTTTACGTTCTCCGTCACAGCATGTCTACGTCTTCAGCATCTTCATTTCTGCAGTACTTCTCAGACGATGAGGCTGATAGCTTCAACAGTTTCCCTCTTGTACCTGTCCCTACAGCATCAGGTGATTGGAGTGCGCCCGAGACAAGTCATACGTCAGAGGAGGATCCGTCGGAGCACTGTGTGCCCGGTGAGTCTAGTTACGCGACCAGCTCAGAGGATTTAGGGAGCCGTCTACCCTCACCTACTTCAATCCTACCCCCTTCTAGGGTAGCACCAGTGACTGTTATTCTACACCCTGCTACTCCCGCTGTTGGACGGTCACTGTTTCCTGGATCGACCTTCGAAGTCGGAGGATCATCTTCTAGGACTGCACCTATTATTATAGAGTTATCATCAGATGAAGAGGAGGAGCCAGAGGACACAAGGACTAATAGGGAGGTACAGATGGATGAGTTAGTGGAGGATTATGCTGGACACGAGATGAGACTGAATCATCATCATACTATGTTGGAAGATGTTCTAGAGAGGATACCGGAGATATATCAGTATGTTACTACTCTTCAGGCGTCAACCGGCGCATGGATCGATTTGAGAAAAGGGTCTACTCCAGAATGGCTATTTTTGTGGCTTTCTTTGTTTTACTGGTTGCTGTTGTGTTAGGTTTCTATTTCAAGTACTGAGCGACATGTGCTCAGGTCCTTTTGATGGGTTACAAAAACTTAATTTTTGGGGTATTGGCTTAGTTCTAACTAATGCCTAATTTTGTAAAATTATTACTAGCTCTTGTAAACCCTACCTACTATCTGTGCTTTATGAAGCATTTTTATAAATCTTTTGATGATGGAATGAAACAATATTTTGGATAATTATTTGTATGTTATAAACTTCATTTGGTTATTGTTTTTTTTGTATTTTTACCATTCTTATTTGTTACCTTGTGTACATGATTCGGTTAAAAATTTTATTGTCATTCTCAAAAACATATCTTTTATATATGGTTTGTTTACTATGTTTTGAGTGATTTTTAATCAAGTATTTTCATTTACTCAAACTCTCATCAAATTCCTGTCCGTTTCCGTTTTTAGAAAATGCCACCGAGGAGGGATCCTCAGCATAATGAGACAGAGAATACTCAGCCGGATTTGGAACAGCTGATAAATCAAGGGATAGATGCGGCTATACCAAGAATAGTGGCACAGATGACCGCAGGGTTAATCAGGAGTGCTGGCGGCACTAGTGGTGGTGGAGCCGGTGGTGGCACAAATACTGGTAACACCAACCGCGGATGCACTTTTAAAGACTTCTCTACAAGAAAACCTTTGGATTTTTATGGTAGTGAGGGAGCAGTTGGGATTGTTCGTTTGATAGAAAAGATGGAGTCTGTCATAAAAATCAGTAACTGCTTGGATAATCAGAAGGTTAAGTATGTTGCTTGCTCTCTGTAGGGCGAAGCCCTAACATGGTGGAATTCTCAAGTTGATGCGTTAGGAGAACATGTTACTGATAACTTGACTTGGGACGAGTTTAAGAAAATGTTGATTGAGGAATACTGTCCTCGAAATGAAATAAAGAAGATTGAAGTTGAGTTTTGGAACCTAGAAATGGAAGGAGCTGAAATCTTGGTTTACACAACTCGATTCCAAGATTTGTCATGTTTGGTGCCACATCTGGTGACACCCGAATCTAAAAGGATTGAAAGGTATATATGGGGATTGGTACCCCAGATTCGGGGAATGGTTACTTCAGCCAAACCTTCTACTATGCAAAGTGCGATCCAATTGGCAAGTGAATTAACTGATGAGATGGTGAGAAATGGAATTTTGGTTAAGAAAGGAACAATTGGAAAGAAACCAGAGGAGAAGGCTATGAAGGAATCTACTGGTGGTCCAAGTAAGAAGCGTAAGTTTGTAAAGAATTATGTGGCAGTGACACCACAGAAAAGGGCAAACACTGGAAATCCACCTCTTTGCCCCAAGTGCAAATCTCAACACTTTGGGGCTTGCGAGCAGTTCGTGTGTGCAATATGTAAATGAGTGGGGCATACGGCGAACTACTGCAGATTCGACCTTAATGCACCAAGGGGTTGTTTTGAATGTGGGGCAACTGATCACTTCAAGAACAAATGTCCCAAATTAGGCAGAATTGGTGGGAACGCAGCGAATCAAGCTAAAGGTAGAGCTTTTGTGATTGGGGCTGCAGATGCACGTCAGGACCCGAATGTGACGACGGGTACGTTTCTTGTCAACGATCTTTATGCATCTATACTTTTTGATACAGGGGCTGATAAAAGCTTTATATCTTCTGAATTTAGATCATTGATTAAGTTAAAATCACAGAAATTGAAAGAGGCCTATACTATAGAACTAGCTAATGGTAAATTGATTAAAGCTAGTGACATTATCCGAGGTTGCTCTATAAACCTAAATAATCACCAATTTAATGTAGACCTTATCCTAATAGAGCTCGGTAGTTTTGATGTTGTTATTGGCATGGATTGGTTATCCGAAAACCGAGCCGAAATTGTTTGCTCATAAAAGATGGTTCGAATTCCGCTTTCAAACGGTGAAGTCTTGAATGTCCAAGGCGATAAGCCCGGGAGGATTTTGAACATTATGTCTTGCATGAAGGCATGGAAATACCTTAGAAAGGGAAGCTACGCGTTTCTTGCTAATGTCATTGAGAAGAAATCAAAGGAGGTTAAGATTTAGGATATTCCAGTTGTACGTGAGTACCCAGAAGTTTTTCCCGAGGATTTGCCTGGATTACCCCCTCCACGACAAGTTGAGTTCCGGATTGACTTGATACCCGGTGCCGCACCTATTGCTAGATCCCCATACCATCTGGCACCGTCTGAATTACAAGAGTTGTCGAATCAGTTACAGGAACTTTTAGAGAAGGGATTTATTAGATCGAGTTTCTCACCTTGGGGAGCTCTGGTCTTGTTCGTGAAAAAGAAGGATGGATCATTTCGAATGTGTATTGACTACCAGGAGTTGAATAAATTGACGATTAAGAACCGATAACCACTCCCGAGGATCGATGATTTGTTTGACCAGTTATAAGGATCAACTCATTTTTCTAAGATCAACCTCAGATCTGGTTATCATCAATTAAGGGTCCAGGAGGATGACATACCAAAGACAGCGTTCAGAACTCGGTACAGTCATTACGAGTTTTTAGTTATGCCCTTCGGGCTAACCAATGCCCCGGCAGTATTTATGGATCTGATGAATAGGGTGTGTAAACCCTATTTAGACAAATTCGTGATAGTCTTTATCGACGATATTCTGATATATTCTCGAAGTAAGGAAGAGCACGAACATCACTTGCGGTTGATTTTGGAATTGCTTCGAAACGAGAAACTATTCGCCAAGTTTTCTAAGTGTGAGTTTTGGCTTAGAGAAGTTCACTTTCTAGGTCATGTGATTAATGAGAAAGGCATTCATGTGGATCCAGCCAAAATTGAGGCGATAAAGAAGTGGGAAACGCCTAAGACCCCAACTGAGATTCGTCAATTTCTTGGTTTGGCGGGTTACTATAGACGATTTATAGAAAATTTCTCGAAGATAGCTCAGTCTTTAACCCTCTTGACTCAGAAAGATAGAAAGTTTGAATAGGGTGACAAGAAGGAAGAGTCATTTCAGTTATTAAAGAAGAAATTATGTAATGCTCCGATTCTCACTCTTCCTAAAGGTACGGATGGCTTTGTTGTATATTGTGATGCATCTCACCAGGGTCTTGGTTGTGTGCTGATGCAAAAGGATAAGGTTATTGCTTACGCATCCCGACAATTGAAAGTGCACGAAAAGAATTACACAACTCATGACCTGGAGTTGGGTGCTGTTGTCTTTGCACTCAAAATTTGGAGGCACTATCTTTATGGCACCAAATGTACTATTTTTACCGACCACAAAAGCCTTCAGCATATATTCGATCAAAAGATGTTAAATATGAGACAAAGGCGATGGGTTGAGCTTCTGAATGACTATGACTGTGAGATCCGTTATTACCCTTGGAAAGCAAATGTGGTGGCAGATGCTTTGATTAGAAAGGAAAGAATAAAACCTTTTCGAGTTCGTGCTTTGGGTATGACAATCCAAACAAGCTTGAAAGCTAAAATTCTCGAGGCACAAAAGGAAACACTACAGAGAAATAACTTGAAACACGAACTTTTATGTGGTGCTGAGAGAAAATTTGAACAGAAAACTGATGAGTTGATTTATTATTTGGATCAAATGTGGATTCCGGATTCCCATAACTTGAGGGAACTGATTTTTAACGAAGCTCACAAGTCGAGGTATTCAGTACATCCCGGAGCCGACAAGATGTACAAAGACTTGAAAGAATTTTATTGGTGGCCCGGAATGAAGAAAGATATTGCAAGTTATGTTGGGAGATGCTTGACATGTTCTAAGGTCAAGGCGGAATACCAGAAACCGTCAGGACTTTTGCAGCAACCCGACATCCCTCAGTGGAAATGGGAGCAGATTGCTATGGATTTCGTCACCAAATTACCCCGAACTTCCAGCAGTTATGATTCAATTTGCGTTATTGTTGACTGGTTGACAAAATCTGCTCACTTTATTCCCGTCCGAGAGGATTATAAGATGGAAAAGTTAGCCCGTTTGTACATTGGTGAGATCGTTTCTAGGCATGCAGTGCCCGTTTCCATCATTTCGGATAGGGATAGTCGTTTTACTTCCCGATTTTGGCAGACACTACAACGAGCTTTGGGAACGCACTTGGATATGAGCACGGCTTATCATCCTCAAACTGGCGGTCAAAGTGAACGGACGATTCAGACCATGGAGGATATGTTAAGGGCATGTGTAATAGATTTTGGTGGTAATTGGGATACACATCTACCGTTAATCGAATTTTCTTATAATAATAGTTATCACGCTAGCCTCAGATGTGCACCGTTTGAAGCTTTGTATGGACGTAAGTGTCGATCACCACTTTGTTGGGCCGAAGTTGGTGATAATCGTTTAACTGGCCCTGAAATAATTCAGGAAACTACGGACAAGATTTTTAATATTCGTGATCGACTAAGAGCCGCGCGGGACGGACAGAAAAGCTATGCCGATAATCGAAGAAAGCCCTTGGAATTTCAAATTGGTGACAAAGTACTTTTAAAAGTTTCACCTTGGAAGGGCGTTATTCGGTTCGGAAAGAGGAGTAAACTCAATCCGAGGTATATTAGGCCGTATGCAATTATTGATAGAGTTGGTCCCGTGGCGTACAAATTGAAATTGCCTCAGGAACTCAGTGGTATACACGATACTTTTCATGTATCAAACCTCAAAAAGTGTTTAGCTAACGCGTCCTTAGTGATACCACCCGAGGAAGTCCGTATTGACAAGAAGCTTCATTTTATCGAGGAACCGGTTGAGATATTGGATCGCGAGATCAAGACGCTTAAGCACAGTCGTATCCCTATTGTGAAGGTCCGTTGGAACTCGAAGCATGGAGCCGAATTCACATGGGAACGCGAGGACCAAATGAAGCAAAAATATCCTCATCTCTTTAAGAAGGAAGCAGTTACTACTGTCACCGGTTGAATTTCGGGACGAAATTCCTTTCAACTAGGGGATAATGTGACAACTGTGGTTTTTCAGGTCCTTACCGTTTCTCGACTTTTTATACGTTATATTTTTTTAATATTATAATTTTGTATATTTTTAGTGTTTCTAGGAATTCTAGGAATACTACCTTAGACAAACACTAAGGTCCGAACTAGAAAACCCGGTTAAGTGCATACACTGCGTATACTGCGAACGCGTTAAATAATCGGTAAAAATTAAATTCTCGAAAATAATTTTTATGTTTATATTTTAGTTAAGAATGATATTTTATAACATTATATGTGCTAACTTTTGTGATTCTTGATTAAACTAACGATCACAGGTGGTTCTTTCGTTAAAAACCCGATGTTCACCCGGTATAACTTTTTGAAAATTTTTGAGTTTTTATGTTTTAAAAATTTTCAAAATTCCTTATTTTAGATACTTAATTTTTATGTTTGATAAAAATGCTTATTTTTAGTGTTTAAGGGTGTAATTTTTATAAAAAGTGGGTATTTTTTTATAAAAATGGTCTTTTCCCACCCCATTTTCCCCTTCCCTTCTCCTTCTTCCGGCCCCCTTGCAACAAACACTCCAAATCTCCTTCCAATCTCATAAACAACCAATTCCAAGCTTTGATTCTTGGTTTCAATGGATTGATGAGCTTTGTTCTAGTGATTTGAAGGTATAAACATGTGTTTTAACACTTTAAATTTTCTTTTTTGATCTTGCATGTGTTCTCAAGAACACCAAGAACACACACTCACTTTTATTTTCAAGTTTTGTTGTTTTTAAGAGTTTTTAGCTTGAATCTTGTGATTTTAACAAGGATTTATGGATAAAAACTAGTTGTAATCATCCACAATGAGTTATCTAGTGAAAATCTTGCAAGATTTGATGATCAAAGTGTATGAACACTTGGGTGTTCATACTTGCATCTTCTTGAATAAAAAGAGCATTTTGTTGATTTTTGAGTTTTGATCTTGGAATTGAACCACATTGTGAATGTAGGTTATAAATCAAGGAAAACTCAGTAGCTTAGCATCAAATTTCATCTTCATTTGTTGGTTTTGGAAGGTATAATTCTTGATTAAACTTGTTAATTGTTGAATGTTCAAGAACAAGCATGTTCTTGATGAATTTTTAAAAATTATTGATCTAGCACCCAAAAGTGGTTTTAATCAGTAGAATATGTTTTAAAATAAATATCTGGAAAATTTGATTATCTAAATCTTTATATATTATTTATTAAATTTCACACAAGTTTAATACATGGAAATTTGGGAAAAATACTTCTGAGTACTGAAAAATTCTGGAAATTGGACAGTGATTATTATATGATGAACTAAGACTCCCATCCAAAATTTATGAAAATTGAGTTGTTTAAGTATACGTTTAGTATTTATAAAGTTTAAACGGACGATTTAGGGTTTGTATACTTCTGGATAAAATCAGGACTTGAAACTTGATATGGGATCTTATATTGACTTAAAACTAATATGGTAAACATTTGGTAAAGTTTGGATGTGTTTAACTATTTTTCCCGAATTTGTAAATTTTAATAGTATTAAATTCATATTAAATAATTTGGATATTGGAAAAATATGAAAATTGGTCAGAAATTCTTATTTATATATATGATCAATTGGTATAAATTTGTAGCAGTAAATTTATTTCTATGTATGGTTTTGGAATTATGGTCCATTTAAATTTTATAAAAAGTTATTAACTTTGGAAAATTTTTATATAAAATTGATTTTATAAAAACTCTAAGGGATTTTGGACAGAAGTATAACCCCATTTAAAACATAAAATTTGACTTTTAAATTGGGTGCTAATATCACATTAAAACCCTAATTTTGGACGAATCGTATTTAAACCGTAGACCAGACTTTACGCGCGTAATCGCGTTTTTGATCATACGAAACCGTGACATGAGATTTTATCAAATGTGATTTTGTTTTAACTACTGATGTTATTTATTAAAAATCTAAAACTTAAAGCTTTAAGGTTATTAATTCATATAAAAGTCGGTTTTACAATTCTTAACGGTTCGTACTCACGTGCACGGGTTTTGGCTATACGATTGACTGCATAGCCACTTTTGACTTTTGTTGACTTAGCCACACATATTAGGTTTCTTAAATACATTTTGTGTCTACTTATTAGTAGGACTCGGTTAGGATAACCATCGTTGGCTGTTTCACTGTTTTACCGCATTTTTTCGCGTTTCACTCTCAGGTGAGTTTTCGTGGCCCCTTTTTACTTACTGTTTTACTGTTTTTGGGGGAAAGCTGTTTCATTTTTATTTATTTAGTCACATGTTACATGATACAATGATTACATGAGTTATTTTTATATTTATGCATTAAAGTCGCCAAATTTTTTTTGTTGTAATCAATTAGCTGAGCGTAGCCGTTGGGAATTTTGAGTAGTACTACTTGGGTTGACACCCCCCGCTCATGGTTTGGTCGCGCCAACCAGACTTGTAGGGTCACGTGGGCGCAAATTTAGCCAATTATTTTTTTAGGCGGTTGTTGGCATAAGACTTCCGTATGGGGTACTTTATTTTTATTTTGTCTAGGCTTTGATTACGGCTCATGGTAATATGTTATCTAATACATGTGTACTGGCTTTGGATTTTTATAAACTTTTATAGAGCCGTAAAACCTGCGATACTCACCAACTATTTATATAGTTGACCCGTTTTTGAAACATGCTTTCAGGTAAACAGAAATGAAGATAAGGTTCATGGGGGCACGATTTTGTTTAGATTTTGTGGTTTCACGTTGGAACAAACTTAGTACCTATGACTTTGGTTGTTTATAAGACGCTCCTTTTATTGTTTGAATTTCGGATGTTGTATGACTTCTTTTAATTTTTGGGTTTAGTAATGGTTCTTTTGTAAATTGCGATGTACCCGTTAGCATTCTCTTGCGCCTAAGTGTTCGATGCACCGCTCTCGTCTCACCTCCGTGTTTCCGCCTTCGCCGGGGTGTGACATGCACCGTGTTCTTCATCGCTGCATTGTTATTCTATATCTAGGAGAGGTCAGGGGGAAACGGTAGTGAACCTGAGGGAGCTGTTTTATCTGTATTGCCTTGTACGCCCACGCACCCGCAATCTTGCGCATTCTATCGCGGGGTACTTGGTGAACAGTTCAGGGAGTGATGTTACCAGCGCTATCTATGAAGGTCACTTTGTGACCAAGCTGGCGAGGAATTTTCAGTTGTTGACCGATGATTTGATAAGGGACCTGACCCCTGTGGCAGAGACCATCGTGATGATCGTGCAAACACTGATAAACATGCACGTAGCTCATCATGGCGCGGGAGGGATTCGATTGGTTGACAGATGGGGACGGATATGGGACCCAGACCATCCGGGTCCCGATCCAGATCTTGTACAGGCCGAGGCCGTCGCCGCCGCCCATCAGGCACACGCCGCTCAGCAGGAGCAGGAGCAGGGGCACATCGACCCACATCACGGGCACGAGCATCATGAGCCCGATCAGCCGCCTCCTCCACCTCTACCGCCATCACACCTCCGGTTGTCATTCCATAGGACATGTTCATGTATTACTGGACCTGGCAGTATGAGGTCTAGTGTGCCGCTGCTGCTGGCAGGGCACCATACGTGGTTCCCCTCCCATTCTTTATGCAGCCGGAGCAACAGCCCGATCAGCCACCACCATCTCCACCGCATCATCCGTCACCACCACCATCTCCACCGCACCATCAGTCACCACCACCAGCAGGAGGCGAGGGAGGCGGGGCCGCCGGCATCAAACTCGAGGGCATGTAGTGGGAGTAATACCTCCTATTGCCTTTTGGTATCATTTTTGTGAGTTGTACTTGGTTGTATTTTGCACAAACTCTGTTATCACGCTTCGGCGTTTGTGTTTGTTCTTTCTTTGTACTTTTGCTTCCGTGTACTGTTGTATATATTTGTCTTTACATTTCTGTTTATGTTTTGGCTTGATGTTACTGATCTGTGTTTGATGTTGTTAGTCTTGATTAGATCTTGGAATTGTGGAACTACGTGGAACGTCATTGTCGTGGGTAGGCTTTTTGCGTGTGCCATGATCGACATGAGGGAAGTTTCAGTTCTCCCTTCACTCGTCATTGCATTGCATTCCATTTTGCTTTGCATGTTTTTGTATACATTAGGGCAATGTATGTTTCTAAGTGTGGGGTTGAGTGTTTATTCTTTGCTTTACATTATTTTTTTGTTGTACATTGAGGGCAATGTACGATTCTAAGTGTAGGGTGGGAATTTATTCATGCAATGTTTGTCCTTTTGAGCATTTTATCACTTCATTTTTTGCAAAATATTCCTTCATAATTTTTATTGGCACTAAATTAGTTTTATAAAATTAAACAACACAAAAATATAATAAAAGTTAACCGTTTAGCATTCACAATTTTTAGTAAATAATAGAGGTTTAATTTTTCGAAATCAATTGAGATAGAAATTTCATCGAGTCAAACCCAATTTTTTATGATAACCATGAGTTTTAGTGGGTTAAACGAATGAATTGCATGTAACCTTTTGCTTACACCCATTCCTTTTCGTTTTCGTGAGTTTATTTTTGAGCCTTGATAGCTTTAGACATTGTTTGCTCTCATTTTTGTGGATTTGAGTGTGCCGTATGTTTCATGCTTGTTAGAACTTGCTTTTAGTATACATTTAGAAATCATGAACATAAATATTGCATAAAAATGATTGAGCCATTAGGATAAACCACTTTGTTAGCCTTTTATTTTTATTTTTCCCTCATCCGAGCACATCCGCTAGTTAGCCACGTTGAGCTTATCCCATGTTTTTCTTTTATTACCCACATTACACCGCCATTAAACCTTCATCAGCCTTATTATTTATTTATTCTATTTTTCACCCGTGTTAGAAATCCGGTTGGCTAATGTTAATTTGATAGCTTTTATTTTGTTGTAATCTTCAAATTCTTAAGAAGTTTTTAGCTAAGGAAATATGCATATTGACTTAGTTCCCTTCAAAAGAAAAGAAAAAAAATAGTGTAAAAAAAATCACCAAAATTAGGTGAATTATAGCCGATTAGAGCAATTTTGTGAGCAAAGATGGAAAGAATTCAGTTGTTAGCTCTTATCTATATGGAAGTATTAGTTAGTTTATTTTTCTTATTAGAAGTTGTTTTAGTTTTTGAGTTAGCATAGTCGTCGGGTTTTTAGCCATTTAGCCACTTTTAAATTGCACTTCCTTATCCTTAGCCATTGCCAAGTTACAACCCGTTTAAATCCCTCTTGATTTGTGCTTTGTTTCATGTTAGTTGGTAGAGATTTGATCTTTTAGCAAACTTATGATTTATGCATGTTCATTGTCTTGACATTTGAGTGTTCTATACATACACCATTACTTATATGATCATATATATTACCGAGTGTGTGTGAACATTGTGAGAAGCATAAAGTTGCATGCTAATGATTCCCTAGGCATATTCATTTGCTCATTTGGTTGTTACTTCATTGGGATCCTTGGGTTTCATTTAGTTAATTTTGCATTTCTTGGAAATCTTGTCAAACCTTTATAAGTTTATTAATGCTTATGGTTTTTCGATTTGATCCATAGTGTCATTGGAAGTTTTGTTTTATTTTGATTTCTTGTTTGACGACAAGCAATGTTCAAGTGTGGGGTTGTTTGATGTGTTAAGATTTACACATCTATTTAGCACAAAACTTCGCTCATTTAACGATCAATTCTTGGTTATATTCAACGTTTAGACACTTATTTGCTTCATTTCCTGTTTTGTAGGTTTTTGTGAAGCTTGGTGAACAAACAAGAGGATTCCAGGATAAAAAAATTGAAGTTTTAGGGCTTCTGTGATGGAGGCACGGTTGTGCCCCCTACTTGGCACGGTCGTGCCAAGCTTGCACACCCTAGGCACGGTCGCGCCCACATCTTGCATGACCGCGCCAAGCCAAAATTCAAGGCACAACCGTGCCTTGACTCCCCACGGTCGCGTGGCACCTCGTGAGTCTGAACAGCCGTACTTCCTTGATCAGCGGGACCCAATGGAAGCTCCGGATCGGTCAACCCTCTGTCACATGGTCATGTTAAGACCTAGACACGACCGCCCCTTTGTACCAGGCATGGTCGTGCTTTCTCTCCTAGCACGGTCGTGCCTCCCCTTTTCTATATAAACAGAAATTAAACTCTCATTCAGACATTCATCAACCAGGGAGAAAAACCCACTGTTCCAGCTCGTATTACCCTTGTTCCAGCCACATTTCAAGCTTCTTGGAGAGGATACAACATCAAGAGGATCACCATACATCAACAACAACATCTAGGCTTGGAGGAGTGGTTTGATTCTTGTTTTCATATCATGTTTCTCTCTATTTTTCCCTGCTTATTTGTAATTTTTGTGCTCATAATGAGCTCTTGTTCACTTTGGTTTAGATGAATTTTAGATACATTTGACAACATTCATGGATTATTGGAAATTATTGTGTTAATGTTATGACAACCGTATGATTATTCTTCGATGAAATTATGTATTCAAGTATTTTGAGTTGTTTACGAGACTTGTATTTGTGTATGCCATATTATGTTGAAAAACTTGTGGTTTATCCTTATATTTATGGTTTGGTGTATGTATTTATACTAACTTTTGGCATTTGACTAGGAATGGTGAATGAAGTCTTGTTTATGAATCATTATATTTGTATGTATCTCCTTATGCTTATGTTTGGAAAGACAAAGTGTTTGTTATGATGTTTCATGCTTAGTTTTATGTTTATCTAGGAATTGTTGACACATTCTGCTAATTTATATAATCTTTGTATGAACATTGTATGTTGAAGAAATGCATATTGTTGTCTAATTTAATCAACTTGAGGTGGGTAGTGTGTTGTTCATATTATCTTTCCAACTAGTTGTTGGATTAGTGTACCTTAATCGGAAGCTAGTTCAATCTTTATAAACATTGATATGATTGTTAAACACGTGAGCTTCATTGTATGACTTTAGGTGGTTGGTTTGTGTAATTCATGCTAGCTTTCCGAACGGTCATTTGATTAGATATCTTTGACGAGAATTTAGTCAATTTATGTTGCGTGTATTTGCCATGTTTCTATGAGTGTATTGAATGTATTCTAGATGGATTCGACACCGAAGTGATATCTTCTCCTTAATTGTTTGACTTGTGATCTTAGATTAGTTTATATATTTGCATGCTAGTTAATTAAAACAAACTCTTCAAAATATCTTTATACCATCACTTGATTGAATCTTAGTTCCGGTCTATTATTGCTTCCCACCGTGTCCACGGATTGATATCCGGTTCTTACCTTAACTATAATGCTATCCGACGGGTACACTTGCCCGACGTGTGTGTGATTAGTCTTTGGTGAAAACCCATTTTAAAACTCAAATTGTGTGGAAAATACTTATAAATATATATATATATATATATATATATATATATATATATAGTTTACACGCATCAGATTACCATAGCCTATACGAATTTCCATATCATAAGAATATCTCCTTCGTTCTCCTTCAAGATCTGCACACGAAACAACACGCGTTAAGGCGTCACAGGGTGGAGGTACCCCTTGTGTCGTCCATCCCGCGTGAGAATAAGTATTTCGGTGAGATTTCAAGATTAGAGTATCAAAGTTCAGAGGATAGTGAGGTCATACCTGTCTTAATTACTGTTCTTCTCCTTATATATGCCGTTTCTCGATGATAATTATGTTAGCTTGTGGGGACCAGTGGGGTCCGCCACGAGTCATGCAGTAGGAGCCTCATTTCCTATTGGTTAAGAGAGACTCCGCCAATCTCGTGCTGCCATCTGTCGTAATCGTTTTACCTATGGGCCTTGAGTCTTTTTATCTTGGGCTAGTGGGCTTTGTGAAAGCCATTCCCTCTTCAAGTCCCCTCTAGTCTAAAGTTACCGATACTAGGTAATTTTAGACTCAAAATAATTGGTGATTTCGGCGCGGGAGTTTTTATTTTTTCAAATTTTGAAAAACGCCGATTCGAGTGTTGATGCGACGGGTATGGGGAAAAAATATATAGGCTCTAGGCATGACGAGTATATCCATTGGAGAATATATATATAAGTGCTACTTGGGTAGCTAAAGAGGTATTACTTCTTTTTCTTATCTGAGTTTGAGATCTGCTGCCTCCTGTTCCTACTATAAACCATTACTGATTATGACGACCACTTCTAGCAAGGGTACTCGTGGAGAGGGTAACTCGGTGTACGATGTGGAAGTGAATTGGAAAGAAAGTGAATTTAAAGCTTTTCTGGTGGATTACGGAATACCTCCTAAGTGGAAACCCGAGCTTCCCGCAGCCGAGCGTCATGCCTTTAACCCTCCTGTCGGGAAGATTACTCTATATGCTGATTTCTTTAAATATTGCCACTTTCGCATACCTGCTTCCCGATTTTGTCTAGTACTTTTGGAGGCGTATCAACTTCATATCTCGCGGATTCACCCACTGGGTTTGGTAAAGATCTCTCACTATGAATTTATAATGAGGAGTTTAAAGCAGATCCCGTCTTTTGGTTTATTCAAGGCGTTTTTTCAGGTTGCGAAAAAGGGTGATTGGTATTCTTTTGACAAGCGCAAGGTTGCATCGCATTTTTTAACGGAAGTTCCCTCGAGTTCAAAAGATAAAAACCGGAAACAAAAGTTTTTCTTCATCGATGCGCGTGTATTGCCAGTGAAGATGGTGTTCCGGCGGAAGAATGAAGATGTGATGGATTTGAATCCCGATGCAAAGGTAAATATGGATGCGACCTACAAGTGGCTCAGTCGTCATTCCATTCCTATTCAACCGCTGGAGGAACATGCCTTAGTGGCGTTAGGAATGAGCCGTATGTGGAACAAGAAGGTTTTCCGTCCTGCCTATCATCATGTTGAAGGCGGTAAGAGAAGCTTTGAAAATTCCGAAGCCTGTAGCAAAAAGGGTTACGTTATTAACCATTGTTTGCTTTTCGTATTTTAACAGATGTTGTTGGGTTCATAGAGTTACTATCTGTCAATCGGTCAAAGCTGAGGGCTATCGATGTGGAGTTAAGCGTGGGAGAGAAGGAAATTTTAGAAAGGACGCGCTCGTGCTTTGTCTATTACGACGCGTCATTTGATGTGAAGGCGGCCTGGGAGCGGACTATGCACGTATTTGTAGCAATGTTTGGTGAAAAGTTTTTAAACATAGTGACTGTTATCTTTACTTATGTTTATATGTTTAGGCGGACAAAGTTGCAGAGTATAATAAAAGAGAGTACATAGAGGAGTACATTTTGGGAGGACATTATGGATGTGGATGTTGTTGACGGGGAGGCGGAGGTAGAGAGGTTAGAGGCGAAGGAATCAGATAAAAAGGTAACGACGCCCGCGAAAGAAAAGAGTCAGGCAGGTCTGTCTCCTGAGGAGGGTGGTCAAAAGCGTAAAGGACGATCTTCTTTGAAAGTTATGTCGCCTGGAGCACAGAAGAATATAGTAGACGAGTTTTTTCAAAGGAGGTCCAGAAATGGGAGTGGCGAGAAGAAAGATGTCAAGGATGGAAAGGTGGTTGTTGTGGATTTGTCAGAAGAAACTGAGGGCCAACGTAAACGCATTAAGACTACAAGGGAGAGGGAGATGGAGAGTCAGCATGACATGAAGAAGGATAAGAAAGAGGGATCGGGACTTGCAGCGGAGAAGGCAGTTGTGAAAGAAGGTGATACCAAGGCTGGTGAAGATAAAGGACCCCTGACGGGGCAGAAAGATGTTACTGGAATCCAAGTGGAGAAAAGTCGCGGGTTGGATGCTGACCCCATAGGGCCATGTTTAAAGATAAGTGAAGAGGAAGAGAAACAGCGCGCTCTTACTCGGGTAAAATTGACTTACCCTCCTTCTACCCATTGGAACGGGAGTGATTTTTGTCAAACTTACCATCCGAATTGGCAAATTATGCAGGGTAGCCAGCTCATTGACCCGAATGTGTGCTGGGATTGGATGGTGCAAGCGGTCCCTTTAGGCGAACTGTCTTATCTGCAATCTGTGGAGACTCGCCAAGTTGATGATAATCTGGCAGTTTCGGACGCTGCTTTGATAAGCAATTTAGTGGAAGCGCGACGCAGGGCGCAGGTGGATGCACACCGCGCCGCGATGGCCCTAGTTTCGCAACGAAAAGCCGAAGCATCGCTGATAGCTGCATAGAAGGTGATAGAGGAGATTAAGGTACGGGTTGATAATGATATGCAAGCTAAGGTAAAGGTGGAAGGGGAGTTGGTGGAAGTTAAGGGCGCGCTGCAAGTGCTGGCTTTGGAGAAACGGGAATTGGAAAAGAAGGTAGTGAGGGTGAAGGAGATGGAGGTTGAGATAGCGGATCTGAAGAAGGTAGTTGTGGATGTGAAGAGTGAAAAAGAGATGTTGGAGAAACAGAAGGATGAGGAGGTGTTAAGGTTGGAACATTAGTTGGAGCTATCTGACTTAACCGTGCATCGGTTGAAGTTAGAGAAAAAATGGATTCTGGAGGACGGGTGTACGCTAACTTATGAGGCATGTCATTTAGATGAGAAGTATAGGGATGCATTACTAGATTTGATTACGGAGGCAGATCGGGTGGGGAGGTATGAAGGGATGAAAGATGGGTATGCGTATGGGTGTAAGGGAGATGTGCTTGAGCAACATCCTTTGTTTGTGAAGCGTCCAGGACTACCTTAAATGTTGCCATGGATGCCTTAAGTGATGTGGAACCGGAAATATTAGACCGGATTTATGAATTAGCCTCCGATGAAGACATTGGTAATTTGAAGGGATTACTTGGGGCTCGGGACGCGAGTGGTAGCGGCGGGGTTGGCGGGGAAGATGGTGATGGTGAAGACTAATTCTATATATGTATGGGTTTGTGTTTTTGGTATGATGAATGTAATAGCATAGGGACTATTGTATATATGTCTTCAGTTTTTGCAATGGAATTTCTTTTTTGAATCCTCTATCTTATCTGGCGCATACTGTATTTATTTGCTTCTGTAATGAGAGTTTCTTTTATTGATTTGCTTGCTATTTCTGTGCCTATGCTTTTGCAATGGAAATATCTTAGACTTTACACCTTTGACGCGCGCACATGTGTTTCAGCTAGCGTTTGCTGAATGATTTAGCTTTAGCCGTTAGGGGCGTAAAGATTTTAAGCCTTTGGGGGGCGCACCTGTGTTTCTGGTGGCGTTTGTTGAATGCCTTAGCTTTAGCCGTTAGGGGCGTAAAGACTTTAATGCTTAGGAGCGCACACCTGTGTTTCAGGTGGCGTTTGTTGAATGCTTTAGCTTTTTCCGTTAGGGACGTAAAGACTTTAAGCCTTAGGCGCGCACACCTGTGTTTCAGGTGGCGTTTGTTGAATGCTTTAGCTTTAGCCGTTAGGGGCGTAAAGACTTTAAGCCTTAGGCGCGCACACCTATGTTTCAGGTGGCGTTTGTTGAATGCTTTAGCTTTAGCCGTTAGGGGCGTAAAGACTTTAAGCCTTAGGCGCACGCACCTGTTTTATAGGTGGTATATAACAACAGGATAACATATATGATCATAAAAGACATTCATTAAGAAATAGCTTTAAAAGCGTTCATTATAAATAAACATGCTTCCCATAACTTACATAAATAATGATTCCTTCTGCCTAGGAGTAACTTTCCTTTAGAAGTAGCACTTCCTTAGTTGCGCTGCATTCCAAGTGCGTGGTATTTCATTGCCATTTAGGTGGGATAAAGTTTAGGCACCTTTACCCAGTTTTTTAGAGATGATGCACGAACTCTCCCAAGTAGGCCCTAGTTTTCCAGTTGTTTCCGCTCAACTTGCTTGGTTACTGCGCAAAACATATTCTCCCTCTTGAAAGGTATACTCTACCACGCGTTTGTTGTATGCTATTCCCAATCGGCGCTTGTACCTGTCTTCATTTATAGCAGCCGTTTTGCGGCGTGCTTCCAATAATTCCAAGTTTTGTCGTAGCTCTCTATCGTTATCTGTGCTTTGAATGTTAAATTTCCATGCAGATGGGATTCCTACTTCGGCCGGAATCATGGCTTCAGAACCATAGATTAGGCTAAAAGGTGATTCTCCATTTCTACTTTTTGGCATGTTGCGGTAGGCCCAAAGAACGCTCGGAACCTCCTCTAGCCAGGAGGTTCCTTCGTCATCTAGACGAGTCTTAAGGCCTGTTACGATACTGCGATTTACCCTTTCCACTTGTCCATTACCCTGTGGGTGACTAACTGAGGTGAACACTTGCTTGATTTGCAGCTCCGTGCACCATTCCTTGATCATCCGGTCTGTGAACTGAGTCCCATTATCACTGACCAAGTAAAGAGGTAACCCAAAACGACATATGAACTGCTCCCATAAGAATTTTTTCATGTTTAGCGCTGTGATGGTGGCCACTAGCTTAGCTTCCGCCCATTTAGTGAAGTAGTCGACAACTACAATTAGAAATTTTAAACGCCCAGGGGCTTCTAGAAACGGACCTACTATATCCACACCCCACCGCTGAAAAGGCCACGTCGCGGTGACGGGGATTAGGTCATTCCAGTGAATCGTAGGCGCGTATCGTTGACAGCTTTGACATTTTTTCAACTCCGTTATGGCGTCCAGGTGCATGCTTGGCCAGTAATACCCTGCATTCATGATCTTGGCTACCACAGCTCTCGGCCCTGCGTGGATGCCACAAATCCCCATGTAAATTTCCTTTATCAAGTAGTTAGCTTCCTCAGTGTCAACACACCGTAATAACGGGTCTAGGAATGACTTCCTATACAGTATCCCATTTAAAAGTTGATACTGCGTGGCTTTGGCTTGTAACTTATGCGCCCTAGCGCGCTCTGCGGGTAGGACCCGAGTGGCTATGTTAACGGATGGCCCTTGAAGAGTTTCAAGGCTGATAGACTTAGCAGGGTCACTGAAGGTAGAAGCGAGTTTGCTTAAAGCGTCTGCTTTTTTTTTTGTTTTGACTTCTAGGAATATGCACCACCTCCCATTTTTGAAAACTTTTCAAAGTATTGCGGCATATGGCCAGGTATTTGGTCATCACGGGGTCTTTAGCTTCATAAGTATCATTAATGTGGTTGGCTACTAGTAGTGAATCCACATGTGCGTGAATATGATGCACGCCTTTCTAAACTGCCCACCTGAGCCCTGTGAGGAGCCCCTCATATTCAGACTCATTGTTGGAAGTGGGAAATAGCAGTTTCAAATCCTTAGTGTATTCCATGCCTTGGGGGCATATTAATAATATTCCAACCCCAGACCCTTCCGCGCAAGCTGCTCCATCAGTAAAAAGTTCCCAACATGTAGGTACCTGGGTTTAGGCAGGAATTGCAGTGACATATTCAGATATGTCTATCTGTGTCCCAATTGGAATTTCTGCTATGAAATCAGCAATCACCTGCCCTTTTACCGCTGTGCGCGGCTTGTAGGTGAGGTCAAAAACCCCTAGCTCGATTGCCCAGCGTGTCATTCGTCCTGTGAGTTCTAAACGTCGAAGCACTTGCTGAAGGGGAAAAATAGTTAAGACGTCGATGTAGTGACCTTGGAAATATCGACATAACCGGCGTGATGCATTTACCAAAGCTAAAACCAGTTTCTCCAGCATAGAATAATTGAGCTCTGAAGCCGTCATGACTCGGCTGATGTAGTAGATAGGAGTTTGAACGCCCCCTCGCTCAACCATTAGAACTGCACTGACCGCCTGAGTGGATGCCGCCAGATACATCTGCAGACGCTCCCCCTTAAGCGGGGTGGCCAGGGTAGGTAGTTCTGCTAAATATTCCTTTAATTCTTGAAACGCTGCTTCCGCTGCTTCGGACCACCTAAAGGCGGATTTGGTTAGAAAATTTTTCAGTGTTGCAATAAATGGGAGAGAACGCTCCGTGTGGTTGGCCAAGAATCGGTAGATAGCTACCAGGCGCCCAATAAGATTCTGCACGTCATTAAGGGGTCTAGGCGACGTCATTTGCGTAATTGCTAATACTTTCTCCGGGTTTACGCAGATACCATCTTGGGCCACAATTACACCTAGAAATTTTCCTTCCTCCATCCCAAACGAACATTTCCCTGGATTTAACTTGATATTGGATTCTTTTAACTGAATGAGGGTCTCTGAAATATCAGCCAACATAATCTTCTCGTTTTTGCTTTTGATGACTAAATCATCCACATAAACCTCCAGGTTCTTACCAATCTGGTTTTAAAAAACTTTATCCATGAGTCTCGGATAGGTTGCACCAGCGTTTTTGAGTCCAAAAGGCATTTTGGTATAGCAAAATATGCCTATGTCGGTGTGAAAAGCCGTTTTATCTTGATCCTCTAGTGCCATATGTACCTGATGCTACCCTTTATAGGTATCTAAAAAAAATTTGAAAGGGTATGTGGCTAAGGAGTCAACTTTGGAATCTATTTCTAGAAGAGGATAAGAGTCCTTTGGGCATTCTTTGTTTAAATCCTTGTAATCGATACACATTCGACATGACTCATCTTTCTTTTTAACCATTACTGGGTTAGCGATCCATGTTTGGTACCGAACTTCGCGGAGAATACCCGCTTCGGCTAACTTTTTTACCTCCTTTACAACGGCTGCCCGTCGCTTAGGTGCCATGCTGCGCCGTTTTTGCACTATTGGCTCCACTGACTTGTAAGTTTTTAACGCATGCTCAGCGATGTCGCGGGG
The DNA here is from genome assembly GCA_023525975.1 of Smallanthus sonchifolius. Taxonomy (NCBI): domain Eukaryota; kingdom Viridiplantae; phylum Streptophyta; class Magnoliopsida; order Asterales; family Asteraceae; genus Smallanthus; species Smallanthus sonchifolius. The sequence goes on along the minus strand of CM042042.1, from coordinate 39,749,745 downwards.
GACCCCCCGTCATGTCAGCGGTCTGAAAAGAGAAGACATTCATATTCTCCCGCAATAGTATCTTGAGGTGTGCCTGGATATGTGGTGACAATGTATAACCAATCGTGATGGTATGGGTGGGAAACATTGGATTAATTGACCATTTTTTTGGGGATGTGAGAATCGCGGGTATCTCTTTTATTTCTTCCACTGCAATACATCTTTGGTTACCCCACACCTTTGCGACTCCTTGCGGAGTGGGAAACATGATCAACCCCAAAGATGTTGATACCGCCGTCGCCAGGATTGCCAAAGCTGTTCGCCAGAATGATATTATGTTGTGAGTGCACGGATACTACCAAGAAGTGGATAATCACCGCCCGGACACGATCTCAATCTCCCAGTGTTATCGGTTAAGAAATTTGGCCCAAAGGCTAAATAGTTTCTCTTGAAAAACCCATAATGGGTGCATGTACTTCCTCCAAACGCGCCTGATCTTCAGCATCCATTTGTCGAAAACATTGTTCATAAAGGATGTCTGAGGAACTACCAGTGTCAATAAAAATGTGGTGCATTCGGTAAGATCCTACCAAAGCAGTGATTACTAACGGACCAACATGATAATCCCCACTTGCGGGGAAAACCCAATGGAACTTCCATCCAAGACTCAGCTACTTCCGATGCGCGTTTTCTCCTTCCCCTTGCTGCGGCCGTTCCACCAGTACCCATGTACACATCGCGAACATTTGGGCCCTGGTTTGCAGGGGTGCTTTTCTCTTTTTCTCCAGCTTTACCAGTGTCCCTGTTATGTTTTACAATATGCGCGAGCTTCCCCCTTGACCTGGTATTCGATTTGCCTTTTTAATTGGAAGCATTGATCTGTATCGTGCCCCGCCGCTTTGTGGTAAGCACAATAGCTTTTGGAATCTCGTGTAGGATTATCACGCATGGGCCTAGGCTCCTCCAATTTGAGGTTTTCGGTGGCCAGGATAGCGTTGGGTGTCTTGGTTAAAGCGGGATAAGAGGTGGTGGCGGAATAAGATAGACGACGAGAAATACTAGAGGTCTCGCGTCGCGGATAATAAGAATGGGAGGAATAAGCATCACGCGGCCTCTGTAAGTGGGGGTAAGGACTAGATGATGTGAAACGCGGGCTATTACTAGAACGAGTAGAAAAACGGTGTGCCCTATCGCTGTCCCGCCGGCTATACAACTCAGACCCCCATCATACATCCTTAGATTTTTCTCGCGCCCGGTTCTGCGCTACTGACTTCTCAGACTTGACGTGGGTTTTTGCCACAGCCATCAAGACTTCCATAGATTGTGGGATTCCATCCGCGCCATGCAAACGGCAGATCAAGTGATCATCCCGCATGCCATTTACAAAACATGCTATCATCAAGTCTTTTGTCGCGCCTCCTATTTGTAAACTTTCCAGGTTATATCGGACCAAAAATTGTTCTACCGTTTCATCATCTTTGCGATGAATATGCAAGATCTCCGTTTTGTCTTTAGTATGGCGCTTCTACCGGCTAAACTGTTGCATGAACCGTTTAACTAAGTCTTCAAAACTGTCAATCCCCCCCGATAGGAAGGCTATCAAACCACAATCGTGCCGCGCCGATCAGTGTTTGAACAAACATGTCACACCACACTGGAACCGACCAGTGCTCCACTCTGCCTGCACAGATAAAGACATTAAGGTGATCATCCGGGTCACTCAATCAATCATACTTGCCTACAACCGAGGGCATGCGAAGTTTAGCTGGGAACTCAGCCAAAGCGATCCGAGAGGTAAATTTGGATTTGGCAACCAGGGCCGTCGAGCGGTATGGTTTAGAAAAGTCATATCCCTAGGGGAGGTACTGTTGGAAAGGATGACGTAAAGTTTGGTAAAGGTGGAGTGGGAATAGCTCTGGTGGTAACGGAAGGTAGAACAAAGTTTTGTGGTGTGAAAAGGGGCCCCAGACTAGTAAATAGATGCGCACGCACGCTTGCCAATTGCGCCTCGCGCATCCATTGCTCATATTGCTGCATATATCGATGTTGCTCTAACCACCAAGCATGTGGTGGCGGAACGGGTAGTGCTGAGGTTCCTGGAAGAGAGTTCCCCAGTGTTTGGGATGCCATTGGCACCTGAGAGACGACTGGGTGACTTGTTATGATAGTGGATGCTAGAACAGATGCGAACGGATAGAATCCGAAATGTGAAGCAGACACCATGGGCCCAGTCGGAGTAGATACGGATGTTGCCTGCATGGTAGTGGTAGTATATACCGGAATAGGGTTTTCGTCCTCAGAGTCATCGGTAAAACAAGTGGGGAATGGGGTAAACCCCGCCGATTGCGGTGGTACAAGTTGAGAAACCGTACCAGCAGGGAGATCAATGGTGGAAGAAAGGATGGTAGATGAAACAGGAGTAGAAGAAGACATTGGCGAATCGAAAAGGAAAATCGGGGAAGAATAATGGATGGTGCCAATGTAAATCCAAAGATCAGAATCAAGTTCCTGATGATGATTGGATTACCATAGCCTAAACGAATTGCCATATCGTAAGAATATCTCCTTCGTTCTCCTTCAAGATTTGCACACGAAACAACACGCGTTAAGGCATCACAGAGTGGAGATACCCCCTGTGTCGGCCCTCCGGCGTGAGAATAAGTATTCTGGTGAGATTTTAAGATTAGAGTATCAAAGTTCAGAGGATAGTGAGGTCATACCTCTCTCCATTACCGTTCTTTTCCTTATATATGTCGGTTCTCGGTGATAATTCTGTTAGCTTGTGGGGACCAGTGGGGTCCGCCACGAGTCATGCAGCAGGAGCCTGATTTCCTATTGGTTAAGAGAGATTCCGCCAATCTCGTGCTGCCATCTGTCGTAACCGTTTTACCTATGGGCCTTGAGTTGTAGGATTGGTAAATACAAGATGGTTCTATTCCAGTTGAGATTGGCGGAAACAATCACAACCTTATCAAAGTAAACAAGTAGACGAGAAGAATACTGATAAATGCTATTTGTATTAAGCTTCAAGTGTTACAAGATTACAGAGAAAGATCTTAAGCCAAAAGTAGTGTTACAATGAATCTAAGTACTACTTATATAGTAACTTAGAATCAAGACAGACCCTTGATTCTAAGGATCAGATCTAACACAGACCGTTGATCTTGTATTGAAGCTATTCTACATATACAGACAATAATAATAACTACAAAGGTTAAATTTACTCAAACGTCTTCTTAGGCATCATTGCTTGCATGCTTGGAGAAGAGCGTTGTAGTGCTTTATTGTCTGCACCAGTGACTTTCTTTCTGCATGGAGTGTGTCAGTGGTGTAGCCGAAAGTTGTTAGTGGTAATGGTTGCTTTTGCTTTTGCAAGGCTGGTCAGCTGCAACGTTTGATCTTCAATGGATGAATAACTATCAGCAGCAGAGTTGTTGATCAGCAGCAAGATGCAACCATCCAAAGCTGCTGATGATTTGCCTATCATCAGCATCAAGTGTTGATGCTGCTGAGAAGCCTATCCGCAGCAACTCTGGTCTTCAGCAGATAAGACTATCCGCAGTAGATTTGTTCTTCAGCAGAAGAACAAGTATTCGTTGCTGATAAGCTTATCCGCAGCAGCTCTGTTGGTCAGCAGCAAACTCTGAGATCAGCAGCATTTGTACTTAGAGAATTTTGTAGCCATCAGTCTTTATTTCTACAAACTCTCCCTAGAATGATGCTACCAAAACTCTCTTACTGCTTTTGTTGCTAAAGCTTTTGCATGTGGCTGACAATTCTTTCAACCTCATATCCTCTCTGGTCCTTGCTGGGATTGTTAAGAGGAATCTCAGATAGAGTCTTGATGTCTTTGCTAGCCATTTTGAAGATAGATTTGCTTGAACATCTCATCTTCTGTCCTTTAACATCTGTCAATGTGAACTCATCCTTTTTAGCATTGTAGGACCAGCTGATGAATGGAAAGTGAGATTGGAGAGGTTTGACATCAAGGATTTCATCTCTGCTGGGGTTGAAGTGGTGTTTGATTGCCAGCAGCAGATGTCTCCCACCTTCATTCATGGGCTCATTGACTTCACCCAGCTCCATCATTCTTCTTAGATCAGAATCTGGAAGCTGTAGTACCTCATCAATAGATGTATAAATTGATCTTTTAACTTCTGACCTTCCCCTGAAAACTTCAAACCATTGGTCTTGAGAGCTGTATGACCATCTGATTATTTCTCTTGAGTCTTCTGGTTTGGAAGTAGGTTTGTTTTTCTTTTTGGGAGGTTGTTGATTAGTAGGAGCTGGGTGTGAGGATTTGGACTTTGAGGGTGGAGAGGAGGGAGGTCTAGGATGGAGAGTGGAAGGTTGTTGGATTGAGGAAGTGTTGGGTGAGGAAGAAGGCTTGGGTTTCTTTGTTTTCCTTTCTTCTTCTTGAATGATTACCCTTTTCTTGGAGCCTTTCTTCCCCAGTCTTTCTTCCTCCTCCTTCTTGACTTTAAGGTAGAGTGTTTGCAGGTTCATGAAGTTCATGGGACCTAGCCTCTTTCCACTCTCTCCTCTAACCTTAAGGAAGTCAATCATGATCTTCCTTTCTTCATGGGCTCTTCGGTTAAAGGCAATGGTCTTCTTGGACTTTTGTTTGGATTTTTCTTCTTCAGCCTTTTTCTTGTTTGCCAATTGATCCTGCTGACCCATGAAGGCTCTGTAGATTTCTTTATTTGATAGTTTCTCAAGGTAGTCTACATCCTCACCTTGAGAAATCAGAGCCTTTACCCATTCCTCTCTCATTTCTTTGGCTAGTTCAGAATCAGTTATTCTGAACTTAGCCTCTTTCTTCTTCTTCTGTATCTCTTCTTCTCTATCGAATTGTTCATGCAGTTGAAGAGCAAGAGCTTCATCTTCTTCAATTTGATAAACTGCAGGAATTTTTACTTTCAGATCATCTAGCTATTTTGCATACAGCTGGATCTGTTGTTCTCTGAGGAGAATGGCTGTGAGTCTGTCTTGAGCTTTCTTTAGTTCAGCCATCTCCTCTTCTTCTCTTCTTCTTCTTTTATCCTCCTTTTCTTTCTTCTCTTTCTCAATTCTTTCTTCATCTTCTTTAGTCATTAGTCCCTTTTCCTTATCTTTGTTGGATGCCTCTGCTTCAGCTTCATGGACCACAACAGTAGGTGTAGTAGATGTTGTTGAGATCTCAGCTTTAGCTTCATTGGCATGTTGGGAAATGGATAAGGGAATGGAACTTTCTTCATCTTCTTTCCATTCCGTACCTGTCACTTCTTTCCATGCTTCTTTCATCTTTTCCTCGTCTCTTCTCTTTGATTCTTCTTCTGTGTTCAGTCTAACTGTTGGAGAAGAGAGAAAGGATAGGTCTGAGTCAGATCCAGATTCCTCCTTATAAAGAGAAGCCTTGATGATTTTGATCATTTCTTGACTTTCTAAGGAGTTGACATTGAAGATGAGTGATCTGAGCTCAAAGACTTTGTGCAGGAAAGCTGAAGGTAGGAGCAAGATCTCTTTGATGTTGATTGAGAGAGAAGATACATTGCTCAGGAAGAAGGTGACGTCATGGGAGTCGGTGCTTATCCATCCTTGCACTTTTACATCCCTGACCATTATGTTGTACAAGAATCTTCTCCAACAGATAACCTCTTCTTCAGTTAAAGTACTGCTCCTAATTATGTAAAGTTTTCTCGGAGCCAGTCTTTGTTCTGCTGCTGATGAAGATTCAGGATAAGCCGCCCTGTTTGCTTCTTTTAGTAGTCTTTCAAACCAGGGCATGTTATCCTCCATTAAGTCATAGAACCTGCAGATTGCAAGTTCTGCTGAGAGATCTGATGAAGTGTTGACACATTTTGTCAGATACAGATTGAGAACTTGGAGGGCATTAAGAGAGTTCTAGTTTAGCTCTTCTACTCCACTAAACTCCTATCCAATCCAGAATATCTCAGTTATTTCATCATATCCCCAAGCTAGAATGGAGTCAAATTCTAGCTTCTTTGAAGTTGGAAAGAGTTGGGGGGGTAGATGAGTGACTTATTATGGCTGCAGCTTCAAGAAGAAGGCTGAATGATGGAGGTGTGTCTTCATGGAGAGTTTCTTCTTGTAGCACTTCATCAACAGCTCAAACAACTAACTTCCAATCCTCAGTGACATCTTCCTCTTCATCTACTGAGTCTGGCAAGTCATGGATTTAAACAAAAGCAGGTTTGTATAGGGAACTTGAAACACAGCCTGCTCTTGTATCCATTCTTCGAGGCTGTCAGCATCGTCTTCCTTGGTAACCACCTCCCCCTTTTTGGTTGCATCAGTGAAAAGAGATATATTTGTTTGAGTTCCCACTGATACAAGAGAGGGAGTAGGCACAGTTGGGCATTGATGGGCTTCATGCATAGAGACTTGGTGTCTTAGTTTGGACACTTCAGCCTCTAGCATTGCCACCCTGGCCGTCAATTCCAAGTTATGAAGTTTCAGTCTGTCCTCATCCACAGTTGTGGAATCCTTGGAGCTAGATGGGGCCTTAGGCCTAGCCTTTGCATCCCCATCACCCTAGTTTTCTTGGCGCCTAGGATTCCTCTCAGTGAAGAGTGTTTCACATAAAATATCCTCACTAGGAGTTGCCATGGTTAGGGTCTTAGCTATGTTATCACTGTCCTCCTGGGCAGTTGATGTACCAGGAGTAGTGATAGCCCTTTCCACATTCACTCTATCAATACTACCAGAGTGAACCTTGGGTGATGAACCTGGGTTAGGTGCGCCAGCAGCCAAGTCAATCAATACCTCTGATATAGTGGTTGTTGGAGAAGGTATATCATCTTGACCAGGTGCCTCTGCACTTAGGTTCAGAGAAGAGAAATAATGGAATGGCTCAGGGGTTGTTCTATGGATCTGGGATGTGATCCTGATCCTAATAGAGAGGCTTCCAAAGAAGTCTCTCTAGTGTTGTGGCTATCCCTTTTGGTATTCTCATCAGAATGTTGGGATTCTGAATGAGAGCTTAGAGGTTGGGTTTGGGCCTTTGAGACAAGAAGAGAAGGAGTCTTCTTGCTCCCTTTTCTGGTGTATGTCGTAGCAACTGGGGCCCTTTGTTCCAGTTGAACGATAACATCCAAAACAGGTGTAAGTACTTTTTGTACCTGTGTATCCTTAGTAGTATGCACAGGGGTTCGAATGGTGGAAGCAGATTGTTGTTCAGGATGTGATGTGGAGGGTGTGGGATCAGTATCAGTTGGGATTGCTGAACTGTCACCCGGGGTACTTTGTATGTTCAGCATTGTAGATAACAATGGAACATTGACCCCTGAGAGCTTTTTGGAAACAGTTCTCATACTTTGAAAAATACTATTTTTATGTCCCAACATGATGTAGATTCTTGCAGGTTTTGAAAGTTCTTTTAGCTCCTGGTTGAAAACCTCCTGTAAGAATCTTGGGTACAAAAAAAATTGTTGCTTTGCACCATCTTGAAGGTTATATCTCAAACCCTCAAAGATGAGGTGTGCAAAGTTGAAACCGAGGCCGGTGATCATACCATGGAAAGCAGAGGCAAGTGCGGAGCTCACTTGATGCCATCCACTTCTCTTCTGAGATATGCATTGGAGAAGAGTGTGGCAGAGATACTTCCATGGAGGGCCCATCAGCGCCTTCTCAATTGTATACTCATTTTGATTTCCAGTGTACCCTATGGATACAAAGGTCCTCATGTACTCGTCCTTTGAGTACTGCTGCTTCAGGATGTCCCTTCTGTTTTCTTTAACTTCCTCTGAGCCAGCAAACATCTTCTCAAGAGCCTCCCATAGCCCCTTAGCAGTTTTGTAACCTCTGAAGTTGTGAAAAACTTCATTTGGTAAGCACATTTGAATGGCTCCCAAGGCTTTGAAGTCTACCTCCATTTTCTTGATATCTTCATCAGAGTACTTGGAGGGTTCTTTGGGAACCAGTGCACCTCCGGAATCAGCAGAGGACACCATGGGTATGTATGGTCCATCTTTAATGGATTTTCACATCCCATATTCCTGATAGCAGAAGAAGCTTTCCATTCTGTTCTTCCACATATCGTAATCTTCACCAGACACCAGTCTTGGTGGTCTGTTGATGCTTCCAATATCTTCAAATCCATTGTTTTGAGCCATTTCTGTCTTTTAGACAATGAGTGACTTTTAGCAAAGAGATAGATAAGAATAGAACCAGAGAATGATTAAACAAATGTGAGTTTGTTTAATCTGTGAGCCAAAGCTCTAATACCACTTGTAGGATCGGTAAATACAAGATGGTTCTATTCCAGTTGAGATTGGAGGAAACAATCACAACCTTATCAAAGTAAACAAGTAGACGAGAAGAATACTGATAAATGCAATTTGTATTAAGCTTCAAGTGTTACAAGATTACAGAGAAAGATCTTAAGCCAAAAGTAGTGTTACAATGAATCTAAGTATTACTTATATAGTAACTTAGAATCAAGACAGACCCTTGATTCTAAGGATCAGATCTAACACAGACCGTTGATCTTGTATTGAAGCTATTCTACATATACAGACAATAATAATACTACAAAGGTTAAATTTACTCAAACGTCTTCTTAGGCATCATTGCTTGCATGCTTGGAGAAGAGCGTTGTAGTGCTTTATTGTCTGCACCAGTGACTTTCTTTCTGCATGGAGTGTGTCAGTGGTGTAGCCGAAAGTTGTTAGTGGTAATGGTTGCTTTTGCTTTTGCAAGGCTGGTCAGCTGCAACGTTTGATCTTCAATGGATGAATAACTATCAGCAGCAGAGTTGTTGATCAGCAGCAAGATGCAACCATCCAAAGCTGCTGATGATTTGCCTATCATCAGCATCAAGTGTTGATGCTGCTGAGAAGCCTATCCGCAGCAACTCTGGTCTTCAGCAGATAAGACTATCCGCAGTAGATTTGTTCTTCAGCAGAAGAACAAGTATTCGCTGCTGATAAGCTTATCCGCAGCAGCTCTGTTGGTCAGCAGCAAACTCTGAGATCAGCAGCATTTGTACTTAGAGAATTTTGTAGCCATCAGTCTTTATTTCTACATGAGTCTTTTTGTCTTGGGCTGGTGGGCTTTGTGAAAGCCATTCCCTCTTCAGCAACAAAGGGACTTGAATATTTCCATGAAAAGGTCCAACCTTCAATAATTTACATAGATATTAGGTTTAGCAATGTGATATTATTTGAGGATCTAGAGCCAAGATTGATGATTTTAATCTTTCATGTTTAAAGAATCAATATGTGATTTTAAGGTTAGCATTTTGTCCTGTTAACTTCAAAGTCAAAGTATAGCGTTAGAGTCAATTTTCTGTAAAAATAGTAAGATGGGCTGATCTGAGAGGTTGGGGTACGAGTAAAACCATGTAATTTTTTATATATATGTTGGGAGACGCATATCCACTTTATGTCTAATTTCAAGACTATTTTATATATTAGTGTGAAGTATTATTACAAACGCTATATCATTACAATAATAATCTAATTTTTTTAATAAAGTGGTTCAAATTCATCCCGTTGAACCCTGACGGTCAAAACTGTTCATACGTATCACTTATGATGATTCTTTGGCTAAATTTATAATCGAAGCAAAAAATGTTCTTTTATGCCACCGGTGTATTCGTAAGATGTCATACATTTTTGTTGCATGCATCAAAATGAAGATCTTGAATTAGATTAATATACTTTGAAACTGGATTCATAATAATTTTGTTAACGTGATAAGCCCCAAGTTAGTCATTATAATTATTTCAGTTTTGGAAGTTACAATTTTAATTATTAGGTAAATATTTAGTTAACCGCTAGCTTAGCCTAGTAGCAAAGGTGTATACCTAAGACTTCACTAAAATAGGGAGGTCTTGGGTTCAAGTTCCACTTGTGACAAAAAAAAGGGTGTCCAGGTTAGGCCGGGGGGTTTCCTCACCTATGGTGGGTTTCTTCCTGATGGTGGTGGAGATGACCGGGTGGCTAGTGGACCATCAGTGATCCAAATTGTTGTTAAAAAAAGGTAACTATTTAGTTATAATGACTAATTTGGGGTATATATAACCGGGATATGATGTTACAATATAAGGATAACTAGACCCTTATCTAAATATCATTGCATTTCTAGATAGATTTAAACAAGATCCCATAGTCTACATAACGAATTTGGTGGTATGAGGTTTTTTTGTTTTAATAGTCTATTTCTTCAAATGTTGTATCCAGCCAATATGTTCTTTTTATGTCTTCTTTCCTGAATGAACGGGTTTAAACAAAATTGTGTGTATGTAATTGTTAGTATGTCTTCTTTCCTGAATGAACGGGTTTAAACAAAATTGTGTGTATGTAATTGTTAGTAGTCGCCTGAATGAACGGGTTTAAACAAAATTGTGTGTATGTAATTGTTAGTAGTCGCCTGAATGAACGGGTTTAAACAAAATTGTGTGTATGTAATTGTTAGTAGTCGGGTAGCAAACAAATATTAGCAAATACAATTTTTCTATAATTACATGCTCTTCCCTTACCGGAACGAGTATAACACTAAATACTTAATATTTTATTATTAAACACTAGGTTATATATTCATGTATTACATGAGGTTGTTTAATAGAAAAACGAAAGAATAATAAATAATTTTTTTTGTTTCCTTAATTAAGTAATAGTTATAATTCAAATTTTATTTTATTTTTTTCTGAAAAAAAAAATTTAACATAATTAGATTTCAAAATTTAAGCTTACTTAAAATAGAGAAAAAAAAAATCAGAAAAATTATGATAATGACACGTGGCATTTTTTGGAATCGTTTATTAGAATAAGGTTGTGTAATACATTAGTTTCTAACACTAGTTTCTAACCTAGTTATTACTTATAACTAGTGCGAAGACCCGCGCAATGCGGCTGCGACGTTGAAACAGACATTAATAAAAATAAGTATGTTGATTCCGCACACGTTACAACTTGCCTCGCACATGGCGGCGTAAACAGGACTCTGTTATCGCTCGTTCATGTTACGTCAACATTTGCCAAATTCATGAAAGAAAGTTAAACCAAATGGTACGAAAACAATACTTATGAGCCCAAATGTTATAACTAATATGAAATAAATCAAATGATACGAAAACAATACTTCTGAGCAAAAAATGAGAGGGAGAGGGGGAGGGGGGGAATGTTTCGCCCATGTTTACCGACAAGACCATGTCAACCTACCCGACTTTCTAACCCACGGACGAGAAGACTTCTCTCGAACCAGGCTTCTTTCTCCTCTCCCCCTCTCAAACCCTACAAACTTCTCCCACGAAACATATGTAGCCACATACGGTGGCTTCTCTCTCTCGTACCTTCTCTCCTCCTCGCCTGTCGCCTTTCTTCCACATCTGAGTTCGCAGGCTCTACAGATCCCATTGCAAATGGTCTGAGTAAACTAGTCCGTAGATTAACATATACATCCAATTTAATAAAAAAAATATCGGTTTCTTTTTTTTTTTTTTTTTTTTTTTTTTGCATACCATTGAGATTTGAGACTCAATTCCTTTATCACATGCCAAAAATATGGAATACTAAAAACATTTACTATTTTTATACCAAAGTTTGAGGCTTATTCAACAAATGCTAACTGAATCTAATATCCACAACATACGAAATCAAAAAAACGCAAAATCAAGAATATAAATCTGTTCTTTCCCTTGCTCTTTAAATCTTGATGAGCATTTCAAGAGCTTTTCGCATGTCCTGAAGATGCACTTCTATATCGCCTTTTCTTCTTCAACTGCATAATTATCAACACATCATGATTCCAAATACTCAACCAAGAGAGACAAATTAATAAACATAGTGCTATTTAAGGTTAAACCCATTAAGGTTAGTCGACTATCTCTATACATACGCATGTAAATCGGTTGTTTGAAAGACAAAAATATACAAAGACTTTCCTTGGTCAAATATCACATGATGTATATGGAAAAAGAGTCAAAGTTACCACTTTAGAGGACGGAAGGGGAAGGGAAGCTTGACGGGCGGTCTGGGGAGCATTCAGTGTTCGAATCTCCTGAAGCTGGCGCGCTATATCCTCCAAAAGCTGCAACTGCAAGCTTTCTTTATCAACAGAAAGATTAAGTTTTTCTCTTCCTTCTTGCACAATCCTCAACCTTTCTCTGAGCCACTCCACTTCAGTATCGAGTCTGGTCCTTTCATTGTCCAATGCTGATGTGGAATTCCTTCTTAAACGACTCTTTGAGCTCACACTCATATCTAAACCATTTGACTTTTCACTTGATGTCGGCTCATTGTCAATTACATGAACATCATATACACGTGAGCCCGTTTCACCACCAACGGATGCATCCCCAGGCTTTACGTCCAAACCTTTTTCTTCCCATACACTGGCTATAGTCTTCTCAGGCTCTTCTTGTTTCGAAAAGTCAAAATCTTCATACAATCTTGAATTTTTCTTTTTGGGAAAGTCAAAATCTTCTTGGTTTTGAAAAGTCAAATCAGGATCTTGAATGAAATCTTGATTATTTCCTCCGTCATTTTGAGCACAAATCATCTGCCTATACGCTTCTACTTGTTTTTCCAAGAAATGTTTCTCCCTTTCTCTCCTAAAAACTATTTCTTTCAAAATATTCATTTCTTCTTCATCGTAAGCCGATTTTTCTTCTATCATTCTTTGAAACTGGCGCGACTCCATCTTTACTGATGCTTTCTCTTCTTGCAAACGGAGAATCATCGACATTGCTTCATCAGCAGCAGAGGCAGCAGCGTTTCTTTCCTTCTCGAGTTCAACATAAAGTGCTGCTCGGGCAGCTTGTGATTCTTCTAATTCTCGTGTCAATAAAACAATTATCTTGTCTTTATCACCTTCATTAACTGGCATCTTGTTCTGGGCATCATTTAATGCAAAATCTTCATGATATCTTGTAACTGATTTCACCACCATGGGAGTCTCTGCTTCATCTAAAACCAAACACATAACAGTATTAACAGGTGTTTGGCATTGCATTTTGAATATGATTCAAGTCATATGGAATAAGCAAAATAATTAAATAAGACAATCAACTCTCTCCAGCTTCATAAAAAAAAGCTTTGCTTTAGGGCCCAAATATATTTTAGGGATTAGGTCCTGCCTGTGACTGGCATGGCCGACCCTTTATAGGTGCGGGAGGTGTGAGCGCACAGGGCCTAGTTTTTCGGGGGCCAAATTCTTATTTTTTATATATTACATATTTAAATTTATTTTAAAACAAACACATATAAAGTTTATAAACCAATAACATTTTAAAACCCAGTAAACTTTTTTACAAACTAACCAAACATCTTCTTTTAGTTTTAGCCCATCTAAACTCATTTAACCCATCTAAAATTGTAAACTCATTAAACTCAATTAAAAAATTAAACATTTTTTAAACCTAATTAAAAAAATTAGCGTCAAGGAAATAGAATTTGAGGAGACTCCGTCAGGGCTTCAATCGAGAATCGACAATCACTAGATCTATTAGGGTTTCAATTGAACTAACCAAAAAAACCGATCGTCGTATTAATGATTTTTTTTCATATATAACTTTATAATTATGGGCCCATTTTCTCAAGTTGCACAGGGTACCCGAAATCTCTCCTAACTGGCAATGATATTTGGTTCCACTTGTTTGATTTGTGTATTTGAAGTGTTAATAGGCCCATATTCATTGAATTCCATGAACACTAGGCACACTAATTCTTTGTTAAGTTATACATCTACTAGATGTTTGGACAAGATTTTTCAAATGTTGAGTAACATCCGTGTAAATTTTTATATTTTTCACTTGTGTTAATTTGTCAATACAAATATTTAGTAAATCCTGGAAGTCTTACTTTTATTATAGAAAGCACCCAATTTTAGGATTCAATTTAGAAAAAAAGGAAAAATGAGAGTACTCACTCACAGTTAAAATCAGAAAGAAAGGAAGTGGTTTCGGGTCCACAGCAGCTATGTGCTTCATCATTCTGATCAACACATGTAACCCAATTCGAGGAAGATGATACAGAACTAGCCTTTCTTCTACGTCTGTAATTTAAACTCCCTTTCCCTTTCAATTTCATATCGAACCCCCTTTCCTTCTCATCAATTTCATTTCCAACAACTTTTCTTGAACTACAAGATGCCTCAACTTCTGTTTCCGTAAACCCCTTTCGATTGCCAAACAAAACCGAATCAAAAGGGAACTTTGTCGTTGCAGACAACTCAACAGCGGAGACCTTATCAGTCGGGTAATCAACTAGCAATAAACTTGTGTAATCGGAACCCAACAAACCCAGAAACTTAACAGCAAACAAAGCAACTGTTGACCCACAAAGTAAGAAATAGGCTATGAAAAGATCAACAAATGCACCCACCAAAGTGCTGAATGTCCAGAAACGCCTGTTCATCTTCTAGGGTTTTTTTTTTCTCACGATCAAGAAGGATTTGTTGATTAGTTATTTAAAAATATTGAAATTTGAAATCATTTTGTTTGCGAGTGAAACACGCAACATCGTTACAAACGAGTCACGTGCGATTCATTTCATGGAAGATGGCTTCCCCGTTGGATTTCTGTTTCAGTTAAGAACATGAATTCTATTAATTAATTAATAATATTAAAATAATTTAATAGACGGATGATTCGTAGGGTCTTTGATTTATCTTCATATAGATAGAGACGGTGAAATAGGTCGACTGTTGCTTTGATAACGTTAGTATGCACATTTATTGTCCTCTTATCGTAACCGTAACGAGTGTTGGAGTAGATAAAAGAGAACCGGACTTTTATGGGTGAAAGTTAGATTTAATGGTGAAAGGGACACCCTCGGGTAAGGGGTTCGGGTATTCGGCTTCACGTGAGTACACCGTCGCCGACACTTCGGGTTCATGCACGGGTAGACTTTTGCGGGTAAATGTAGCCGTCTTCAATTCTCGCATCTAGCCGTTGTAAAACGGCATTATAGCCTTGGCCCTATTAAAACAAAAACTTTTTTTCCTATATATACAATACATTTATACTATATTTTTCACACCAAAAATATTTCATTCTAACTCTATTTCTACTCAAAAACCATTGGATTTCAAAAAAACAAAAGCCGGTACTCGAAAAAAATCAAAGGCCGGTTCTAGTCAAAACTCATCAACACAACAACATACTCAACCATTACACCATCCGCGTCCACCGGCTCCGTACCCATATTATCCGTATGCTCAAATCCCTACTCAAATGCCCATAATGCCTACTCAAATTGCACCCGGCAGTGGTGGATCTAGAACAAAAGTTTAGGGGCAACGAATTTTCTTTTAGCATACTTTCGTGTAAATAAAACAAAAAAAATTGACCGTATTTTCATGTAAACAGTTTTTTTTACGGTAACATGCGAATGGCGAGCCGAGGACTGGGGTTTGGCGGAGGTTTGTGAGCCCCCCCCCCCCCCCCCCGTTTTATCGCTCAATAGTGTTAATTTATACGTATTCGGCCGGAAATTTTATAGTTTCGGGCCCCCTGATAGGAAAAAAAAATCTCGCCGGCAATGGGTCGGGTTCGGGCCGGGTATCGGTAATCCCAAACCCATACCCGGTTGTAAAATTGTGTCCCATACCCGGCCCATTACCCGTCGGGTTTGTGTCGGGTAATTACCCGTCGGGTATCGGGTATACCCGCGGATAACGGGTATACCCGTTGATATCGGGTATCGGGTATACCCGCGGGTATCGGCCAATAACCGTCGGGTATGTGTCTTGTACTTTTCTATGACTCTACTTTTTATATTTATAAATACATATTTTAAAAGAAAAAGTAATTTTTCACATAATAAACTTACTAAAATGAAACATTAATAGTCATGGATTAAGAGAAAATAAAATTATAAATTACAAATTTTCGGGTATATGATTCGGGTAAACGGGTATGTGATTTCGGGTAATCGGGTCGGGTATCACCTAATCCCATACCCGCGAAATTTTTAAAAATTAATCCCATACCCGGCCCCGAACTCGTCGGGTTTCGGGTATACCCGTCGGGCTCGAGTTATTTTTCCATCCCTATCCCCCTGCGTTTTTTTTCAAGCTCCGCCATTGGCCGGTCGAGTGGTCGGTCTCTGGCTCTCACAGTTCCCACTTTATGTCTTTCTTCTTAGCCAACCGCTTGGGTAAGTTGGGTTTGAGAATTGAGACTTTGAGGTATTGAGTTTTAATAAAAGCTCAAATGTTTTATTAAAACCCAATACCTCAAAACCTTTAATAAAATGTGGGATTTTTTTTTTATAAAGTATTAGGTTTTTCATAAAATTTTAGACTTTTTAAGAAATGTTGAGCTTTTAAAAAAATTTGAGAGATAATGTAAGATTTTCTCAAGGGTAACCAGGTACATAAAACCGGAAATTTTTTTTGCAATGCACATAAAAGTTAAGGGGTAGGGGATACCTCAAGGGTAGGTCCGCCCCTGGCACCCGGTCAATACACCTTTCCATTACAAGATCAACTTATGTTTGAGTCTTTTGCACCTACCAAAACCTACCATCCCGTAACCCAAACCGTAACGATGAAAATCGACCACTCCCGATATTTATTGACGACGAATATGAAGTAGAGGTTGGTGAAAGAGAAGATGACAACGTAGAAGAAGTAGAGGTTGGTGAAGAAGATGATAAACCCGAAAATAAAGAAAATTTTCACACACGTGCGGCACGTCATCAATGGACCGCTAAATAAAATCTCGCTTTGTGTAAGGCTTGGATTCATATTTTCGAAAATCCGGTAGTCGGAAATCAACAAAAGAGAAGCGGATTTTTGAAGCGTATCCTTAAGCATTACAACAAACTAGTTGGTGGAAGCAACCGAACTATTCACCAACTAAATTTAAAATGGACGGCTTTAAATATGCAAATGAGTTGGTTCAACAGTTGTTGGATTCAAGCGGTATATTTATTGTTTTTATTTAAGTTTATATTTGTTGTTTATTTATTTTTATTTAAATTTATATTTATTATACCATATAGGACCGTCTACGTGCGAATGGATCCGCCGACTTAGATGTGATGAAGAAAGCGATGAATAACTTCCAAACTAAACACAAAAAAAAAACTTTTTTCCCACGTTGAGTGTTGGGAGCTTGTACGCCAACATGAAAAATGGGAACAAGCATCGTTGATAGGGGTAGAGTTTTTCGGTCAATCGAAAAATAAATGAAAGTCTTCGGATTTCGCCAACTATTCAAATGATGAACACTTTACGGATTGGGCACCCGACCTCAACGAAGACACAACTCCTACAAGACCAAGACGAAAAGCAAAGAAACCGGACAAGTCGTCAAGCAAAGGTAGTTTAGCCGAACCGGTTACTCAATACACAACGATGAAGGATCAACGGGAGTCTACACGGGAGGTTATTTTGAAAGAGTAATTGGATTCAAAAAGGTCAAAATATCAAGATATTAGGGTGACGGTGGAAAGCAACGGGCGGCTATTCAGGAGGATCGTATGGACCATGATTTAAAGATGTGTTACGGATCCTCATAATCATGTGACCGGACCGATGTTGAAAATAGTTCAAAAACAAAAACGTGAAATAGTTAGTCGATACGGGTGACCTTGTAATTTCTAGATTTATTTTTATGTACTTTTTTAATTTATTGTTTTTTTATATTTTTGATGTACTTTTTTTTATTAATGAAGTTTTTATTATTATTATTATCAAAGCTAATCTAAAACAAAAACGTGAAATAGCTATTACACTGTTACTCTTGTAAAGGAATGTTTTAATTCTGGGGGACACGGGTACAATGAAATAATCTCTTACTTTTACGGTGCACTCGAGTATAATGCATGACCTAGTTTCCGACTTCCACATTTTCTTCAATTTCTTGGTCTTTTTCGCTTCTTTTTGTTCGGGAAGCCGTTTAACCTGTAAAAATAAAATATATGCGAATTAAGTAGTATTTGTAATGTTTTTATTCAATAAGTATCATAATATGAGGATTATTATGCATATAAAATATGTATAATTTTGGACATATCAGCCGGCTTAGAGCATTCACAGCAGATTTGGTATATGTGCTGTGCGTGAGTTCTGCATATTTTAGTGAGTGATTTAAATTGATTATGAGTGAAGGTGAGAGAAAATGTTAATGTTCATTTGTATATTCATGAAAATATTGTTCACCTCAATTATTTTTTTAATATTTTTTTAAGTGGTTGTGAGTGAAGAAAAGAGAAAGGGTAATGATAAAGGTATAAAAAGTATTATTTAATTGAAAAAGAGAGACAAAATTTAGTGATTTTTAGTATAATTATAGATATAAGGATATAGTAGCCGATGAAAACGAAAATATATGATAATTTTATGATGATGTCTATGTATTTAACAAACTGAAAAATGATAATTTTCAGTTAGTTTGGTAATTTCCCCTAAAATAAACTCAAAAGGCCCGTAAAGCTAGAGGTGAACAAAAAAACCGGAACCGGTTCCACCCTAAAACCGGTTCTTCCGGAACCGAACAGGAATCGACCCTATCCGTAGGGTCTGGATAGGTTCCACTATTTCTAGTCAAAACCAGTTCTAAAAATACCCGAAACCGGTTCTAAAAAAAACCGGTTCTAAATGAAACACATGAGAAGAGCACCTGCACAATGATCACAAGGAAGAGTTTGATAAAACTGAAACTGCATATCAAGTTGTGGACGGAATTGAGTCGAGAATGAGTAATGAATCAGAGAAATTGATGGAAGGAGAGATGGGAGAAGAGCCTCTAGATTCCGACGAAGGGAGAGCTTAGAGATGGGAGGAGGCGATGGGATTTAGGGTTACAATTTAGTGAAGGAAAGGGTCTGAATGAACATATTAGAACCGTGTTTGTGGTATTGGGTCGGGTAAAGACCCGCATGTGATTGTAAAACGGGTTAAAAATATTTTATTTTATTTTTAACGGGAATAAATCCGTTATATCCTCTTTTTTGCACCTTTAAAGTCCATAACTCGATTTGCGAACAAAGATACGCCCAACAGTCTAATTTTGAGAAAATTTTGCACCTTTTAATGTCTAATAAATGGTATAAATAGTTGGGGATGTTTAGTTTTAGTTACAACACTCGTAAACGATCAAAGTCTCAAAAAACGCTAACAAAATGGCTTCTGAATCGGCTACCGCTTCCGCCTCAGCTAGTAGCAAACCAAACATGACGGAAGTTGTTCCCATAACAAGAAACCCAAGTCTTTTTGTTTATTTCGAGTTATGTAAAATGCCTTTCGGTCCTAACAAAGCTCGTTGCGTTCATTGTGGTACTATGTTGAAGGCGGATTTCAACTCATCTTTGAAAAAACATGTACAAGAAACTTGCAAAGTCTTGAAGAAAGCTCCTGAAGGTGGTCAAGCAACAATGTCAAGCGATGGACGTATTTGGCATTATGAAGTTGAAGCGGTTCGAGAAGGAATGGGAAAGTTCGTGATTCAAGAGGGCTTGCCATTTGATCACTTCGATAACCCAAGATTGACGCATCTCATCCAAAAAACTCTACAACCGCGTTATATGCATGTAAATCGAACAATCCTTAGACGTGATTGCCTTAAAATGTGGTTAAAAGTTAAAAAAAGAATTAATTTTGGGTTTTCAAAGTTAGAAACGGGTGTGAATTTGACTTGTGATGTTTGATCAGCCCCTCACGATTTACCCGAATCGTATCTTTATGTTACCGCACATTGGATACACCCTAATACGTGGTTAATGAATAAACGTACAATTGCTTTTGAAATGTTTCCATATCCACATACCACAAGCAATTTATTTCAATTTTTAAAAGAAATAATTGAAACTTTTAACTTGGAAAATAAAGTTTTTTCTATATCTTTTGATAATGCTTCCAACAACACCGTCGCGGTTGCACAACTAAAGTTAAGATTTAAACCAATTTGCGTTGGTGTTTTTTTCATAGTCGTTGTATTGCACATATTATTAACTTAGTCGTGCAAGACGGATTAAATCTTATCGTGGAAATAAAAGAAAATTTTAAAGAAATGTTAAAAAAATATTTTTATTAGTAAGGCAACGTATGTTAGATATAAAAGGTTTTGTAAAGAGTCGGGTACACGTTGCTTAGGTCCGAATTAGGACGTACCCACTCGATGAACTCGACTTGCAATATGTTTGAAAGCGCAATCAAACAAAAAGATAGTTTAATTGCATTTCATAACATACTTGTAGGCGAAACCGGTGTTACACCATTCCCGCCATCTAGTTGGCAACTTATTGAAAATTTAACCGATGTGCTTGGGGTTTTTAAAAGTGCAACTACCTTATATCATTCCACAAGTTGTGAAGTTATTAACCAACCTTTTATAATGGCAACGAAACTTGAAGAATTGGAATTTAAAGGCCCAATTTTTGTAAAAATAATGAAACCTATGAAAGAAAAGTTTAAAAAATATTTTAAAGTGTTGCCTCCTGTTTGTTCCGTCGCATTGAACCCATACGTAAATGTGGGAGGTGTCGAAACTTTAATTGAAAAAATAGGCTTTTCTTTGGAATTGCACGAAGATGAGCCTAATTTTGTTCCAAATGCAATCTCCGAGTTTAATAAACAATTAACCAATTTATTGAGATTTATCAATCAAAATATGCCAAATAATCAAAAATACATCAAGCTTTTGAAAATGTGACTTCAAGTAATAGTCGTAGTAGAAATTTAAAGGTCTGTTTGTTTAATACTTTGAGAAGTGACAATGCTAAACGAGCCCGTGGTAACACCCAAACTAGCGAGCTTGGGATATATATTGCAACGAATTTTCTTGCAAGCGTCACTTCTGAAGAAGAATTTGAAAACTTTGACATTTTGGCTTGGTGGAAAGGAAAGGAATCCCAATTTCCGATCCTAGCTGCTATGGCCCGTGATCTACTAACCGTCCAAGCTTCTACGGTAGCTTCGGAATCAGCTTTTTCTTTTAGTGGCAAGGTTATTTCTTTAAGAAGAACAAGGCTTACACCCGAATCGGTAGAAATGTGCATATGCTTGAAAGACTATTTGGATGCGGCGGAGCGGATATAAGATTCATCTTCACTTGAAGATGAAAACATCGTTGAAGCGGAGATACACGAGGATGAGATCGACACGGGAATGTCAAGCCCACTAGAAGAAGATTAATAAATCACCAAATCAAGTCAAGAAGATAATAAAATAAAAAAAACGAAGTCACGAAGAGAAAAATAAAGACAATCTAGTTTTTTCTATATATTTTATCTATGTTTTATGAGTTTATGTTTTAAACATTTATCTATTTTGTAACATTTTATGTTTTTAATGTTATTGGACTTTTTAAGTTAGTTATTTATATGTTTAATTAATGTATTTATATGTTTAACTAAGTTTTTTGAATAGCCGGAAATAGGTTCTTGAAATACTCGTCTTTAAGAACCGAAACCGGTACATAGGTTCTGGTTTTTCAATCAAGAACCGGACTTGAAACCGAACCGGTAAGAACCGGGACTTGTTCTTGAAAATAACAGGTTTGTGCATAGTAAGGCTACGCATGATGCACAAGGTCAATACGACGTCAGCTGGCAAATATATCTTCCTGAATTCTGAATCCTGAATCGTGAATACAATTAATAAAACCTATCAACAGCCCTCTTCTAAATCGTGGATCGGCTTTCTCGATGGATTCTAAAAGACCCCCAATTTTTTCTGTCATATTGCTAGTTGTTTCATCGATTCTGTGCTTCCAATCTAGGGTTTGTAATTACATCATCGCTGTTCTCGTTCGTTCTAGTTGATAGAAATTTGATTTGGATCGGTCAATTATATCTGTTTTATTTGGATGCAGGCCGATGGAACCGGTTCAGTTTATTTC
The DNA here is from genome assembly GCA_023525975.1 of Smallanthus sonchifolius. Classification (NCBI taxonomy): domain Eukaryota; kingdom Viridiplantae; phylum Streptophyta; class Magnoliopsida; order Asterales; family Asteraceae; genus Smallanthus; species Smallanthus sonchifolius. The sequence continues at coordinate 39,727,973 of CM042042.1, read as the reverse complement.
CTTGATAGCTCAACTCACAACTATTTTCAATCTCCAACATCAGAGGTACTCTCGTTTGTGAATTTGATGTTTGTTTTGGTTATAATCTTCAATATTCACTGTAATCGCCTTTGATTTACTGAACCTACGTAGTTTCGACATAAAGCTATTGAGATAATTGTAGTTGATTTCGTCCGTGGACATTTCTAAGCAATTTTTATGGCGTCATTTCCATAAATTTGAGATTTAGATAGTTGTTTGATGCTTTTATCTATCCTAAAACGATTTATACGAAGTTATTGCATATTCCTGAATATTTTTGCATTTTGCAATTACTGGTGCTGATGATCACGAACTGAAATGGAACTAGGCTGATCTTGTATATAATCTATTTTGTAACCTCCATTATAAGAAGTTCTCATCTTCTACATTAGGTCAATAAACGTTTTTTCAGATGTTGATATACTACAGAAATATGAAAGAGAATTTTGATATTTTATTTGCTATAAAGGTTCTTGACAAGCTAACACACATGTTTTCGGAATCATCGATTAGTATCATAGGAGTTTTGTGATTTTATGCCAAGAGACGGTACATATAGGAGCAAGGTTACAAAATCATTTAAAGTAGCATTTGTAGTCCCTTCTAGAGGTAATCTCAGTCTTGAAGAAGGATTAGTAACCTTCTAGATGATTGTGTTTTAGTGACTCTTGTCAAAAGTTCCATAGTTATCAAAAGCGAGCGACTTGTGCGCCTAGGCGCACTTTTCAGGTGAGGCGCAATAAATGAACTTTGATTCCTAGGCGATGGTTCAGCTCATCCACATTATGGTATTTGAACTTTTGGTACTTTACTTTGAACATTTTGTCATTCAATTTGTGGAATCACATTTGAATCTTGACTATTTTAGAACTTTTGGTACTAATTAGATGATATTAAGTGTTATATAATAGCTTTTCAATACATAATATATATATATATATATATTTTTTTTTTCATTTAAGTGCACTTTTTTTTCCTCAGGCCCTCACTTTTTTTGCGCCTTGCGTCTAGGCCCTATGTGAGGCCTATGCGCCTAGCACCTTTGACAACTATGAAAAGTTCGTGTTTCTTAGTCAAAAGTTGATTGAAGTCATTGAATTTCTTGTCAAAAGTTTATTTATTATTATTATTTTTTTCATAATTTCATGTTTGTGATTGAATTCACAGAGATTATGTTCAATAATATAAAAAATCTATTTGCATGGTTGGGATTAAACTTCTCATGGCAATGCATGATAAGATAAAAGCAATTGTGGCACAAATCCAGATGGTTGTTCCAATTTCAAGTTCTTAAGACAAAAATTGACATTTTGTTGTTGTAAACTTAGCTTATGAACATTTGGACTAGTAACAGGGTTCATCGTCTGAGAAGTGAAGATGTTTGCTACTTTGCCATGAAGTAAAATATCATATTTTGTAAACATCTCTATAGCAGAATAGTATGACATGTTTTTATGGGGTCCCTTGATTCCACAACTCACGTGTAGGTCCGTCAATGTTCTAGATAACATATGATTCTATGTCCTGATGAAGTGAGTTAGGTGGATAGTGGTTGTGTTTACTTCATATGTGAGTGTTGAAATTGTAAATTAAGGGTACATCATGACAGCCAGTTTTATTTTTTGCTTCTGCAGTCCAAATCAATCTCACTTCCAGAAGTAGGCGCTGCTGTTTCAATCTTGCTTGGTTTTGCACCACCTTCTACACTGTCCTATCCCAGCTCAGAAAAGGCAATATTACACCTTAATTATTTAAATTTCATGTTTCTTTTTGTAGTTTCTTCTGTTTGATGTGTTATAGTTTCTTATTGATCTTGCAGTTGAATGAGGTGCTTATAGCTAACCCCTTCAATAGGCCTCATGCTGTTTTCTTGCTAGAGATCAGTGGATTTGGAGGTAATTAAATTCATGTTTATCATATTGTAAGTTATTTCCAAATTCAATTTTTTTTACATTGCAAGCAGATAAGGAGCTTGAGCTTGGTTCAGATAGTGATGTTTTCAGCAAGGCTCTTAAGAGTGAAATTGCTATTGGAGATGCTGACATTCAACTGTCTGGTATCACATATATTTTTTTTGTTATCTAATAAACAAAGCTGTTTGTATTAGTGCCAAATAAATCTTTGATATTCATACTTGCAGATGAGGATGAGTTGTCTCTAGTCTCTTTAAATGAACCCCTGCCTGCAGATATGGAATTCACCAACACAGATTTAACCAATTTTGTTAGTATTAACTTAGATCACGCTGTACTCCAACTGTGTTATATTTTAATGTCTAATCCTATCCGTTGATTGCCAATCTAGGCTTCTTGGTTTGGTGGATCATATGCCAATAATGAACTGGAATCATCGAGTGGAGAATTGACCCTTCCCTTGGCAAATGATGCTCAATTAAAGCTACATATGTCGAAGGTTGTTACTTCTTTATCGATTCTTTGGTGTGTTTCTTATGCTATTTTTGTATCATTATGGCTAGATACCAGTTCATTCATATTGCAGAAAGCAGACAGAAAATTTATTGCAAGCATTATCTCTCTTGTCCACAATGTCCAGAGGGCAATACAAGTGCGTGAAGATTTAGTTGGAAGTGTTCCCACTCCAGCAGAATTGATCAATGGAAGATTTGATGGTTTTAAGGTTATAAATAATCATCTTTCTTTTTGTTTGTTTCTGTTTTTAATCACCACAAAGATTGATTTCCTCACTGATTATGTTCATGATCAGGATCATTTGCTTACATTTTGAATCCTAATTGTGATATGTTGTAGGCTTTTCCAGAGCAGTATGGCACAGATGATATCGTTCAGAAGGGCGCTGAACTGTTAGTGACAACGATATCTAAGATATACGACTCCTTGCAAACAACATACAAAGGTTCATTTCTTTTTCTTTTATTTATTCAGTTTTTTTCTGAATCAGTATAATTACAAAAAGACTTTTCAACAGGTGAAATTGTTGGGATTGTTGTTTTCACTAGCTCACCTGCCAAAGAATCGAATATGATGCTAAATATAAAGTTGACAACTCGAGCATCTCCTAGGTGGTTAGAGGAAAAGGAAGGTTCCCAAGATGCAGCGGCACGTGCTTTGATTGCAGAAGTGCTTCTTGTTAGACGGACCCTTGCATGGATCACGGGCATCATTCTTATTATTGCCACTCTCATGGGGGTAAGTTCCTGCTCATAAACCATAACATGTCGTAATGAACTGACCCATAAACAGGTGATAAACTTTACGTTTGGTTCTTACGCAGGTATGGTTCCTCATGTATATGCCACTCACAAGGGACACCCTTCTGTATTCTAATGTCAAGCTCGACTAAATGCGAGGGGAATCACGGTTTGTTGTTTGTCTCTCTTATCATTTTCCAATCACAGTCAAATTTATTGCGGAGTTGATAGCAGTTACGAACAGTTTGTCTAGTGAATCGGTTTGTATATTTGTCACAGGTGGTGGGAGATGGGGGTAGAAATAAGAATACCACTACTCACTGTTATATTATGTGTTGCTTGCTTGATTGCTGTTAGGAATTCTGTTCTATTTTTATGAATAATGAAAGATGAGAATAAGCTTTTATTAATAGAATTTTTCTAAACAACTTTGGATCTTATTATTATCAAAAAGATTCTGTAATCCAACAGATGTTGTATACTACTGAGACCCGCTAATTAATCAGCCTGGTTCGATTCACTATTACTTCACCAACTATTATAACTAAAATTTGACCCTTTACATATTTTTGATTCAAAATGTGGTTTTCGCCTTCAAGTTCTCTTCGTATTTTTGAGGCCAGTCCTTGCCGTCTATGGGAAGGGCCATGACTGCTGTAGCTTGAAGTGCAGCAAAGCATAAGCAACTATAGTAAGCACTACATACATCATATGTTTGACCTTGGAAACTGTTGTTTTCGATTAAGTAGTCTTGGTCCTGGTTGAATTGGTCACTCCCAGAGTTGTCTGCTGGAAGTGAAGTGTCTAAATTTAAGTCAGAAAACGGTAGTTAAATGAATAATGACCAACTCATGGTCCAATAGTTAACCATGTTTAACCTTTAAAGGGTGGGATAGTGGTAAGCGATTGAGTCCCTTTGACTTCTCAATGTCAAATTCAGCTTCCGCTAGTTTTATGCTCTTAACCCCCTTAAAGACCACCTGCCTAACGCAAACTGTATGTTACCTGAACCGATAACGGGTTCTCACGGTTTAAAAAAATAGTTAACCATGAACAAGTTAGGGGCTGTTTGACAAGTGCTGAACCATTAAGAGTCCTGAATGGTTCAGCATGGTTTTTTAACTAAACTATTAAAAGGTAAAATGAACCATTAAGAGGTGGGCTTTTGGTGAAACAAACACCTCTTACCTCAGAACGATTCAGATGTAACCTCTTAATGGAATCATTAAGAGGCTACCAAACAGCCCCTTAGTACCACAATATTAACACCAATCTTTCATAAGAAAGTAAATCGCAAACTAATTTTGATATTATTTTGTATACTAATTTTGATATTATTTTGTAGACTTGATAATTTTGATTAATTTACTTGTCCTGGAGTTGCCGAGTTGTATAGCTCATTTGAATTTTAGTTTTGATGAACATTAATTTAATTACTTAAATTTGTTATTGTAATAACTAATAATATTGTTTCGTAATTAAAGTTGAGGCATTAATGATTTATCAAGATTAAAAAAATAATGTTTACGGTATAAATCCTTGAACTTTTGGATCACTCCTAGAATGTAAGCACCAAGACAAAGAACTTCGATTTTCAAGATCGGATTTTACCATTTCTCAATATCTTCTTCCTACCTCTTATTTATGATCAAAGCATACTCTGGACATTAGAAATTCGATAAACAGAGAATAATTTAATGATTTAATTTCTCAAGAACATGACATAGAATGCTTACTTGTTAAAACATCATGAACCAAATCCTCTCAGAAGTACCATAGTATTTATCATATCTCCTGAAAATCAGATAAAAGTAGAAGGAAAAAGAAAACAAGAGTGCAACTAGATGTGAAGCTGATACAAGAATTATCTGACCCATGTTTGAAATAACTGGATAAAACAACTGGGTTCGAAGAGGGCTCAACTTCAAATGAACGTACTTTCGTTATGGACAAAAATGCATCAATGAGCCAAATAGTTCATGTCCAAAATTCATCTTGTGGAGCTCTGATTTTGAAATTCAAATTTTTTCCCCAAAATTTGTGTGATTTGATTTCATTCCCATTTGATTGTAAAAACACGAAAAGTTGGAAAGTCCATAACTAGTTCCCTGCTACCTTTCCGTTGTTAGAATCAAAGCATACGGAAGCAATAAACGACACAAGAGATTTAACGTGGTTCGGTCATCGTGACCTACGTCCACGGGCTGCAACTAGGGTACTTTTATTATTCAGCTACTCAAGAAATTACAAGTACATATCATCATATTTATAATACTAAATCTAGGGTTTCCGACTTAACGATTGTATGTAAATGTCACAAGCAAGGCATTGGAAAGTGTTGGGACTCATTTGAAAAAAAAAATCACGATTTGTGTATGATTTTACTTGACAGAGAAGAGAGAATCACCACTAGATTATGGGGTTCGAGCTAGCAGATTACATGCTTCTCGGGTGCAGGTATTCTGGTGTTATCATTCAAAGTCGCTCCAGAGAAATTTAGTACAAAGTTTGCAGGAAAAAGTTGGTGAATTGTCTTGGAATATTACATGCTACATAAATTTCTGTAAATTAATAAAAGATTATACAAGTTCCCAACAATTAAACCACAAATGAATGATCTAGTACTAGTAATAACTGATACAGAAAAAAGAATCACTTTCTAGCCTTCAGATCATATTCAACCTCTATTATTCTTTCGTCCGCTCGCTGATGCATTTACTTCCTAATTATTTAACTGTCCTCGTTAGAACTCGCCCCTGAAACAAAACGGATTCACACAACTAACCCATCTTTATTCTGACCACAACATTTGTTTTGATTGTTTCTTTTTCAACCATCCACAATAAATTCATCACCTTGATTGTGTCCTTCGACTTGAGCATCTCCATCAACCATACCACCAACATGCTGCATCATCTGTGAAAGATAATGACTGCTACCACCATTTGTGTTATCTGCAATTCCACTCGGATGCCCACTCCACTGTGAAACAATCCCCAGCAACTGGCTTGTCAGATTCTGCTGTTCATCAAGAATCCGAGCCTGGAACTGGGCCATTTCCGCTCTATGCTCACTCAACATCTCGTCAATCCTTGCATTCCATTCCGATCTCCTCCTCTCATTCCGTTCCTCCCATTTCCTTTCTTGGATCAATTCCTCTTCTCTCCGCTTTCTCCTCTCGTTCTCCATCGCTTCCCATTCTTGATTCCTTAGTTCCTTTAACCTTTCCATTACTTTCTTCATTTCTTCATCACGTCTCCTCTCTCTCTCCTCCTCACGCTGCTCAAAACGAGCTTCCACCTCCCGTAGTTGTACCAATTGGTTTGCTACAAACCCCCACGCTTTCTTTTCAAGATTCTTCACAGCCTTCCTCTTCTTTCTTGTTTCTGATCCCATCGTTTCAATCTCTCCGTAAACATGATTCCCATTCCCGTTCTCATCATCATTGTAATTCCCATCACCATCATAATCAAACTGCAAACCCATCACCCCGTTTTGATAATCACCACCACTAGATTGCCCGAACTCCACCATCCCCATCCCTTGGTTACTCTCATCAAACCCGTTACCAATCGGGAGTTCAACATCGCCAAACACCTCCTTATACCGAAGAAAGTTTGACCAATGGGTCAACCCTTCAACCCAATCAAACCCACCGGTTTCCTGCCTCTTAATCTTCTGCTTCACTAGAGAATACTGGTGTCTCATGTTCTGTACCTTATTCGACACATCTTTCCAACTCCATTCCCATGGATACACAATCGGATCACCGAGATGATGAATTGAATTCACGTGTAAAGCAATGGGTTTGTATTTCTTTTCTCTGGTCTTCATTTTGGCTAGAGTCCCATCGGAGATCATCTCGCCGTACTTATCGATTAGGGTTCTTTCTTCTGCCTCCGTCCATTTCTTTCTTCTCGGAGGAGACATCGTTTGATTACCCACTATGTATACTCACTCATTCAACCACATAAATCCTGATTATCAACAAACCCTAATATGTATTTACATGTACAATATAAGCATAGGAAAGTGAGAATACTGACCTTCGATAGTAAAATTGGGGTTGCAAGTTGCAGTTGGTGGGTTAGGGTTTCAAAGATTCAGGATTTTGACCGTAATTTGCTCCGGAGAATATAAGGACAAAATCGAAAGATTAGAATTGAACAAAGAAAGGAGTGAGAAATGCCTACGACCTCTTTTGTTAAATGCATTGAAAACTCTTAGTATTTTACTTTATTTTCTGCTTTTCATGGTTCACTGTGTTTAAATGCTCAAGCCGGACATAAAAAGTTTCAGTTCGGTTTAATTGTTTAAGTCGGGTAAGGTTCATCACATAATAAAAATACGATACAATAATAAAAAATATCGTCATTAGTAATTAAAAAAACACTTATAGTGATTTCCAACGAGTTTTCATCTTTTAAAATCGTTGCATTACATCTTCGACCGAAACTTGTTGAAAGAACTCATTTTCTATGTAACAAAATATAGTTTTACAAAACCAAAACCTCCTTCAAACGAGTTGCTGGTCTTCTATGATACCCCACCATGACGGATCCAGAATTTTTCTTCGACGGGTGCCAAAATTACGTTAAGTTAGAACTTAGAATGGTATTATAACTAAAAATTCAACCTCTCAATATATTGACATAAGAACTATGATGGTTACACATTCAAACTCGATAAGACTTTAAGTAATAATAAAAACAAACAAATTAAAAAAATAATTATTTTGTTAATATGAATAATAAGCACTAAAACTAAAATAATTTGATTGGCTTAAATTTAATTAATAAAACAACGTACTTGTATTATAAAAATAAGTAAAGTAAGAAACAAGTAATTAAAAAATATAAATATTATAAAATCTACTTTTTGACTATTAAGTGATGTGTGTAGCGTATTGTCACTCACTTTTTTACTGCACACTCTTTATTTGCCAAAAATAATAAATAAAATAATTAGAAAGTATATTTGAATTAGATTTTGACCGTAGGCTTTTAACTTTATTTATATTTTAGTGACCTTCTCTATCTGCACCAGAGTAAAAGGTAAACCACTAAAACCTCATATTTTTCTTCTATCTTCTCTGCTTCTTCACTATAAATGATGTAAGTGAGCAAACTACTTAAAGCATTCATACTTCGTTCTTTATAATTATGTTAGTGAGTTTGGTATAAATTAAGGAGTGATTTAAAGTGGTTGTAAGTAGAAAAGAGAGAAAAGATATAAGGTTTTTGTAAATATAAGAATAAAATTAATGGTTTTTAGTATAATTATAAGGATAAAGATAAGAAGAGAAAAAAATAGAGATAAAAGGTAGAAAAAGTAGTGTTTTTAGTGTAATTATAAAGATAAAGATATGAAATATAAAGAACGGGCCGGGAATGCTCTTAAGGTGACACATCATTCCACTCTAAATTCACATATCAAAATATGATCTTGATCATTTTTTAACTTTTTTAACGGGTTCACCCTATATTTTTTTTAAAGGGTTCACCCTAGTTTTTTTATATAGGTTTCTACTACAATTTCGAAACACGCGGGGTTTTGGTAAACCCCCGACCCTATGTAAATCCGCCTGTGCACTCAACACCAACCAACATCAATGCTCGCTGCCCGCCACCACCACCACTCACCACCACAACTGCTACCCACCGCCACCCACCGCCACCACCGCCACCCACCGCCACTGCCGCCACCACCACCACCACCACCTAACGCCAACCACCATCATCGCATGCTGCCCACCACCACCACCGCCACCGCCACCGTCACAGCCACCACCACCACCACCACAATCGCCACCCACAACTACCACCCACCACCACCACCACCACCGCCACTAAGTAAAAAATGCTTTGTAATATTTTTAAATTATAATTTTTGTCTAAAAACATTGTTAAGTATATAGTATTATATGTAAAGTAGTAAATGCTTTTAAGTATATAAGAATGTCTTTTTGGTCATTTTATATGAATAAGCTAAGCCAAACACTTTAAAAAATAACTTATTGATTTTTTCATCACAAAAGCTAATCCAAACACTTATTTAAAAACTCTTTTTAAAAAAGTCATAAGTCAATAAACACTTTTGACAAAAAGAACTTTTGGAGTTAAATAAGCGATCCCAAACACCCCCTAAAATTCCGAAAATTTACATGATTTGAAACAGATATCTATAAGAACTTATTTCTCTACCAAAATTTCTCAAAATAGTTATATATATCTATACTCCTTTGTAAAAACAAATTAGGGGGATAAAAACGTCTTTTCACACGATTTTTAAGACACCCTTTTTTAAGGCGTCGGACATCATCCCTTCACCGCAGACGCTTCACCCCTTCACCGGAGATGCTTCGTCTTGGTAACCGACCACGCCGGAGACGCTTCATCATGGTAACCGTCCACTCCATAAAACCCCCCATTCAATGACTGCCTTCGCCGGAGATTGTTCGTGTTGGTAACCGACGACGCCAATAAAACCCCTCGACATGTTTCCCTCATCTGTTTCCACCCCCCACCTTCCAATTCGATTTCTTCTATTTGGTTGGTATTGTAGTTTTAGAATTTCTATGCGTGTTGTTCCAATTCGATTTCTTCTATTCGGTGGTATTAGGTTACAATTTCTATTTTGTCTCATTACAATTTGTTTAGAGTCAATTAAACTAATCAAAGACCAAGCCACATGATTTAGGAAAGTACTGCAGAACATGAAATTGTAGGATGTTAGCTGTTTAGAGTCATATTTATTTGCAACTGCAATTTGTTTAGAGTCAATTACGAGCATCCTTAGGTTGTTAGCTGTTTAGGTTAATCTCTGTGGTGCTATGTAAACTAAATGCAGAATTGCAAGGGCTGCAACATAATGTTAGCGTATCAGTGATTAAATTAACTTGTTATATGGTTTCACTTGGTAATTGTATCCAATAACATTGAGTTATGCATTTGCTGGAACAGTTATACCTGCAACTCTACAAGCCCATATCATTTGGTCATCCTGCGATGCAATGTGTTATAACTTAAAACTTGTGTTTGATTTCCATATATTTATTGCTATCTTGAAGGATTTTGTCGTCGGTTTTTTGCCAAAAGAGAAATTTGACCAACTTTTATGATAGGATTTTGATTAGTTCACCATGTTCGTAAATTCAAACTACAATTGCAAATAAATATGCAAACTTAATAACATAACATGAAGTGCATATGTATTCTATTCTTCAGACATAAAAAATTAAATGTACATACAACCATGAGAGCACAAAATAGAGACACATTAGGTAACAAGAATCTACTGCACACTAAAATGGTCGGGTGGCTATGGTGTGAGCTACAATAGTTTTGGAAATTATATTTTTCTTTGTTTATGTTCTAGGTGTTCAGCAAAAACTAAAAACCAAAAAAAAAAAAAAAATTCTATACCTCTCACATTTTAATAATAATTTCGTTTACAATGAACTTGAAGGGATCTTCAGTTATTGGCCCAACAAAAATGGTTTCGGTCTGATCCAACCGATCAAGAGCGACCGACCTTCTATTGGTATGGTCTTCAGTTTGGAAGTTTACAAGATTTCAAACATCCTGCACAAATAATTAACACACTGTAAAAGCATCGAATTTACATAGCTTTTTTGCCGGTTGCCTTCATTTAACTTCCACATGATGGGAGTGTTTGGCAAATAGATTCTATTTTGCTGGTTTGAGGTTCCAAACGAAACTGAGATTAAGCGAAACTATGCATTAGGCGAAACTGTTGACTAGGCGAAGCTAATTAGGTTAACCTCTGTGGTTCTATGTAATTTTAATGCAGAATTACAAGGGTTGCAGCACAATGTTAGCGTATCAACAATTAAATTAACATGTTGTATGGTTTCACTTTGTAATCGTATCCAATAACATTTGGTTATGCATTTGATGGAACAGTTATACATGCAACTCTGTAAGCCCATTTCATTTGGTCGTCCTACAATGCAATGTGCTATAACTTAATATAACTTAAAAGTTGAGGTTGATTTCCTTATATTTATTGCTATCTTGAAGGATTTTGTTGTTAGTTTTTTGCCAAAAGAGAAATTTGACCAAGTTTAATGCTATTTAGCCTAGGATTTTGATTAGTTCACCATGTTCCTAAATTCAAACTGCCCTTGCAAATAAATATGCAAACTTAATAACATAACATGAAGTGCTTCTTTAGAGGGGTTGTAGGTCAACACAACCCGACCCATTTCAGCCCATACAAACAATTTGTATGTTGACCCCTTCTGTTGCCGCACCCACCTTCTTCATACTATTTATTGCTTTCTCGAGCTCAAGTGGATTGATATTCTTATAAATCACAGTTATGGTTTTTGTGTGCACAGATACGAATTTAACATAAAATTTTTGGATGGGATCTGACTTGCTTATTTTGCTTTCAGACAATCGCAGGAGCATACAATTGGGATGGGATTTCTGCTTTCTCAGGTGCTTAAATTTCTACCAAATATGTGATATTTCTTTTTTCATTGCTTTGAATCTTTGTGTATTTGAAGTTTTATGAAACTCACTTATAATTTGAATATTCCTAAATTCAAACCGCACTTGCAAGTAAATATGCAAACTTAATAACATAACATGAAGTGCTTCTTTAGAGGTGTTGTAGGTCAACACAACCCGACCCATATCAGCCCATACAGGCGATTTGTATGTTGACCCCCATCCATTACAGCTCCCTCCTTCTTCATATTATTTATCACTTTCTCGAACTCAAGTGGATTGATATTCTTATAAATCACGATTGTTATGGTTTTTTTGTGCACAAATTTGGATTTAACAGAAAATTCTTGGATGGAATTCTGACTTGCTTATTTTGCTTTCAGACAGTCGCAGGAGCATACAATTGGGACGAGATTTCTGCTTTCTCAGGTGTCATTCTCAGATTTCTACAAAATATGTGATGTTTCTTTTTTTGGATTGCTTTGAATCTTTGCGTATTTGAAATTTTAATTAGTTTTATGAAACTCACTTATAATTTGAATATCTTAGGTTAATATTTGTATGTGTGTGATGTCGTCCAGACGGTCTATAAAAATAACTATAAAAACCTAACCTAGACTCCTAAGTAATAAATGGAAAACCTATGAACTAAACCGCACTGACAGATAAGTGTACCTATCGAGTGTAGCATAACTTATTGGTAAACCGGAATATCGAACCCTAGAGACATTACGTAACAATACTAGACTCTGACTCGGACTAAAGATTTGATTGATGGGGGGTTTGACTACACTACTTATTAAACTAAGAATGCAATACTAAGGACGACTCTAGCTATCAAGACAAGAACAAAGGTGAAATCAAGATATGGGAAGAATACCACCTAGGTCGGAATCCTACTTGCAAAGCACAACTTCTACCGGTTCTGGAAACTAAGATGGATCTGGGTTTCTAAGGATGACAACTAAAGACGACCTAGTGGATCCCTAATCACTCTCAGGGTGTCACCAACTAAGGAACCTAAAGTATACAAAACTCACCAAATTGTTAGATCACTTCTCAGGTATTTCCAATTATGATATTGTACCCTAATGGATAGATTACCTCCCAGTCTCACCGTCCACAATACATCAAGGAATACACGGGGTAATATCATGATAACTACTATGATTTGACTTAGTAACGATCACTAGACACCTAATATAAACGTCCGCTCAGACTGTTAACACTCGGATTCCTAGTAACGAAGACTAGACAACTAATTCTCACCTCTCGGGTATTGCACTAGGATACACATTCAACTCTAATAATCAATCAAACACAACTCCTATGGTCACTACGTCTAGAAAACCACACAAAAATCTCAAACCCTAAGATCTATGACTTAGATACGCTAATCAAACTGGCCGACAACCACAATTAACACATGGAATTATAATCAATCCACAAATCAGAAGTAAACATGCATATTCATCATGGCAATTAACATAAGATTCTTTACAAAATCAATAAACCAACATTCGAATCCAAAAACCGACAAAGTTTCAAACTTTAACAAATATTCATCATTAGACCTAGGAAGTATAAGAGTTTTAGCCTAGAATCATGTTCAAAACATTCAAACACAGAAGTAAAAACATAATCATAGGTTCAATCTCATAAAACAAACACAAAGATGGAATCTTGAAATCGAAAACGCTAAGTAAACGAACCCGAGAATCAAAATCTTCAACTTTACGCTTGTTCTCACTTCCTTGGCCCCAAAATCGCCACCTTTTCTTCTCTAAACGGTTGGTAATCGATCATTATGATAATGGGAGAGTCCTAGACCTTTAAACCTTGAAATTAGCTCAAATTCTCGTAACTGGGGTCCCTCGCGTACCGCGAGGGCCCTTGACCTATCTCTCGCGTACCGCCGGGCCAAACAAACCTGATTTTGAACTCCTCTCGTCGAGCTACCCAAATCGATATAAAATGGGCCCCGCAACTCATTTTCTAGCCCGAGATATGCCCGTTTTAAGTTTTGACTCTTTCCCGACTTTTTCCGTTTCTCATCTCGGGTTCTCGTGCTCGTTTCTTTCCCGGTTCTTGTTCGTTTAAGCTCAAAAGTGACCTGATTACCTACAAAACAATACTTAACTCAATACTAACTGTAAATGACTCGAAACGACTCTAAAACTATATGAAAACGACACGAAATACGGCAGAAACACATGTGTGCTTTGCAACTCATCAGTGTGATTAGCAAAAATTCCAAACCTAAAGAGTAAGGTAAAAGTGTATGTGACTAATTATATATTTTGCTCAATAACCTCTAGTTTTTTTTTATAATTTGAACCATTCTTAAGTAAAAAAATAAGAGTGAAAAATCTTTTTCATTAATTTGTACAGCACATTTTTAATTTTAACCATTCTTAAGTTGAAAATGTAAACAAATTATCTTTTAACTATTTACATGAATTCTTAAACCTAGAGAGTAAGGTAAAAGTGTATGTGCTAAGACTTTTTTGTTTTGCATTGAATGGTTGAGCCGCTCATTAACCATTGAACAATATTTCTTGACTCTTGTTTAGTGGAAAGTTCGGTTTCTATCAATAAACCATTTATGACTATATCCATAATCAAGCTTTAGATTTTCAATCTTCTACGGTTAGAGGTGGTGGAATTTGTTATTCATTGCTTTGTTCAAGATTTATTTGTTTATATGCCAATTGATATAGTTTGACAGCTTCATTTATGCCCTATTTGAATGATGCATTGTTTAGGGTTTGGGGATAAAGAAAACACTAACATATATAATTATAGTTTCATTATCAAATGTCTTAAATGAAATATAGAACGCGTTTTATTATGTGCCAATTGATACAGTTTGAATATCTTTGGTTAATATGTTTATGTGTGATTTCATTTGGATTCACGTTAGATGCTTGCGTTTGTCCGTCGAAACTTATTTCGCCGTGAAAGTTATGGATAAAGTGTCGCTGCAAAGGATTCGGGCCACTAAGATGGTTGAATTGTACTTCAACTGTCACATCCCGATTTCCAAAATGATTTAAAAAAGGATATTTTTAAATAAATATTTGGTGTTAAGGTGATTCTATTTGTGGTGGAGATAGTATTAAATAAATACAAAAAAAAAATAACATTTATAAAGATATTAAATGTCTGGGAATGGTATTTGATAAATTTTATTATCGAGGTTTTAACCTAACTTCAACAACTAAGTGTTGTTATAAAAAAATTAAAGTTAGGGGACAAACGCTGTCATGGGTTGAAAGATGTTAACCTTTAGGCTTAACTTTGTATTAACTATAAACTATGAGAACTAAACTTGTTAAGGGCAATTATAAAATGTAAAAAGGGGTGAATTAAGAAAAGAGGAAAGGGGGGAGATTGACCAGGGAAGGGTCGACGACCCCCGGTCATCGTCGATGAGAGGAGGCAAGGGGAGGCGGTCGATTGCAGCTTGAAATCATGAAATTGAAGGGATTAAGAGTTGTCTATATCATCTCTCTTCGATTTCTAATCTAATTGGTAAGTTATTTCTCCTCCTTATGTTGTAGAATGTGTGGATTAAGGTTCCATTCGTGATAAATATGCGAAATTATGGGGGGGGGGGTGTTCTAGTGCTTTAAATCTATAAAGAAACCCTAATGTCTATGTTGGAATGATCGGAGGTAGTTATCGAGTTATGAGTATGGTTGCATGTCATAATCTAGATTATATGATTTGGTGTATAAATTGTGTAAACATAATGATTTTTGTTGGGTTCTAGCAATTTCACATTTTTATGGTGATAGTTGATTAACAAAGTAGGAGTTTGATTGTTGTTTCAAGTATGAACTTGATAACTTTGATGATAAAATGGTGATTTTAGGAGTCCAAATGGGTATGTTAATGGTGAATTTTAATCATGTCCATAAGGTGTTTGATGAAATGCCTAAACTAAATAAATAGTGGAAATTGGGAGATTTTATAATGTTTACTTGATTTAAATGATATGTTAATAATCAATTGGTGTTTAGTAAACATATAGCTTGGGTGAAGCTAATGGTGAATGAGGTTAACATAAATTACATATGTGAATGTTATTTTTAGTTAATCACCTGGTGATGACGGGTCTCATGGGTCAGAGTAACCCGTTTATTATTTGTATGTTAAAGAACGGTGAGTTAGAACATATGTTATGGGTGGGTGAATAGTACATACGTATTTAAGGGATGAACGTCCCAATTATGTGTTCTAACGGTTTGCAAGTTTGATTGTTATCAAGATAGGTGTGACAAGTCTAGAATGGCAACGGATCAAACGGGTGGCAAAGCAACGACCTTCCTACGGGCAATGGTGAGTGACTCTACTTATGTTGGTTGAAGCTAGCAAGTTGTGACTAGACTTATACCATGTGGGTTATTGTTACTATTTCATGCATTCTATGTTACTATGTGAATGATAGTATATTCCTTGAGTTGTTGTACTTCTTAAATTAGAAAGGGTCACAATGAGTTTAATAACCCTATGCAAGTGGTTTAAATATGAGAAGGGGATTAAGGAGCTAATTTATAATAATGAAAGTATATTTTGGTGTCATTATAAATATGATATTAGTTTGACAACTTTATTTAAAGTTGAAGTAAAATGTTTGGATTATTGAATTCTAAAATGAACTAAAGCTTATTGGCTTCTATGCATATGAGGAGTATAAACAAAGTGTTGTAATCTAAGGAGTTTGTGTTCATTAGGGGTTCAATATGTTATTGGTGCTCCAAACATTGTTTGGTCGAGTTTATACAAGTAGAAAGTGAATGAGTTTTTGTAACGGGCCAAAAAGAAAAATTATGGACTTGTTGTCAAAGCTGTATTTTCTGAGTGACGTACTCTTACGCCCATCAACATACTCTTACGCTAGACCTGGAGAAGTTCTCTGCTTTACGGCCTCATTATGCTGAAAAGTTGTTTTCTGAGTGGCGTACTGATACGCCGAGACTATTTTCACGTTGTTTTGTTTGCTTGATTTACGTTGAAACTATGGATGGAGTGTTTACTTAACCAATGTTAATTCTTATTAAGTAGACATAAAAGCTCATGCAGAAGTGAGTTTACTATTCTTAAGATAACTATGCAATGTTGTGTTCATGGAGTCACAAGATTGTTACTCCATAGTTAAATATACCCTTCATATTACGTGGTTAATAAGGTGATTTACATACTAAGGGCGGGTGTTATGATTAACTAGAAACAAGGGTATATGGTGGGATAATAATAAGTTGTTAACTAGGCGGGTTGTGATGTGAAACAAAATAAATGTCGGTGTATTATGTTGTTTAATCTTTACGTTGCTAACTAATCTACTAATAGTGTTTGTAGTGTTTTAAATTTGTACTAACATGGATATCAAAGGTGAAACGACCCGGTGTCGGGGTCGTGAGAATAAGGGAACAAAGAAGTATACAACGGAGTTTTGGACCGTTGTGGGAGTCGTGCCTCGGGGATGAAAATTGACATGCTACGCATTTATATATTTAAATCGTATTCATATAATTATATACGGAATGTGAGTCCTCACTTAGCTTCAACTTATTAGTTTGGATGGTGGTGATATGCAGGTATGAAGACTCGTTTATACACGGAGGTGATCAAGATATGTGGATTAAGCGGGTCGGCTTGGATTGCATATCTATGGTGATTAATTAGAGACATTTATCTTGGAATAACACGAGGGTCAAAGAGGAGGCTTAACCCCACTTAAAAGATAAGTGAATAAATAAACCATTTCTCAATTATTTGGTTTGGGTGATAAACACATAATTAGATGTGTACATATATATGTGGTTACGGGGATAATACCATAAAAACTTTTTAAATTGTGAGTTAACTAACCGTTGGGTGATGTCATGTGACAGTTTTTGATGGTGAAATGCGTTGGTGAGCAAGTCAAGAGACCGGGTCAACGGGATGGATATTTGGAGTTGTCGTGGCGTATGATTTTGCATTGTCGTTTTGTAAAGTCATTTATTTACATTGTGATCTTGTATTGGTATTTTGGAGTATAAAATCCATGTTGATTTATTATGTGTCTGTAGATGTTTTGGTCACTTAGTTTGGTTATATTTGGTGTCTAAACAGGTTAATGTTTCGTAAGGATTGTCCATTTTACGAATGGGTTATGTCGAAACTTTATGAGAAAACTTGTGTGTGTTTTATGAGTATATGTCCTTTGGGTGAATGTGGGTGTACTATTATATGAGGTGTCATTTTTGGTGAAATGAGTTCTTATTTAAAAAGAAAATTTTGGGCCT
The DNA here is from genome assembly GCA_023525975.1 of Smallanthus sonchifolius. Taxonomy (NCBI): domain Eukaryota; kingdom Viridiplantae; phylum Streptophyta; class Magnoliopsida; order Asterales; family Asteraceae; genus Smallanthus; species Smallanthus sonchifolius. The sequence goes on along the minus strand of CM042042.1, from coordinate 39,710,010 downwards.
ATTTTCAGCAAGGTGATCAAAATTTATGTTATAAATTTTGAGGTGTAACATCGACCCATTCAAGTGAAGTCATTTTACCTATTACTCTAACCACGACCAACCTATGAACCCATATATATCATTAGTCGAACTGATGGTGGAACTACTTCATTCTCTACATCTAGAAACTTGTTCAGTGTTACTTTTCCTTTGTGTCAGACTGCCTGCCAACCCCATTTTATCAAAAAAATAAAATAAAAATAATAACCATCTTATGTATCATTCCACGTGTACATTCATGTATTTGTTGTATCTACAACCTCTTTACCTTGATTAGATGTTCACTGAAGTTGTAACTTCTTTATTTTCCAATGACTTTTGTTTTAAATAACCATTACGATTCCATCCGTGTTCTTCACAACTTGCATTTACATGCGCATTTACACGACCTGACTACCCCATGGCGGACTTAGCTGTTGAAATGAGCATTTTTTTTAACATATTAACACGTTTCACGGCCAAGGATGTTGTCAAATGTAAGAGCGTTTGTAAGTAATGTCGTTCGTTGCTATTAACGAAAGTGTTTGAAAGAGCTCATTGTTGCCACTCATCAACTCCAAGTAACCAAAGTACACTGTTAATTCGTGACTCCAACTGCTTTGTTTATACAATGGACTTCGAAACCGGTGACTATGGCCCACAAACTATCGTTCCGCTCCCATTCCAAGTTGGGATTAAATATGTAGCGATACTAGCGCATTTGGATGGTTTGCTTTTGTGTTCACTTGCATAAGACCAATGAGTTGGTCCTTTGGAATCCAACCAGGCATCTGTCCACCTCCGATGGCCGTGGCCGGTATGAATACATTGCTGATATAGTGAGCTTATACAATGGCCCCCTATAGACTACATCGTATTGCATGTAACACGAACATCAAACGGAATTGCATCATGTATCTACTCCATACACGCTTCGAGAAAAATATCATTTGCAACAAATCCTGAATACGTAAAACGCACTTTCTACGGGTCACGGGGGACTCTATGTGGCGACACTTTGTATTTCACTATTTGTGAGTGTTGGGTTGTGGGTAGAAACGTTGTGATTGGATTTGATACCAGCACGGAGCAAGTTAGAGAGATAAGCTTCCCTCCTGTCCCATAAGCATGCATTTTCCATGCATTTTGGCAAACGTACGAAACTCCCTTCACATGGTTCTTACGACTGACATGCAGGATATGTCACTCGAACTCTAGGCCTTGCAAGGGGACTGTTGGGTTAGCATATTCTCAACTCCTCCAATCCCCATATACCGTTATCATTGTGGCTATCTATTACACACTACATGACAAATGAGAGGTGGTTTGTTATAAATGGCTCAAGAAACTTTATGAAATCCAAGTGGACAACAAGCCTTTAGAATGTTTCTACCAGCGAGTTGGTTTCGCGGGCATGCAGGCGCTGTTTTCATTCAGACGATGGTCTCATATAAAACTAACAAAACCTAACCTAGACTCCTAAGTAATAAATGGAAAAACTATGAACTAAACCGCACTGACAGGAAAGTGAACCTATCGAGTGTAGCACAACTTAATGGTAAACCGGATTATCGAACCCTAGAGACACTACGAATAACGAAACTAGAGTCTGACTCGGTCTTAAGAACGATTTGGTTGGGAGTTTACTAAACTACTGATTATCACTAATGACTGCAATAAACTGAGAACAAATCAAGCTACCAAGACAAGAACAAAGGTGAAATCAGGATATGGGAAGAATACTACCTAGGTCGGAATCCTACTTGCAAAGCACAACTTCTATCGGTTCTGGAAACTATGATGGATCTAGGATTCTAAAGATAACAGCTAAAGACAACCTAGTGGATCCCTAATCACTCTCAGGGTGTCACAATCTAAGCTACCTAAAGCGTACTAAACTCACCAGATGGACGGATCACCTCTCGGTTATTTCCACCCTAAAGACAGATCACCTCTCAGTCTTACTGTCCACAATACACTCAAAGAATGCACGGAGTAATCTTAGGATAACAACTATTATTTGACTAACAACAATCGCTAGACACCTAATACTAACGCCCTCTCAGACTGTTAGCACTCTGATTCCTAATGACGAAGACTAGATAACTAATTCTCACCTCTCAGGTATTGAACTAGGACACACATTCCACTCTAATCAGGGATCAACTAACGTTCTTATGGATTACTACGTCTAGCAAACCACTCAAGTCACAAGCAATCAGCAAACAACCTAAACATGCATCTATTTATGAAAGACATTCAACAAGATAACACGAAGAACATTAATTAACTCAAAACCAGAATTAAACATCCACTAACATCATATTAATTATACCAACATCGTTTACAATATCATTAAATCATCAATTAAATCCAAAACCAATAAAAGATTGAGACTTTAACAAGTAATCATCGAATGGCCTAGGCAGTATCAAGGTTTTAGCCTAGATCATGTTCAAACACATCAAAACAGAAGTATAAGACATCATCATGGTTTCAAACAAAGCAAACAAAGATAAAAATCAAATCTTGAAACCGAAAACGTTAAATCTAACGAACCCGGAAGAAAAGTCTTCAACTTTTCTCTTCAATCGACTTCCTTGCTCCCAAAATCGCCCTAGAATGGTCTCTGGACAACCAAGATATGAACTCTTTTGATAATTGCATTACAATTCTATTAAAATCGATTTTAGGGTTTTTTTCTTGGAATATAGGCCCCTCGCGTATCGCGAGACAATGTGGCCAGTCCCTCGCGTACCGCGAGGGACAAATTAGTCGCGCCTAGATTTGGATCTTCTCACGTACCGCGAAAGGTTTTCCACTGATCTTCGGGTACCGCGAAGACTTGAAATTTCCCATTTTTTAACTTTTGATCTTCGGGCTTGTTTCTCGTGCTCGGTTTCTTCGGGGTTTCACATGTAATCATCACGAGCTCCTGTAAACATAACAAAGACTCAATTGTATACAAAAACGACTCAAAACGACTAGAAAACTAATTAAAACGACTCGAAACATGGTGAAAATACATGTGTGCTTTGCACTTAATTACCAATTAGTTAAACATACTCACATGTTAAAAAACAACAATTAGAATTTCTATCTTATTAAACCCAACCGCCAACTATCTAGCCCCCGTAATATGTTCTAATTCCATTTTATACAACAATCAATCAACCTATGTGACTCACTCTTAGAAGCTACAACTCTACCTAATCCCGTCTCAACGTCATGTTTAGGCACGGGTTAAACCATGTAGATTTGCCCACCACGTTAAACTAAGATTCACAGGTTTTTAGAAATCAATGAATTATGGAACCGAATGGATGGAACTGAGCGTTAATTACAGCATAAGAATTTTCGTCTATGGGTGTCTCAACCAAGTCACTATCCCGGAAGCTAACACTTAGACTAGATTCTACACATTTAAGCACATGAATCTCACTTAGGGGTGTATTCTCCAAGTCACCATCCAGAGGGAAACACATAAGCAAGACTCAGTTTTCAAACTAATTAAGCTCGCAGTCATGGAATTTGTGGATTTATGGAATGGGCGCCACCGAAACTCGGATTTATTCTCATAAAAAGAGAGTGGTGTGCCAAGAAAGTTTTCAAAAACCTCCAAATTTTTAACTTAACGTGGTACCTATAACCCTATGTTGACAGTTTCAGTATTACCATTACCCTAAGATGAGTACCCACAAGATATCATGATATTATTACGTGATTAATCCTAACACTCACATGTTATTTAAGCTATTCAAGTTGGCTGGGTCTACCAAAACATCACTAATTAGACGCGTTTTCTATTATTTATTAATTTAAACAAAACAAGTAGATCTAGTTGTACTATCATTTTTCATTTTGTTATGCAAAAACTTATATTTTCAAAGGACATTTTTCAAAAATTTTTAATTTTTTTTTGTATTTTTGGATTTTTATAAAAGACACAACTAAGACACTCACATCCCCATGCTTGAAAGACACATTGTCCTCAATGTGAAGCAAAACACAACAAAAATAAAAAATACGAAAATAAAAACAGGAAGCGACTTAGCTGGTTATGCAATGTGCTCAAGTGAATGTACAGCTTCGTTCTTCCTCATGTGCATCGTATAGCATTTCGGTCGCGGTTTCACATCCTACTGGGTTGCCTTTACAAAGTGATGGAAACATCGAACCCGCCGGAATGGAGATTGAGTACGGACAGGATGAATGATACCTGCAAAATAACCTCATACAACCCGCAGCATTAAACTGACACAAATAAAAGACTCACTGACTCACGAAGACTCTGGATAGATATGCAAGGACACTTACCCTATGTGTGGCAAACTGATAGGGTGCGAAAGCACACGTCTTTATTCCTTTGTTTTAATGTGTTCTAAGTAGTTTTATATTAGTTTTGAGTCAATTTTATGTACATTTGAGTCGTTGGTCTTATTTGTAGGAGCTCGGGAATATTAATGAAGAATACGTGAAGAAAACGAGCGAAGAAACGAAGCCCGGAAAAGTCCAAAGATCAAAAGACAATTTTCTGAAATTTAGGTCTCTCGCGGTACGCGAGAGATGAGTGTAATAATTCTCGCGGTACGCGGGAAACTCCAGGAATTCGCCCGACTATTTTGGTCCTCGCGGTACGCGAGGATCCAGTCAACATTCTCTCGCGGTACGCGAGAGGGCCGTTTTCCGCAAAACCCTAATTTTCTAAATTAAAAAGATTTAAACGGCCATTATGAGGGAGTTCGATTCTAAGCCGTTCCAGGGAAGAAAAAGAGGCGATTTTGAGCTTGGAAGTCAATTGAAGCTGAAGATTGAAGCTTTTGGATTCCGGGTTTGTGTAGTTGCATTCTAGGGTTTAAAGATTCAAACTTTATCTTTGATTTTGTGTTTTGAACCTATGGATCTTGCTATTTACTTCTGTGTAGATGTTCTTAGTATGATTCTAGGCTAGATCCTTGATCTACCTAGGTCAATATGATGATTATGTGTTAAAGTTTCGATTTTTATTCGGTTTTTGGATTTGAATGTTGGATTTATGATTTAGTAAAGGTTTGAGTTTGTTTATGTGTGATGTTAGTGCATGTTTAATTCTGATTATGTGGTTGATTATGCTTTTCTGCGTTGATTGTGGTTGTCTGCCAGTTTGATCTTCGTTTCTGGTTCATAGACTTTAGGGTTTGTGAGTTAGAGTGGTGTCTAGACGTAGTAGCCATAGAAAACCTAGTTAATTACTGATTAGAAGTGAATGTGTGTCCTAGTTCAATACCCGAGAAGTGAGAATTAGTCGTTTAGTCTTCGTCATTAGGAATCCGAGTGTCAGCTGTCTGAGAGGAAGTTGGTATTAGGTGTCTAGTGATAGTTGCTATCCGAATCATAGTATCCATTCTAGAACTACCCCATGCATTCCTTGAGTGTATGGTAAGCGGTGAGACTGAGAGGTAATCCGTTTATTAGGGTACTTGTCATAGTAGGAAATACCCGAGAGGTGATCCGATCATCTGGTGAGTTAATATCCTTAGGTTGTCTTCTGGTCACATCCCGAGACCGAGAGTGATCGGGAATCCACTAGATATCTTTTAGGTGTTATATCTTTAGAAACCCAGATCCAACCTAGTTCCAAAACCGATAGAAGTTGAGCTTTACACATAGGATTCCGACCTAGGTAGTGACTTCTCCATTCTTGATTTCATCTTTAGTTTACTCTTGATAGCTTGAATTGTCCTTAGTTTATTGCATTCTTAGTTAATCTTTAGTGTAGTAAACCCCCCAATCAATTAATCATATTAAGTCCTAGTTAGAGTCTAATTTAGTTATTCAGTGTCTTTTGGGTTCGATATCCGGACTTCGTTAGGCTATATTGCATTGATCGGTACACTTGCCGGTTGTGTGGTCTAGTTTTAGGTCGAGTCTAGGTTTTATAAATTTAAAGCTAGAGAGTCTAGATTAGGTTTTATTTGATAGTTTTTATAGACCGTCTGGACGACATCAAGTTTTTGGCGCCGTTGCCGGGGACACTTGGCAATAGCAATATTAGCTTTGACTAGTTCTTTGATTGATTTTTGGTTTATTTGAGTCTTTTGTTTTCTTTTGAGTCTTGTGTGCTACTTGTGAGTCTTTATTCTGTTTCCTTCTTAGAGTCTTTCTGTTTATGCCCAATACTCGTTCGCAAGGATCATCATCTTTCGCAGCTTTTCAAGAGCCCGAACGAGAGCTTCACGAGCGCACCCGCGACTTTCGGGAGCGTTTAGAGGAGCTGGTTAAACCAAAGGTACGTCCTACTAGCCCAGTTCCATTTCCTACTATGGGTGACGCTAACCCACCGGCTAGACGTACGGTACACCAGAGGGCCAGTGAGGGGGTCACGGGCGCGAGATCTTCGATCACACGCCCCACTATACCGAACACCAATTCTTGGCAGATCCCATCACATGTCATGAGTACGATCACTCATGCCACTCAATTCCATGGCCTCGAGGATGAGGATGCACCCGGACATTTGTCCCGCTTCGCGCGGATATGTGATACATTTAATATCACGGGTGTATCTAAGGACGCAATCTACTTGCGTCTCTTTCCATTCTCTCTTTCTGGGCGTGCATCTACTTGGCTCGACACTCTTCCCGACAATTCTATCACCACATGGGAGGATCTCGAAGCCAAGTTCTTCAAGAAATACTTTCCACCTTCCAGGGCCGCTCGCCTTCGGGACCAGATCCATTCGTTTCGGATGGATCCCGACGAGCCTTACCACATGGCCTGGGAGCGGTTCAACGCGCTGTTGAGCCGATGTCCCCAGCACGGTCTCCCCGACTGGGCACTAGTGGAGAAGTTCTATAATGGCCTCACCTTCGAGACGCAGCAAATGTTCAACACAGCTGCAGGAGGCCATATCATGGATAGACTCGAGCCTGAGGAGTGCGAGGATATGTTCGAGAGCTTCGCTCAAGCCGAACAGCAGCACCCACGTTCTGTTAGGGATTCCATCCCTACTGCTAGGTCACACGCCTCTTCTCCTAGAGGTGTGCATCAGGTCACTCCTGATACTAGCGTGGCTGCTGCCCTCGCCTCGATGGCGAATGAGATAAAGGAGCTCAAGCTCAGTGCTTTGAGGTGTCAGGTGTGCAGGGGAGGACACGACACCCGAGATTGCCCGGTAAATAATCAAGAGCATGTGAGCTATGCTGGCAACCAATACCAGAACCGAAATTACAACAATTCTAATACTTTTGGTTCGGGATGGAGATCTGGATTCACTGGTCGTCAGCAACAGTATGGAGGAGCAGAAGAAGGAGCGAGTTCTGGGAGCACTGTTGGGTCACGAAGGATTGAGGAGATGATGGAGACTCAGACACAGTTGCTTGCCCAGCTGGTGCAGAATAACAAGGATGCTCGGCTAAGACTGGATAGCCATGACACTTTGATGAAGAATCAGCAATCGGCGTTCCAGGATTTGCAACGCACGGTAGGAGACATTGCTAGGAGCATACATGATAGACAAGGAAGCCCTTCTACGGGCCCGAACGCTTCAGTGATGGCCGTGTCTATAGAGAGTGTGGAGAGTAAAGTGGTTGAAGAGGTTGACCCCCACTCTAAGGAGCATAATATTCCCTCAGTGGAGGAGGTGAACAAGATTGACTGGGAAGCTCGATTTGCTGAGATCGATGCTAGGATGCTAAAAGAGACCGAGTCGAATGCTGTTTCGACGAGGAGCATGATAGAGAAGGAGGATGAGAGCCCACCGGTAGTAGTAGAAGAAGAGCCGGTGGAGGAGGAGATAGTGGTTGAGGTGCCTACCAAGACGGCACAGGAGAAGAAGAAGGGGGTGGAGATGAAGTCCCCCGAGATTGACTTGAGTCGTATTCCTTATCCCGCACGTGTGTTGCCACATAAACACGCTAAGGAATACGGTCACTTCCTTGATATGTTCAAACAACTCAAGGTCAATCTCCCGTTTGTAGAGGTCCTCCAGCATATGCCCAAATATGCCAAGTTCTTAAAAGGCCTTCTTTCCAACAAGAAGAAACTTGAGGAGGTCTCTGGAGTCTCACTTGGTGAGCAATGCTCGGCAGTGGTGCAAAATCATTTGCCAGAAAAGTTGTCTGATTCGGGTCGGTTCACGATCCCTTGCTTGTTGGGCAACCTACCATTACACCACGCGTTGGCCGACCTAGGCGCTAGCATCAATTTGATGCCCTATTCATTGTACAAGCAGCTGGACCTAGGTGAACCACAACCAACGCGCATGAGCATTTCCTTGGCTGACCGCTCAGTCAAGTATCCACGGGGAATAGTGGAAAATCTATTAGTGAAAGTGGGCAATTTTGTTTTCCCCGTGGATTTTGTGATTCTAGATATGGAGGTGGATGACAAGGTCCCACTCATCTTAGGACGCCCGTTCCTACGAACCGCAAAGGCGATGATTGATGTCTTTGACGGGAAGCTCACACTTCGTGTGGGGGATGAGGTCCTTACATTCAATGCTGTAGAGTCCGGGAAGGATGTTGGCGAGCACAGCCACTCCGTGTGCATGCTCGATTCTTTCATGGACCACCATTGGGACCCCGATCCGGTGATAGAAGTAGGTGAACCCGCCCCGAATATAGAAGAACCATATGATTGGGCGTTGGAGTTAGAAGGATTGCTAGATGAGCCAGACGATTATGGAGATGAGGTGCCTGATGATTTGCTGGAGATGATGGCAGAGTTTGAAGAGGTCATAGGCAAAACCCCAAGTGTGGGGAAGTTGGTGGAGGTTGTTGAGGATCCCGAGGATCCTGGTGAGATTGTGGAGGTCATTCCTTTAGAAGTGCCCATTCCTAAACCCCTACATATCTTCACCACTGTTTGTGCTTTGGGGAGAAAGATCGAGTCACCCCCTAGGTCTAGGCCGCCTCGTAAGAGGACTCGAGAGTTAATTGACTTAGGCAACGTAGATAGAGTGCTAACCCCAAGTGTGGGGATATCGAGGAGTGACAAACTACTTGGTTATTTAATGCGTATTATCTTCGGACCGGGTAGATTTAAGTTGTGGTGGAAGGAGATGAAGGATAGAAATCCATGGTGCGGTAGGAGTAGTTGTTTGCTGAGGCTGTGGAGAACCGGTAGGCCGCGAAGGATGAAGGCGGTACCGGTTAGGATCAAGGAGAAGCCTCCTGATAGGTTTGCTTGAGTCCTGGGCAAGTGCCCGGGATGTAAAGTTTGTGTGCGTTCATTGGTATGAGTCCATGTCTTTTTCTTTGTTTTTCGGTTTGTGTTTTGGTTGTGTCAAGTTTTGCAGGAATCCATGCTCGATTCGGTAAGGAAAATCGTCGGGAATGAAGCCCCAGGTATGGTTACATGTGTTTTTATCCTTGGGACAAGGTTTTAAGGAAGTTGGGTGAAAATTTTTTCTTAAATGGCAAAATTTTTTCTAAGTACAAAAATTGGAAAAACTTAAAAACTTTCTGTTAACGACATCCTCCCGCGGTACGCGAAGAACGAGATGGAAATCTCTCGCGGTACGCGAGAGACAAAAGTCTCGGCCGGCCTAACTTTTTGGCCTTCGCGGTACGCGAAGAATATCCCCTTCGACTTACGCGGTACGCGAGGGACTGCTGGTGTCACCCTATTTCCTTTGTTTCCCATGGTTTCCCGTACCCGTTTCTGTCCCCGTTTTCACTCACCACCACTATTCATCACCTACCTTCGTACCACCACTACCATGAAGCATCACCTTTAACCACCATCATCCATCACATTAATTCACCCACCTACCACCATCCGACCACCGTGACCATGGGAAACTAGAAACCGTTTATGACCGATGTTCGAACTTGCTGTGGTATTCATGTCTTTGTGTTTGCCACATGTCGAGTATGTTTTCTCTGCATCTATCTATCTTGAGTCTTTTAGTTTTCTTGAGTCTGTCTAGTCTCTATATTTTATTTGAGTCAGTTTAATGCTGTGGGTTTGTATGAGGTTTATTTTGCAGGTTTTATCATTCTGTCCGTACTCAATCTCCATTCGGGCGGGTTTGATGATTACCATTACTATCTTGTAAAGGCAACCCGACAGCTGATGTGTAACCGCGACCAAAATGCTATACGGTGCACACACAAGGAAGAACGAAGCTGCATATTAGTTTGCATCTACATTACCAGCTAAGTCGATTCCTGTTTTTTTTTTTTTTTTTTTTTTTTTTATTTTTTATTTTTGCATTTTTATTTTTAGTTTTGTTTTGCTTCACATTGAGGACAATGTGTCTTTCAAGTGTGGGGATGTGAGTGTCTAGTTTGTTTAGTTTGTGTCTTTAAAAATTCAAAAATACAAAAAAAATTGAAAAATTTGAAAAATGTTCTTGAAAATAATTGCATATATTTGGAAAATGATAGTAGAACTGGATCTATTTATGAGTTTAAAAGATTAAATAATTGAAAACGTGTCTAATTAGTGATGTTTTGGTAGACCCAGCTAACTAGTAGAGCTTAAATATCCTGTTTGTGTTATTTAGGATTAATCACGGAATAAAATCATGATATCTTGTGGGTATTCATCTTAGAGTAATGGTAATACTGAAACTGTCAATATAGGGTGATAGGTACCACGATTAAGTTAAAATTTAAAGGTTTTTGAAATTTTTTATGGCACACCATTCTCTTTTTATGAGAATAAATCCGAGTTTCGGTGGCGCCCGCATTCCATAATCCATGTTATTCCATAATTTATGAGCTATACTGAGTTTTGCTTATGTGTTACCCTTTGGGATAGCGACTTGGAGGATACACCCCTAAGTAAGATTTATGTGCTTCATTGATAGAATGTAGTCTATGTGTTACCCTCCGGGATAGTGACTTGGTTGAAACGCCTCTAGACGAAAGTTCTTTTGCTTATTATGCTCATTATCATCCATTCATTCATGATTTCATCTGATTTCTAAAAACCTGTAAATAGTAGTTTAACGTGGTAGGGTAAATCTATATGGTTTAATCCGTGCCTAAACATGACCTTGAGACGGGATAAGGTAGAGCTGTAACTTCTAAGTGTGAGTCACATAGATTGATTGATATGTTGTATAAAATGGATTTAGAACACGTAACGGGGGCTTGAAAGTTAGTGCTTGGGTTTAATCGGACAGAAATACTAATTGTTGCTTTTTAACACGTGAGTATGTTTTGAAAATTGAAATTTATGTTTGTTGAGTTAGATGCCAGTTATGATTCCATTTGCAGATTTTTCGAGGACGAAAAAAGGTTAAGTGTGGGGATATTTGATAGGGTGCGAAAGCACACGTCTTTATTCCTTTGTTTTAATGTGTTCTAAGTAGTTTTATATTAGTTTTGAGTCAATTTTATGTACATTTGAGTCGTTGGTCTTATTTGTAGGAGCTCGGGAATATTAATGAAGAATACGTGAAGAAAACGAGCGAAGAAACGAAGCCCGGAAAAGTCCAAAGATCAAAAGACAATTTTCTGAAATTTAGGTCTCTCGCGGTACGCGAGAGATGAGTGTAATAATTCTCGCGGTACGCGGGAAACTCCAGGAATTCGCCCGACTATTTTGGTCCTCGCGGTACGCGAGGATCCAGTCAACATTCTCTCGCGGTACGCGAGAGGGCCGTTTTCCGCAAAACCCTAATTTTCTAAATTAAAAAGATTTAAACGGCCATTATGAGGGAGTTCGATTCTAAGCCGTTCCAGGGAAGAAAAAGAGGCGATTTTGAGCTTGGAAGTCAATTGAAGCTGAAGATTGAAGCTTTTGGATTCCGGGTTTGTGTAGTTGCATTCTAGGGTTTAAAGATTCAAACTTTATCTTTGATTTTGTGTTTTGAACCTATGGATCTTGCTATTTACTTCTGTGTAGATGTTCTTAGTATGATTCTAGGCTAGATCCTTGATCTACCTAGGTCAATATGATGATTATGTGTTAAAGTTTCGATTTTTATTCGGTTTTTGGATTTGAATGTTGGATTTATGATTTAGTAAAGGTTTGAGTTTGTTTATGTGTGATGTTAGTGCATGTTTAATTCTGATTATGTGGTTGATTATGCTTTTCTGCGTTGATTGTGGTTGTCTGCCAGTTTGATCTTCGTTTCTGGTTCATAGACTTTAGGGTTTGTGAGTTAGAGTGGTGTCTAGACGTAGTAGCCATAGAAAACCTAGTTAATTACTGATTAGAAGTGAATGTGTGTCCTAGTTCAATACCCGAGAAGTGAGAATTAGTCGTTTAGTCTTCGTCATTAGGAATCCGAGTGTCAGCTGTCTGAGAGGAAGTTGGTATTAGGTGTCTAGTGATAGTTGCTATCCGAATCATAGTATCCATTCTAGAACTACCCCATGCATTCCTTGAGTGTATGGTAAGCGGTGAGACTGAGAGGTAATCCGTTTATTAGGGTACTTGTCATAGTAGGAAATACCCGAGAGGTGATCCGATCATCTGGTGAGTTAATATCCTTAGGTTGTCTTCTGGTCACATCCCGAGACCGAGAGTGATCGGGAATCCACTAGATATCTTTTAGGTGTTATATCTTTAGAAACCCAGATCCAACCTAGTTCCAAAACCGATAGAAGTTGAGCTTTACACATAGGATTCCGACCTAGGTAGTGACTTCTCCATTCTTGATTTCATCTTTAGTTTACTCTTGATAGCTTGAATTGTCCTTAGTTTATTGCATTCTTAGTTAATCTTTAGTGTAGTAAACCCCCCAATCAATTAATCATATTAAGTCCTAGTTAGAGTCTAATTTAGTTATTCAGTGTCTTTTGGGTTCGATATCCGGACTTCGTTAGGCTATATTGCATTGATCGGTACACTTGCCGGTTGTGTGGTCTAGTTTTAGGTCGAGTCTAGGTTTTATAAATTTAAAGCTAGAGAGTCTAGATTAGGTTTTATTTGATAGTTTTTATAGACCGTCTGGACGACATCACAAACACATAGACATGAAAGCCACGGCAAGGTGGATCATTGGTTACGAATTGGTTCCTCGTTTCCCATGGTAATGATGAGTGAATAAAAGATATGGTGATGATGGTAATGGATGGATGAATTATGAGTGATATATGATGGATGGTAGGAATGGTAGTGGATGGTAATGAAGTTGATATGGATGGTGGTGGTGGTGGTGATGGATGTTGAAGACCATAGGAAAACAAGGACAAAAGGGCAATTCAGGGCCACCTCGCGTACCGCGAAAAAGCACATCTCATCCCTCACGTACCGCGGGGGATTGAATCATAACCTGGATGAGACCTTTATCTCTCGACTATCGCGAGAGACTCGTCCACCTTCTTCGCGTACCGAGGGGGGCACTTGTTCACAGAAAGTTAAGAAAAAATTTTAGTTTTATACTTAGAATATATTTTTAACCCCTGAAATTTTTTTTCATCCCAATTCATTCAAACCCTATCCCAAGCATAGAAACACATGTAAACATACCTGGAACTTCATTCTCAATGATTTTCCGTGCCAAATCAAGCGCGAATCCCTGCAAGACATTATGCAAACAAAACACAGTACCGAAAAAAACACAGAAAATGACACTGACACGGACCACGTAGGCATACAAACTCTACATCTCGGGCAATTGCCCGAGAATCAAACAAGCCTATCAGGAGGCTTCTCCTTGATCCTAACCGGAACCACTTGCATCCTACGCGGTCTCCTGGTTGTGCACAAACTCATCACGTACCTACCACTCACAAACTTCGCACTCATATCACATTTGTCACACTACTCTTTCCACCAAATCTTGAATCTACCAGGTCCAAAAGTAATGTAATTCAAATAGCCTAGTAATCTGTCATCCCTAGACGTCCCCACACTTGGGGTTTTCACTCTCTCTAACTCACCTACGTCTCTCAACACACGGATTCTCTCACGGGGTGGCGTAGACCTAGGAGTATCGAAACTAATGGTCGGGTCAACACTCACCCTCTCAGAATGCACGACAATGATGAGCGGTGGTTCAGGAATGGGATTAACTATGGATGTGATCTCTAAAACTCCACCCGGATCATCCGGGTCCTCTACAACTTCCACCAACTTCCTCACACTTGGGGTTTTGCCTATGATTGCATCTAGCTCTACCATCATCCCCAGCAGATCGTCAGGCATCTCATCACCGTAATCGTCCGGCTCATCCAACAACTTCTCCAACTCTACCACCCAATCGGATGGTTCTTCTAAATTAGGGGCGGGTTCACCAACTTCTAACAGTGGATCAGAGTCCTGATGATAGTCCATGAAGGCATCAAGCATGCACACGGAGTGGCTATGCCCGCCAACAACCTCCACAGACTGTGTGGCATCAAATATTAACGAGTCATCCCCCACACGAAGTGTGAGTTTTCCGTCAAAGACATCAATCACTGTCTTGGCGGTGCGCAAGAATGGGCGCCCTAAGATGAGTGAGACTCCGGCATCCACCTCCATATATAAAATGACAAAATCCACGGGGAAGACAAATTTGACTACTTTTACTAACAGATTCTCCACAATTCCCCATGGATACTTAACTGAACGGTCAGCCAAGGAAATGCTCATGCGCGTCGGCTGTGGTTCGCCTAGGTCTAGTTGCTTGTATAAGGAATAGGGCATCAGATTAATTCTAGCACCTAGATCGGCCAACACGTGGTGCACAGGCAAACTGCCAAGGTGACATGGGATCGTGAAACGACCCGAATCTCCCAGTTTCTTTGGCAGCTTGTTCTGCACCACCGCAGAGCACTGCTCACTAAGTGAGACTTTAGAGATCTCCTCGAGCTTCTTCTTGTTGGAAGGAAGATCTTTAAGGAACTTGCCATACTTTGGCATTTGCTGGAGGGTCTCTATCAACGGAAGATTGACCCGTTAGTTGTTTAAACAAGTCAAGGAAGTGACTGTGTTCCCTAGCTTGCTTAAATGGCAGCAAACGTGCTGGGTAGGGAACACGCGCCATGTCAATCTCGGGGGTCTTCATCTCTACCACCTTTTTATTCTCCTCTGCCTTCTCGGAAGGCACCTCAACTACTATCTCCTCGTCTACCTGCTCCTCGGTCATCCTGGCATCGATCTCCACGAATATAGCCCTCCAGTCAATCTTTTTGACCTCCTCAGGTGACGGAATGTTGTACTTGCTGGGTGGGAGTCATCCTCTGCGACCTCTTTCTCCTCCACACTCCTGACCGACATGGCCATCACTGAAGTGTTGGAGCCTGAAGATTGACCTTCCTATCGATCCTTCAGACTCTTAGCGATGTCCTCAACTGTGCATTGCAGATCATGGAATGCCCATTGCTGATTCTTTTGTAAAGTGTCGTGGCCATCCAATCTCTTCCTAGCATCCCTATCCTGCTGGACTAGGTGGGCAAGCAGCTGTGTTTGAGTCTCAAGCATCTCTTTGATCGAAATCGTGTAGACACTGCTTCCCGTGCTAGGTCCTATCTCTCCTCCTCCCTGCTGCTGATACTGCTGGTGACCATTGAACCCCGGTGGGTTATGTCCAGATCTCCATCCCGAGCGAAATGAATTGTAGGTGTTGTACCCTCGGTTCTGGTGTTGGTTGCCAGCATAGCTCACCTGCTCTTGATTATTTACTGGGCAATCACGGGTGTCGTGGCCTCTCCTGCACACTTGACACCACTGAGCATTGAGCTTCAGCTCCTTTATTTCATTGGCCATAAAGGTGAAGGCAGCAGTTATGCTAGAATCAGGAGTGACCTGATGCATACCTCTAGGAGATGTGGTGGATGATCTAGCACTAGGAATAGAAGTCCTAGAAGATGGGTACTGCTGTTCGGCTTAAGCGAAGCTCTCGAACATCTCCTCGCACTCAGCAGGCTCAAATTTTTCCATGATATGGCTTCCCGTAACTGTATTAAACATTTGCTGCTTCTCGAAGGAGAGCCCATTATAGAATTTCTCCACTATCGCCCAGTCAGAAAGACCGTGCTGGGGACATTGGCTCAACAGCACGTTGAACCGCTCCCATGCCATGTGATAGGGCTCGTCGGGATCCATCCGGAAGGAGTGGATTTGATCCCTAAGCGAGCGGCCCTGGAAGGTGGATAGTATTTCTTAAATAACTTGGCTTTGAGATCCTCCCAAGTAGTGATCGAGTTGTCCGGGAGATTTTCAAGCCAAGTGGAAGAACGCCTAGAGAGCGAGAAAGGGAATCCTTAGATACACCCGTGATATTGAAAGTATCACATGTGCGCGCGAAGCGAGACACATGTCCCGGTGCATCCTCCTCCTCGAGGCCATGAAATTGGGTCGCATGTGTGATAGTGTTCATGACATGTGCTGGGATTTGCCATGTATTGTTATTAGGGATAGCGGGATTATTGATCGAGGTTCTCACTCCCATAACCCCAGCACTTGCTCTCTGGTGCACGGTACGTCTCGCTTGTGGATCAGCGTCGCCCATAGTAGGGAATGGAACTAGGCTAGTAGAACGTACCTGAGATTTGCATAGCTCTTTCAAACGCTCTCGGAAGTCGCGAGTGCGCTCGTGGAGCTCTCGTTCGGGTTCTAAGAAAGCAGAATATGGAGGTGATCCCTGCGAACGAGTATGGTGCATAAAACAGAAAGACTCTAAGCTGGAATGAAATAGAGAGACTCAAAGAACCAAAAGACTCTATCCAAGACCAGACACACAAGTAAGCACGTAGGACAAGCAGACAGAACAGACTCAAAGAAGACAAATAAACCAAAAATCAAAGAACTAGTCAAAGTCAATATTTCTATTGCCAAGTGTCCCCGGCAACGGCGCCAAAAACTTGATGTCATCTAGATGGTCTATATAAAACTAACAAAACCTAACCTACACTCCTAAGTAATAAATGGAAAACCTATGAACTAAACCTCACTGACAGGCAAGTGAACCTATCGAGTGTAACACGGCTTATTGGTAAACCGGATTATCGAACCCTAGAGACACTACGAATAACAAAACTAGACTCTGACTCGGTCTTAAGAATGATTTGGTTGGGGGTTTACTAAACTACTGATTATCACTAAAGAATGCAATAAACTAAGAACGAATCAAGCTACCAAGACAAGAACAAAGGTGAAATCAGGATATGGGAAGAATACTACCTAGGTCAGAATCCTACTTGCAAAGCATAACTTCTATCGGTTATGTGGGATTCTAAATATAACTGCTAAAAACAACCTAGTGGATCCCTAATCACTCTTAGGGTGTCACCAACTAAGCTACCTAAAGCGTACTAAACTCACCAGATGGATGGATCACCTCTCGGTCATTTCCAATAACGATAATGTACCCTAAAGACAGATCACCTATCAGTCTTACTGTCCACAATACACTCAAAGAATGCACGGAGTAATCTTAGGATAACAACTATGATTTGACTAACAACAATCGCTAGACACCTAATACTAACGCCCTCTCAGACGGTTAACACTCGGATTCCTAATGACGAAGACTAGACAACTAATTCTCACCTCTCGGGTATTGAACTAGGACACACATTCCACTCTAATCAGGGATCAACTAACGTTCTTATGGATTACTACGTCTAGCAAACCACTCAAGTCACAAGCAATCAACAAACAACCTAAACATACATCTATTTATGAAAGACATTCAACAAGATAACACGAAGAACATTAATTAACTCAAAACCAGAATTAAACATCCACTAACATCATATTAATTATACCAAGATCGTTTACAATATCATTAAATCATCAATTAAATCCAAAACCAATAAAAGATTGAGACTTTATCAAGTAATCATCGAATGGCCTAGGCAGTATCAAGGTTTTAGCCTAGAATCATGTTCAAACACATCAAAACAGAAGTATAAGACATCATCATGGTTTCAAACAAAGCAAACAAAGATAAAAATCAAATCTTGAAACCGAAAACGTCAAATCTAACGAACCCGGAAGCAAAGTCTTCAACTTTCCTTTTCAATCGACTTCCTTGCTCCCATATTCGCCCTAGAATGGTCTCTGGACGGCCAAGATACGAACTCCTTTGATAATTGCATTACAATTCTATTAAAATCGATTTTAGGGTTTTTTTCTCGGAATATAGGCCCCTCACGTACCGCGAGACAATGTGGCCAGTTCCTCGCGTACCGCGAGGGACAAATTAGTCGCGCCCACATTTGGAACTTCTCGCGTACCGCGAAAGGTTTTCCACTGATCTTCGCGTACCACGAAGACTTGAAATTTCCCATTTTTTAACTTTTGATCTTTGGGCTTGTTTCTCGTGCTCGGTTTCTTCGGGTTTTCACATGTAATCATCACGAGCTCCTGTAAACATAACAAAGAATCAATTGTATAAAAAAACGACTAGAAAACTAATTAAAACGACTCGAAACATGGTGGAAATACATGTGTGCTTTGCAACACATCATATCGCCAACTATTTGATGTACTTCACACCTCATGTTTACCATATATGGTTTACCTAACATGCATTGTTATGTTACTACTATGCTACTGGTTGTTGCATTTCACTATGTATCTAAATGGTTTGTCTTTGTCTCCTACCCCCGTTCTGAAAGGTTATTAGATTGGTTTTCTAACTTTCTGTTACGTACCTGGTTTTTAATATTTAGACGTTATATTTGTTTACACACGCGCCTTTAACCGAACATCTTAACAATGTTAAAATTCCAAAAAAAAATGGAAAATGGTTACCAAATTGTTTGGCTAAATGCACCGAACTTACGTTTATTGCTACTCTGCATTGTATTTTTTGAAGCCCACATCTAATCTCGCCGACTAGCAGCGTGGAGAATAATACCTTTGCAAGCCAACTTTGACTACCTAAAAGGTAGTTTCCATTGGTCACCTTGAACTCAATGTGGAAAACATTGTACTACATGGTTTGTGAGTCCTGGGTCCAAGGTAAAAATGTAGTCATTGCATTTGATATCATCTCGGAAAAAGTTACAGAGCTAAGCGTCCCACCGGTCCAATGGGCGAGCGTTTTCATGACCGACTTGGTTAATGTTCGAGACGGCCTTCACATGATTGTTACAATTGTCCTGCATGAGATGACCCTCAAACCGTGGGTCCTAAAAGGAGAAGAATATGTCAATGCCTACTCACCCCCTCCGATCCCTCCTATACCACTTTCTATGTGGTACTCTGTTACATACTACATTACAAATGGGAAATGGTTTGTGATGAGTGACTCAACGAAGCATTTTGAAATCACTACAGATATGGAACGCCTAGAATGTACCCACGTTGTCATCTGGTTTCGCGACCAAGTAGGCGCGGTTTTTTGGAGACTGTTGTGTCACCAACTATATGATGTAGTTTAGATTTTATGTTTAATGTACGCACTTTTATTTGATGAACCATTTTGTTTGGCTAAGCAACATGCTGATTGGAATTAAAAACTTTATTTGACGAACCTACATGGTTTCGCGACCATGAAGGCACAGTTTTCCTAGAGATCGTTGTGTCACCAACTATATTATGTACTTTACATTGTATGTTTAATGCATGCGCTTTTGATTGAAGAACCATTTTGTTTGGCCAAGCAATACATTGATTGGAATAAAAAAACCTTGTTATGTAAAAAGTGAAGGTTTTTAATTCCAATCAACTTGTCGCTTAGCCACACAAAATGGTTCATCAAATAAAATCGCGTACATTAAACATAAAATTTAAACTACATCATATAGTTGGTGATACAACGATCTCCTGGAAAATCGACACCTACATGGTCGCGAAACCACATGACGCTATGGGTACATTCTAAGCGTTCCATATCTGTAGCGATTTCAAAACGCTTCGTTGAGTCACTCATCACAAACCATTTCCCATTTGTCATGTAGTGTGTAACGGAGCACCATATAGAAAGTGGTATAGGAGGGCGTGAGTAGGCATTGAGCTATTCTTCTCCTCTTAGGACCCACAGTTCAAGGGTCATCTCATGCAGGCCAGTTGTAACAATCATGTGAATGTCGTCTCGAACATTAACCAAGTCAGTCATTAAAATGTCCGCCCATTGGATCGGTGGGAAGCTTAGCTCTGTAACTTCTTCCGAAAGTGCAATGACTACGTTTTTACCTTGGACCCAGGACTCACAAACCGTGTAGTACAAAGTTTTTCCACATTGAGTTCTAGGTGACCAATGGAAACTACTTTTTAAGTAGTCAAAATTGGCTTGAAAAGGTATTTTTCTCCATGATGCTAGTCGGCGGGAGTAGATGTGGGCTTTAAACGCATTTGTTGTTCGGCTCACGTGCGTGACCTTGTAATTGTGCAAGAGGTGCTTTTATAAACCAATCGTATCCATAAAATATACATACATGCCCAGGCCCTTAGTGGTGGACAAATGCTTGTACGTAGTAGTGGTTGGGTTCCACAAGAACAAGTAACAACTCATAGGTATCGTGCACCCAAGCACATAGGAACCCATCCAAGTGAAAAAGAATGGAGATGGTTGTAATATCATGGTGGAACGGGCATGTACGGGTGTTCTCTGGCCATATTCGTCGGTTTCGAAGTCAATTGGATGAACAACACATGTGAAATCACGAATCATGAGTGTTTTCTGGTTAGCCTGAATCAATGATCGAGAGGAATGCATCTGTTCGAAATCTTGTGTCGACGGTAAGGCATACCATTCCTTGCAGAAAA
The DNA here is from genome assembly GCA_023525975.1 of Smallanthus sonchifolius. NCBI lineage: Eukaryota > Viridiplantae > Streptophyta > Magnoliopsida > Asterales > Asteraceae > Smallanthus > Smallanthus sonchifolius. The sequence goes on along the minus strand of CM042042.1, from coordinate 39,689,406 downwards.
TCTTAGATCATCCCATGTCTTTTGCAGGGGATCTTGTTAGTATCTCAAAGACATCTACTTCAGCACACAACTCAGACATAGAGAGAGGGCCGGTTGCGTAGCGGTTTGCCGGCATATATGATAAAGAGAAAGAAAGAATTTAGAACAGATGTAAGTGATATGCAAGACGGAAGAAGAAACATGGCCCAATCCGCCGAAACGTGGGTAGCCAAAAGGCAAACAGTTTGGGTACATACCGAGATGTAAGATACATTAGAAAAGTTAAAACATTTCAACAAGAGTGATCTAAAGCAACGGTGGAAATCATTACGTGGTTGCGGCCGCATTTTTATGCGTTATGTGAATAAGCTTGTTTTGTATAATTTTAATACAATTAAGTTGTACAGTTAAATGTTCAATGTTGTTGTTGGCACACGTATTGGGACAAGACCAAATTTGTCAATATTAGCTTTCATTTTGTTTTTTATTCATAAAACCAGAGATTCTAGTCGATCCTTATCAAACTGACTGCATGTCCGTGAGGATCCCACCAGAGCGCCTTCCACTTCTAATAGGCCACGAACTAGACCAGAATCATTCTCAACGAGTACACAAGGGAGTTGTAAAACATGGTTTGTTAAAACAAACTTAGACATGGAAAATATCCAAGTATACCCTGTAGAGTAGCAGTAAAAGTAAATTCGGTGCATTTAGCCAAACAATTTCATAACCATTTTCCATTTTTTTGTGAAATTATAACGTTGTTAAAATGTTCAGTTAAAGTCACGCGTGTAAGCAAATATAATGCCTAAATATTAAAAACCCGTCGGAACGCGGGTAGAAGAAAGACAAACCATTCAAGAATATAATGAAATGCGAAAATCAGTAGCATAGTAGTAACATAACAATGCATGTTAGGTAAACTAGGTACGATAAACATGAGGTGTGAAGTAAGTCAAATAGCTGTTGAGACAATCGTCTGAATGAAAACGGCGATTGCATGTTCGCTAAACCAACTCACTAGTTAGAAACATTCTAAGGGCTTGTTGTCCGCTGGGATTTCATAAAGTTTCATTGAGCCACTTATAACAAACCACCTCCCATTTGTCATGTAGTGTGTAATGGATAGCCACAATGATAACGGTATTAGGGGATTAGAGGAGCTGAGAAGATGCTAACTCGGCGGTACCCTTACAGGCTAGAGTTTGAGTGACATATCCTGCATGCCAGTCGTAAGAGCCATTTGAAGGGAGTTTCGTACGTTTGCCAAAATGCCTTGGAAAATGCATAGTGATGGGACAAGAGGGAAGCTTATCTCTAACCTGCTCCGTGTTGGTATCAAATCCAATCACAACGTTTCTACCCACAACGCATCACTCACATACAGTGAAGTACAAAGTATCGCCACATAGAGTCCCTTGTGACTAGTAGAAAATGTCAGGATTTGTGGCGAAGGGTATTTTTCTCTAAAAGCTTCTGGAGTATATATAGGCTTCAATTATGTTTGTTGTTCATGTTACATGCAGTACGTTGTAGTCGTTGGAGGGGCCATTGTATAAGCCCAATGTATTAGCAATGTCTTCATACCGGCCATGGCTATTGGAGGTGGATAGATGCATGTATGCGGTGGTGGTTAGGTTCCAAAGGACCAACTCATTGGTATTATGCAAGCAAACACAAAGCAAATCATCTAAATGCGCTAGTATCGGTACATCTTTAATCCCAACTTGGAATGGAAGGGGAACGATAATTTGTGGGCCATAGTCACCGGTTTCGAAGTCCCTTGTATAAACAAAGCAGTTGGAGTCACGAATTAACATTGTACTTTGGTTACTTGGAATTGATGAGAGGCACCGGTGAGCTCTTTCAAACTCTTGCGTCAATAGCACCGAACGACATTGCTTACAGACACTCTTACATTTGACAACATCCTTGGCTGTGAAACGTGTTAATATGCAAAAAATGATCACTTCAAAAACTGAGTCCGCCATGGTAAAGTCAGGTCATGTAAATGCGCATGTAAATGCGCATGTAAATGCAAGTTGTGAAGAACATGGATGGAATCATAATGGTTATTTAAAGATATGTCCTTGGAAAATAGAAGAATTACAACTTTATTGAGCAACTGACCAATGTAAGGTGGTAGTAGTACAACAAATACATGAATGTACATGCGGAATGGTACATAAGATGGTTGTTTTTTTTTATAAAATGGGGTTGGCTGGCAGTCTGGCACAAAGGAAAAGTGAAATTAAACAAATTTCTGGATGTAGAGGATGGAGTAGTTCCACTAATGGTATATATGAGTTCATAGGTGGGCCGTGGTTAGAGAAATAGGTAAGATGACTTCACTTGAATTGGTCGAAGTACAATTCAACCATCTTAGTGGCACTAATCCTTTTCAACGACACTTTATCCATAACTTTCATGGAGAAATAAGTTTCAACGAACAAACACAAGCATCTAACGTGAATCGAAACGAAATCACACATACATATATTAATCGAAGATATTCAAACTGTATCAATTGGCATATAATAAAACACGTTCTATATTTCATTTCAGACATTTGATAATGAAACTATAATTATATATGTTAGTGTTTGTTTTATATTTTGTTTTTATCCCCAAACCCTAAACATTGCATCATTCGAGTCGGGCATAAATGAAGCTGTCAAACTGTATCAATTGACATATAAACAAGGAAATCTTGAACAAAGCAACGCATTACAAATTCTACCACCTCTAACCATAAAAGATTGAAAATCTAAAGCTTGATTAAGGATATAGTCATAAATGGTATATTGATAGAAACCTTCATTTCGACTCAACAAGAGTCAAGAAACATTGTTCAATGGTTCATGGGCGGCTCAACCATTCAATGTAAAGCAAAGATTCCTAGCACATACACTTTTACATTACTCTCCAGGTTTAAGAATTCGTTAAAATGGTTAAAAGATAATTCATTTACATTTTCAACTTAAGAATGATTAAAATTAAAAATGTGTTACAAAAGATAATGAAAAAGATTTTTCACTTATACATTTTACTTAAGAATGGTTAAAATTAAAAAAAAAAAAAGAACCGGAGGTTAGTGAGCAAAATATATAATTAGTCACATACATTTTACCTTACTCTTTAGGTTTAGGAATTTTTGCTAATCACACATACACATATTAACGTAAGATTTTCAATTTATAAGTGAGTTTCATAAAACTAATTAAAAATTCAAATACACAAATATTCAAAGCAATGCAAAAAAGAAACATCACATATTTGGTAGAAATTTGAAAATGGCACCTGAGAAAGCAGAAATCCCGTCCCAGTTGTATATTTTCTGTCAAATCCAAATTTGAGAATGTCACCTGAAAGCAAAATAAGCAAGTCAGAATCTCATCCAACAATTTTTTCTTAAATCCAAATTTGTGAAGCACACAAAAACCATAACAATTGTGATTTATAAAAATATCATCCACTTGAGTTCGAGAAAGCGATAAATAATATGAAGAAGGTGGGTGCGGTAACGGATCGGGGTCAACATACAAATCATCTGTATTGGCTAAAATGGGTCGGGTTGTGTTGACCTACAACACCTCTAAAGAATCACTTCATGTTATATTATTAAGTTTGCATATTTATCTGTAAGTGCGGTTTGAATTTAGGAATATGGTGAACTAATCAATATCCTAGGCTAAATAGCATAAAACTTGGTCAAATTTATCTATTGGCAAAAAACCAACGACAAAATCCTTCAAGATAACAATAAATATAAGGGAATCAAACACAACTTTTGAGTTATATTAAGTTATAACACATTGCATTGCAGGAAGACCAAATGAAATGGGCTTGTAGAGTTGCAGGTATAACTGTTCGAGCAAATGCATAACCAAATGTTATTGGATACAATTACAAAGTGAAACCATACAACAAGTTAATTTAGTCGCTGATACGCTAACATTATGCTGCGGCCCTTGCAATTTTGCATTAAAATTACATAGCACCACAAAGATTAACCTAAACAGCTAACAACCTAAACATCCTACAATTTTACGTTCTACAGTACCTTCCTAAATCATGTGGCTTGGTCTTTGATTAGTTTAATTAACCCTAAACAAACTGTAATCAGACAAAATAGAAATTGTAACCTACAACACCAACCTATACAACCAAATAGAAGAAATCAAATTGGAACAACACGCATAGAAATTGTACAACTACAATACCAACCTAATCCTTTAACATAGCAATAAACAAGAGGTATAACTGTTCCAACAAGTGCATAACCAAAATATTTGTAATAATGTGAAAACTATATAAATTTTTTTGTTGGTTTTTAGTTCTTGCTAAACACCCAGAACATAAACAACGATCCTGTCTTTTAAAACAACATCTGCGTCGTTCATAACCGAGTTAATAATAATAAAATTTAATAACATTGAAAAGATTTAAAGAGGAATATAACTTCCAAAACTACTATTCAAAAGCATATCTTCTTTCAATACACTAGTGAAAATATAACATGCGTCGAATGGAAGAAACAGGAGAAACATGAGAAGTAAAAGAAACGCAATGCATGCAAACGGGTCATCCTCAAATTATCTCGTCAAAGCCAACAACACTCCGACAGTAGTGTGCAAACATGATTTCCACACAGGTCAGAACTGGTCACGAAATGTTGTCCTGGTCTTCTATAACAGAGATGAACAATGGTGCAAGGTTAGTTATATGGGCGCTAGTGCACTTAACAGAGATTTTTGGGGTACCTGTCACACCCTCAAATTCCACTAACGGAGTTTTACCGTTTGGTGTGTGACTAACAAGGATCTCAGTCATTAGTTACATCAAACGACACTATACGGGACTCAAATTGAAATGTTATAAAAGTTCAGAGTAAATGCGGAAGCGTTTAAACAAGAGAGTAAATGCGCACAACAGCGCGCCCAAGTCTAACAATAACGGAAACATAATAAATGTTCAATAGATTGACAATTATTGAATATATCATGTTGACACCATGCATGCCCTAACGTGCACATGTGCCTTAGCTTAGCGTCCTGAGAAAACATGTAAGAAAAGTGTCAACACAAGGTTGGTGAGTACACAGGTTTCAATATAGTACTAAAGCGTTTACCAGATTAATTGTACAATCAATATATATATCAACATGTAGCTAACCCATGTTCATGTTTGCTATTATGCTCGCAACCGTAAACTGGTTGTTTGAATGCCTCCCATCAGGCCTATCAACCATGGTGCACGTTTAGGTCAATATTGCACCCGTTCGATATCCAATCGAGTTAGCGCGACTAACACGGGTGAGGTTTGTCAAACCCAGTAGTACTACCCAACATACCTCGCTATTCTCATATTTAAACGATTCGATGTGAGGACTTTCATGATAGAGTTTACGCATAGTCATAACAAGTGATACATAATGAAGTACAAAAATAAAAAAAAAGTGTTTACGTCATGTTTTCTCCCCCAGTTTAAAAGCAATAAAAGGGGCCGAGAAAACTCACATGCGTTGCATAGTAGGTAGTATCACACAAGTATGAGATTTGAATTTCAAGCGTTAGCCCGAAACGGCTTACGAATGCCCTAAAATTATAACATAATAATTAGGGGTATAATGAGATATAATGATATGTGACAACGACACGGAATGTTGAACGTCCTAAAAGAAACACTCTAAAGATCAAAGAGTAGACGAACGTGTCCACGGGAACTGAAGGATTTCTTAACAAAATATTTAGGATATGTCACACCCCAACCGACGGCGGAAATGTCGGGGCGGGACGTGTAGACTGTTCATGAGCACAATGTTCACTAGATTTCAATATTTAATCATCAATTTCATTTCAAACCATTCAAACACAAATAGCAAAATTCAACGAGTACATAAATAAAAATACAAATTGTTCTTTGAATTTAAATTAACTAAGCCCAAACTTAAGTGTAGCATGTCTTGCTCAAATTCACACGTTAGCACCTGAAACATGAATAAAATAAGGTCAACTAAAAAGTTGGTGAGCATACATAGGTTTGTACATAGATAGTGTATAAATATGAATAAGCAAATCCTTACATGTCATGATAAATAAGGCATTTATGGGGAGCAGCTATTGTGTAACTAAAGTACAATCAAACCTTTGTAACTAGCATGCAAATTGTGTTGTCGGTGACAATCACCCCAATCTGGGTGGGTTTGTCAGACTCAATAGATCTATCATTGTTAACCGTCAGCTTAATTAGTTAATGATTGCACAAAATTGCACACAAAAGTTAACACACCTAGCACTCAAACATAAAGCTCAAATTTACACACATGAATGTAAATAGGATTCGTGTTTGTGTAGTTTGTGTAAATGTAAACTATTATTTGTATATAATTCATGAATCACCCCAAAAAGTGTAAAAGAGAAAAGGGGCTATGTAATACTCACTTGGATCAAGGGTGCAGTTAGCACGCGAGACTAGGTAGCAAAATGATTCTTGTAACTCACCACATTAACCTAGTGTGTAATATATATCAAATTAATAATGTGTACGATAGTCTAGGTCTAAGTCTCGGATTTAATTGAGTGTGTGTACAAAGAGTGGTAGTATGTACAGGAGTGTAGGAAACTGTGGTTTGTTCTTGAATTGGTTTTGTATAAAATGAAAGATTTGAAATGAATAGTTTTAAAATATTTTAATTAGGGTTTGAGTTTGAATAACTAAATAATTTAAATAATAGATATTTAGTTATTTAGTTATGAAAATAGTGTGTGGATGTTACAGTTTCCCCATGTTAAGGGGATTTCGTCCCGAAATTTAACTGGTGAAGACTATTGCAACAGGAAGAAAATGAGTTTAGAGTTTTGATTGTCGGTTTGAGGCGTATGATATATAACAAGGTTAAGGGTTAAAACTCAAGCTAAGTATGGAGGATATCAGTGAGTTTTTGTTCCAAGAGAGTTAAGGAGAGACCTGTCGAAGAATCTAAAGGTGAAATGTGTTACTTGGAATGGGTTTGATGGGAACTTGACAATTAGGGTTTGTGCAAGATATAGTCTGATATGCTTAAAACTGTCAGTGGGTAAAATATCTCATATACATTAGTCTAGGCCAAAACTTCACGTGACATGAACAACGCAACTTCTGATAATATGATAGAGCACTTATATATAGGAAGTACCATCGGCGTATCCACCATGCCCTTGTCATATCACATCAGTTGCGTTGTTACATGTCATGATAAGTTTTAGGTCACAACACACGACAAAATTTACTATGTTTTTCCATGCGCTGATTTTTATAATTCCGTGTGCACCCGTAATTACTCAAATCATCGCATGGTCCGTATAGATCATTCCGTTATGTGCGGGTCAAGAAGGCACAATTTTACTCCGTTCATGTCTATTGTTTTCATATAAAAGTTGTTAAAAAGTAACTATGTCCTCAGGTAAGCAGGTCAGTTAGCAACTAAGGGGTAATAAGGTAGTATAACTTAGAGTTTCTTAGTTTACTCGTGTTTGAACAAGGATACGTCAACCCCGAGTAGTTTCAATGTGTTATGGTTTCCAAATTTGGTGAACAAAGTGTATGACCATTCTTTGTGTATAATGTGCTCAATCATTTGTAACAATTGCAAGCAACTTAGTTTCACGTATAATGTAAACACACAAGTCTCATGTATGATCTAGTGTCATGTAGTTGGTAATCAAATAGGTTTCATGTGTAGCGTGAACAACTTAGCATCATGTATTTTATAAGTCAATAAGCTCTCGTGTGTAATGTAAACAACATAGGGTCATGTGTATTGTAGGAAATGAAGTTCATGTATGGTGTTGATAACTTAGCATCATGTATTTTGTAGCCCAATAAGTTTCATGTTCAATGTAGTCAATCTAGTATTTTGTACCAAGCAAACAATTGTTATGTATCATGTATATTGCAAATAAACTGGTTTCATGTGTTATATGATCAATCTAGTAAATTGTGATTTGCAAATAAATTAGTTTCATGTATTATGTGATCGTGATGTGTATCTCGTGGACGTGCATACGTAAGTTATTGAATTTTGTGTGACATATACTAACGAGTTTTGCATGTGATCAGGTGTTGCGGAGCAGCGTGTTGGTTCATGTTCGTGTAGGATGTGGTAGTTAGGTTCTAGCTCTTTAAATCTCGTTGAGGTTTGTAGGGATAGTTAATCGTTTACGCGAAGTGGGTCGTCTCTTGAAGTGGTAAGTGAAAGATAACGAGGAGGTTCTGAAAACATTCAGGGAAATGTGTTTACAAATACTGATCTTTGTTTGAAAATAGAAAGTGGTAAATTGTTCTTGGTTGTAGATATATAAAGTAGTGAAACCATTGAGTTACATAATTTAAATAAATAGACAGTTTATAGGAAAAAAATTTTTAAATTTTCAATTATTATAAGGAGAATATTTTATAAGGAGAAATTATTGGCAAATCAAGTAGTTGTACATCGATTTAGTCAGGTTTTAGAAATAATTACTTTAATGAGGAAAATCTTACTTATTTATCAATTTGAAATGATGCTTTTATAAAACAGGTTGTATTTGGTTTTCTCACAAGATGAAAATGTTTATAGAAGATTCATATTTCTAATACTATCTAAAAGTTTGATAAACGTTTTGTTTGAAAATAACGAGGTTGTTTAAATCACATAATAGGATGATTTGTTCACGATGAAGATTGTCGGTAGTATACTAAATCGTATTGAATGAAGAAGGTGATACTTGAGAAATTTTGATGAAAATATGATGGGTGTAATTCACATTCAACGGTCAAATTAATGAATAGTAATTTTAGAGTTGGAATATATAAAATTGATTAAATGCTGAAATGTTAAACATTACTCAAAACATAGGGAAATGGTTTTCAAACTGAAAATTTAAATACAATAAATAATGGGAAAATAAATTTGTTAATGTCTCTTATAGCTTTCCACTAGAAGGAGAATAATCCCCAAGACGAGTACCGCTATGGTCACTCGGGTAGCCGATCTGGCTTCAGCTTTAGCTGTCTCCGTGCGATGCTCCGGTATTTCTTTTTCGAGGATGGAGATTAACTCCTTTTGGTACCCTAATTGGTTTGCTAGGCTATTCATTCTTTGTCCTTGCAAGTCGTGCATTACCCCCTGCTCCATCCTTTGCCTCTCAAATTCTGAGGTCCTTACATATTGGTGAATGTCATTGGTTGGAATTCCCATAACACTAGTGGGTGTCGTGGTATGCTTTACCCAAGGGTTAGGATGGTACGGGTCAGGCATTAGATATGGGTCTCTTAGTGGGGGTGGTAACTGATTGTGGAGATAGGGTGTCTGATACGGGTTCCTAGGTGCGGGTGATCCAGACGTTCGAAATCTTGGGCTGGTGTTCCTAATCCAATCTGTCCTTACATCAAATCTTGGTCTAGCAGTTGGGGGTGTTGGTGACCGATACACAGGTGACCCAGTGTCTTCTTCCCAATTAGATTCTGCTCCGGGACGGTATACCGGGGAGGGAGGAGAGTAGGAGTCCGTGCCTAGCAGGAGAATAATGGAAAGGTTGTAAGCGATAATAAAATACTGAGTGTCAAATATAAGAGTTCTCATAGGTTTAGAGTTTGACTAGTCATAACACCGAGTCTTCATAATAGTATTTTAGGAGTACACTTGACCTATAAGTAGTGTATCCCTGAGGAGAATTCCCAGGAAAGAGGGGTGGGTCACTAGGACACACTTAAGTACCTTGTCTTTCCTTAGCCAGAATTTCCTCATGGGTCTACACACTCGCCATCATGTATTAATAACACTATTGTTGGGCTCATGGTCATGATGAGAATTGTTGTGGACCGGGTCTTGTGGCCCGAAAGTAAGGTTTATGTATTTCAGTGGGCTTTTTCTTCTTGGAGGATAGATGGGCCTCTTAGTTTATTATTAATGGGCCTTAGGCCTAATAGTTTAGATTTTTTTTTATCACAGGAGGTGGTGACATTATATGTGTGAGTTTAAGGGTGTATGAAAAGCTAAGTGTGTGTTAAAACTTATGATAGCACTTAAATGAATTAGATAGATAGCATGTAGATAACAATGAACATAATCACTAAAGTTAGTGAGTAGTGTGACACATAGACTATCAAGTATTGTATTATGTAGTGTAATTACTTAGTATAACATGTAAAATATTCCCATAAGAAGTAATCATGTAACATGTAATAGCATGGTATAGTATGGGTGTCCTACGGTTATAGTCTAGGTCAAGAGTGTCTAATAACCTAATTCCCTATAACCAAGGCTCTGATACCAATCTGTCACACCCCAACCGACGGCGGAAACGTCGGGGCGGGACGTGTAGACTGTTCATGAGCACAAGGTTCACTAGATTTCAATATTTAATCATCAATTTCATTTCAAATCATTCAAACACAAATAGCAAAATTCAATGAGTACATAAATAAAAATACAAATTGTTCTTTGAATTTAAATTAACTAAGCCCAAACTTAAGTGTAGCATGTCTTGCTCAAATTCACACGTTAGCACCTGAAACATGAATAAAATAGGGTCAACTAAAAAGTTGGTGATCATACATAGGTTTGTACATAGATAGTGTATAAATATGAATAAGCAAATCCTTACATGTCATGATAAATAAGGCATTTATGGGGAGCAGCTATTGTGTAACTAAAGTACAATCAAACCTTTGTAACTAACATTCAAATTGTATTGTCGGTAACAATCACCCCAATCTAGGTGGGTTTGTAAGACTCAATAGATCTATCATTGTTAACCATCAGCTTAATTAGTTAATGATTGCACAAAATTGCACACAAAAGTTAACACACCTAGCACTCAAACATAAAGCTCAAATTTGCACACATGAATGTAAATAGGATTCGTGTTTGTGTAGTATGTGTAAATGTAAACTATTGTTTGTATATAATTCATGAATCGCCCCAAAAAGTGTAAAAGAGAAAAGGGGCTATGTAATACTCACTTGGATCAAGGGTGCAGTTAGCACGCGAGACTATGTAGCAAAATGATTCTTGTAACTCACCACGTTAACCTAGTGTGTAATATATATCAAATTAATAATGTGTACGATAGTCTAGGTCTAAGTCTCAGATTTAATTGATTGTGTGTACAAAGAGTGGTAGTATGTACAGGAGTGTAGGAAACTGTGGTTTGTTCTTGAATTGGTTTTGTATAAAATGAAAGATTTGAAATGAATAGTTTTAAAATATTTTAATTGGGGTTTGAGTTTGAATAACTAAATAATTTAAATAATTGATATTTAGTTATTTAGTTATGAAAATAGTGTGTGGATTATCTTAAACATAAATTAAATAAATAATTTTGTTTTATTTACTTATTTATAAAAATGTGTAAAAATAATATTTATTTATAAAGATGTGAAAATGATATTTATTAATAAAGATGTGAAAATGATATCTATTTATAATGATGTGAAAATGATATTTATTTATAATAAATATACCTTTAATCCCCCCTTTTTTTATAGTTTATAATAAATAAACTTATTTATTTATTTATCATTTTAAAAATAAGTATTTGATTTAAATAAAGTTCAAATTTTATAAACTTTATAAAAACAAATATTTTATTTGGAAGTTAATTTTAATTATTTAAATATCTAAATTTTTGTTTTAATTATTTTAATATACAATTTGAACAACAAAATTCGTAATAAAACTGAATTTATATTGAAAATTTACAAATCTGGTTTTATTCTGTTACAAATATTGTAAGGTTTATAAAAATATTTTTTATAAAATTTTTGAAGCTTTAAAAATCGGTTTAAAAAAATAGTGCGGACCACCCGGTTCGAACCCGTGTGAATCCGATGTAACATCAAAGGTTTTTCCACTGGACCAAGGGACTAATCCTTGTAGGGCCGGGTTTTAGGTTTAGTGAATGCACAAAACGGATTGGATGTACGGGTTTCAACCCGTGCCACCCGGTTCAATGGTGCAGTGTCTCAACCAGTTGAGCCGGGTGGTTTCGCTGGTCTAAAGGGATTCCGTTTATTTAAATAACCAACGTGGATTGAACCCCCAAATTCGTAATGCCACTTAACAGGATAAGAACCCTAGATTTTAAGATGGATCGATTCGATTCTGTTCTTGTGAATTTGTATGGGGCTTTTGATAAGGGTGCAAAAACGAATCGATTGACACCGGAATTACCTGATTTGATTATATGATTAGGGAGAACGGCTGGAATCTTTGACCGACTGTTCTTGGAGCTTGATCTCGTTCCAGCGGTGAAGTGGGACGTGTTTCAGAGTTCAGAGAGCTTGTATGAGAGTATGCGATGGTGTGGGAGTATAATTATTCGTTCAATTTCAACTTTAATGCTCGCTTCGATTAAGTGTTGAACATGACGGCTGTTCGGGACTAATTACGCGTTAATTTGAATGTTGGATGATGAATTGGGTCGTGAAACAGTGTAACATCCCAAAATAAATAAAAACCCAAATAAAAGAAAAAGGAAGGTGGGCTTGGCTAGGGGCCGGCCCATGGGCCCGAAAACTGAGAAGAACCCTTCTAATCAGTAGCCATTTCCTCCTGTGTCCTTCATTTTCTTCCTGCGCAAGAACCTTAGAGAGAGAGAGAGAGATCGTCTAGAGAGAGAAAGCTCGGATCAAGCTCAAAGTCTCGAGGATTGTTGCTCAACATCTCTGGAGCATAAAGGAACGAGAAGGAAGCTATAACAGGTAATTATTATGCCTAAATCTGAGTTTTTGTAACTTTCGGGTTTCGGGTTAATAATCGAGTAAAGGTTTAGATTTTTACGTGTGAAACTGGAAACAAACCACGGGTTTGGGTTCATGGGGGAAAATGGAACATTTCGAACGTAAAAAGTTCATAGCTTGATCGATTAGAACAAAGGGACCAGATCTAGGGTTCTGTTTGGGGAAGAAGACTGCACAGTCGAAACTACTAGTTTCGATATGGACGCATCTATCGAAACTACCTAGTTTCGACAGGGGCAGACCCATCGAAACTACCATAGTTTCAATATAGACCCAAGACCTTAACTAAGAATTTATATAAGTCATACGACTCGAAACTACTTAGTTTCGATAAGAAGCAGTGACTCGAAACTACTTAGTTTCGATAAGAAGCAGTGACTCGAAACTACTTAGTTTCGATAAGAAGCCAGGGCTCGAAACTACATAGTTTCGATAAGGAGCCAGGGCTCGAAACTACCTAGTTTCGATAATGAAACCATGACCCGAAACATCTGAGTCAAGCCTAGTAATGTCTAAGTGTCCCCTAGGAACACAGCCTTACGTCTATGACTTGATTATACAGATTGTGGGTGACCATAGTGACATTCAGGAACCGGCTAGGTGTAAACAGAAACGATTCATCTGGTGAGTTCTTATTGCCCTTTTTCCTAATGGTTTTGGGCTGGCATGCATACTGGTATAGTATTTTATAAAAATGTTATTTTTATAAAATGAAAGACAAAGTATATTATTTTATAAAAATGTTATTTTTATAAAATGAAAGGCAAAGTATAGTATTTTATAAAAATGTTATTTTTATAAAATGAAAGGTAAAGTATAGTATTTTATAAAAATGTTATTGTTATAAAATGAAAGATAAAGAACAAAAGAGCATAGTATTATCTTTTAAACAAGTTTTTGAAAGATAGCAATGAGCTAAAGAAAGAACGATAAAGGAGCCGTACTTCGGTACAGCTCGACAGTGACAGTGACAGTGACAAATACCATGTTATATGCTTATGTGTTAATATGTGTTATTTGTCTATATGAAAGTTATGTGATTGCATTTCTATTTGTGTAATAGTGTAATTGCATTGCATAGTAGTTGCATAGTAGAAAGTCCTGCAGGCATGCTAAAGTAGAAGTCTCACCCTGAGGTGTGAGCAATGCTAAAGGAGTCTTACACTTCGGTGTAAGCAATGCTAAAGGAGTCTTACACTTCGGTGTAAGCAATGCTAAAGGAGTCTTCACTTCGGTGTAAGCGAGAAAGTCTCACCCTGAGGTGTGAGCAATGATAAAGGAGTCTTGCACTAACGTGCAAGCGAGAAAGAAAGTCCCACCCTGAGGTGTGGGCAGCGCTAAAGTAAAAGTCTTACCCTGAGGTGTAAGCAAGATAGGGATCTGGTCCTCGGACCACGATCCATATGTGATAGTTAAAGTATGATAAAGTCACTTGTCAAGTATAAGTGAAATGATAGACAGAGTACAGTGGGACACCCTAACGGGTTTCCTTAAAGATAAAGTTTTAATGACAGATAGTAACGTAACAGATTTATAATTGTAACGTTGTAAAGTTTTAAAGTAATAGTTAAAAGTTTATTTCAAAGAAAGTGAAAGTAAAGCTTATTTTATTTTAATAAAACTAAGCTACCAAAGATAAAGTTTACAGTTTAAAGTAAAGAGAGAACTCACCAGCGTTAGCTGACTTTTAGTATGCATGACAGGTAAAAAGGGTAAAGCTAAAGAAAAGTGAAAGAGCCATGTGGGCTGGATAGCATGGACATCGGGCTGCGGTATTGAAGACTGACATTTCCAATCCTGATAGTTCATGTTATAGACAATATTTCATGTTTTAGTTTGATGAATGATTTGAATTAAAGACTTCCGCTGTAATAGATTCTGATTTCCGGTTTAAGAACTATGTTTGTTATGTTGTGTGCCAACTATGAGATGTACCTGTTTTGGGGCGTTTCAAGTTGGTATCAGAGCCATAGTTTGAGAGATTCAGACATTTGCGATAATGTCTGAACTTAAACTGAGAATGGGACAAAGCAAAGGAAGGGAAGGAATGTCAGTCGGAGCAGCCCGTCCATGGAAAGATAGTAGACAGAAGGTAGTCAATGTCCTTACATAGAACATAGACAATAACGCCTTAGTACAGATAGCAGAAAGTAGATGCTTTAGCATAAATAGTACATAGTACATGCCTTAGCACAGACAGTAGACAGTAGATAGTACGTGCCTTATAGTAGAAACTCTGAACTTGGATGCAAATGTTACTCGGAAAGGAAATGTTCAGAACCCGAGTAGTAAAGTAAATTAGTAATTTCATACCGGTCTCTGTAATTAGTAATTTACAGTACTCGAGGTGTTCTAAATTGTTACCTATCTTGATAACACGAGCTATCTTTGTTCACAGTAGACACTAAATGGCTAGAGCAAAGAGAGGAGGTCGCACTGGGGGTCGTACTGGTCGTCGAGGCCGACCTCCAGGTAACCGGAACCGTCCTGAAGAAAGTGAGCACTCCCGCAACGAAGCTGAATCGGTGCATGTGGAGCATAATGATAGTGGGAACCATGTGTCGGCTCCTAACGATGCCCCTAATGAGGCGCGTGAGTTGGAACCGATTGTGAAAGAAGCTATAGCGGCAGAGGTTACTTCAATCTTGAAGAAAGTTCTACCAGAAGCATTGGGCGAGGCCCTTAAAGAGTTTAATATAGGGAAGAAAGAAACGAAAGAGGAAAGCAGCAAGAGACTTGGAGTCACTGACAGTGATGATTCTGATTATGAAATGGCAACCCGGGGTTGCAACTATAAGTCCTTTCGGGGGTGTGACCCGCCGAAGTATGATGGACGGAAAGATGCTGTTGCCACTTTTGAGTGGATAGAGAGAATGAATGGGGTGATTAACATTAGTGAGTGCCGTGATGATCAAGCGGTCAAGTTTGCCGCTCACTCATTCACTAATGAGGCATTAAGCTGGTGGAGATCGATCGAAAGAATCAAGTCTTCTGCTGAGATGAAAAAGATGAAATGGGACGACATGAAAAAGCTGCTAATCACTAAGTTCTGCCCGCAGAACGAGATTGACAGAGTTGAGAGGGAATTTCTGGGGCTCTGTGCTGGTAGTATGACTCATCGCCAGTATACCTCCAAATATCAAGAGTTGGCTCAGCTGGTTCCACATCTGGTGGACACTGAGGAAAAGAGGATTAAGTACTACATCAAGGGACTACCACAGAAAGTCCGTGTGCACGTGAAAGCTAATGCTCCCACGAGTTTTGAATCTGTGGTATCACTTGCTGGGATAGTTTATGATGACTTCGAATCCGCAGACCCACTGCCTACTGAGAAGAAAGTGACCAATGCCGTTAAACGGCCAGCTAAAGAGTGGGCGGGGCCGGAGACGAAGAAACTGAGGATTGAAGATGGGGTTGAATGTGCTAAGTGTGGCAGGAAGCACTCGGGCGAGTGCCGAGTTGGGTTAAATATGTGCTATAGGTGCGGAAAGACCGGACACTACTCTCGAGAGTGTCCCGGGGCACAGTCTTGTTATAACTGCGGGATACCTGGCCACATGGCCAAAGACTGTCGGAAACCCAAGGCTACTGGCACCGAGAAGGGTAAAGAACCTGAGAAGCCGAAGGCAAGGACCCGGGCGTATGCACTGACACAGGAGGAGGCTAGGGGAGACCCAGATGTTGTGTCAGGTACGTTCATCCTTGACCACACTTATGTTTCAGTATTATTTGATTCGGGTGCCAGTAGGAGTTTTATATCATCTTCTAAGTGTAAAAGAATGAAATGCAAAGTTACTAGAGTAGAGCAGGCCTTTAATGTGGAAACCGCAGTGGGCAAGACCACGATAGTAAGTGAATTGGTAGATAATTGCACGATAAAGATTCATGGCCATAGATTCCCAGTTAGGTTGTATGTAATGACCTTGGGAGGATTCGATATAGTTTTGGGTATGGATTGGTTAGCTGCCAACGAAGCCCGGATAATATGTAGACGAAAGATAGTTCAGCTCAAAGCTCCAGACGGTGGCGAGGTTTTGGTGTACGGGGATCGCGACGGTTCACTAACGAACGTCATATCAATGATAAAGGCAGAGAAGTATATAGGGCGCGGATGCGAGGCCTACCTGGCCTATGTGATAGACAATGATGTAAAGGTGAGAGAGTTAAAAGACGTACCAGTTGTATGTAATTTTCCGGGGGTGTTTCCTGAGGAGTTGCCTGGGTTACCACCTGACCGGGAGACAGAGTTCCAGATAGACTTAGTGCCAGGTGCCCAGCCCGTGGCTAAAGCACCGTACCGACTTGCACCTCTGGAGATGAAAGAGCTGATGGTACAGTTGGAAGAACTTTTGGATAGAGGATTTATCAGACCAAGCATTTCTCCATGGGGTGCTCCAGTTCTGTTCGTAAAGAAGAAAGATGGTGCCATGAGAATGTGCATCGACTACAGAGAGTTGAACAAGCGTACAGTAAAGAACAAATATCCGCTACCAAGGATCGATGATCTGTTCGACCAACTACAGGGCGCCAGATGGTTCTCCAAGATCGATCTGCGGTCGGGATATCATCAGTTAAAGGTAAGAGAAGAGGACATACCTAAGACAGCGTTTCGCACGCGTTATGGGCATTACGAGTTTCGCGTGATGTCTTTCGGCTTGACGAACGCTCCGGCAGCATTCATGAGTATGATGAACCAGGTGTGTAGACCGATGCTAGATAGGTCGGTGATAGTGTTTATAGACGACATACTCATTTATTCGAAAAGTGAAGGTGATCATGCTTGTCATCTTCGAGAAGTACTAGAGACGCTACAAAAAGAAAAGTTGTATGCCAAGTTCTCCAAATGCGCGTTCTGGCTTAAGGAAGTCCAATTCTTAGGTCACGTTATCAACGCAGACGGCATTATGGTTGACCCGGCTAAGATAGAGGCAGTACAGGAATGGGAAACCCCGAAGACGCCAACCGAGATTCGGAGTTTTCTGGGATTGGCAGGTTACTATCGAAGGTTCATTCAGGACTTCTCGAGAATAGCTTCGCCACTGACAAAGTTGACACGTAAAGAAGTAAAGTACGAATGGGGTCAGGCTCAGTCCAAAGCATTTGAAGAGTTAAAGAAGAAGTTGACCCAAGCCCCAGTGTTAGCACTACCCGACGGTAACGAGGACCTGGTGGTATATTCTGACGCATCGGGACAAGGGTTAGGGTGTGTTTTGATGCAGAGGGGAAAGGTGATCGCGTATGCGTCACGACAGCTAAAGATCCACGAAATTAACTACCCGACTCACGATTTGGAGCTCGCGGCAGTTGTTTTTGCGTTAAAGATTTGGAGGCATTACCTCTACGGGGTGAAATGCACGATTTATTCGGATCACAAGAGCTTGAAGTATTTCTTCGAACAGAAAGACCTGAATATGCGGCAAAGGCGGTGGTTAGAATTGCTGAAAGACTATGACTGTGAGATCCTATACCACCCGGGAAAGGCGAATGTGGTCGCTGATGCCCTAAGTCGTAAGGAGAATCGTTCTCCTATTAGGGTAAAAGCGTACCAGTTAGTGATAACCCCAGATTTTATGACAGAGCTAGAAGCAGCACAGAAGGAAGCACTAAAGGAAGAGAACATAAAGAAAGAAAGAATGGTCGGTCAACAGACAAAGTTAGAATTAAACACTCATGGAGTGAGGACCAGGTGTGGTCGCATGTGGGTACCGAAGGGCGGAGAGCTTAGGGCCAAAGTACTTGACGAGGCCCATAAGTCTCGATATTCCATCCACCCAGGAACCACGAAAATGTACCAGGATTTGAAAAAAGAGTATTGGTGGCCTAACATGAAGAATGATGTGACCGGATATGTAAGCAAGTGTCTGACTTGCTCACAAGTTAAAGCAGAGCATCAGAAACCGTACGGGAAGATCCAGCCTCTGGAAATACCCGAATGGAAGTGGGAGCGTATCACCATGGACTTTATTACAAAGCTGCCCCGCACAGCAAAAGGCCATGATACGATTTGGGTTATAGTGGATCGTCTGACAAAGAGTGCACATTTCTTGCCAATTCGCGAAACGTATTCATCTGAGAAGTTGGCAGAAGTATTTATCAATGAAATTGTCTCTCGACATGGCGTACCGTTATCAATTGTATCTGACCGGGACACCCGATTTACATCGAGGTTCTGGAAAAGATTTCACGAGTCAATGGGTACAAGACTGAACATCAGCACGGCTTATCATCCACAGACGGATGGTCAATCAGAAAGGACCATCCAGACGTTAGAGGATATGCTCCGCGCATGCATTATAGACTTTGGTGGCAGTTGGGATAGTCACCTACCATTGGCAGAGTTCTCCTACAACAACAGCCACCACACCACTATTGGTATGCCGCCTTACGAAATGTTGTATGGTAGAAGATGTCGAACCCCGGTCTGTTGGGGCGAGGTAGGACAGAAAGAGTTGGGGAGTTTAGAGGTAGTCACAACAACCTCTGAAAAGATTGACCAGATCAAGGCCAGAATGAAAGCTGCACAGGACCGTCAAAAGTCCTACGCGGATAAAAGGCGAAGACCAATCGAATTCAATGTCGGGGATCAAGTACTATTGAAGGTATCTCCCTGGAAGGGGATCATACGATTCAGAAAGAGAGGGAAGTTAAGCCCAAGATTCGTCGGACCCTTCAAAATACTAGCGCGAGTTGGTGAAGTCGCTTACCGGTTAGAATTACCGGATGAGCTTAGTGGAATTCACCCAACCTTCCACGTGTCGCACTTGCGCAAGTGCTTGGCCGACGAATCAGCGCATGTGACACTTGACGACATCGAGATAGATAATAGCCTCAATTACATCGAGGAACCCGTCGCCATACTAGACAGGAAAGAAAAGCGGTTACGGAATAAAGTGATACAGTTAGTCAAAGTACAATGGAAGCATCGTAAAGGGTCAGAAGCTACATGGGAAACCGAGACAGAAATGAAAGAGTCGTACCCGCACCTGTTTGACTTATAACAGGTTTCGAGGACGAAACCTTTCGTAAGAGGGGTAGACTTGTAACATCCCAAAATAAATAAAAACCCAAATAAAAGAAAAAGGAAGGTGGGCTTGGCTAGGGGCCGGCCCATGGGCCCGAAAACTGAGAAGAACCCTTCTAATCAGTAGCCATTTCCTCCTGTGTCCTTCATTTTCTTCATGCGCAAGAACCTTAGAGAGAGAGAGAGAGAGATCGTCTAGAGAGAGAAAGCTCGGATCAAGCTCAAAGTCTCGAGGATTGTTGCTCAACATCTCTGGAGCATAAAGGAACGAGAAGGAAGCTATAACAGGTAATTATTATGCCTAAATCTGAGTTTTTGTAACTTTCGGGTTTCGGGTTAATAATCGAGTAAAGGTTTAGATTTTTACGTGTGAAACTGGAAACAAACCACGGGTTTGGGTTCATGGGGGAAAATGGAACATTTCTAGGGTTCTGTTTGGGGAAGAAGACTGCACAGTCGAAACTACTAGTTTTGATATGGACGCATCTATCGAAACTACCTAGTTTCGACAGGGGCAGACCCATCGAAACTACCATAGTTTCAATATAGACCCAAGACCTTAACTAAGAATTTATATAAGTCATACGACTCGAAACTACTTAGTTTCGATAAGAAGCAGTGACTCGAAACTACTTAGTTTCGATAAGAAGCAGTGACTCGAAACTACTTAGTTTCGATAAGAAGCCAGGGCTCGAAACTACATAGTTTCGATAAGGAGCCAGGGCTCGAAACTACCTAGTTTCGATAATGAAACCATGACCCGAAACATCTGAGTCAAGCCTAGTAATGTCTAAGTGTCCCCTAGGAACACAGCCTTACGCCTATGACTTGATTATACAGATTGTGGGTGACCATAGTGACATTCAGGAACCGGCTAGGTGTAAACAGAAACGATTCATCTGGTGAGTTCTTATTGCCCTTTTTCCTAATGGTTTTGGGCTGGCATGCATACTGGTATAGTATTTTATAAAAATGTTATTTTTATAAAATGAAAGACAAAGTATAGTATTTTATAAAAATGTTATTTTTATAAAATGAAAGGCAAAGTATAGTATTTTATAAAAATGTTATTTTTATAAAATGAAAGGCAAAGTATAGTATTTTATAAAAATGTTATTGTTATAAAATGAAAGATAAAGAACAAAAGAGCATAGTATTATCTTTTAAATAAGTTTTTGAAAGATAGCAATGAGCTAAAGAAAGAACGATAAAGGAGCCGTACTTCGGTACAGCTCGACAGTGACAGTGACAGTGACAAATACCATGTTATATGCTTATGTGTTAATATGTGTTATTTGTCTATATGAAAGTTATGTGATTGCATTTCTATTTGTGTAATAGTGTAATTGCATTGCATAGTAGTTGCATAGTAGAAAGTCCTGCAGGCATGCTAAAGTAGAAGTCTCACCCTGAGGTGTGAGCAATGCTAAAGGAGTCTTACACTTCGGTGTAAGCAATGCTAAAGGAGTCTTACACTTCGGTGTAAGCAATGCTAAAGGAGTCTTCACTTCGGTGTAAGCGAGAAAGTCTCACCCTGAGGTGTGAGCAATGATAAAGGAGTCTTGCACTAACGTGCAAGCGAGAAAGAAAGTCCCACCCTGAGGTGTGGGCAGCGCTAAAGTAAAAGTCTTACCCTGAGGTGTAAGCAAGATAGGGATCTGGTCCTCGGACCACGATCCATATGTGATAGTTAAAGTATGATAAAGTCACTTGTCAAGTATAAGTGAAATGATAGACAGAGTACAGTGGGACACCCTAACGGGTTTCCTTAAAGATAAAGTTTTAATGACAGATAGTAACGTAACAGATTTATAATTGTAACGTTGTAAAGTTTTAAAGTAATAGTTAAAAGTTTATTTCAAAGAAAGTGAAAGTAAAGCTTATTTTATTTTAATAAAACTAAGCTACCAAAGATAAAGTTTACAGTTTAAAGTAAAGAGAGAACTCACCAGCGTTAGCTGACTTTTAGTATGCATGACAGGTAAAAAGGGTAAAGCTAAAGAAAAGTGAAAGAGCCATGTGGGCTGGATAGCATGGACATCGGGCTGCGGTATTGAAGACTGACATTTCCAATCCTGATAGTTCATGTTATAGACAATATTTCATGTTTTAGTTTGATGAATGATTTGAATTAAAGACTTCCGCTGTAATAGATTCTGATTTCCGGTTTAAGAACTATGTTTGTTATGTTGTGTGCCAACTATGAGATGTACCTGTTTTGGGGCGTTTCAAACAGGTCTGGATTCACGCGAGAACAATCAAGGCGTGATTAGCGGTTCTCAACGCGTTCAAATCCTTGATTAGGGGTAGAATTTGACTCGGTTTGACCCTGGAAAGTCAAATCCGTTTGAATTTTGAATTTTTTTGCCACTCAATTGTTAATTTAAATGTTATTCGACTTTGGGAGTGGTCGATAATCCATCAAATGTCCATGTAAAAGTCCGAATCCCTCGGGTCTCGATCGAATTCCACCTTGATTTGGGCTGTTGACTTTCCAAGAGTCAAAATAAGTAAAAAGGGAGTCAAAGTAGGTTTAATTTGATGAATCGGTTCAAGATTGAGGTGATGGGGTTCATTTTCATGGGTAGGGATTCAAGTTGGGAGTTCAAGTGTTTAAGGGGGTTCAACCAAGGTGTATATAATTATGAGTAAATAATATTTTATAATTTCTAATTTTTTTTATAAATGACTCAATAATGTGTTGAATACATTCATTATAAAAAAATATGAAATGTACACATGTTTCGTAAATGTTTTATGAGTTTTATTTATATATATATATATATATATATTTCCTAAATAGTAAACCAACGTTATTATGTTGTTAAATTAATATATAAATATAGGATTAAATGTAGTGTTATTGTTGAAATAAATAAGATAGGGCCGGAAAGTCATGGATGTTACAGGATAGATACGTCACCCGACGATTGACAAAAGTAATATAAAGTATATTCGCACGTTGCACCATTAAACTAATGGCCTAAGAAAATAATACAATATATATTATTTTTAGATTTAATAAAATATTACAATAAACAATTGCATGTCAAAAATAATAAATCTATTATTTTATCTGAGAATATAAACAAGTGTAAATAATATATATAATTACATTATTTATTAGTTTAAAATGTTATACGTAGTTTATAAATGAAACAATAATAATATAAAAATATTTATCGTTTTTAACTGAGACTAAGGGTTGAAAATAATATATCATTTTATAAACGAGGTTTAAATAACGAATACGAGTTACAAGACTAAACCCGAGCCTACGGGTGGTTTTTCGGTTTTAAAACATATTAATATAATATAATAATTATTGATTTGTAAATATAATAAATTAATCAAACATTCTGACAAAAGGGTTTACTCATATATGACCGCGCCTAAGGCAAGGCACGACCGTGTTAGGGTCACGGGCGCGACCGTGCTGGTCAAACAGAAGACATAACAAAACCTAACCACTAGGCATGACCGTGTCTGAGCCTGGCACGACCGTGTCTAGGGTTCTGAGACACGACCAAGTCTAGCCAAGAGGCGCGACCGGGTCAAAGTACGAGGCACGACCGTGCTAAAACTTGGCATGACTGTGTCTCCTGGATTCACAGTCACAGAGTTTAACAGAATAAGCCAATAAGTCCAAATCCGTTTGGTTTCGATCGCGATTAACCAAAAGGATATGGGGGTTCTATTAATCAAGTAATTACGAGTCTGATGAGATGCTTTGATTTCAAAAACATCGAGTCTAGATCGACTAATTTCTCGATTGAATAATGAAAACCCTATGTATGAACACGAGATCAATTTGAACAATCTGGATAAGGTTACTTGTTAAAATTATAGGGCTTTCAATCTGGACACTAAAACGAAGATAAGGGTGTTTTTAATTACCTCAAACACTAACAAATTGATAGAGATCGGCTAGAATGATTTGCGGCTACGAGGAGCTTGATCTCCGGCGACCCCGGTTGCTTCTCCGGCCACATAGGAATGTGCAAAAGCTTCTGGGAGGTTCGTGCAAGATGTGAGAGTAGATTGTTTGCGTAAAGGTGCTCTCCATCGATCGAATTTGAAATATATGGTGATAGGATCGACGATTATAGGATTAAAGACCATTGTGGAGTTGAATTCGACCTTTACGAGTGTTAAAGTGCCTAATAATGGCTTAATGATGATCCGTCGTTAGATATTATACGTTGCAACTTAAATTCCAATGAATTTGCGATTTAAGACTGCGTTTACGTTTCAACTAGGCAAGAGGCGCGACCGTGCCTATAAGAGGCGCGGTCGTGCCAAGGCACTTGGCGCGACCGTACCAAAGCATGGTGCGACCGTGCGTGTTAGGGTTTCTGGTTATTTACAAAACTAGTCCTTGTAGTTTCAGATTTGGCAGAATTGATCCCTTGGTTTTAGAATTGAGTTAACTGGGTTAGGATTTAACTGGGTTTGGCTAACAGAGTTAACCTGAAAAGTTCGGATTGTCACAGTACCCTTCTAGGGTATTCTGGAAATGGTTGTATAGAATCAATTGTAAGTTTTTTTTAAACATATAGTCACCGTATTAATGTATATCTAACAGTAATAATAGTATTTTTATTTACAGCATGTTCGTGCTTGAACAAACAGACTTATGTTTTGGAGGTTTGATGAAATACAAAGAACATATGAGTTGCCGCCATGCCCAGATCGTTGGGCTATTCTTCCGTCTAAGTTTTACCACCTAATTTATGATGGTTTAGCTGACGCCGATATGGAGATAGGACGAACATACTATATCATCCGTTGTGGAAGGTTGATACGGTAGAACACCAGTATCGTAATCATTGTCACACCCTAAAATTCCACAGCGGGTTGCCCATGGGTCGTCACTGTCAAGGATCATAGATCCTGGTCATTTTGAACGACCTCTAAATGGTTTTCAAAAATACATTCCGTTTGAACATCATACAAAAATAAATAAGTAATACAAAGTTTGAAAATGTGGAATGTAAAGTGCGGAAGCAACATTAATTGTATCAAAATACATAAGCATAAACATTTAGGTTCCCATAAACCTAAGTTTCTAATGAAAACATGAAATGAGACTACAAACATGCAATCCTAGTCCATATGTGAATGCTTAGCGACCTAAGATAAACATGCTTAAAAGTGTCAACAAAGGGTTGGTGAGTTCACAGGTTTAAGTAACAGTAACATAAATGAAAACATCGTAATAGTACGAATGTATACTAGTGATTCGATTGTTGATCAGACAATAAACATTAATTATACAAGCAATCACCGAAACCGAAGCTCAACGAAGGAATGCAGAAACTAGCATTTTGCCTCTTACGTGCCCAACAAGCAATGGATTAGGTTAATGATGCACTCGTTTGACTCCCGGTCAGAGTTAGCGTGAGTAACCCAGTGGGGGTTGTTAAACCCAATAGTACTATTCATGATCACCTCGCTTGTGAAATAATTAAACATATAGTTATGCAATTATTTGAGACTATGTGTTACCACTTATGACATGAACATATGCAAACCATGTTATTTACTATGTGACCCTTACTTATGCAATTACTTGGAACATATGTGTTATGTCATAAGGTGTTAGTTATGTGTTACTTGTACATGTCTTCACCATATGTCACCAACGGGTCGTCGTGTCACACTTGGTCAAGGTTGGTCAACATTGGTCAAATCTTTTCAAAACGTCAATGTAACCTTTCAACATTGAGTCATTTGGATGAATGTGGTTACATAAACCACGTTTACCTTTCTTAGACTAGCCATAATGTTTCTTGGCCTCAGATAGGTCGGTTGTCCGGACTTCGCTAGGTTTCGTGTATTGCTTTTCATATCACATCAAGTTTTTACGGCCCCGCTTTACTTACTTTTCCTTTTGAGGGAGATACATGCTATAACCATTTTCTTTCTTAGTTGTATGACGTTACTTTGATTTCACTTTAACATATATAAGTGGGTGCATTTTCCCGCACATAAAGTCCTTTCATAGTCAAATCGTTAATTATTTCACAAGCGAGGTGATCAAGAATAGTACTATTGGGTTTAACAACCCCCACTAGGATAGTTGCTCTAACTCTGACTGGGAGTCAAACAGATGCATCATTGACCTAATCCATTACGTGTTGGGCACGTAAGATGCAAAATGCTAGTTTCTGCATTCCTTCGTTGAGCTTCAGTTTCGATGATTGCTTATATAATTAATGTTTATTGTCTGATCAACAATTGAATCACTAGTATACATGCACACTGTTTTCATTTCTTTTACTGTTTCTTAAACCTGTGAACTCACCAACCCTGTGTTGACACTTTTAAGCATGTTTATCTCATTTTGCTAAGCATTCACTCATGGACTAGGATTTCATGTCTGGAGTCTCATTTCATGTTTTCATTAGAAGCTTAGGTTTATGGGAACCTAAATGTTTATGCTTATGTATTTTGATACAATTACTGTTGCTTCTGCACTTTATATTCCGCATTTTCAAACTCTGTATTATTTATTTATTATTGTATGATGTTCAAACGGGATGTCTTTTTGAAAACCATTTTGAGGTCGTTCGAAATGATCAGGACCGATGATCCTTGACAGTCACGACCCGCAGGTAACCCGCTGTGGAATTTCAGGGTGTGACAATCATGTTGTTGATTGTTGAAGTAGTAATCGGCTATATGACTCCGGTTTAAAAAAAAGGTCGACAATAATCGAACCAGATGTAAAACCACGAGCAAGTTTTTAAAAGTAAAAATAAGAATATAAAATTTTTATATCCTAAAACTCTTGCTGGAGAAATATCAAAGAATTATTTGGACCACTTTGGTAGATGGCGAGAAACGTTTGAAAGTTGAGTGTGTCAAATGTTTGGACCGCACACCTCGTCTTTATGATTGGAAAGAATGAGTAAAGGAAAACTGAGATTCTTGTTTTATTTTCATTCTAAGATGGCGAGATACTAGTTACTTGGATTAATGGAGGGCGACTTTCCATATGGAAAAAAGACACGGTTGTTGGAGACTTTCGGGATGATAGACATATCACGGATTCTTACACACAACCATGGCGAGATTCTAGTTTCTTGGTTTAATGGATGGCGACTTCCTATATGGAAAAAGAATGTTGCAGGAGGCTTTTCAGAATGAATGACGTGTCACTGATTCTTGCCCACCACCATGGTGAGATTCTAGTTTCTTGGTTTCATGGATGGCGAGTTTGTATATGGAAAAAAACAAGGGAAAAGGACATCGATTGACAGGTCACTGAAAATTGCCATGGTTGATGGCGAGATACTCGTTTCTTGGTTTAGAGGATGGCGATTTTCATAAGGGGTAAAAGACAAAAAAAAAAAAAAAAAAAAGCTTAATCTCCTATATCAATGGCAAGAATCAGATGAACCTCACCACCTCATCCGGTGAGAAAGAACGTGGGATTAGAAAGTTATGCATGGGAATGGCGAGAAAGTTAGTTTTCCCGCCACCCACTCTAGCGACTTTGAGGCAGCTCCTACCACCTCTTCTACTACCTACCGACCAAGCCTATTCTCATTAGTTTCTCGCCATTCACAAGGGCAATGACCTATCAACTGCAATGACCTATCAACTTCTGATTCTGGAGCCAGTTTTTTTATGGCTCTATGCCTCCAGACTATAAGAGTACCCGTAGCGGAGGCGTGAAGGTGGGGGGGGCGGGGGGTTGGGGGCTTTTCACGAGGAAAGGGACACTCCAAATTCCAATGGTAATATATATAGTCATCGGCTATATTTTTAAAAAAACTTTTGCAAATATCTAACCATTTTACCAATTAAAAACATATAATCTTTCATTCATTTCTAACCATTTCTCAAACTCTCAGATTCTCTAAAAAATGAATCATTGGAACCCAAACCATCCCCATTACACGAACATTCTCAACAACCCAAATACTCGTCATTCCCTCAAAATCCTGACCCAAATAATGACCTGAGAAACCTCTTTAATCCCATTATTCAAAATGTTTGTGTTCTAAATACGTCACCGGAGTAAGCATTTTTCACCAATTCAATCCCAATATTTATCCGGGAAACTTTACCTTTTACCAAACACCTCCAACACAACAACCACTTCCGACCCAAACCTTTCCCACACCGGATTTCATACCCAAAACACAACAATTCACCGAATCCGTCCCCGACTCCCGAGACCCAACCGTCGACAAACCAAATAAACGATCTCATAAAAAGAAACAACCAACAACATCAACCAATGACACAAACCCACGTGTAACTTAAAAAGTGGACACCGGAAGAGGAATTAACTTTGACATAATTTTGGGTAAATGTATCGGAGGACCCGAAAATTGGTAAGACGTTTATATTTTTTTATAAGTTTTTATGTAATTTTTTATAACGTGTTAATAATTTTTTATATATTTGTATAGGAAATAATAAAAAAGTAAGGATTTTTGGTAACGTATTCGTAAAAAATTTCACGCCACAATGGGGAGGGGAACGCCGACAAGATCTCGGGTAAATGGGGGGACTTTGACAACATATTTGCTATGTTTAATAACTTCTACAACAAACACTATAACAACCGTAAAAGTTGTCAAAACGACCAAGATATTTATTTAAAATTTTATTATGAGTACAAAGCCACAGTGGGTACGACTTTTAATTCCTATAAAGCATGGGAGATTGTGAGAAAATCTCTGAAGTGGGGCCAATTCCCGTTGATGAGACAATTGTCTAAACGTAAAAAAACCTCATCATCCGACGATTTTTCGCCGGGTATATGTTCACGCATTAATCTAAATGATACTGATGACGAGATTGAAACACCAGAAGGAACAACAAAGGTAAACGTGCTACTTCTTCGTCCGCCTCGGACTACCGATTTGATAAAATAGACATGAAGCTTGACAAGCTACGCGATTTTATAAGGGATAACAATAACAAGATCTCAAATTTCTTACTATGAACATATACCAGTTGACCATAAATTCTCGTAAACTCACGGAGAGGCGACGAAAAGAAATATATGAAAGAAACAACTTAACCGAGGAGGATGATGAGTAGTTTGTGTTTTATTTTTATGAATGCATTTTTTTAAATGTAGTTTTATTTATTTGTTTAAGAATGTATTTTTTTTAATTTGTTTTTTATTTATTAAAAAGGAATTTTTATATTTAGTTAATTATTAAAAAATAAATATGGGGCGTGAAACTATTACATAGCTTAGTGATTCTACAAAGTGATTGTCACTGTGCTAATGTTGCAGTGACCTAATAGTGTGTGAATCACTTGGGCGTGAAACCATGACAAATTACCTAACTAGTTCTAGACAGTCTTTAAAGCATTCTCATTAGCTTATTCATCTTCATCTCTATAGTTTAACTAAATATCATATTTTTTTCAAATTTATTTTTAAATTTATTTTAACCTCTCACATCTTATTCTCTATCTCTATCTTTATCTCACTCACAAACACTTATTATATTATTTTTTTCTCTTTTTTAAACACTCATAAAAAATATAGAGTGTGATTAAAATAATTCTCTATATTTAAAGAATCTTTATTTACTAAACTATAAATTTTAAAGATAGATTAAAATAAAGATTCTGATACAGTAAAATATAAGAAAACTTTAAATAAGAGAGATTAATATAAACATATATAGTGATCATGATTTACATAAGTAGCTAGTCCGCCGATTCGCCCAACGAACAGACTAAAAACCTAGGCCCAAATTTCATCGTTTTCTTTTCTTTCGTTAAAAAGCAAAGAACAACGAAGACTGTGTTTGGATAGATAAAAAAAGCAAAAAGATTTTCCAGAAAGGAAGAGGATTCGAAGGAGAAAGATACTCCATTCAAGCTCGCTCGCTCTCTCTCACATGTTTACTTGAGTAGACGAATCACGCATCGATAGGCTGGTAAATCACGGCTCTTTATTGGTAAATCCATGTTTGGTAATATTTACAATTTATTCATGATGATACAGAAGAATAATGTATTCATACAAAAGTAAACACAAATCTTCCTTCTCACTAGCAAGTTTTTGATCCTTGGCACATATTTACTGGAGTTTCTAGGTCTCATATGGGTTGTTGTGAACTCTGATTAATGTTAGTTTGTTTGGGACACATTTAGATCTCACTGAAAAGACAGCCTAGGGTTCAATATAAGGTGTATCTCCCCGTGTGTGTATGTTTTCTGATGTGGAATGTGAATATGTGATGTTACTGGTTGATATCAGTGTGATGTTAAGATTTTTCCATATCATTTAGCATACAAAATTTGATTTGCAATGTATTTATGTGTGTATGTGTGTCATAGTTGTCTAAAGCGCGCTAGGTGCGAAGATAGCGCCTTGCCTGGATAGGCGCAGTTTCAGGCGACCGGGCGCGTTTTCCGGCCAAGTTCTGGCCAAAAACCATCTTAACCTGTATTAACATGTCTAAAACCCCTAAACAAGCTTGGAATCAACCTAAAACAGCCTAAACTAGCCCTGAACAAGCCTAAAACATGTCTAAAATCCCTGAAAATGGTATTTTTATACTATGCGCCTAACTTAATAAAGTCCTCGCATTTTAAGCGCTTTGTGCCTATGCTCCGGGCTAGGCCTATGCGCCTTGACAACTATGATGTGTGTATCACAATTGATTTTCTTTCTTGTGTACAAGTAGGGTCATGCATGGGATTGTGTTTGCAGAACTTTGCATGTGGCGATATTTTTAGAGAGAGTAGGAATTAGTTGTTCGCCTTTACTTTCCGACTATGAATTGGTACAATAATAATCGTCCCTTGAGTGGCTACTAAATCCAAAGGACAACCTTCTACAAGATCGTTCCCCTTCGTTGTTTTGTTTTATTCTAGTTTTCCATAAATAATTAATGATGTTACTACTTGTTCTTGGTTTATACATTCATTCAGAGTACTCACTATAAGTATTTCTGGCTGTACTGGTCTGGTCAGTCTATTATGTATATTATATGAATCGAATGCAGAAGGCTAAAAGACCTAGTTTTGGATGTATTAACTATATCTTGCACATGTATTTTACTACGTTTATGTATCCTTGACATGTGGGGATTCAATGTCTTTGAAATTGCTGTGATTGATGCTTTACTCATTGAAATATGTGATTATATTATATTTCTCCACCGTCACACATGGGAAGAAAGTTCCATGAGTTTGATCTTGTTTCCTAAAAAAAAACTGATTCCTAGGCATAAATGATGAATATAGTTCCTAAGTTTGATAATGTCTCAACTCCAAAATCACACCCACTTTTAATGCTGCCAAATAAGTTGATCATAAAAGGTGGTGATGTCAACTACTTTTGATATTGGAGTATTAGTTGACATATTAGAAGACAGTTTCAGCGTTATCTTGGTCAGACGAAAAGGAAATTTGGCCTTTTATTTTTCAGACTAAGAAAGTGAAATTTTGCAAGCAAACAAATGTAAGCGGTGTATGAGATCCTCAAAATTCCAAGTTGGATGTTTAAATTTGTAAAGCAAGCAATTGTAATTATGAAGTTACCTCAATATTATTATTAAAGCAATTAGTAGCATATATGTGAAAAAGTTAAGAGGTATATGTTTTTTTTCCATTATTCCGTTGGGATTTATAATCCTTTGTTGATTTCTTCTTTACTGAGACTAGCTCTTTTTCAGCCGATTAATGAATATGGAGGCAAAGGATGACTCCCTTTCCAATAATGAGGCTTCTTGTAATGACAATTCTGAAGATGGTATAACCTTGGTATTGCATTTTTTCTTAAATTATATCACATATTCACTTTTCTATGGTTTGATCGATGTTTTGGGAATCAGCAGACTGGGAGGCTGTTGCAGATCGTGCTCCAGATGACTTGCTGTCTCCACAGTGCTTACCAGATGTATCCACACTCACACTTGAAGATAAAAAGGTTAAAACTCCTGTAAGGCGTGGGAGGGGCACATTCTCATATCAAAAGCATGGCCTCTATAGTGATCAACACTCTGGTGGGCCCATAGAGGGTAATTCTGTAAATCAAGATGTGTCTTCTACTTCTGAAGGAGATGAACAGACAAGAGATTGTAGGTCCTTTATTTCTTTAAGTTTTGGGTCTCGCACTTCATTTCTTGTTGCCTGCCTTATCTGCTAAATTGAGTGATACTATCTTAAAGCTTTACTTTATTGTACTATGAAAATTGCAATGTTTAACTAGGTAGTTAGCTTTTTAGAAGTTTTGACCATTAACCAATTGCTTTAGATGCTCTTTAATAACGACAGAGCAAGGGAATCTTCTGGATCCAAGTCAAAAGAAATGAAAAAAATGTGTGCTCATTCATAACATTTACCAAAGAAAGAAATAATGCAATTTTCATGGGACCAAGGGGGAATATATATAGCTCTTATTAACATACAAAAGCAACTGAAAGCAAGCATCATGAACACGTGTGTCAGGTGTTGACATGAATATATAAAGACAGGCATCCAAACATGACCTTGTGCATAGAGATATACCCGATATGTGGATATTGAATATGTTATATGCATGTTTGTTGATATCTAATTGCATTGATGCTATTGGTAAAACAGCATTTCTTGATCTGTGATTGTTTTGATGTTATAGGCAAAACATCTTCTTAATTTTGTTCGTTTGACCAGCAAAATTTAAGTTAGTGACACAATAAACAGACCAAGTTTTTAGACCTCTACATTAGTGGTGTTAGAGTATGTGTTTAGCGTGTACCTGCTATGTCTTCTCCAACAGCTCCTCTCCATCCATCAGCATGTTTCACACACATACATCCTACACTGCCATGTGGCTTTGGCATAGCTTTCATATATCTTCTATTCTCATGTCTAAATACAATATCTTGAATGCTTTGTATGAATGTAATGAAAGTATGAAATCCATTGTTGATCAGTTTTCAAGAGTCTATAGGTTATAGCTTTAGTCAACAGTTTTTCAAGTTTCTTTTCAGTTCTTCATCATTGATTGCTCTGTTTTGTGATCAAACAGTTTCATTTCAATTACCTACATTGATTGGTCTGTTTCTGTGAAGCTTTTATGAGATTTTAATTTGGAAATATCAAGTATGAACAATTAAATCATCAAGTATAGACTTTAAGATCAATGTGACCTGGTTTATTCTCATTGGTCATGGCACCTAGTATATGTAGGAAGGGTTTCTTCATAATGTAATGAAAATTACTTCAAATCCCATGTTAAACATAAATAAAACATGTTGGAAACTTGAACCGAATGGCTTGTAAATGTTAAGTACTAAATACTAGGTAAATGGGATATTAATTATTATGTGTAATGGCATACTTTTGATAGGAATATACAAGAACATGTGTTGTCCATCAGTTACTGCTGTAATGCATAACAAGCAAAATCTGATTTTTTTCCTTTTTTTTGGTGTGATTTAGTAAAATATGGCACACGCCATGCTCTTGTTTTGGAAGATTTCCAACCAAGTATGACTACAAGTGGGCTTGAGAATATGTTGGAGAAGTTTAACTATGACGATGTAGTGATACGCTGGGTCAACAACACCACTGCACTTGCTGTGTTTAGAACACCAGCAATAGGTAACTTCATATCTAACACATCATCTGTTTTATTTTTATTTTTTGGTTAATTCTAAATAGCATCATGCATATGTCACACAATGCTATATGGTTTTACCAACTTCAGTGTACTGTATAATATACGTGGCTTAGATTGAATCATGGTAGTGCTTGTTATTGACGGTAATCAAATTCTGTTCTGCAGCTCTTGAGGCGTGTAACTCAATTAAGTGTCCGTTTACAGTTCGTGTTCTTGGTGAGAGTGATGTACTTCTAACCCACATTCCAGAAAGAGGTAATATCCCAAGTAAATAATATTTAATTTGAAATTTAAGATGAACTTTAGCCATGCCACTCGGACCCAATATCCCAGTTTATTTATATTTCGATGATTGTTGATTGCAAAGCCAGTGAATGTAAATTAACAGTTTATTTATTTATTGATTTTTTTTTTGAGGAAAGTTAGAATGTTGGGTTTCTGTGTGACTTTAAGTGGTTGGAATAGATATGGTCTTCCTATGTGAGTACATTTTTTAACTTTGTGTGACATTTGAACATTGCATTGTTTGTTGGCAGATTTGGAACCACCTCGACAGAGGCCGAAAATATCAGCAAGAACTGCTCAAAGGTTAATTGCTCATGGGATGGGAATGAAGTTGCCCTCCACAAGTTTCGGGCAGAAAGAACTCAGGGAACAGGAAGAAGCGCGAAGGCAACGAATAATTTCCAGACAGAATCTGAAAGACGATGCCTGGGGAGACTGAACGTATTCTTGGTTTCAAAGAAAACATATAACTGGTTCTATGAGTTCGTCGTTTAAGAAAGTTTTTTGTGTGTTTATTTTCGGTTTTCATTGTTTGTACTTGTGTATAACTAGTCGATTTTAAGGTGGATAATTCGAATTAATTTTTGTAGTCAATTGTTTTTTTTCTAAAAATCATATTAAAATTATTATCATTGTTAAATAAATGTTTTCAAAGTATTTAAGATTTTAGTTTTGAAAAGATTCTTTATGCTTGATCAAAGTAAGGAAAACAATATAAATATGACTGGAGAAATTTAACAGAATTCAGCTTTTTCGATCAGGAAAAGGTGAATAAGTAGCTTTTAACTTCTTATCTATGACCAATCAGAGGGAGAATCCCCTTAGAACGGGATTTTGCCTAAGTAGTCTAAGAAGAGATTTTAAAAATTAAACATTCGGCTCATACGAACTCCGATTGAATTCATTCCAGCGGCGTTGGAACCTGCTCGTCGAACTCTAAACACAATTCTCTAAACCCTAAACCTTAAAACTAAACCCTAAAGCTAAAACCTAAAAGCTAAACTTAAAAGCTAAAAATGCTAAAACCTAAAGCTAAATCCTAAAAACTAAACCCTACATGCTAAACCCTAAAAGATAAACCCTAAAGCTAAACCCAAAAACTAAATCTTAAAGCTAAATCCTAAAAAAGTAAACTCTAAATGCTAAAACCTAAAGCTAAACATTAAAAGATAGATCCTAAAAGCTAAGATGACAAAGCTCGACGGGACGGTTCAAACGCCGCTGGAATGAGTTCAATCAAAGTTCATATGAGCTGGATATTTAATTTTTAAAAATTCTTCTTAGGCTACTTAGCCAAAATCTACTTCTTATTTGATCCTTACTTTGAGCAAGAACTCCTTTAAGACCCTAAACTTATTTTTGTACATCTTTAAGACCCATGGAAAACAAGGTTGCTATGTTACTTGAAAAGAACCTTTAAGGTAATGCTATGCTTAGGGTGGAGGGGTTGTAACCTTTTGAACCTTTAAGTCTTTAACTAGTCTAAAGATTAGTCAATCTAAACACGTCACATCATTTTTACCCTAACCACAAGAGATGAAACCCCTAACTATCCTGACATTTTTTTAGATATAATTTAAAAATACAATTTCATTAGTTAAAAAAAATAATTAAAATTGTAATTTGATCTTCTAAATTTTCTTAATTGTTAGTGCATTAAATTTTAAAATAAAAAAATAATTAAAATTGTAATTTCATTAGTTAATTCAGTTTCTAAAATAAATTTATTTATAACCCTTCCATCCTCACATAACTATCCCTGGAAGGTGCACAAACAAGGTTGGGCCTAAGAACCGTAACCGGTTTTTGGTGGACCGAGTTCGTTTTTGGCCGGGTAGGGACCGGAACCGGTTTTGAGGTTGGGGAGTCTTACTCGGTGGAACAGGTTAGGTTAGAGTCGGTTCTGGTTCGCGTATGGAACCGGTTCCGACCGTTGTCAAACAGTTCTAACCCTCTCTACACCATTTTTTACACACAATAAAACTATAAGTACAACTTAATATAAACCATATTTTACACACACAAAATTTTACTTCACGCTCAACTCACAAAAATAAACTTTTGGACCGAAGACGAGGAGTACGGCTTGGCCCTTGCGATGGTACACGTTAGGCCCGAGACTACAAGTGATGAGTTATCAGATCCTGATTTATTGTGGGATCGCGTTAAGGATAGATTCTATGAGGAAATAGATTCTGATACGCAACATACAAAGGCTCAAATAATGTCAAAGTGACGTAGTATATCGGTAGTAGTTGAGAGGCTTCACACAATCTACAGAAGACAGATGGAAGCATTGGAAGATCCAAATAACGATCAGAATGTTATCGAATAATCTTGTGCTTAATATGCACGAGTTCATGGAAAGTCATTTGGTAAGTTAGCAATTTGGGCGCTTTTAATCGACAATTAAATTTGTATTGTTTTCAAGTTGTGTAATTCACCCCTGTGTAATGTTTTTCAGTTAATAAATTAAGTTATTTGTAATTATTATTAATAATACACACTAAAATAAAAAAAAAACGGGTTCGGACTAAGCTATTATTACATTACCCTTAGCAGGTTAACAGTACTCATTGTTTGTGACATTCGTCCTATCATACAATTTACAGTACTTGTCTAAGTGTTTACGGAATGTTGTTTACGACCAAAAGAGTGAAGGGGAAGGGGAAGGGGAAGGGGAATGGGTTGGTGGTGTAGGGTGGTGAATCTGATAATGGTGTTGGAGTTGTAAGATGATCTTGCATGTTGGTTTATAAAAGAGTTGACTTTTTACGAAAGGGAATGGTTTTTATATGGATATAAGTTTATAAATTCTTGTTTAAAATAATGTATATGTAGGGGAATTAAAAAATACAATGTTTTGTATGTATTAATATTTACATATAGATGGTAAATTAAAATGAAGGTGAGTAAGTATAAAAAGGTGGTGTTAACTTTTATAAAGTAATAGTTTTTATATAAAATTTTGTAAGCTTTATAAAAGTAATAGTTGTTTAATGCATGTATGTATAAAATCATGATGTATGGAGATGTATACATGCATACCTATATAAATAATATAGGTAGAATAATTTAAAAGACTTTATGTTATTTATATTTATATAAATTATTAATAATATTAAAACAAAACCTTCAGGAATAGTATAGTTTTGTTTCTTTCGATTTTAGCCGCCAAAGTTTTCTACTTTTTTTTTACTTTTTTAATATTTTCATTTTTAACCCTTAATACTTTTGCTTCTTTTGATTTTGGCCACCAAAGTTTTCTACTTTTTTTTCTTTTTTTTTTACTTTTTCAATATTTTAATTTTCAACCCTTATGCTATATAATGTACGCTTTTAGCTCATTTTTTTCCTATTAATTTCGTTTTCCTTTAATAACTTTTGTTCGTTAACTTTTTTCAAAATACGGAGGGCACGGCTATTTTTAGTTTTTTTGTCAACGTTCCGATATAATTTTTTTTAAACGGAGTTGTATTCAAAATCTAAGGGTTTTTTTATCGTTACCTATAACGAGAGCTGTTATCTTTGTCGTATCGTGACGAGCCGAACCTGTTATGAGCGAACAACATCATTTTCGTTATTGATATTATCGTAAACCGTATCGGTATTCGCTTTTATGGTTTTCGACGACCCGAACCATTAATTTTTTTATTTTGTTTTTTTATTATTTAGTTTTATGTTTCTCTTTGATTAATATTATTTTTATTGTTGCACTTACGTTTTTATTTTATTTTATTTTTCATTTAGCGAGTGTCGTTGCCATTGTGATACCGTGATGAGCCGAACTTATTATGAGCGAACAACATCATTGTCGGTGTTTGTATTATCGGAACCTGTATCGGTCTTCGCTTTTATGGTTTTCGACGACTCGAACCAGTATTTTTTTATTTTTTTTCCTTTTTATCATCTAGTTTTATTTTTCTTTTTTATTAACATTATTTTTACCGTTGCACCTACGTTCGTGAACGAACTGAATCAATAACTACCAAACTCCGCCACGTTGCGCGGGGAAAAAACCTAGTTTAATATAAAGATGGTAGTTTATAATTGTTTAATCCATCCATATATATGGACTTGACATTAATAGTTATGTACATAGTTGTTATAATTGTATCAAATAGAAATTGTATCCATATATTTTGCATAGAATGAATATAGTTGACTTATTATTTGAGGATTATATGTTATATGACATAGTTTTGTGTTAAAACTTCATATAATTCAAATAGTTTACATATAATATTTTGTGCATGTAGTTTTATAACGCAATATGATATTAACTAAGTCCTTATGAATTGCACATAGAATAATAATGTATAATAACCTAATTTTTATTTAACTAAGTTTAAATGATGTCATATTTATTTATAGTATATAAATTTACAAGAATCAAAGTTTGTATCTTTGACAGTGGCGGATCCATTAATTTTAGTCAGTGGATGCACAAATGAACCGATAAAATATGAAAAAATTGATAGATCAAAACGGGTTAAATATAAAAAATGGTCCGGTCAAAATGGGTCAAATGATGATGACTTATTAGACTAAACATGATAAAATTAATCACTAACTTAAACCAAATTAATTTGTTATGATTAATACCTAATATTTTTAATTAGTTATTATACTTGACAAACTTCCTTTCCTTTTTTCCTGGTTTCCAAACTATTATTAACATCATATTCTCTCTAATTTATCTCTTAACTAGTTTCACACGGGATACAAATATCAATAAATAAAAATTTTAAATCTTTATGTGTATATTTTACAGGTGTAAAAATGTATCATATACTTGTTAAAAGATGAATGTGCATTTAATAAGAGAGAGATGCGGGAAAAAAATGATGAGATTCAATGTGGAGATGACACGTGGCATGGAAAAACCTGTATTTATTATATAATATAGACTAGGTTAAAATATCGTGTATTACACGGGTTAAATAAATAAAATTTTATATTTTTAAAAACCCGTGTAATACACGGGTTGAATAAACCAGTATATTACATCGGTTGAATAAAATATAATGTAATTTGTTAACAAGCACATTTGTCAAAATATGTTTTTAAAAAATGTAATTTTTCGTGACAGTTATAAGGTCTGTTAAGTTAGTTTTTAAAACATTTTTTTTCAACTGATTATTATTTTTTTATTTAATTGATAAATGTTAGTTCATATTAAGTTCATTTGATTGATGATATAACAACTATTTATAATTAAATAATAACTATCCGTAATTAGATTTATTAATATAAAGATTATTATTTAATATGAGAGAGAAATAGAAAATCTAATATTTAATAGGAGATAGAGACGGGAAAATAAAAGTGAGGAGTAACCAGAGAGTGACACGTGTCCTGAAGAGATTTTCATTTATTAGAGTAGTAAGATTATTCACCTTCTCCATCAAAACTACTCATCCCTAGTAGCGGAACCGGCAACTTCTGATCCTCATCATATATATTTTGGTCACCATATATATATATATATATAATATTTATATATGTTTGTATGAATTTTTTTTTACTGAACTAAAACTAAAATAAAATAAATAAATGAAATAAAAATAAACTAAATTAAATAAACTAACAAAATTACAAATAAATAATATGTAAATATCCAAGTTTTACGTTTTTTTTTAGGGGCCTACTAATGGGACACGGGAATTGCTATTTGGACCGGCCTATACGCATCGTATAGGACAATACGATGCGTATAGCCTTCACAATTTCCTAAGCCCGACAACATCGTACACCTGGCCATTCCAACCCCTATACGCATCGTATAGTGCTATACGCTGCGTATGGCTCGTGTTCTCGGTAACAAGGGCTGCGTATGGCCCACTTGGCTGCGTATGACTTGTTTTACCCGGTAACAAGGGCCGCGTATGGCCCCTTTGGCTGCGTATGACTGGTGTTACTCGGTAACAGCCTATACGCCGCGTATAGTGCTATACGTGGCGTATAGGTATTTTTTTTCTAACAAATTATATAAAATTAATTTCTAATGCATTTTTTATAAAGCAATAAGTGTAAAAATAATTTTCGGGCTCGATCCCAGCCAGGGGCTCTGCCCCTTGGACCCCGCCAGGGGCTGCCGCCCCTTGGACCCCGCTTCCAGGGGCGCTGCCCCCGGACCCCCGATACTTATACTAAGCTAAGCTATACTATACTATACTAAGCTATACTATACTATACTATCCTATACTAAGCTATACTAAGCTATACTATCCTATACTAAGCTATACTATCCTATGCTATACTAAGCTATATTAAGCTATACTATCTTATACAAAGCTATACTATCCTATGCTATACTAAGCTATATTAAGCTATACTATCATATACTATCCTATACTAAGTTATATGGGGCGTATAGGCTTCTTCGTATAGGGCTATACTCGGCATATACAAATCAAAATTTGCTCAAGTTTGAAAAAAAGAGGTGGCGTATAGACCTATATGGGTCGTATAAGTCTATACGGGGTCGTATAGGCCTATATGGGGCGTATAGGGTCAGCCGCCAGACCAGAACTGACACCTGCAGGTCTGTTTTTTAAGGTT
Organism: Smallanthus sonchifolius; assembly: GCA_023525975.1. Taxonomy (NCBI): domain Eukaryota; kingdom Viridiplantae; phylum Streptophyta; class Magnoliopsida; order Asterales; family Asteraceae; genus Smallanthus; species Smallanthus sonchifolius. The sequence goes on along the minus strand of CM042042.1, from coordinate 39,649,195 downwards.
AGGGGCTATACGCCCCGTATTGGCCTATACGAGGCGTATAGACTTGGCGGCGTGTCCAATTAGCAATATTCCGTGTCTGGTTAGAATTCCTCTTTTTTGGGGTTATCCTTGTTAAATATTTTATACTTTTAATTAAGAAAACTTAAAAGCTTGAAATGAGTCAAATGACATGAAAGGAGTGTCAGACTTTTAGTTTTTTTTTAAAGGCAAGCGTCAGACTTTTAGTGGATGACAAAAAAAAGAACTAATAAAAAAAGAGTGAAAGACCCTAAATCCTTAACATAAAAAGAAAATCATTCATCCCCAAGTTGATGTTCACCGCTGCAGCTACCAAACTGGCCGGAAAAAAACTTTGATGAACATTTTTTTCAGTTTTCTTTATCTGTTTGTCATGTCATAGGCGCATCTCAAGTATTTGCAAGGGGGTCTGTTTAAAAATATCAAAATTTTTCTACTAGAATGAATATCAGTGGATGCCTCGCCTCCCGCTGAAGAACAAGTAGATCCACCCCTGATCCTTGATCATATAATACAATGGATACTTAGACATATTGTTTGAGAATAGTACATAATGGATTACTGCCATGATCTCATGTAAACATTAATACTTCACATAATTGTGGTGCTAGTAGTATATTGACATGGTTTCTAATTTATAAGTCTTAATGATGTACCTTTTCATATAGATTATATTTATAGGATATATATTAAGTCTACATTTGCAATAAACTCATTAAACATCCGTGTGTATGGAGTAGAGAAAGCTGAGTTGAGCCTATCTTCTTGAGTCCTGACTTCATTAGATTCCTCCAAAAATACCCACTTCGCAATTTCTTTAGATTTAGTAGCTCATTTGATATATTCTTTTATTAGATAATTCTTGGGAGCATACACATTCACTATTAAGACTTCTTTCGAGACACCAACAAATTCTATACCTTTATACTTACAAATTGACTACCATCCCATAGGCATCGAGCAACCATTAGCATTGACAAATTCGCAATGTTTTATGTATTCTTGTTGATTGTAATATTATGAAATAAGTTAATTGTATAAATGATTTATGTAGTTTGATCAAATTGCATGTTTTGCTTTAGGTTTTAAAAATTATAAATTTAGTGCAAACTTTTGAGTCATGTTTTTAGCCCCTTGCTTTAACACCAGTTACTTTTTAACGGAAAATGAGTTAAAATCAGTAAATATCTTTAAAAATCAGTAAAAAAATTAATGATTTTTTACTGATTTTAACTCATTTTAGGGTTAACTTTGTGATCGTAAGTCATGTGGATGGGCTATAAAAAACTAACCGGCGAGGGGCTAAACATATAATTTTATCAAACCACAGGGGCATTTAATTTATGTATTATAAAATGAATTAAGTAAAAATGTCACCTAAATGACAAAACTCACAAAGTGAAAGGGGTCGGAGAGAATGTTAGCACCGATACAAGTGAGGTCACATCTCCCGGGGTGAAGTCTCTTTCATTCTCCATTTGCAATGCAGTAACTTCACTCACCAACCTACTCGCTGTTCAGCTCCACAATCGCTTTACCAATTCCATTCTCCAGCTTGCTATAACTCATCACACATTCAATTTGCAACTTTAATCACCTTCTTATCTTTCTTTTATTAAGCTGAGTTTGTCAATTCGCCTTAATTTATGAATCCCTAGATAAAAGTGGAAATGCAGACCACCTGTTTGATGATATTACTACTTGTTAAACTAGCACTAGGAACAACAGAACTGGATTCACTTTTGGAGATTAAAAGGGGCATCCATCAAGATGCTTCTGGGAAAGTTTTGGCTTCTTGGAATCCAAAATCTTTAGCATCAAATGGTTGCCCCCTTGATTGGTACGGCATTACTTGTAGCAGTGGCCACGTCACAGCTCTGGTGCTTGATGGTTTAGGCTTAGTTGGGGGGTTTTCTTTTTCTATCATTACAGGCCTTACCATGCTAACTAATTTATCCATATCTGGCAACCGGTTTGAAGGGACCATCTCGAATGGAATTGGCTCCATTGCATTGTTGGAACATTTGGATGTGTCCTCTAATTTGTTTCATGGGTCATTGCCTGTTGAAATTACAAGTTTGAAAAGGGTGGTGCATTTGAATCTTTCTTTGAACAATCTTGAAGGTGTTGTCCCGTCTGGTTTTGGGGGTCTCTCGCAGTTGAAGTATCTGGATTTGCATTCGAATAACTTTAAGGGTGATGTTATGAGCCTTTTGTCACAGTTGGGTGGTGTGAGTTATGTTGATCTTAGCAGCAATGGGCTCATTGGAACTCTAGACTTGGGACTAGGATCAGCCGAATTTGTTTCCGCGATTGACTACTTAAATGTTAGCCATAATAACCTTGGTGGAGATCTCTTCTCCCATGATGGGATGCCTTTTTTTGATAATTTGCAGGTGTTTGATGCAAGTAATAATCAGTTCGTGGGCACCGTTCCTTCTTTTAGTTTTATTGTCTCTTTAAGGATTCTAAGGCTTGGTAGCAACATGTTGTCAGGGTCCCTACCAGAAGCTCTTTTGCAAGAGAGCTCAATGGTCTTGTCAGAATTGGATCTCAGCCTCAATGAGCTTAAAGGTGTGTTGATGCTCATGATAGTTGAACTTTCTTTTTCTTCTATATAAAAGATTATGGTAAAGTATTAAAGTCATTGTTTTTTTGCAGGCCCAGTGGAAAGTATCTCGTCTACAACTCTGAGGAGTCTTAACTTGTCATCTAACAAGCTCACAGGCGTGTTGCCTCTTATCATTGGTCATTGTGCTGTCATAGATTTAAGTAACAATTTGCTCTCTGGCAACCTATCCAGGATACAAGGTTGGGGAAACTATGTTGAGGAGATTAATCTCAGTTCAAATTTGTTGACAGGAACTTTTCCAATCCAAACTTCTCAGTTTTTGAGGCTTACTTCATTCAAGATCTCCAATAACTCAATTGGGGGTGTTCTATCTCCAGTTCTAGCCGCTTACCCAGAAATAAAAACCATTGATTTTAGCCACAATCAGTTTAATGGTACACTCTTGCCTAGTCTTTTTAATGCAACAAGATTGACTTATCTAAACTTGTCTTTCAATAACTTCAGTGGGACCATACCTGTCCAAGAAAACAACTCTTTAGTGAGCCTTGAGTTTCTTGATTTGTCACATAATTCACTAACTGACCATCTTCCTAGAGAAATTGGAAATTACTGGAACTTAGCATTACTCGATGTATCTAGCAATCGTTTAGAAGGTGGCATCCCTGATAATCTTCCTGGTGCACTTAAGGTACTCAATGTGTCTTACAACAATCTCTCCGGTATCGTACCTGAAAACTTGAAGAATTTCCCTGATTCCGCTTTCCATCCAGGAAATGATCTGCTGAGTTTCCCATATTCATCAATTTCGCCAAAAGATGTTCCAAATTCAAACGCGGGTCACAGGTCTCAAAAAAGATCGTATACCAAGCCAGTCCTTATTGCTGTATTGATTGGTGGTGTTTCTAGCTTAGCTTTATTGACTTTGATTTTGTGCTATAGATCCCAACAGCACAACGAAAGGGACCACTCTAAACAAAGTAGTGAAAAACAAGGGAATCAACAAGAAATCTCTTCGGTTCTTGCCACATCAGCACCTAATTCATCACTAAAGTTCTCAACTACAAGTGAGCATAATATATCAGTTGTGGGAGGGCCAAAAGATATTGGGGCAAAGAGAAAGGCCGAAGAAGCATTTCCACCTTCATCCTCAAGTGACCCTCATGAAGAAATACCACCTGGGTCACTTGAGGTGTGTTCTCCAGATAAACTAATTGGAGAACTTCATCTTTTTCATAGCTCATTGGTGTTCAGTGCCCAAGAACTTTCATCTGCTCCTGCAGAGATGATTGGCAGGAGTTGTCATGGAACACTATATAAAGCTGTTCTACAATCGGGTCATGTTTTAGCTGTGAAATGGTTGAAAGAAGGGATTGCAAAAGGGAGGAAAGAATTTGCAAGAGAGGTGACGAAACTCGGTGGCATTAAACACCCAAATTTGGTATCTCTACAGGGTTATTATTGGGGCCCAAGAGAGTATGAGAAGATGCTTATATCAAATTATATCGATGCACCTTGTTTGTTTCTTTATTTTAATGGTAAGTTTTCTTCAAACATATAGCCTAATTACATGTGTAGTTCTTTTTTACAAAAGGGGCTTTGTCCTGGCGGTACCCTGTGACTTCCAAATGGAAGGTCGTCGGTTCGAATCCAGGCTATAGCAAAAAAGGGGTTTGTGGCCAAGTCAGGGGTTTCTCTTGGGGTGGGATGCACTAGATATTCTAGGTGTTGCCCGGGGAAACCTAATTATCCTAGAATATCTCGGTGTTGCCGTTCAAAAAAAAGTACTAATATTTTTATATCTCAAAGTTTTACATACCCTTTAAGATGATAATTTATACATAAGTCTGCTCAACAGTCAACATAACTGTTTTCAAATGACGCACCATCTTCTTGGTGTTCTTTTCTTTTTGATGATGAAATTAATGAGCTAATTGTTGATGCTATGATACATCATCTATCCGTTGGATGTTACAGTAAGCAGCAGTGTTGTAAAAATCGGGATTAATCGGTAATCGGTGGATTACCTTGTAAATTTAGGCTACTCGGACAATTAATCGGTAATTGGGATTAATCAGCACTAATCGGACCTAGTCGGGATTAATCGGCCTAATCGGGATTAATCGGCCCAAATTGAAATGTGGGTTTTAAAAACATAATTAAGCCCAAATAATGACCCGATCCATGGATCCATGGGTTTTTATTTAACCTAATCGCAAAACTGAAGGCCGTTCTCCACCTCCGACCTGTTCTCGCTGCTGCTTTAACCTAATCGCTACCTGCTGCTTCAAATCGACGACCACTTGTGCTAATACGGACAAGACGATGACGAATTTTAAGTATTTAATATTAGAAGTATTTGATTTTTGAAGTATTTGAACTATTTTATCTTTGAAGTATTTAAACTATTTGATCTTTGAAGTATTTGAGATTTTGAATTAATATAATTATATGTTAACGTTTGTATTTGTTATATGTACATATATAAGTTTGAAAATTTACTTATAAATTCAAATCCGATTAAACCCGACTAATCCTGATTAATCCCTAGTCGGTACCCCACCACCCGAATAACGCCTAGCGATTTTTACAACACTGGTAAGCAGTGATTCATTAATTGCATTCTTGTCTACTGTTCTTCACTGTAAACAGCATCATGCTTTGACTTACCGTCTTAACAAATATATCATAATTTGACTTCATATTGTGCAGAAGACGATGCCAAAAATCTCCCCATTTTGAATCTTGATGATAGATACAGAATAGCTGTAGATATAGCCTGTTGCCTAAGCTATCTCCACAATGAGAGAGCTATACCTCACGGTAACCTGAAATCCACCAACATCTTGTTGGAACCTCCAGCCATGAAACGCCCCCTTTTGACCGATTACAGCCTCCACCGCTTGATGACATCATCTGGGACAGCCGAGCAGGTTCTCACTGCAGGTGCCCTTGGATACCGCCCGCCTGAGTTTTGCAGTACAAGCAAACCATGCCCGTCTCTCAAAAGTGATGTTTATGCATTTGGAGTCATATTACTAGAACTGGTAACTGGAAAATGTTCTGCAGAGATGATTCTGGGCAGCAGTGGAGAGGCGGTGGATCTGACCGAATGGGTGAGCTTGCTGTGTGTTGAAAACCGTTGTATCGAGTGTGTTAACTGGCAGATTCTGAATAACAGTGACGATTTGGTTAAAGTGGCTGAAGATATGATTCAGGTGGCACTCAGGTGTATACTTCCAGCTGATGAACGACCCGATATGAAGTCTGTGGTGGATGATCTTACACTGATAGCTGCTGCGTTATAATAGTGTATCTTCTTCTAATCCAATCAATTGTTGTAAACTAGTTTCTGTACTTTAATGTTCTGGTAATAAGTTATGCTTCATGTTGTGAAGTTTGTAATTTTTTTCCAAATAAATATGAAATCATTCATTTAGTAGGACTAATTGTTCTCAATTGTTTGGGTCTTTTTTTTTTAATTCTACAATGTAAAATGCAATCCTTTGCGTTATAATCAACAAATAATTTTATATACTGAAATTTACCATGGTTGTGAACTTCTATATTTAGATCCCCTTCCTATCGAACTCTGTTTCTTCTTAACTGTTAGATAAGATAATATATTATAGATAAGGCACAAGTTGGCTAGTTGCTTCCAGGTTGTTTGCAAGTTGCTTAGCTTTAGTTTTGCTATTAACGGAGATGTACTCTCTTATTGCAACTTACATGGTATCAGAGCCCATGGTCTTTGAAACAGTAGTACCCTAAGTAACTGATAGAAACCAGAAATTAGATTGATTAAAATAAACAAGGATAGTTGGCTCGATTCGCGAAGGGCTAGTCTCCATAATTCTGATCACAGAACAAAATTAGATAAAAAAAACCAAGACACCCAAACTAAAAACAAGAACACGGTATTCAAAAGTAAGCATTGATGAAGCAATAACTCCGACTTGATGATGCAATTACTACCATTTATTTCCCTCCAACTTTTCAATATCATTCATCCCTTTACATTCCCATATGCCCCTGCTGGAATCGTATCAATACACCCTGCCCAGAGAACAGACTTGTCCTCAAGTCGAGAATCCGATAGTTGTTTAACCAAGTGATTAGCCATTCAATTGTAGCTTGACCGGCTTCTTGGACCCCGCAACGGGCTCGAACGGAATGAAGATGACCGGGTGATTCCGGAAGTTTGGTGTTACACCTCGTTCGTAAGCGACTGCCTCCCCCCATATTCGACCTCAAAATTCAATTCACGACCCTTTAAACCATCCTGGCTTTTCATACCATCTTGGTCGTTTTCCAAATTTTCGATTTTCAATAGAACACCATCTTCGACCTTCGATTCAACACCATCTCCCATCTTCAATTGGACATCATCGACGATCCTGAATTGATCATCTAAGACATGCTCGATTCGATCTTCGTCATCCCTAGGATTGTCGCCGGAAAATTCCTTCATATTAAGTTCTGGGAGTGGTCCGTGAGGTTCATCCTCGGATTCCTTGGTTACTGTGTTCGCCTTTCTAACCAAGCTTCCCTAATCGCTGCAATATCATTCTTCAGGGATAAGAAGGAATCGAGTTTTTCTGAAATAATCGCCAATTGAGCAGTGATTGAATCATAGTAAATTCGGCTGCCTCTAATATGTTTGCTCCGGGTCTGCTACATTGTGTGTTCCCGGCAACGGAACCAATGATAGAAACCGGAAATTTGATTGATTAAAATAAACAAGAACAAGGGTAGCGGGCCTGATTCGAGAGGGGCTAGTCTCCACAATTCTGATCACAGGACTAAATTAGATTAAAAACCAAGACAATCCTAAAACTAGAATTGTGAAGACTAGCCCCTCTCGAATCGGACCAATTATCCTTGTAATTGTTTATTTTAATCAATCAAATTTTCGGTTTCTATCATAATCTCTTTTGTTTTGTGTAAGCAAAGAGCTAGACTCCTAGAGATTCCCACACATATCCTCTTCTTATGCATTTATGCATTCCATCTCATATAACCTATGTCTATTATAGATCTATATCTTTAACCATTTATCTTTTTGGAGTCTTCTGATAAAAAATGAAGTTTTTCTTTCAGTGGCCGCTAATCGTTAAACTGAAATATGTGGTAACATAATTCCTTGTCATCACATGAGAATGGGTAGGTGTTGCTGTATGATTTAAGGGTGTGGGGGTACATTTTGTCATGTTAATTTTACATATAACTTCACTATCAGATTATACTTGGTGGAATGATCATTACTTGAGTGTCATTTGACTTAATCAATTCAACATGCATAATAACCTTGATCTATGTATGCTAAATGAAGTGTAATAAGGGATTTTTGTCAGTATGATCTTGATTCTCTTGTTTATGACATGTTATGCGCTAAATGTGTACTCCAGGCCTAGTTTGAAAATTTATAAATGTTTTACTTTGATGAGTCTGCTTACTCCATATTGCTTTTTACTAAGAAGAGTTTATGTTGTCCCCGGATTGTGTATTTACTCCATAGTGTGTATATAGAGTGCTAAGTATGTTTACTCTGGAGAGTGTGTTTTACACAAGAGTTTGTTTTTACTCTCGTTGTTTGTTTTGGTGCTCCAGACAGTAGAAGTGCTGTGAATTGATGTGTGCAAATGCATATATAAAATAATCAAGCTCACACTATGGTTTTAAAAAAGGAATTACCCAAAACTAAACCATACACAACATCAAGTGTACGGGTCAGTATGTAGTAAGTACAGGCAAGACCGGATATCAATCTGCGGACAACAACGACAACCTCTGATAGTAAACCTCTATTATGTCCCAACCTAAATGATCAAAGAGGGTGTGACGAACAACCTTAAACACATGAACTAATGCAAGACGCAAATGCAAATGACTAATAAGACTCAAAGACTCTAAAATATTGGTAATGTAGACTAGACACCAACTAAAGATGACTAAACACATGAAGATGAAATCAGATAACTCAAGCAACCACCTAGGTAAGAATCCTACTAACATACAATGACAAGGGAATTAACCATAGGAATATCTCTAATGGTACAAATTTAAGGTCAACTAGGTATATTTCTACTCCCTAAGCAGACCAAAAGACTCGTATGAATAACAGGATAGATTGTGTCCACAATGTATAATGAGGGATCTCCAGACAGTCTCACCCTAACAATGTCGTGAAAGACTGTGGTCCACAACCCTAGAGCAAAGGACGATCTTGAACCAAACCACATGCAAACCCTAAGAACACTAACACCACAAATGAAAGGTAAGACTCGTTGTCACGTAATCTAAACCTAACACATAATGGGTAGGCAATACGCCAATTGGGAGGAAGGTTGTTGTGGATGCCGAGGAATAGGAAGATATGTGATGTAGTGCAAAGCACACATCTTTATTCCATCGTTTTCGTGTGTTTTAAATTAGTTTTCTATTTGTTTTGAGTCGTTTTTGTTACATATTGAGTCTTTGCTATGTTTACAGGTGCTCATAGTAAATACAAGTGGAAACCCGAAGAAACCGAGCACGAGAAGAAAGCCCGAAGTTCAAAAGTGAAAAAATGGTGAAAATAGACTCTTCGCGGTACGCGAAGACTGAGCATAAATCTTTCGCGGTACGCAAGGGAAGCAGAATGGCCACGACTAAATTATCCTTAGAAACCTAGATCCATCATAGTTCCAGAACCGGTAGAAGTTGTACTTTGCAAGTAGGATTCCGACCTAGGTAGTGTTCTTCCCATTCCTGGCTTTTATCTTGATAGTTGAGTCGATCTTGTTTACTGCATTCATTAGTATAATAAGTAGTGTAGTCAACCCCCAAACCAAATCATCTTAAGTCCGAGTCAGAGTCTGTTTTGTTATTTGTAGTGTCTCTAGGGTTCGATATTCCGGTTTACCGTTAAGCTATGCTACACTCGATAGGTACACTTGTCTATCAGTGCGGTTTAGTTCATAGGTACTCCATATTATTACTTAGGAGTCTAGGTTAGGTTTTATAGTTATTTTTATAGACCGTCTGGACGACATCAATATGACTAACAACAGTTTTAAAAGTGAATTACCCAATACTAAACCACACACAAACGAAAAATGTGTCGGTCAGTATGTAATAAGTATAGGCAAGACCAGATATCAATATGTGGACACCTATGAAGGCCCTCGATAGTAAACCTCCCAACCTAAATGATCAAAGTGGATATGACTAACAACCTAAACACATAGACTAATGCAAGACACAAATGCAAATAACTACTAGGACTCAAAGACTCTAAGACACTAGTAATGCAAACTAGACACCAAACTGTATATGACTGAACACGCGAAGATGAAATCAAAGAAATGAGACAGCAACCAAGTTAAGAATCCTACTAACATGCAATGACGATCTCTAATGGTACAAATCTAAGATAATCTAGGCATGTTTCTACTCCCTATGAATACCAAAAGACTCGTATAAGGAAAAGGATAGACTGTGACAAAATATCTAATGAGGGATCTCTGGTCAGTCTCACCCTCACAATGTTGTGAAAGATTGTGCTCCACAGCCCTAGAGCAAAGGACAATCTAGAACCAAACCACATGCAAACTCTAAGAACACTAACACCACGAATGAATGGTAAGACTCGTTGTCACGTAATCTAGACCTAACACACAATGGGTAGGAGGTACGACAATTGGAAGGAAGGTTGTTGTGGATTGTCGTCGAATAGGGGGATATGACTAACAACGGTTTTAAAAGCGAATTATCCAAAACTAAACCACACACAAACAAGTGTACCGGTCGGTATGTAGTAAGTATAGGCAAGACCGGATATCAATCCGTGGACATCTATGACGACCCTCGATAGTAAACCTCTATCAGGTCCTAACCTAAATGATCAAAGAGGATATGACTACAAAGCTATACACATGGACTAATGCATAACACAAATGCAAATAACTACTAGGACTCAAAGACTCTAAGACACTAGTAATGCAAACTAAACTCCAAACTGAATATGACTGAACACACGAAGATGAAATCAAAGGACTGAGGCAACAACCTAGGTGAGAATCCTACTAACATGCAATGACTAGGGAATTAACCATGTGACTATCTTTAATGGTATAAATCTAAGGTCAACTAGATATGTTTCTACTCCCTAATAAGACCAAAATACTCGTATAAGGAACAGGATGGACTGTGAAAAACTGTTTAATGAGTTATCTCCGGTAAGTCTCACCCTCACAATGTTGTGAAACTGTGGTACACAACCCTAGAACAAAGGACAATCTAGAATTAAACCACATGCAAACTTAAGAGCACTAATACCACGTATGAAAGGCAAGACTCGTTGTCACGTAATCTAGACCTAACACACAATGAGTAGGAGGTTTCAGGCTATGTCTATCACCTTGTAGGTCTCAAAATAAGGTAAGACACCGAAATAACAAGATAAGTACAGTCAAGACACAAACTTTATGGTCAAATCAGTTGTCTAATAACAAAAACACAAAGTAATGATTCTAGCATGCAAAACTCGATCTAGAAGACACAAAACCAACTAGATAACCATCAAACATGATCATGGAAGTAAATATTAAGTTAAGGTTATGTCACACCCCGACCGATGGCGGAATCATCGAGGCGGACAATGGAATGATTGTTCAAAAGCACATGATAACTAAAATATTGCATAATTCATTAATTTAATTAAAGACAACAACCATTCAAGTACAATACAAATTCAAATAACCTAGTCTATTTCAAAACATTGATTTAATTAACTAGGTCCATAAGTTCTTAAGTGGTAGAATCTTCAGCAAGCAATCACAAATCCAAACCTGAAACATTATTTAAATCAAGCGTCAACTATAAAGTTGGTGAGTACATAGGTTTAGTGGAACCGATAAATAGTAGATAAAAACGTTTTGCAACTCATTGTTTATCTTGTTAAACATAGCATATATGGTTGTATCATTTATCTAAGCACAATTTAAACCTTGATTGACGCGCTTGAACATAGCACAACAGCTAGGTCCGGTATGTTTGAATATAGTTACCCACTATATCCGATATGTTTGAATATAACACGCGGCTATATCCGTGTATGCAGTAATAAACACCCTAACCGGGTGGGCTGGTCAGGCACAATAGATCTATTAATATTACTGTTGGTTTTCTTGTGTTTAAAATAAATAAGTGTACACCCAAGATAATTCACGATGAACAAGCATATAATTCACATGTATAACACGTATAAACAATTTGATGAGTAACAAGTATAATGTTTCACCCCAAAGCATGTAAAAATGTAAAATAGGGGCTATGTAACTTACATGGCTTGCGGATGTTTTAATCCACGTGTGTAGGTGATAAGGATGTTGAAATCTAAGCACGATGAAATCCTATGTAGATAAATATGTATTATTGTATGTTTGTATATGTGTATTCGTATTTAAATGTGTATAGGTTTATAATAACATTCCTTAAAATTATTTGTAAAAATATTGTAGTAAAATAATAATGATTTTTTTATAAAATTTAACATCTAAAAATATATATTTAATCTTGTTAAATATTTATATTTTTAAACAAGTAGATATTATATTTATAAAAATTTCTATTTTGTTTATTTATATTATTATTATTATATATATATTTTCTTTCGTGAATTAAAACTTATTTAAACGAGTTTATAAAATATAGGGTTTATTATTTATTATTTTAAAACTTTGACGGGTTAAATATGTGTAACGAGAAATTGTTTAATTGTTTCCAAAATAAACGAACGAGTCAACCAACTCGTAATAGTTTTCATTGCAGAGGGAAAATATTAAAATAAGATAAAATGAATAAATAAAATAAAAACAGAAAAAATGGATTGGGCCGGAGGCCATTAGGTTCGAACCCGCGATCTAGACATAACACACACACGCGCATAACCAGCCGGGCTAGTGCCCATCGCTGGTTATGTGTGTATCGTTTAATACATAACCACATGTCTAAAACAGATCGCTGGTTCTCGGCAACCGGCAAACCGTGTCCGAGAACACTGGTTTGCCCGGTAACTCAAGGCCTGAGGTCATGACTTCAATTGGAATAGCTTGCCTGACGATAACAGAAGGTAAAGGAACGGGTTTGAGGATTCTCCCTTGGTCGCAAAGGGTCGAACGGCAGAGCTTTTAATCCGAGAATATCAAGAATGGGAATTCAAGCTTCGGGATGGAATTAGGCTCTAAGACTCTGGTCACAGCTTCACTCAGAGGCGACGAACACAATGCCGTCTTCAATTTGAAGTGAGAGTGGGTGAAAAAGGGGTGGCGAGCTCGAGCAGGTCCGGTAATGGCTATTTATAGCCGAGCTCGATCCCGATAATGAGACAAGCAATTGAGCATGTCCAGGCACTCGTCTGGACGAGACGAAACTGTCGAGCCATCTTTCAAGCGTGGAGGTTTCTTGTCGAGGCCGAATTCGTGGCGTGGACTTTTGGCCACAAACATGATCAAGCTTTCTGTATGTCGGGGAGACCAATTGGTCGGGGGCTTTTGTTCGCGTGGGGACGACGAGGTCAGGGAGACCAATTTTGGCTGTCGAGGTGCAGGGGACAGTCGTGTCGAGGGTTCGCCGGAAAAATGCTCGGACCGCCGGACAAGGGAAGTGATGACCGGATTTGCGAATTGGGATTTGGCAATTTTGGTCCCTGGAGTTTACTTCTGAATCTATTTGGTCCCTGAGATTTATACCCGTTAGTCCCTGTGGTTTAGTTTGTCCATATTTAGCCCCTTAACTGATTTTTGTCTTAAAACCTTTTGGTTTCATAATTTTCAAAACAGACCCTTAACTTTTATAAAAATAAACTAATTAATTTTCTTTTTTTTATTTAAATTATTTTTAAGTGAACTGGTAGGAAATTTATCGGTGGACATTCAAATGCCAAGGTGGGATTTGATAAATCCAAGGCCAAGTGCTACAAATGCAATAACTTTGGTCATTTTGTAAGAGAATGTCAAAAGGACAAAGCACCGGCCTCGGGGTTCACCAGACCTAGCCAAGGATACGATCAAGGGTACAACAACTACAACAGCCGCAATCAAGGTCAAGGTGGAACGTCCAACGCTTTGGTAGCACAACAGGACGACAACTTTGATTAGGGTGTTCATCTGGAGGATGCCCTTATTGCTCAAACGCAAGTTTGTCTCATGGCTGAGATCGTGGAGATGATGGAAGCAGAGGAACGAGAAGCTTCTGTGGCTGACCAAGAAGAGTCTACAACTGTAGTTGCCCTCATGGCTATTGGAGAGGCATCATGTTCATCAGCTAAGGTAGATTCTAATTCTTTTGCTGTCATTTCTTGTTCCAAATGTCTATGCTTAAAGGATGAAAATTCTAAGCTTCAAGACAAAGTCGAACCCCTTCGCATTGCAGCTTTAAGCTACAAAGAAAATGAAAAATGATACAAAGTTTCAATTGAAACGTTGAAGAAAGAAAAACGTGATTATTCACTTAAAATCAGCGATCAACAGTTTCATTTGGATGTTGCATACAAGGGGTTAGAGAAAAGGAACAATGAGATCAACAAGCTGCAAAATGAGATCTTGTAGTTAAAAGGCAATATTGAGAAGTTGAAAAACTCTCGTTTTGTGGTGGAAAACTACGAGTCTGTAGTGAGACAAGTGAATGACTTAAGGCTGGGTACTAATGCCATTCCTCCACCAGTAAGCGGGAAATTTATCAGCGGCTTAATTGACATTGATTTGTCTTGCCTTGATGAGTCCTCGAGTCAGGATGATTCCTCTAACAAGGATGATTCCTCAAGTAAGGCTGACTCAGCATCCGATGAAGAGTTCTTTACTGCTTCTGATGATGGGTCTGAGAACACCTGCCCTGATGGTGTAGTCTTCGAGGAGTTGCTCGGTGAATAGAAAGTTAAGAAAAACATTGTCACTGATTGTGATAATTGTATTTTGACTGAACCCGATATCATTGAATCAAATGAAAAATTAAAAGTGATGCTTTATGGGGGATATAAAAACATTAATCAAGTTAAGAAAGAAGCCTTTTCAGCTCTTTACGGGCTTGGCTATCAAGAAAATATGCAAAAGTATTATATTCCCAAACACCAATCACCATCGGGTCAAACTACTGTTCAGCAAACAACTTCTCCTATTCATCATGCTGAGTCATCCAATGTCAAATCAATTAAGCCTTACAAGAGGACTTACAAAGATAAAAGAACCTGTTTTCATTGTGGTACGGTCGGTCATATAATTGTTAACTGCCCAAATAAGAACCAAGGGAAAAGGCTAGTTGTTTCACAACCAGTTGTTGTCCCCAAGTCACCACCAGTGAAACAGACCAAGAGTCCAAAGAAGAATGAGGTGAAACCACCGGTGAAACCGTTGGTGAAGCCAAAGACCACCTCTGAGGCTAAACCTAATGTTCCAAAAAGGGAAAAGCATCATGCTAAACCTTGTGCATCTACCTCTGGTAGTGCACCAACTGGTGAGAAACATGTGGTAAAACTCTCCAAACCAAAGGGAAGAAGAAGGAAAAAGAGATTGAGAAAGCTGGAACAGCTGGCTGGAGTTCAATCAGGTGAAGTTTCCATTAGCTCACCTGCTGCTTTTGAATCTAAGCCTACTGTTCCAGTTAAAAAAAAAAAGAGGTCCTGGAACAAGAAAACAAAAGGTTCTCAATCTCCTGGTCCCAAGTCTTCTACAGATTCACCCATTTTTGACAGTCACGACTGTGAGTTAATAGAGGTAGTTTATTTTGAGAAAGGCGGACGACCCAAGACCACTATGGCTTGGGTCTCCAAATCTAACTAACCCGTTTGTGACTCGTGCACGGACATCCGAAGAGTACTATCTCTAATCGTTGGTATGTAGATAGTGGATGCTCCCGACACATGACAGGTAACATGGCCCTGCTTCAAGATGTTAAACCATTCAGAGGCGGCTATGTGGCCTTTGCTGGAGAGAAAGGCGGTAGTATCACGTGTCAAGGCGTGGTTTCGAATGGTTGTGTTAGCTTCGACAACGTCAACTACTATGAGCAGTTGAAGCATAACCTGTTGAGTGTCTCCCAGATGTGTGACAAGGAGTACTCAGTTATGTTTGACAAGACAGAATGCATGATTCTCAAACCTGGTTTTGAAGTTCCTGAAGACTGGATTCTGATGCGAGCACCTTGGACAAACGACACTTATCAGATCGTTATGAGCGTGGCAACAACCACCTCATCAGTTGCTACTTATTTCCTTACCAAAGCAACAGAGCTTGACTCAATCTTGTGGCATAGGAAACTCGGACATATTTCTTATCGAAAAATGGATCATCTTGTCCGAAATGGTTTGGTAACCGGGGTTCCTAAGCTGAGATTTGTCGTTGCAGATGACTGTATGCCTTGTAAAAAGGGCAAACAGCAACATAAGTCTCACAAGCCCAAGCTCTAAAACTCCATCGATACCCCTTTGGAGCTATTACATATGGATCTGTTTGGCCCCATAAGTATCAAGAGTATTGGAGGTAAGTCATACTGTCTAGTTGTAACTGATGACTTCTCATGTTTTTCTTGGGTGCATTTTTTAGGTACAAAGGACGAGACTGCCGACATTCTTCAATACCTGATCCTGAAGTTGGAATCCCTTTGCAATTTGAAGGTTAGAAGAATAAGGAGTGATAACGGAACTGAGTTTAATAATAATTTGATGGAGCTTTTCTGTCTCAAGAAGGTCATTCATCACGAATTCAGTGCCCCGTACACACCTCAGCAGAATGGAGTTACAGAAAGAAAGAACAGAACATTGATCGAGACTGCAAGGAAAATGTTGTTAGACGCAAAGCTTCCTGTAACGTTCTGGGCAGAAGCAGTAAATACAGTTTGTTACATCTTAAACAGAGTTCTGGTTGTTAAGAGGCACAACAAGACTTGCTATGAGTTGATCAACAATCGACCTCCCAATCTTGACTACCTAGTTCCTTTTGGTAGTCCCTGTTCCTTATTGCTACAATACAAGGATCGAAAATCTAAATTTCATGCAAAAGCAGTGGAAGGCATCTTCTTAGGATATGTTGCCAACTCACCATGCAAGAGAGAGTACAATATAGGAAATCGTACTGTCGAGGAATGGTTCGAAGTGGATTGCAGCAAACACAGCATTCCACTAGAACCAACCGGTCCAGCTTGGGGTTTGATTATGATGCGCTATTCAAATCTTTCAACCTTCCTGATTTGTTTGCCGATAATTCCGCAAATGTGTATGATTTCTTTAATGGCGGTGATGATTCAAATTTCTCCACTCGTGCCACGGTGCCCATTGTAACTCCCGATTCCAATGCTGCATCTGCATCTGGAACTCATGACAGTGATGACGTTGAAGTTGTCCATGTTGATGGAGATGACGCTCCAGCTAATCCTAAAATTAGTAGGAAATGAAGCTCCGGCTGATCCAATCAACATTGAATCGTCTTCTTCTGGATCACAGGATATGGGGGAGTTAAGCACGAATCTAGACACAAATGTGTACGTTGGAGCCAAAGAATGTGAAGGAGGCTCTCGCTGCACAACTCGGGAGCTGCATTCGTGTCCCAGTTGGAGCCGAAGAATGTGAAGGAGGCTCTCGCTGACAACTGCTGGATTGAGGCGATGAAAAATGAACTGTCGCAATTCCAAAAGTTGCATGTGTGGGATTTAGTTGACTTGCCAAAAGGCGTACAACCAATTGGAACCAGATGGGTGTTCAAGTGGAAAACGGATGATCTTCATGTCGTAGTGAAGAATAAAGCAAGGTTGGTTGTTCAAGGATTTTATCAACAAGAGGGCCTGGATTACACTGAAGTATATGCCCCAGTTGCTAGACATGAGGCCATTCGACTGTTTCTGGCTTATGTCTCCTATGTCGGCTTCAAGGTCTATCAACTTGATGTGAAGAGTGTTTTCCTGTATGGAAAAGTTCATGAAGAGGTCTATGTCACTCAACCTCCCGGCTTTGAAGATCCGCATAATATCAATAAAGTGTATAAGCTCGACAAAGCACTTTATGGTCTTCATCAAGCACCTCGGGCATGGTATAAGACGTTATCAAAACATCTACTATCCAATGGTTTTGATCGTGGACAGATTGACTCGACCCTCTTAATTCAGAAAGCAAGAGGTGATATTCTACTTGTACAAGTGTATGTCGACGACATTATCTTTGGGTCTACAAATGAAGAGATGTGTAGGGAATTCAAACGGGTGATGAAGTCCAAGTTTGAGATGAGCAACATGGGTGAATTGTCATTCTTCCTAGGTCTACAAGTCAGTCAAAGAGAGGATGGCATCTATCTACATCAAACTAAGTATGTGCAGGACATCTTGTCGAAATACAAGATGAATGATAGCAGTACTTATGGCACACCTATCCCTGTCAATCACGGTTTGCATCCAGACAAAGATGAAAAGGATGTGGATTGTAAATTGTACCATGGGATGATCGGTTCTCTCATGTATCTCACAGCTTCAAGGCCCGACATAATGTTTTCTGTATGCTTGTGCTCAAGGTTTCAGTCACAACCGAAGGAGTCTCATATGAAAGCTGTCAAGAGGATCTTCAGATACTTGAAAGGGAAACCCCGATTGGGTCTTTGGTACTCAAAGCAGCATTCATTTAACCTCAAAGCCTATACTGATTCAGACTATGGCGGTTGTAACCTTGATAGAAAATCAACCTCAGGTGGATGTCAATTCTTGGGAGACAGGCTAGTGTCCTGGCAGTGCAAGAAGTAGTCAACGGTTTCTGTCTCAACATGTGAAGCAGAGTACATTGCTGCAGCGAGCGGCTGTTCTCAGATATTATGCATTCAGCAACAATTGAGAGACTACGACTTAAACTTCACTGGAACTCCATTGTTCATTGACAACAATGCCACCATGTCCATCACAAACAACCCGGTGAAACATTCCAAAACTAAACATATAGAAATTCGCCATCATTTCATCCGTGATTGTGCTGAAAAACATCTCATTGAACTTGTAAAGGTTCACACGGATGACAACTTTGCTGACCTTTTCACTAAGGCATTTGATCGAACACGTTTTGAACATCTTGTCAACATGATAGGAATGTTCAATCCGGAGTGAAAACTTGTTTTCTTAAATCAATTCAATTCATGGAAGTTAAATTTTCTATTTCTTTTAAATGTTTTCTGTATAGTTCTTTTAATTTTCAAATATTTTACAAAAATACAAACAAAATAGAAAACCGAGAAAATTTCAAAGTCATTTTGAGAAAAAATTGGAAACTATAGTACATCAAAAATGATCTAAACGTCTTAGATTACACATATGGGAAATGATTGCGTCATGCTTACTTGATTGCTTAAATTATTGTGTTTTTAATCTGTGTGTTTACAAGTAATTTGAATTGTCAGTAGACTATAAGCGTCTTTGAATCCTTAGTAGTGTGGAAACTAAATTAATACTACAAATGTGATTTGAACCCATGTTTGCTAGTGTGTGTGCGTAAAAGAATGCAAAAGATCACTATCAGATATAGGATGTTAGATTTTGGCAATAATTTTCTTCTGAGATCAATTTCGGGTTGGTTCGTTAGCACAATTAATGCGGTTCTTCTCACTGCCCATACTCACAAGTATGCAATGAGAGATTGAATCAAGATATGTCTTGACATCAACCGTTGAGCATAGATTCACCCTTGAATCACTCCTGATTCACTGAAATCAAATCCAGATAAAAGTTGGATTCCCTTGCCTAAATCCTCAAACACCATAATCATTATCCTGAATCATCATACCGATATTCACTGAAGAAATCACATGAAACCAAGACAAATGAATCACTTGATTCTGAATCTTATGATTCCTGATAATCCTTATGGATTCTGTTTGATTTTTCCTGTACTAATTGATGTAGCCTCATTCTGGAAATTTAGAAAATCATTGGGAAAATATTAGATGACTTGAGATTAGTGCAAAGTTAAATTCATAGCATAACTGTGGGGCACACGTTGTAGATTTATAACTATTACCTTAACACACAAGAACATGATACTAAGATGCTTATGGTTTCAAATCTTATAATATTGTCAACTTGAATTACTTTTTTATGTGCTTATTATGTATGAATAAATTGTAATCCCTGACATGATCCCATATTCTTTTATGTTTATCTTGTATCATTTTTGCTATAGTTTAGCCTGATATGATCCTCTGTTCGTGTCGTTGAACAAAAATAGCTGGTGTGTGAATATGTGTATATCGTTATTCAGAAAAGATCAAAAAGATTTTAAGTTTGTGTATAGTTCAAATTCCAATCAGAAAAACCAAAAATATTTGTGTTTAACCTTCGTGAATTGACTTTGAATCCTCTTGATTGAATGTGTTTATCATGTTCATTATTTGACTTTGACTTCTTCATAATTTGAGTTGGAAAATTGACTTCACATAAGTCTCTGCGTACTTAACAAGTGCGCAAGGTTTAAACCCTGCGTACTTATCAAGTACGCAAGACTTAAGTCATGCATACTTAGTAAGTACGCAGGAGTTAAGTCCTGCGCACTTAACAAGTACGCACGACTGTTATGTGCCGGGTATATAAACAAGTGTTAGAACTTTCTCGGTTCATCTCATTCTAACAAACTTAACACTGTTGTATACTCCCAGTTCGATTTTCACTCAAAACTTGGTGTATTCCTAAACGATTTTTCGTCCCGAACTTAGTTTCAACATCATCTAACTATCATTTAGTGAGAATCTAGGACCATTTCATCCGCTAAATCATGAGTTTTGGACCGATTTGAGACTTTGAAGAACTAGAGTTTTGAAGTTTGATTTTTGACAATTTTTGGTTGTTTTTGCAACATATTATGACCTAAAACGTGTTTAAAATCATCATTTGAAGCTTGATCATCACTTAATCGTCCATTTCGACTCTTGATTTTAATTTTGACCTAGTGAGTTACCGTGGGTTTACGTATGTGGACTCTGAGGTCAAAATGACCGGGATGTAGCACAAAATTGATGTTGGTTTTGGTTCCAGTAGTCTCAAACATGTTTTTCGAGTACTTGGTGACCTACATCATCATCAAATTTCACAATATGCAGATTTTGGAAATTTTGAAATTTGGACAAGTGTTAAGCCTGCGTACTTAACAAGTACGCAAGACATAAGTCATGCGTACTTGCTAAGTACGCAAGGCATACACCCTGCGTACTTGACAAGTGCGCAGGAAAGCCAAACTTGAAATTTTTCTAAGTCTGAATTGTCCGTTTATTGTGAATGTGCTATACTTGGTCATGTGTATTCAATTCCAATGAGTCTTCTTGTTCTTATTGTGTTTACTGTTTGTTTTTGCAGTGATGGCTCGTGCATTTACAAGTGAGTTCAATCTGCTGGCACTTACTGAACCGGAATGGAAGGGTGCTACACTTGAGTTCCGAGAGATCATCGATTTCTTGAACCGCTCAAGGATAAGCTACGCTATTTCAGCAGATCATGTCGTATCAAGACCGTACTTAGAGCAGTGCTGGGATACGACAGAACATGACTGCACAATAACCCCCGATGTCATTCGGGCTACTATGGCAGGTCATGACATTGCCACATCTGAGGACACTATCAGGAGGATCTTACAGTTTCGGGATCTTGCAACCGACCTAATTTCCTATCCTGATTATTTTGTGGATGGGTGTTGGAGACAACGTATGGGATACGTCGGTGTGCGAGATTATTCATCTTACAAAAAGATGTGGGTGCTAGATCAGTCGAGGTACTTTGCCCACATTATGATCGTGTGCATATCTTCAAGGAAGGCGGGGAAGGATGCCATGGGTCATGATCTAGCAGCTGCTATGGTTGGGCTGCAACTTCTCTCGATACGTCTATAAGGCTATCACTGATCAGTTTTACACAGCGGAGAGGTTTAGGTTCTTGTTATACCCCAGATTTGTGCAACTCTTGATAAATGATGCGTTGCCTAATCTACCTGCTATTGGGGAGAGACTGCAAGTTAAGCGGGTGGCCAAGAGAGTTTTCTCACAGTTCTTAACGCCAGACAGTCTAGAACCTACCCCTGAGCATACTCTACTATTTGGCCACCTGATCAATGAAGCGTATGTGGCACCAGAAAATTGGAGATGGTATAGTGCAGAGTCTAGCCTGAACTTAGTGAACACAGTGATGAACAACAGGAAGAGGAGGAAGTTGAATCTGAGGATGAAGTGTCTGAAGAAGGAGGAGATGAAGAAACGGGAAGTGGTGGAGCTGAAGAATTCGACTTAGAAGCGACCGAGTCAGATTCATCTGATTCTGATGATGCACCATCACAGTCACACCCAAGGAGATTGACGAATGTGACCCTTCCCGAGTCATATTCTAAGAGAAAAAGACAAGAGAGTAAAAGTGAATATGAGCCCGATTCTGATTCGGACGCTGCTATACAGAGACACAAAAGAGAAAGTATAAACAAGCGTCAGGGGGATAAGCAACACCAACCTATTCTTCGTGAGGTAGAAGTAAGTGCTCAGAGCCAAGTATCAGTGACAACTGCGAGTACTGAATAAACTTTTACTTCACCTTCACAGGAGATGTATAGGTGACAGAGGAGGATGCCATTGGTAACATCTGTTGAGGCTACTACTACTATTACAGAGGAGGTTCCTGTGATAGTGACCCTCCCTGTACAGTCTGTCCAGGTGGCGGTGACGACTCCTATTCTCACTAAGTCTATCACCATCACCCTAGCCACTATCCAAACAATAACCATCCCTACCTCAATCCCTACAACCACCCTCCAACACATCATTGAACCCTTTCCTGACTTTGACTTTAACCAGGGGTTCGATTTTGTAGAATTCTTTTCCTTCCAGACTAATCAAGCCGAAGCAACGTCTTCTAGGGGACCTAATCCTCGTGATACCCGGATCACTACCCTAGAGACTCAAGTCGCTGGACTTCTTGAAACGCTACGGAAATCGAGAGAAGAATCTGACAAACAACATGGGTAGATTAACTCTCTGATTGATGAGGTAGCAGCGCTAAAGAAACAGCGGGCGGCTGATGACAAGCATCGTTTAGAGCATGCCACTATGGTGAATTTGGTCTGTGATATGGCCAAGACGCTTGCTGCTTAGGGGGAGAAATTGAAAGAGCTGTTGGAGAAGCAATCAACCAAGCCTAGCAGTGAAGAGGCTTGTCACTTAGTTGATCTAACCAAGGGAGATGATCAGGATAAGGATCCTGAAGCCGGAACGAGTGGAAGTGAGCAGCAACCTTCAGCTTTAGCGATTGTTCCCATTTCCACTGCACCTATGGTTGAGGAGGAGTCCACTTAGAGTGAAGGTGGAGGTGATGCTTCAGGTGGTAATAAAGGAAAGTCGGTGGCTGATGTTTTGAAAGATCTATCTGACGACGTGTCGGATGATGTGATCTTACTACTAGAGCCGGAATATTCCAAGGAAGCATAGATCGATGCTCTCTGCAATTTGGAAGAGGGAGAGATCGAGTCTGGTGATGATTGGGATGAGGAGGATGAGGATGTTGTAATCGAAGTTCCCAAGGGCGACGAGGAAGGAGAGTATGAGTTTGAAGATGGAGAGATTTTCGAAACTCCATCATTTGAAATTCATCTTGACACAGGTTCAGTCGAGCCTGATAGTACTGTTGAGGCGTCGAATGAAGCCTCCCCTGCCGACTCTACACCTGTGGATCCAGAGGCATAGAAAGACAAACATATGCCTGTAAGTTCATCGAAGGATCCGGCTCCTGTCTGGCAAAAGACATCAATCATAGACAAACGTGGAGCGACATGGATGATCTTAGCTGTGAGGTTCGAGGAGGACAAGAAGTTGTTTGCAATCAAGCGAGCTGGGGGGTTCAATACTTGAAACCAACTAGCGAAGCTTTCAACTCCCTGCAAAGATACGACCTCGTGAACCTAGCAAACTGAGAGCTGCTAGGTCACTCAAATCACGTAGTAGCGATGGGTTTGTGGCAGGTTCTGCAGCGAGAGGGAAGATCAGGGAAGTTCGAGGTGTTTAAGCCTCAAGTTCCCAAGCGAGTCAGGGACAAGAACGTTAGACATCCCGTGACTCATAAAAGCTTAAAGAAACTGGTGTACAAGCCAGTGCTGTGTGAAACCAGGATTCCCTGAGCAAGTTATCTCAGGATATCCTCGGTAACATATGGTACTGGTACGTAGATCCTAAATCGGGCGAGGCAGTGGTGATTAGAAAGGTGTGGTCCGAGAGTGAAAGCTTAGCCAAGAGAACTGATCAGAGTTTTTGATGAAGTCTGCTTCATAAACTTTTCTGTGAAAGATCTGGAGGCGCTAGCTGACAAGTACTGCATGTACACGGACGAGTGGACAAAGTTCCTTGCTTTTAAATACGACAAGCTGGTCAAGTTCTGCCTTGACTACAAGAAGAAGATGGAAGCTAAAGCTGGGGAGCTGTGAAGACCGAAGACAATCCAGAGCTGTTGTCAAGGGGGAGTTTGTTAAAGCACTTTTGTGTGACAAACAATCTGGATATTTCTTAGCTTTTGTACTTGTCTTGTATGTATTAGTCTTTGTATCTTAGTGTCTGTATGTATTAGTTATCGAGTTGTATTTACTATTGTATGTACTCGTTGTCTAAATTCTCTAAGTGTTTTGCGCATTTAGCATGTGCGTAGGAGTTATCTCCTGCGTACTTAGCAAGTACGCAAGAACTCTCTACGTACTTGCTAAGTACGCATGAACAGTTTTCCCTGCGCACTTGCTAAGTGCGCAAAGCCCAGGTCTAGTATAAATAGGCAAGGTTAACAGAACTTAAGTACGCAGTCATATGCACTCAGTTTTATTCTCTCTGTAACCTTTAAGTTTATAATAGACGGAGTTTGAAAGTGATCTTGGCTATTGCTGATTGGTTAGCTGAAGATGTGGGAGAATGATTTCTTGAGGAATTCTGGTGATCCTGATCCAGATGCTACATAGCAAGCATGACCACCACAAACATTTGAGTTATCCTCCTCATGAGAGTTCCCTGAGAAAGGGCAATTCCAGAACCCGATGACTTGGCTGTGGAAGACGTCCCATAATACATAGAAGGTTCTTGTATTTGAGGTCTCCCTGAGCTCTCATTTCTTTTCAGGTTCATATCATGTGCTTGAACATTTCCAATTGCTTCATCAATAGTCATCTCATAGAATTTTGAGTTCTTGTATTTGAGGTCTCCCTGAGCTTTCCTTTCTTTTCAGGTTCATATCATGTGCTTAAACTTATATTATTATTATAAATATTTTTATAAAAGTTAATTATTTTATTTAAATAGGTTATCTTATTTATATATGAACCTTTAAGTTTAATTTTTTTTATATAAAATTTTATATAAGTTTAAAACTATATAAAATTTTAATTATTTTAAATCCCTTCATTAAAAATATACTTTGTACAAAAATTAAATAAAAACACTTGCATTTCATTAAATAGAAAATGTTTACATGACATATAATATAAAAGTGGGTATAAAAACCCGAAATGTCACAGTCTCCCTATGTTAAAGGAATTTCACCTCGAAATTCAACTAGTGAAGGCTATGGAAAGAGATGCGGATATTTGGGCTTCATTTGGTCTTCACGTTCCCAAGTGAACTCGGGTCCACGTTTAGACTCCCAACAGACCTTGACAATGGGGATGCGGCTACGCTTGAGTTTCTTGACTTCACGGTCCATGATTTCCATGGGTTTCTCAACAAAGTGCATTTTCTCGTCAATACGCACTTCATCAAGAGGGATGTGGAGATTCTCGTCGGCTAGGCACTTTTTCAAATTAGATACGTGAAAAGTTGGATGAACGTTGCTGAGCTCTAAAGGGAGATCGAGTTTGTAGGCCACTTTTCCTACCCTTTCGAGTATCTTGAATGGACCCACATATCGAGGTGCAAGTTTTCCTTTCTTTCCAAATCGGACTACGCCTTTCCAAGGTGATACCTTTAGAAGAACCATATCCCCAACTTGAAATTCCAAGGGTTTTCGTCGTTTATCGGCATAGCTCTTTTGCCGACTCCTCGCTACTCGAATGTTGTCACGAAAAAGAGAGATTTTATCGGTGGTCTCTTGGATAAGCTCGGGACCGGTGATTTGTGCCTCACCAATTTCGTTCCAACAAATCGGTGAACGACATTTTCGTCCATAAAGAGCTTCAAACGGTGCCATGTTAATACTTGTGTGGTAGCTGTTGTTGTAGGAAAATTCGATCAGTGGTAGGTGAGAATTCAAATTGCCACCAAAGACAATGACACAAGCTCTAAGAATATCCTCGAGGGTTTGGATGGTTCGCTCGGTTTGTCCATCAGTTTGAGGATGGTAAGCCGTACTTAAATCCAAACGAGTACCAAGCGCAGATTGTAATGATTGCTAAAATCGGGAAGTAAAACGCGAATCCCGATCGGAGATGATGTTCAATGGGATTCCGTGACGACTTACGATCTCATCAATGTAGATCCGAGCCAATTTCTCGACTCGATAATCCTCACGAATAGGCAAGAAATGAGCAGACTTTGTGAGTCGATCGATAATAACCCAGATACTATCGTGCCCACTAGAAGTGCGTGGGAGTTTGGTGATAAAGTCCATAGCAAGGTTCTCCCACTTCCACATGGGAATTTCAGGTTGTTCGAGAAGTCCGGAAGGCTTCTGGTGTTCGGCCTTTACTTTAGAACAAGTTAAGCATTTTGCCACAAAGAGGGCAATATCCTTTTTTCATGTCGGGCCACCAATATTGCTGACGAAGACCCATGTACATCTTATCAGCTCCGGGATGTACCGAATATCGAGTCTTGTGGGATTCGTTCATCAAAAATATACGAAGGTCGTCGCGATCGGGAATCCAGATACGATCCAAGTAATACAACAGACCGTTGGCTTTAGTTTCTAGCAAGAGTTCCACACCACATGCCATTTCGTGGTACATGTTTCCCTAGGTAACCGAGGTGTGTTGTGCTTGGAGAATGCGGGCTTGGATATCATTATGAATACGAACATTATGAAGCATGATACGTTATTTACGACTCAAGGCGTCGGCTACAACATTTGCTTTGCCGGGGTGGTAGCGAATCTCGCAGTCGTAGTCGTTAAGAAGTTCGACCCATCGTCGTTGCCTCATATTAAGTTCTTTTTGATTGAAAATATGTTGGAGACTTTTGTGGTCGGTGAAAACCACGCATTTGGTGCCATAAAGATAGTGTCTCCAAATTTTCAAGGCGAAAACGACAGCACCAAGCTCGAGATCATGGGTCGTATAGTTCTTCTCATGGATTTTGAGCTGACGTGATGCGTATGCAATTACTTGGCCACGCTGCATAAGAACACAACCAAGACCTTGGTTGGATGCATCGCAGTAAACGACAAAGTCATCATTACCACTAGGAAGAGTTAGAAAAGGAGCGTTGCAGAGCTTGTGCTTGAGAGTTTGAAAAGCTTCCTCTTGTTTGGGTCCCCACTCGTAAGGTTTACCTTTGTGAGTCAAGGCAGTGAGCGGAACAGCAATCTTGGAGAAATTTGAGATGAAGCGACGATAGTAACCCGCTAGTCCAAGGAAGGAAGGAATCTCGGTAGGAGTACTCCAATTCTTTACAGCTTCGATTTTTGCCGGGTCCACATGAATCCCTTTATCGTTGACTATGTGTCCCAAAAATTGAACCTCCTTTAGCCCGAATTCACACTTGGAGAACTTGGCGTATAGTTTTTCTTTCTTCAAGAGCTCCAAAATCAAACGAAGATGTTGTTCATGCTCCGCTTTCGTTTTAGAATAGATGAGAATGTCGTCAATGAAAACGATCACGAACTTGTCCAAATAAGGTTTGCATACACGGTTCATGAGATCCATGAAAACCGCAGGTGCATTAGTCAAGCCAAAAGGCATGACCATGAACTCGTAGTGACCATATCTAGTCCGAAAGGCAGTCTTCGGAATGTCTTCATCGAGAACACGAAGTTGATGGTATCCGGAACGAAGGTCAATCTTGGAGAAACATGTTGAACCTTGAAGTTGATCGAAAAGATCGTCGATACGGGGTAAAGGATAACGGTTCTTGATTGTAAGCTTGTAGAGTTCACGATAATCAATGCACATTTGAAACGATCCATCCTTTTTCTTTACGAACAGCACGGGAGCACCCCAAGGTGAATGGCTTGGTCGGATGAATCCTTTGGATGAGAGTTCTTGTAATTGACTTGTGAGTTCTTGCATCTCGGAAGGTGCAAGACGATAGGGAGCTTTTGCCACGGGAGTTGCTCCGGGCACAAGGTCAATACGAAACTCTACTTTTTTGGGGGGAGGAAGACCGGGTAAATCCTCGGGAAAGTCTCGAATGATCGGAATATCTTGCAATTTCTTACCCTTGTCTTTCGTGTCAACTACGTGGGCCAAGAAGGCAACGTACTTTTTCCGCAAGTACTTTTGTGTTAATGTGCAAGACATGAGTTGAAGACCGCGACACGGTTTTTCACCGAAAATAACTAACGTGTCGCCCGAAGGGAGAGGTATACGAATGCACTTTTCGTAGCAAATAACCTCGGCATGGTGCTTGGATAACCAATCCATGCCAATTATAACATCGAAACTTCCCAATTGCATTGGAAGGAGATCAACAGAGAACACATGATCATTAAGCTCGAGATTGCAGTCGCGGATAACAGAATTTATAGTAATAGATTTTCCGTTTGCTATCTCCACGGAATAAGAATTGTCAAGTTTCGTTCTTTGTTTAGCAAGTCGAGATTCAAAGGTAAGAGACACAAAACTCCTATCGGCACCGGTATCAAATAAAATGGATGCATAATGATTGTTTATGAGAAACGTACCGTTTATCACGTCGTTGTTTGCTTGTGCCTCATTAGCGTTTATATTAAACGCTCGCCCTTGAGGACCACCTTGTTGATGAAGTTTTGGGCATCGGTCACGGAAATGGTTTGGGTCTCCACATTCGTAACATGCCCGACCATTGAGAGGTGCCGGATAGTTTGGGCGGTTGGCTGGAGCAGCTTGATGGACGGGAGGACGGGTACGGAAAGTAGTGGCCACGTGTCCATATCGTCCGCAGTTTGAACACAATCGGCATGGTAAGTTGGCAGGATGGTGGTATTTGCAGGTCTGACATTGGGGATTTGGGCCCAAATAAGGTTTTGGGTTTTGACCCAAATGTGCCACTTGAATAGCAGGTGCGGTGGGAGTTACAGCTGCGAAGTTTCGACCCTTTCGTTTCTTGTTGCGGTTAGAAGACTCGGGTTTTATATCTTTGACGGCCGCAAGAGTAGAAACAACCTTCTTGGAACCCTTTCTTGTTAAGGTTCCGGCTTTGACGTAGTTGTCGGATAGCGTAGCGGATAGACGGATAGCAGCTTCAAGTGTGGGAGGATTGCTTCCTAACACAGCATCCTGAATTTGCATAGGCAGCCCGCCTATGTATTTTTCAATTTCCCGAGCAAGGGGAGTGATCATATGAGGTACCAATAGGCTCAGCTCTTGAAATCGGGTGGTGTAAGCATGATTATCCCCGCTATCTTGGGCAAGATCCCAAAAATCAGTCTCGAGCTTCCTCATTTCATTTCGAGGACAGAATTCATCAGTCATGGCTTTCTTCAGGTCATCACATGATAAAGATGTAGCAACCTCAACACCACGAGTGCGTTTCTCACCGTTCCACCAGGTGAGGGCTCTCTTTTGAAGTACACTTGTGGCATAGCGAACCCGAAGATTATCGGGACAGTCACTGTTTAAGAACGTGCTTTCCATGCTTTCAAACCATTGTAGTAGGCCGGTAGCACCTTCAGTCCCGTAAAATTTTGTAGGGTTGCACGAGTTAAAGTGCTTAAACATGCATTGAGGCGGGTTGGTACCACCATTTCCTTGGATGTTGTGAGACCCGTCACTGTTGTTATTGGCTTGGGTCATTTGTCCCACCAGTTGGGAAAGAAGAGTAGCAAGATCCGGGTTGGAAGTGCTAGAGTTTGCACATCAAGGAGGCATTCTAACACCATAAGAAAAGACAATAATTTATGATATTTTAGATAAAGTGGAGATATATATGAGCTATAGTGGGAATAATGTAAGCAGAAAATGCGGGATTTATCATGTCGCGTGCCAATGTATGTGTATTTATTCAAGGTTGATGGGGAAAATAAGCCATCTATTCCGGGTAGGAGATGATGTCATAGATCATTATTCGCGTAATAGGAATTGCCGGGATTCACATGCACTACAAATCGTTATTATGTGTGCACCCGTACTAATGATTTGCTTTGCATGTTCATCTAGTTCTTCCTATCTTACTATAATGTCCCCAAATTTTGAGTTTAGGTTCGGATCGTATTCTTGCGAATACAATGACTTATCAACGTTAAGTAATTCCTCGAAACTTTCAAGGAGACATGCTTTAGCCTATAGGTAAACACTCACTTCAGGAATTCCCAGGAAAGCATACGGGTCCGTTTATTTGGATTTATACGAAATGCTTTCCTAGACAGAAAACCCAATGTACAGGTGTCACCCTTCCAGATTGCACATGTCCTTTACTGGTTTCAAGAAATTAAGTCGTTGACGAGATTTTCAAGATTTTAATAGACTTGAGAGTCTATGAGTATAAAATGTGTAGGAATGTTGCAAATAACATGGAAAGAGTATGGATAAGGATGGGTAGTGTATTTGTTTGCATACGTTTGTTTGTCAAATGTGTGTGTAAGGTATGTATTATGTGTTTTAAAGCCTTGTATGTATGTGTATAAGTCTCATGTACCAAACTTGGGAAATTCAAATAATACCTAACTACAAATAATTCACATAGCAGATAATCATTTAGCACGTAACACATAAAAGGGAGTCCTAGGGTTATAGTCTAGGTCATTGTGTCTAATAACCTAATTCCCTATAACCATGGCTCTGATACCAATCTGTCACACCCCGACCGATGGCGGAATCATCGAGGCGGACAATGGAATGATTGTTCAAAAGCACATGATAACTAAAATATTGCATAATTCATTAATTTAATTAAAGACAACAACCATTCAAGTACAATACAAATTCAAATAACCTAGTCTATTTCAAAACATTGATTTAATTAACTAGGTCCATAAGTTCTTAAGTGGTAGAATCTTCAGCAAACAATCACATATCCAAACCTGAAACATTATTTAAATCAAGTGTCAACTATAAAGTTGGTGAGTACATAGGTTTAGTGGAACCGATAAATAGTAGATAAAAACGTTTTGCAACTCATTGTTTATCTTGTTAAACATAGCATATATGGTTGTATCATTTATCTAAGCACAATTCAAACTTTGATTGACGCGCTTGAACATAGCACAACAGCTAGGTCCGGTATGTTTGAATATAGTTACCCACTATATCCGATATGTTTGAATATAACACGCGGCTATATCTGAGTATGCAGTAATAAACACCCTAACTGGGTGGGCTGGTCAGGCACAATAGATCTATTAATATTACTGTTGGTTTTCTTGTGTTTAAAATAAATAAGTGTACACCCAAGATAATTCACGATGAACAAGCATATAATTCACATGTATAACACGTATAAACAATTTGATGAGTAGCAAGTATAATGTTTCACCCCAAAGCATATAAAAATGTAAAATAGGGGCTATGTAACTCACCTGGCTTGCGGATGTTTTAATCCACGTGTGTAGGTGATAAGGATGTTGAAATCTAAGCACGATGAAATCCTATGTAGATAAATATGTATTATTGTATGTTTGTATATGTGTATTCGTATTTAAATATGTATAGGTTTATAATAACATTCCTTAAAATTATTTGTAAAAATATTGTAGTAAAATAATAATGATTTTTTTGTAAAATTTAACATCTAAAAATATATACTTAATCTTGTTAAATATTTATATTTTTAAACAAGTAGATATTATATTTATAAAAATTTCTATTTTGTTTATTTATTTATATTATTATTATTATATATATATTTTCTTTCGTGAATTAAAACTTATTTAAACGAGTTTATAAAATATAGGGTTTATTATTTATTATTTTAAAACTTTGACGGGTTAAATATGTGTAACGAGAAATTGTTTAATTGTTTCCAAAATAAACGAAAAAGTCAACCAACTCGTAATAGTTTTCATTGCATAGGGAAAATATTAAAATAAGATAAAATGAATAAATAAAATAAAAACAGAAAAAAAATGGGTTGGGTCGGAGGCCATTAGGTTCGAACCCGCGACCTAGACATAACACACACACACGCATAACCAGCCGGGCTACTGCCTATCGCTGGTTATGTGTGTATCGTTTAATACATAACCACATGTCCAAAACAGATCGCTGGTTCTCGGCAGCCGGCAAACCGTGTCCGAGAACACTGGTTTGCCCGGTAACTCAAGGCCTAAGGTCGTGACTTCGATTGGAATAGCTTGCCTGACGATAACAGAATGTAAAGGAACGGGTTTGAGGATTCTCCCTTGGTCGCAATGGGTCGAACGGCAGAGCTTTTAATCCGAGAATATCAAGAATGGGAATTCAAGCTTCGGGATGGAATTGGGCTCTAAGACTCTGGTCACAGCTTCACTCAGAGGCGACGAACACAATGCCGTCTTCAATTTGAAGTGAAAGTGGGTGAAAAAGGGGTGGCGAGCTCGAGCAGGTCCGGTAATGGCTATTTATAGCCGAGCTCGATCCCGATAATGAGACAAGCAATTGAGCATGTCCAGACACTCGTCTGGACGAGACGAAACTGTCGAGCCATCTTTCAGGTGTGGAGGTTTCTTGTCGAGGCCGAATTCGTGGCGTGGACTTTCGGCCACAAACATGATCAGGCTTTCTGTATGTCGGGGAGACCAATTGGTCGGGGGCTTTTGTTCGCTTGGGGACGACGAGGTCAGGGAGACCAATTTCGGCTGTCGAGGTGCAGGGGACAGTCATGTCGAGGGTTCGCTGGAAAAATGCTCGGACCGCCGGACAAGGGAAGTGATGACCGGATTTGCGAGGTGGGATTTGGCAATTTTGGTCCCTGGAGTTTACTACTGAATCTATTTGGTCCCTGAGATTTATACCCGTTAGTCCCTGTGGTTTAGTTTGTCCATATTTAGCCCCTTAACTGATTTGTGTCTTAAAACCTTTTAGTTTCATAATTTTCAAAACAGACCCTTAACTTTTATAAAAATAAACTAATTAATTTTCTTTTTTTTATTTAAATTATTTTTAAGTGGTTTTATAAACTTATATTATTATTATAAATATTTTTATAAAAGTTAATTATTTTATTTAAATAGGTTATCTTATTTATATATGAACCTTTAAGTTTAAATTTTTTTATATAAAATTTTATATAAGTTTAAAACTTTATAAAATTTTAATTATTTTAAATCCCTTCATTAAAAATATACTTTGTACAAAAATTAAATAAAAACACTTGCATTTCATTAAATAGAAAATGTTTACATGACATATAATATAAAAGTGGGTATAAAAACCCGAAATGTCACAGGTTAATGTATCATTCATAACCATTCACATACAGTAAGGAACGAGATCCTAAGATTATCGCAATGATTCATACGATTAAAACCAGAAATATATGTCAAAACATGAAAGTATTCATCAAACCTAAGTAACTAACGAATTTAGCCAATCATGAAAATAACAAAACCCATTAAATCAATATTACCATTCATCGTAAAATAGAAATTACTTAAGCTACTAGCCTGCTAGCTTAAATTAATTTTGACCTACGTGTCCGTCGTAATTCTTGGAAGTGTGTGTTTGTGACTTTGTGTACTTCTGTTTTTTCTATCCAATTCCGCTTTATGCTGAGGAAATGCCCTCGTCACAGACTTGAAGTGTGATTGCAAGTGTCGACTCTCTACAATGGTATATCCCATCAAGTTTGTCAGACTCTTGATGCCACCGCTGGCGACATCTTTGGAAACAAAAGGCCAAGTGAAGCCTACATTCTAATTGAGGAGATATCTATGAATAACTATCAATGGTATAATCCTAGAAGCAATAGGACACCAAAGGGCGGTGTGCACCACGTTAATACATTCAACTCTCTGACTACACAAATCGAGGCCCTATCAATCAGAATAAACCAAACGTGAAAGGTTCCGGCAAAGCACGAAGTAGTAGGTGGGATGCCTCCTAGCTCGGAGTGTCAGCAAGAACCAAGTCACCAACTATGGAGTATGAGCAAGTCGACTATGTTACAGGACAAAACCCTCACCCATACAAGAAAACATACAACCCTATTATCTTATGCACCAAAATGCTTAGGGAAAAAAATCTTATACACCTATACGTGGTGTATGGCCCTATACATTGCGTATAGACCAATCGTCAGACAAGTGCTAACACCTACAGCTATGGCTTTTAAGGTTAGTGTCTATACGCATCGTATAGATCTATACGAGGCGTTAGATAGCGGCAGGTTTGTGAAATAAAATGGCGGGGTGTCCAAATAACCGAACCCATGAAAAATTGAATATTTGTCAACAAAGTAAAATATTTTCACTTCTGACCTCGATTTCAACATTTATTAACATTTTGACCCAATAATTTATAAGTTTCAAATTGTATCAACAAAATTCAAATATGAAAATTTTAATTTATTTAATGAAACAAAATATTCCTAAATAGTAAAGGAAATAAGAGGACTGGTAAAAATGCATTCTTCATATATGTTAACAGGGATTGAGAGGATACAATGTACATGATGTAATATATATTTATTTGATATTCACAGATAAACTCCAGCCAACTTTGTGTATTTTTAGATTTTCTTTGCTCTATTAACATGGACCTGAAAACAAAGCTTGTGCAATAACACTATTTGACTAACATGTACAAGATCATCAGCCCTCCAATCGACTCTGCGGACGACCAATCCTGGAAGGAAAATTAAATGTAAACTCCTCAATAAGATGGTACAATTCTGAATGATAATCATGTGAAACAGAGAAAACCGGTTTAAAATGAACATGAAAAATAAGCAAGGCAATTTCAACCCGTTTACTCATGAGCGGGTCAATTTTGGTTTGTTTCTTTCTTGGGTCAAATTTATCTGAAGGAGTTGAAAGTTGCACAAAATGTATCTTTTTATAATAATCTGGCTTTTGTAATCATGTAAACCACTTTAAATAAAATGGTAGCGGGTCAACCCAATCCTATCCATTTCAACAGCGCATCCCGTTTTTAAAAAAAAAGTTAAAAGTCATTATAGAAAAACAAAATTAATAGATAATTAAACGGGTTAAAGGCGTAAATTATAATATATAGTATAGGGGTGAAAATAAAACAAAAAAGTCAGCAGCCTGGCTGCTTGACTATACATGAGTATTGCTTAATAATAGTATTACTAATGGTCGCGGGTCAAGCCAATTCCTATCTATTTCAAACCCTACATCAAAAGTATCCGTTTTGACATGAACCCATTTTGACCCGGTTACCCAACCCAACCAACTTGGCAGCTTTAAATTACATAAATGACCCCTCACCTGCTGGTAAGAAGAACCACTGAAACATCAAGATTGATTAGGAAGCTGAGCAAATGTCCCTGTGTTGGGACTGCAACCTCCAACCATCATTTTCTCATAAATAGCGTAAGCATGACCTGGGTTTCCCGAGAGGCTATATCCTCTTATTAAAGCGTTATATGTGAACACGTTCGGCTCCAAACCCATAACTTGTAATTCTGAATACATCCGCCCTGCTTCCTCTACCCTTCCAACAATCCCAAGAATAAGTATCAAAGCATTATATGTATACAAATTGGGAGAAATCCCTCGAGCCCGCATCTCCTCAAAAAGCCCCAAAGCATCCTCTATTCTCCTCGCGGTTCCAAGCCCGTTGATCATGAGATTGTAGGAAACTACATCTGGATCAAGACCCGTTTCCTTCATTTGGTTAAAATAGTACATAGCGTCATCTACTCTCCCTACTAGGCACAAACAGTCTACAAGAATCGTGTAGGATTTCAAATCGGGCCTTATTCCTTCTTTCACCATCTTATTGAACAATTTACAAGCGGTTTCAACATCACCCGCTTTTCCGTACCCGTTCATCAAGATGTTATATATTGCACAATTCGGTTTGCATCCATACTCCACCATTTCATCAAAAACGTCTTTTGCTTCAACTAATTTCCCTTTCTTTAAAAGACCATCGATTAGAGGTCCACATGTGCAAGGCGTAGGTGTAAACCCGCCACTTATAAGATCATAATATAAATCCAACGCCTTTTTTAAACTATTTGACTTCACAAGACCGCTAAGAAGTATATTTTGAGTTATTGTGTTCGGCTTACAACCCCTGCAAAGCATCTCGTCATACAAGTCAAATAGCTCGTTGACTTTCCCAGACTTAGCAAGATCATTTAACAGCAAATTATAAGTGAAAACATCCGGAGCACATGCCGAATTCTTCATTTCTTTGAATAAATCCCAAGCCATTTCATGAAAATCATCATCAAGAAGACCATCAATCATCGGATAGTATGCCTCGAGTGTCGGTTGGATCCCATATTCTTTTGTTACCTTCAAGAACAATGAATGGGCTTCACGGGTTTTATTCTGCTTACATAGAATTGTGATAAGCGGAATCACTACTGAATCGTTAATGCAGGTTCCTTTAGATATTAATCCTTCCACAAACAGGATCGAATTATCTAACGAAGCTTCACTTGCGACTCCTTCCATCAAATCTTTCCAAAATATCTTGTTGGGTTTATTTTTGACCCTAATAAATCCTTCAGTCATTTTCAAAGCATCATCCACCTTTCCATACTTCACGATGCTTGGGATTATCGTGCATAACGTTACACAGTCGGGATTGAACGTTTTCTTCATTTGATGGAAGAACCAGAACGCATCAAGAACCCGATTTTCCTTTGTTAAACCAAAAATGATAGTATTGTAAGTAAAAACATCGGGCCGACAGTTCTTGTAAGTCATGTCATTCAAGAACTTCAAAGCCAGATCAACTCCATCATTCTTACAAATACAATCAAGAAGGGTATTGAAAGTAATCGTGTTCGGAGGGGGCCCACACGGACCCATGCTTTCATATAACTTTATTGCTTCATGAACCCGACCTTCTTTCCTCAAACCAGCCAACAATGTGTTATAAGTCACAACCGTAGGCAAAAGATTCATTTCCTTCATCTTTTCAAACATATCCCAAGCCTCATCCACCCGATCCGCCTTATAAAGTGTATCAACCAAAGAATTAATCACAATCACATCCGGATCGCATCCCGCTTCCACCATCTCAGAAAGTAACTTCATTGCCTCATCAATTTTCCCAGCTTTACTAAAACATTTCATCATCATATTATAAGTAATTGAATCTGGAGCAATCCCGCTCTTTTTAAGGTCATAAAACATCTTTTTAGCCTCCCCGATTCTACCAAGCTCTGCAAGACTGTACAACGATGCATTGCACGCAACAGCATTAGGTACAACTCCTTGAACCTTCATCTTTTCAAACGTTTCAAGAGCTTTCTCAGGTTCCCCTAATTTCCCATAATAGTCAATAAAAAGTATGTATGTGTAAGCAGTAGGTTCAATATTTAAAAAACCAAGACTAGCAAACAACTCTAACGCCTCGTCTAGTCTATCAACTCTTAAAAGCCCACGAATTAGGGTATTATACGTTTGAAGATTTGGAGAAATACCTTTACTTTTCATGGAGTTTAAGGTAGCAAATGCATCATCAATTTTTCCAACTTTGCATAATGCATCGATATAAATAGTGAAAGTCACAACATCCGCCACATAACCATCCACCTCCATTTCAGTCCAAAATGATTGAACCGACTCTAAGTCATCACAATCACCAAACCTATCCATTAAAGTGACGTATGTTACACGGTCTGGTTTATGGCTACTAGACCTCATTCTTACAAACATTTCTTTAGCCCTCTCAAGTTTTCCCGCATTGCAAAGGGCATCAATTAACACAGTGTACGTAGCAACATCGGGCCCACAACCTTCCCCATCCATTCTTTCAAAAACTTGGAAAGCTTCATCTATCTTTCCCGCTCTACCAAGAACCCTAATACATATTGTGAAAGTGTACACATTTGGTTTAAGTCCTAACCCTTCCATATCACTCAACAACCCCATAACATTTTGGGTATCCCTTCGTTTTCCCAATGCCACCATAAGCGCAGAGTAAGTCTTGAGACTCGGTTTAATCCCTTCTGACAACATTCTTTTATAAACTATCAATGCTTCCTTACAAAACCCTGATTTCAAAAGCAAATCAATCAGCCCATTATACGAATACACGTTCAAAACAAACCCTGATTTCCTCATTACAGTTAGTGCTAATGGAGCTTGTCTAATCCCACCTTTGACACCAAGCCCTTTGAAAATACTCATGTAAGTACCCAAATTCCTATAAACAATCTGCTTTTGCATCACATCAAACACAACAGCCATATCCCTGATTCGCCCGTTCGCCCTCAACAACTCAAGCATGTAATTACAGGATTCAGTATTATGAACAAGATTAGGAAGCTCAGAAGCTGATTTAAAGAAACACAAAGCTTCAGTTGGGTCTGAAATGGACTTAAGAACCCTGGTAATTTCCTCACCAGACATACTATTGTTGGGATTTTCAACATTCATTGAACTTGTAATCACAAACCCACAAACACTCACCAATTTTCTCCTACGTTTCTTCCAATCCACCATTAACCCACATGGGGAACTCAAATTCGTGGAACATTTGACGCATTTCGAGTATTT
This sequence comes from Smallanthus sonchifolius, assembly GCA_023525975.1. Lineage (NCBI taxonomy): Eukaryota > Viridiplantae > Streptophyta > Magnoliopsida > Asterales > Asteraceae > Smallanthus > Smallanthus sonchifolius. Next base: position 39,610,857 of record CM042042.1, on the reverse strand, counting down.
TAATGATAAAGTAAAACTGGTTGAAGTATGAGTAGCGGTATGAGTAGTGTAAATTGTGGAGGAACAGAGTGTAATCACAGCCATATGAGAGAAATGCGAAGGAGACTTACCGATGGGGTGTTCATAGAGGGATAGCAATCGATTGGCGGGGTTCTAAGAAATTGAAGATATTTCTGTTCTGTGTTAAAAAACCTTATCCCCTGGGTAATATCCCCTTGTGATGTCTTTGGGATGGGGTTTAGGGCAAATCCGTTCTTCATCAATCAATTACTACCAATGTTTATAAACTAGTAATTATACCGGCACTTCACGGCGGGAGATTGTTCGTTTTTTTTCACATATTACGAGGCAGAAATCTGGTCGATATCGGTTCGGTTCGTCGAAAACATAAAAACGAACGCCGATACCGGTTACGATAATACCAAAACACCTGCAACAATGTTGTTCGCTCATAACCGATTGAGTTTCTCACGGCAATGCAGCGTTAACGTCTCTCGCTATAGCTTACGATACGAACAAATATATTCGGTTTTGAATACAACTTCGTTTAAAAAAAATAATACCGGAACATTCCCAAAAAAACTAAAATCAGTTGCGTGTTCTATTTTTTTTTAAGTTAACGAACGAAAACTATTGTAGAAAAACAAAATTATAAAAATGATGCCCGCGCTATGTGACCGAGTACGTATTGCATATTAAAGGAAAACGTTAAAATGTACGAAAGAAGATATTACGGTCTTATTTAACGTGTTTGCGTTACACGCGGTGTATGCACTTAACCAGTTATTCTCGTTGTAACCTTAGTGTACAACATTAATAGTAGTATTGTTATATGTCGTTACTTGGGCATATTAGTCCAACAATTTTGATGATAGGTTGTGAAGTGAAAAACTTTTTGATGATTGTTTAAAGTCAGTTTTTTATTACTTTACTTTTTGATGATTATTTGAAACTTCTTTGATTAAGTTTATTAGTTTATTGGCTATTAACTTGTTAGAAACTTATTATTTGTTCATTGATTTAATTTTCATTACTTATTTAAACTATTACTGTTTTACTGGTTTAATTTTTCATTATTTATTTAATGAATATGGATTATAAAAGTTGATCAACAACTTTGCTTCCAAAAATGTTATAAGAGTGTTACGATTCGTTTAACTATTTAAAATAAATCATTTTGCTGTAATAATTTTGTTTTGTTTATTATTATAACAATTATTGTCGTATTAATAAACTTATAAATAAATAAATATATATTTATATATATAGGGGAGTGTTCTTATCCAAACCCTCTCCTCATTTAAAAACTTTAAAACTCTACCACAATCATTCATTTAATATATAATAATCACATTAAGATTGAATGGTTGAGATGGCTGGAGGGTTATTTTCGTCATATTCACCCCCTCCCACACACACCCCACCTCACCCCCATTTACCCCACTCTTACCCTCATTTTCTTTGTTTCAAACCAGACACCTCTTTCTCTCTCTAAATAAGATCCCCAATTTCTTCTTGTTAGGGTAATGGATTTTGTAATCAACCATTGGTGGAGCAACCATTCTCCATTCTTCGTTCGACGAAAATGAACAGATGCAACAAGCGCCTTCACTCCGACTTGAAGGTACCTTAAATTCCTTCTTTACCTAATTTTTCCGATGCTTTATATTCTTATTCGTAGCTGGTCTACCAGAGTCCATTTTTTTATAACCGTCGTCGACCACCATACGTACCACCACCTACCATGGTGAGACTTGTACTGATAAAATGTGATCCAAACTGAGTCAGCAGGGAATTACCATTAGCTTGCATGCAGCCTTTTGCACGTGTTTTTATCAGTTCCTATTTTCATGTTTAAGTTTGAATAAGTTGCAACGGATGGGTTGTTATGTCATCCGAGTCTTCAATATTTGTTGCTTTATTTTCTGTCATTCTTTTCCTCTAAATAGTAAGCCAAAAGGCTGAGTTTGTATGCACTTAAAAAGTTCAGTGAATAAAAACGAATTCCATGCTGCTATCTTTTTGTTTCATTTATTATTTCGATATTGTCACTGCTCTATACCAACATTTGTGGAATCAGAGCCAGGTTGTACCCTCCATGGCTGACACTTCCAGTTCCTCAAACAACCCTATTGCCCTAATTCCGGTGTTCAAAGGAGATGGCTACGAACACCAGAGTTTGCGCATGAAAACCATCATAAGATCCAAGGACCTATGGGAGGTTGTTTATCTAGGCATTACTGCTGTTGGAGATGGGTCCAATGACAACAGAAGCAGGGTCACTGCTGAAAAAATCAAGGGCCTAGAAAAGCAAGATGAACAGGCTCTACAAGTGTTTCATGATCAAAGCAATGCACCACGTGGTAGTGGTCGTGGTGGAAGATCATCCCCTAGAGGAAGGGGTAGTGCTGGTTGAGGAAGAGGGAACCTTGATAGATCTAAAGTGCCACAATGTTACTGTTGCAAGAAGTATGGCATTTAAAGAAGGATTGCTGGTATAATGAGGAGGCTCAGGTGAATGTGGCTGCAAATGAAGACCATCCTGAAGCTGAAGAAGAGGAACAACATTTGCACCTTTCCTTCATCACCACAGTAGATCAGTTCATGCTGATGGCCGATGCCCCCAAGTCTGGTACATTTAATCACCTATGGTTTATTGACTCTGGTTGCTTAAACCACATGACAGGTACTAAAGAAAGCTTTGTAACACTTGATGAAACATTTAAACTTGAAGTTCGTTTAGGAGATAAGAAAAAGTTGGTTGTGGAAGGAAAATGTACTGTCAAAATTCAAACAATCCACAATAATTTCAAATTTTTGGAGCATGTTTACTATGCACCCAAATTGGAATATAACCTTCTGAGTGTCGGCCAACTCATGAAAAAGGGCTATACCCTATGTTTTGATAATGGAAAATGTATAATCAAAGTTAAAGAAACAAGGAAAACATTTTTGGAGATATATGTGGCATCAAACAACATGTTTGTTTTTTATCCTACTAGGCTCGTCACTGTTCATGATCCAAGATTAAGTAAGCAAGATGAAGAGTCCTTGAGGTGGCACTGCAGATATGGTCATCTTCACTTTGATGGTCTAAAGAGTCTGCATGATAAAGGAATGGTGTAACATTTCTGATTTTCATTATCTGTATTTCAGTTCAATGTGATACATTTCAAACCCAATTCTAGTACACTGACTTGATCTATTCGTACCAACAATTAAATACTATGTTCCAATGCAAATACGCAAATTTTACACCGGTATATCCTATTGAAATTCTAAATAAGTTTATACTTATATAAATCTATCAAAACTGAAATTTACAAGGACTGACTTTATAAGTTAACAAGAAACCCTAATAGGCACAGTCGCGCCTCGTTCTGGCACGGTCGCGCGCCTTGGTTTGGAACGGTCGCGCCCGGTGCCTTGGCACGGTCGCGCCTCGCGTCAGTTGAAACGTAAATGCAGTTTTAAACGCAGAATCGTTTGAATTCGTAACTGATATACGTATCATTACCATTAACGAAAACAATTAATCGAATAAACACCACAATTACAACCAATAACTCGGTGAAATTCGATTAGCCTCAAAACCGTCAATTCAATTTCGCAAGACCACAAATTCCTCCATTACGATCCAAATTCTCTCAAGCAAACAAACGAACCACACCACTCGATCCTCTCTAAAGCTTCTGGACACGCTGGTTTAGCCGGAATTGCAGCAAAGAGCACCGGAAATCAAACCCGTCGACGCCGGAACTCACCTCTACCGTACGCTATCCATTCATCGTCTTCCCGAGTAATTGAAATCTCATACTCATTCGTTTTAGTCCATAGATCAAAAGCCCCAACTTAATTGGGGCTTACAATATGGAAATCATCACGAACCCGAATCTATGTTTCGTTCAAAATGGTTTAATCGAACCCTGCTTTGAACACGTTTTAAATACAATTAATATATTCCAATAGACTAGTAATAACCTTATAGATGAAAGCCCTATGAATTCCAACATTAACAATATAAGATTTAAGCAATTCGTTCCTGTTTTGGAACAGACACGGCCGCGCTAGTCTTCTAGCGTGGTCGTGCTTCATGAGACACGGTCGTGCTAATACCAGCGTGGTCGTGCCTCACACACTCAGACCCGGTCATGCCTTTTGGCTAGACTTGGTCGTGCCTCAGAACCCTAGACACGGTCGTGCCTGGCCCAGACACGGTCGTGCCTAGTGAACAGCTTAGTTATGTCTTCTGTTTGGTCAACACGATCGCGTCCCTGACTAGCACGGTCGCGCCCGTGGTCCTAGCACGATCGTGCCTTGTCCCAGGCACGGTCGTGTGTGTGAGAAAAATCTTGGCAGAATAATTATTTTTATATTTTAAAAACAATCAGTATTTCAGATTAATTTTCAAATAAAAATAATTGATTTTATAAAGATTTATATTAACTTTATTTAAAGAGATCAAATTCTTAATCCTAAAATAAATAGAAGTTAGTTATTTAAATTTATAAAATTAAATTTATACTTATTGTTAAACCTTACACTTAAATATTATTTACACAACTTATTTACACATCTTTATGAAAATAAAGTAAAGAAATTTATATTTAATATAAAACATCCGATACATTTTTATAACTAAATGACTAAGTTACATATTTTATAAATAAATAAATAAGGTAACAATTATTTATTTAATTTACATTTAAACAAAAATTATTTATTTATGTTATACTTAATTACCCCTAATACCTACATTATTTTTATAACTAAGTGAATAAATATTATGTAATTTATTTATTTAGTTATTCAAACTCAAACATTGATCAAAATGTTCTAAAAATATCCATTTCAAATCTTTCATTTTATACAATATCTTTCAAGTACAAACCACAAGCTTTATACACACATCCAATTCAACCCTAGACTTAGACATAGACTATTGTGTACACTATTAATTCAATATACATTCCACACTAGGTTAACGTTGTGCATTACAAGGATCATATTACTATCTAGTATCTCGTGTTAGCTACGCCTTCGAATCAAGTGAGTATTACATAGCCCCTTTTACTCTTTTACACTTTTTGGGGTGGAACATGAACAATATACAAACTACTGCTTACATTTACACATACTACACAAATACAAATCCTCTTTACATTCATGTGTGTAATTTGAGCTTTATGCCTGAGTGCTAGTTGTGCTAACTTTTGTGTGCAATTTATGTGCAATCATTGACTATTCAAGCCGACGGTAAACAGTGATAGATCTACTGAGTCTGAAAAACCCACCCAGATTGGGGTGATTGTTACCGACAACATAATTTTGCATGCTAGTTACAAAGGTTTGATTGTACTTAGTTACACAATAGCTGCTCTCCATAAATGCCTTATTTTATCATGTTATGTAAGGATTTGTTTATTCATAATCTACATGCTATCTATATACAAACATGTGTATGCTCACCAACTTTTTATTTGACTTTATTTTATTCATGTTTCAGGTGCTAATGAGTGAATTTGATCAAGGCATGCTACACATAGGCTTTGGACTTAGTTAAATTTAAATAAAGACTATTATGTATTTCGTTTATGTACTTGTTTGAATTTGTTTGTGTTGGATTATTTGAAGTTAAATTTGATGATTACAATATTGAAATCTAGTCAACCTTGTGCTAATGAACAGTCTACATGTCCCGCCCCGACTTTTTCGCCGTCGGTTGGGGTGTGACAGATTGGTATCAGAGCCTTGGTTATAGGGAACTAGGTTATTAGACACCCTTGACTTAGACTATAACTTTAGGACACCCACTTATGCCATGCTTCATGATTATGTGATATGTGCTACATGTTATGTGTTACATGCTACTATGATTAGTTATTATTTCATTTTTGATGCCTTACTTGTTAAAAATTCATGACTTATTAAGATATACTTAAATAATAATTAAATAAACGATATCCCTACCTATACCCTAAAACCGCATAATATTTTTACCTACTTCTCTATCATCATCTTCTTAGCATGTGGAAACTCCATGGATCTAAAACTATAAAAATCTTTTTATACCCTCGTTAAGGTTTTTAAACTTGTTAATTATTTGAGGACACGTGCAATCTGGAAGAGTGGCACCTGTATTCTGGGTTTTCTGTCTAGGAAAGCATTTCGCATAAATCCCAATCAACCGAGGGACCCGTATGCTTTCCTGGGAATTCCCAGGATGAGTGTTTACTTATAGGCTAAAGCATATCTCCTTGAAGAATTATATGAGTTTAATTAACCTTAATGTGCCATAGTATTCAAGTGATCATATCACTATTTGAGTACAATCCAAACCATGATTAACTATTTTATTTGTTATCTTATTATTTTAAATCAAAGCAACTTTCATAAGTTCTTACATCTTTTCTTGTGTTGTGCAATTCTGTAGAATGCCTCCCCTTCGTGCTCCCGTGACCAACAACAATATCGACATTGCTGCTATCCTTGCACAACTTGTAACCCAACTCACTCAAGTTAATGGTGCCACAAATGGTAACCATGGAGCTAATGGTGGTGGTGGTGCCAACCCACCACAATGCACCTTCAAGCACTTCAACTCATGTAATCCTCTAAAGTTCTATGGTACCGAAGGAGCTACGGGACTTCTTCAATGGTTCGAAAGTACTGAGAATACCTTTCTCAATAGTGACTGCCCTGATAACCTTCGTGTTCGTCATGCCACAAGTGTCTTACAAAAACGGGCACTCACGTGGTGGAATGGGGAAAAGAGAACTAGAGGCGTGGAAGTAGCAATGGCCTTACCTTGGGATGAGGTTAAAAGGCTAATGACCGAAGAATTTTGTCCTCGAAATGAGGTAAATAAACTGGAAGCCGAGTTTTGGGATCTTGCCCAAGATGGTGGTGAAAGTCTAGCTTATACAACTCGGTTCCATGAGTTGAGTCTCCTTGTGCCCCATATGGTCACACCTTTATCCCGCTGCATTGAGAAGTATATTGGTGGATTACCTAGGCAAATTCAAGATACTGTCTTAGGGAGAAATCCCGCAACACTTGAAGATGCTATCCGCTTATCTGCTACATTAACCGACAACCATGTGAAAGCGGGAACTCTGACTAGAAAAGGCACCAAGAAAGTTCCCGACACCACAACCCCTCCCACACACATCAAATAAGCCACAACTGAACCCTCCCGTAATAATAAGAAAAGAAAGACTAGAAACTATGCTATGGTCACTCCTGCTATCCCTGTTAACCAAGTTGCGCATATGGTTCAAGCACCAGCCAAAAAGCCATATGTTGGGATCTACCGACTCTGTGCCACATGCAACTATCACCATCTCCAAAACATTCCATGTCGCCTTTGCACTCACTGTGGGAAATATGGCCATACAGTCAATGTTTGTAGAGCCAAAGCACTTGCAGGCCAAGTCAACCCACCAACCCGAACCAACCAACAAGTGACTAATCAAGGTGTTCCCGCTATTGCAAATGGGCGTGCTTGTTATGAATGTGGTAACCTAAATCATTTTCGTGACCAGTGCCCAAGGTTCATCAATGCTAGACAAGGCGGGGCTCGTGGGCGTGCTTTCAATATAAACGCCAATGAAGCTCAAGCCAACAATGATGTGGTCAACGGTACGTTCCTTGTTAATAGTCAATATGCCTCCATTTTATTTGATAGCGGTGCCGATAAAAGTTTTGTGTCACTTAACTTTGAACCCTTACTTGCAAAGACACGATCCCAATTAGAGAAAACATTCACCGTCGAAGTAGCAAATGGTGACTCCCTTAAAATTGACTCTGTTATTCACGACTGCTCCCTAGAACTTAATGATCATACATTTCCACTCAACCTTGTACCAATGCCACTAGGAAGTTTTGATATCATCATAGGCATGGATTGGCTATCAAATCATCATGCCGAAGTCATCTGTTTCGAGAAGTGCATCCGAATACCTCTACCGTCGGGAGAAACGTTAAGGGTCTTTGGTGAAAAGCCTTGTAAGGGACTCAAGTTAATGTCATGCACTACCGCCCAAAAGTACTTACGAAAGAAGTACGTAGCCTTCTTAGCTCATGTTGTTCAAAAGGATGTCAAAGAGAAGAGTATCCTAGACATTCCTATCATTCGGGATTTTCTCGAAGTATTTCCCGAAGATCTATCCATACAGACTTATGTGGACCTATGTAGGTTCCTAGTCTAGGTAACAGCTTATATTATTTGCTCTTTATTGATGAACTTACCCATATGTGTTGGGTTTATTTCTTAGCAAACAAACATGATGCTTTTTCAAAGTTCAAAATGTTTAAAATTCTGGTTGAAAAAGAATATGGCAGACCTATTAAAGTTCTAAGGTCAGATCGAGGAGGAGAGTTCTGCTCCAATGAATTTAATACGTTTTGTGAAGAAGCAGGAATAAGAAGAGAGCTGACTATCCCCTACACACCCTAACACAATGGGGTGGTAGAAAGAAAGAACCAAACTGTGATGGACCTGACTAGGAGTATGTTGCAAGACAAGGACCTTCCTAATGAATTATGGGCTGAAGGTGTGGCTACTGCTATCTATGACATTAATAGGTCCCCAACCAAAGCTTTGAAGAACCAAACACCTTTAGAAGCCTGGTCATGTAAGAAACCGTCTATTACTCATATGAAAACATTTGGATGTATAGCCTATGGTTTAGTTCCTGCCCAATTAAGGAGAAAACTTGATAATAGATCTGAGAGGAATGTCTTTATTGGATATTCCACTCATAGCAAAGGTTATAGGATATACAATCCAAATACAAAGAAGTTTTCAACAAAACGTGATTTTGTTTTTATAAAAGATGCAAAGTGGGTATGGAACACTGATATAAACACTCCCTCAAAATCCTATCAATTTGTTGACCCATTCCCAAATGATACCAATTACCCACCAGATAATACCACTACTACAAGCATCATATCCCATCCTACCCAGTCAAACCCTACTGTCCCTACACAAACATCTAACCAAGACAATGACAACACCTCTCCTTTATCCACTGCCTCACCTACACGCTCGGTTCCTACCCCAGCTGGACCCTCCAAAAGGGTAAGTAAGACACCTAGTTGGCTCAAAGATTACTATACAGGTGACAGTCTATCTGAAGATGAAAATGACATGGTGACTTGTCAATTTGCTCTTACAACTCCGGATCCTAATTCATTTGAAGAGGCAGTCAAACATAAGGAATAGCAGGAGGCAATGAAGGTTGAATTACAAGCTATTGAAAAGAGTAATACTTGGGAACTTGTTACTCTTCCTCCTGAAAAGAATCTGGTTGGTGTTAAATGGCTGTATAAACCAAGCTAGGTCTTGATGGAGAACTTCTGAAACAGAAGGCCCGGCTTGTGGCTAAGGGATACTCTTAACAGTATGTGATTGATTTTCAGGAAACCTTTGCACCAGTTGTAAGGTTTGAAACCATAAGAGTCTTACTTGTAATGGCTGCTCACCAAGGGTGGAAGATTCATCAACTTGATGTTAAGTCTGCCTTCCTTAATGGGGACTTAACTGAAGATATTTATGTTGAGCAGCCAGAAGGTTTCATAATTCAAGAAAAAAGCTGATATGGTGTACAAACTGAACAAAGCCTTGTACGGGCTCAAATAGGCTCCTAGAGCCTGGAATGCCAAGATTGATGGCTACTTTCAGTCAAACGGGGAATTCAAAGTGGGGATGAAGCAAACATTTGAGATGACAGACATGGATCTACTCAAATATTTCTTGGGGCTAGAAGTAAAGCAGACCAATTCTGGAATGCATGTGTGTCAGGAGAAGTATGCTCAAACACTTCTAAAAAGATTTGGAATGCAAAACTGTGATGTTGAAGCCACTCCTATGAACTATAATGATAAGTTGATGATGAATGATGGGGCAGAAAAGGCTAATGAAGTGATGTTTAGAAGTCTCGTAGGTGGCTTAATTTACTTAACTCACTCAAGACCTGATATAGCCTATGCAGTGAGTGTAGTATCAAGATTTATGCACAACCCCTCCAGAATTCATATGGGTGCAGCCAGAAGAATTCTAAGGTATGTGGCTGGTACAACAAAGATGGAACAGGTCTCAAAGTATGCAGCTTATGGGTCATTGTGACAGTTCGTGGGTAAGCTGTGTTGATGATCGAAAGAGTGTATCAGCCTATGTGTTTTCTATAGGCAGTGGAGCTATAGCATGGGCATTAAAGAAACAACACACAGTGGCCTTATCAAGTACAGAAGTTGAATACATATCAGCAACTGCTGCAGCATGTGAAGCAATTTGGTTAAGAAGAGTGTTACAAGATCTTTGATTTGAGCAAAAGGAACCAACTGTGATCTAGTGTGACAATCAGTCAGCTATTAACATGTCAAAGAATCCTATTATGCACAATAGGTCCAAACATATTGAATTGAGGCATCATTTTATCAGGGAAAAAGTTCAACAACAGGAAGTTTGTCTGGAGCATTGTTCTACGCATGATCAAGTGGCTGATGTTCTAACTAAGTCCTTACCAATGGAGAAGTTTGCTTATTTCAGACACAAGATGGGATTAATGGAGTTTGGATCAAGGGAGGATGATAAAATGTGATCCAAACTGAGTCAGCAGGGAATTACCATTAGCTTGCATGCAGCCTTTTGCACGTGTTTTTATCAGTTCCTATTTTCATGTTTAAGTTTGAATAATTGCAACGGATGGGTTGTTATGTCATCCGAGTCTTCAGTATTTGTTGCTTTATTTTCTGTCATTCTTTTGCTTTAAATAGTAAGCCAAAAGGCTGAGTTTGTATGCACTCAAAAAGTTCAGTGAATAAAAACGAATTCACTGCTGCTATCTTTTTGTTTCATTTATTATTTCGATATTGTCACTGCTCTATACCAACATGTACAACCACCATCACCAACGTCCTACTACATTCGCCGGCCACACCTCTTTCTTGTGTGCGAAACAGACCCGAAGCTGTCCTCGTGTGCTTCTCCATTTAACTCGAGCAAGGTTTGCAGGTCAGAGGGGATTAGGGTTTTGAGAAGTGGAGGTGATGCGTGGAGTTGCAGGTCTTAGATGGGTGGTGCTCGATGGAGAATGTGAATTATAAGGAAGGTGGGGGTTGAGTTGTCTCGTGTGGCAGTCAGTGAAGAAGAAAAGAGAATGAATCGAGTGGCGGCTGCAACATGAAATGGTGATTTAGGTTTCTTAATAATTTTTCTTTTTGCCCCTACTCTATGCATTAATTACATTTTGAACCCCATTTATACTTAAATCTTGTAATTAAAGCATATGCATTTGTTGGACCCCCGGACCCCCCTTTCAAAACCTTCAGAAGCATATGCATTTGTTTCTTGGAAGGAAGCTAATCACTTTGGGTTAAATTTTTTTTGAAAGTTGAAGTAGAGATGCCGGTCTCCATTAGTGAAAGTGATAAATTGAGGGATTACAATTGGTAGGCTTGCTGCTATAGAGAGATTATATTTTATTATTTTCTGTTAAGGTAATTATATTTTTTTTCTTTTATAGTTTTGTTCGTGACACCAATGTAACTAGGTTATTACACTAATGTAACCATTTGTTACGATGATGTATTTTACGAAGGCCTAAATTTTTATAAATATAATTAGAGTATTAAACCAATGTAACTATTTTTGTGGTGTAAATGTAACTTTGTTGCATAGAAAATGTTTTGTTACAAAAAAATGGTTTAATACTAATGTAAATATAGTATTAAACCAATGTAACTAAAACATTACACCAACGTAACGATTTGTTACATAGAAAATGTCTTCGTTACATTGATGTAAACCCATACTTGAATTATATTATAACCAAATTAAAAATAAAAATGTGATCTATTTAATGGTATAATTTTTATAAAAAAGAACATAGTATAAACAAGTTATAAATGTTTTAAAAAACATGGGGTGAATCTTTTTATAAAAGAAAGAGAAAGTGGGGTGGATAGAAACGTGACACATGTCACCTTCTTATTAAACCTGAATGTGGTGTTTGAGTGAATTGACCTTTATACCCTTTTTATATAAAACAAATAATGTGACACATGACATCATCTGGATAAATCTAAACTTTTTCAACCATTGGATGTGAGGTTTAAGATTTTCACATGAAACATGGGTTTTGATTGGAACCGCACCCTATATATATATATATATATATATATATATATATATATATATACACATACATATATATAGGGGAGGGTTACGCTACAAAGGGAGAAAAGCCTAAAAAGTGTAGGAAGAATCCTAAGCGCAACACGTGTCCAAGAAGGGAAAAAGGAGGGGAAGGGTACTTACGTCAAAACACAAGATCCTTGAATCAGCAAATGCACATGCAAGTCACATGTCATTTCCCCCTATTTTTTAAACGCCCATAACTTTTTCATACGTCATTATTTTTAAAAAAAAAATTATATCATAAAATCGAGCGCTTTTTTATCTTTCCAACGAGTATGGTATTGCTATATTAAAAAAAACCACCAACTGGATGTTTTTGAAATTGTAAGTTTTTATGGTGTTTTATGGAGTTTACACATGATTTTTGAAATTGTGTATTTTACACATGGTGTTTTATATTTTAACATCCATATACATGTATTTTATGATATTTATGTTTATGGCGTTTTAGTTTTGTTATGGTATTTTACACTTTTGTCGTAAAAATTTCAATCGATGATTAGTTTTTCATTGTGTTTTATACTTTAACTTCCATATATATGGTGTTTTGCCGTGTTTGTGTTTATGGTGTTTTACTTTTTTTTTAAACGTCTAGTTCAACATAAATTATACGTCACAATTGTAAAACACAATAACAAACTAAAACGCCATGTGAAAACACCATGACCAAAAACACCATTTGGAAATTTGGCGTTTAATTTGTCATTGTGATTTTGAATACACGTGTTGAAACTAAAACATTATATTGAAAGAGTTTATAAAGAAACTAAAATGTCATGTTCGGTCATAATTTGTCATTGTGATTTATCAAAGAGTTTATAAAGAAACTAAAACACCATGACCAAAACACATCATGTTGAAATCTGTCATTATGAAAACATCATGAACAAAAAAGCTAAAACGCCATATTAAAATTGGCCTCCCGATGTAAAACACCATGACCAGAAAGACTCTATGTTGAAAAACACCATAGATTTAAAACAGAATTTTGAAAAAAAAACCTCACTTTTAATGTTATTTAAATAAAAATGATTTAAAAGAATATATATGTGTATATATATATATAACAAAAAACTAATTGTAATGTTGAAAACACCATGACCAAAAAAGCTAAAACTCTATGTTCAAAATGGCCCCATTTGTAAAACACCATGACCAGAAAAACACTATGTTGAAAAACACCATGACTAGAAAAACTTTATGTTGAAAAACACTCAGTTAAAAACACCATAGCTCTAAAACACCGTATGATCGTGGAGAACTTTATTATTTTTACCAACTATTTTCCTTACTTTTAGACATTTAGTATTACACTTTTTAAATGAATTTATATAGACAGGTATGATTATTGTTTTAGTATTCATAAAGTGGCTTATAAAGTATGGTGTTTTACATGAATATCATGTGTTTAAAGTATGGTGTTTTACTTGAACACAATGTGTTTAAAGTTATAGTGTTTTACCTTAACACCATGAGTTTAAAGTTATGGTGTAAAACATCATGATCAAAATTCTTAAACGCTATGTTGAAAGTTGACGCTCAAGTTGAAAACACCATGATCAAAAAAACTAAAACGTCATGTTAAAATGGACCCCGATTGTGTAAAACACCATATCTAGAAAAACACAATTTTGAAAAATACTTACTTGAAAACACCATGACAATAAAACTAGAACACTATGTTGAAATTGACCAATATGTGTAAAACACCATAACCAGAAAAACGCCATACTTTAAACCTATGGTGTTCAAGTAAAACACCATAGTTTAGAAAATACGTTTTTTTTTTCTAAACAAAACATAGCAATATCATACTCATATTAAAAATAAAAAAACGCTCGATTTTATGGTGATTTAAAAAAAATAATAACGTATAAAAAAGTTACGGACATTTAAAAATTAGGGGGGAAGTTGCATGTGACTTGCATGTGAGGCTTTTTAGTTGGATCTTACCATTATACCCTTATAATCCCTTCCGTATTGTTTCTAAGTTGCATTTATTTACCAAAATACCATCGTGTGAATCTCAGCCACAAAACACAAATATCTTGTGGCTGAGATTCCTTCCTACACTGTCTACACTTTTTCCCTTTCTAGTCTAACCTCATACTGTGTATATATATATATATATAGGTAGAGGTTCTGTTACAAATGCTCAAAACTCTAAAAATGTAGGAAGGAATCTCAGCCACAAGATCTTTGTGATTTGTAGCTGAGATTCACGCAGTGGCATTTTTGTAAATAATAGCAAGTGGAAAAGCACCACGAAGGGTATTAAGGGAAGAGCCAAGTCAAAAAAGTGCACATGTAAGTCACATGCCATTTCCCATATTTTTTTTAAACGTCCATAACTTTTTTATACGTCAATATTTTTTTTTAAATTTCACCATAAAATCGAGCGTTTTTTATCTTTCCAACGAGTATGGTATTGCTATATTTATATACTCTTTTAAATCGTTTTTGTTTAGATGACATTAAAGTGGGTTTTTTTGTACATGGTGTTTTAGATATATGGTGTTTTCAACAGTGTGTTTTTCTAGTTATGGTGTTTTACATATGTGGGTCATTTTCAACATGTCGTTTTAGCTTTTTTGGTTATGGTGTTTTCAACATTACGATTAGTTTTTTATTATATATATATATATATATATATATATATATATATATATATATATTTAAATCGTTTTTTTTAAATAACATTAAAGTGGGTTTTACTAAACATGGTGTTTTATATTTATGGTGTTTTAAAGCTATGGTGTTTTTAACTGAGTGTTTTTCAATATAAAGCTTTTCTGGTAATGGTGTTTTTCTGGTGATGGTGTTTTACACATGTGACCATTTTGAACACGGTGTTTTAGCTTTTTTGGTCATGGTGTTTTCAACATTACAATTAGTTTTTTTATTATATATATATGTATATATATTCTTTTAAATTATTTTTATTTAAATAACATTGAAAGTGAGTTTTTTTTTCAACATTGTGTTTTAGATCTATAGTGTTTTTTCAACATAGAGTTTTTTAGATTATGGTGTTTTTCAACATAGAGTCTTTCTAGTCATTGTGTTTTACACCTAGAGGCCAACTTCAACATGGCATTTAGCTTTTTTGGTCATGGTGTTTTCAAAATGATAGATTTCAACATGGTGTTTTTGGTCATGGTGTTTTAGTTTCTTTATAAACTCTTTGATAAATCACAATGACAAATTATGATCCAACATGGCGTTTTAGTTTCTTTATAAACTCTTTCAACATGGCGTTTTAGTTTCAACATGTGTTTTCAGAATCACAATGACAAATTAAAACGTCAAATTTCCACATGGTGTTTTTGTTTGTTTTCACATGGCGATTTAGTTTGTCATTGTGTTTTACAACTGTGACGTATAATTTATGTTGAACTAGACGTTTAAAAAAAAGGTAAAACATCATAAACATAAACATGGCAAAACACCATGTATATGGAAGTTAAAGTATAAAACACAATGAAAAACTAATCGTCGATTGAAATTTTACGCCAAAAATGTAAAACACCATGACAAAACAAAAACGTCATAAACATAAATATCATAAAATATATGTATATAGATGATAAAATATAAAACACCATGTGTAAAATGCATAATTTCAAAAACCATGTGTAAACTCCATAAAACACCATAAACACCATAAAAACTCACAAGTTCAAACAACACCTAGTTGGTGGGTTTTTTTTTAATATAGCAATATCATACTCATTGGAAAGATAAAAAAACGCTCTATTTTATGATATAATTTTTTTTTAAAATAATGACGTATAAAAAAGTTATGAACGTTTAAAAAATGGGGGGATGACATGTGACTTGCATGTGTATGTACTGATTCAAGTATCTTGTGTTTTGACACAAGTACCCTTTCCCTTCTTTTCTATTCTTGGACACGTGTCGAGCTGAGAATCCTTCCCACACTTTTTAGGCTTTTATCCCTTTCTAGCCTAACCCTACTCTCTATATATATACATATATATATATATATATATATACATATATATAGAGGATGGTTCCAGAGAAAACCACATAGTTAGACGAAAACCACTAAAACCCCAACTTTAACCAATATTATAATAATATTTATTTTTTATTTTATTGTATTTTTTATTTTTTTATAAAAATATCAATGTAATATTACACATTTTTACCAAAAAATCATTTAAATATTGGCTTACGTATACGTAAACAGAAAACAAAAAAATTACGGTTACGTATACCTAACTCATAGTATTACACATTATTTTAGTGATTTTTTCTTCATCCCTCCCCTATATATATATATATATATATAGGGGAAGTATCAAGAGAAAACCACAAAGTTAGGCGAAAACCGAGAAAACCGCATAATTTCAAGCAAATTTTTTATTTACGTATACGTATCCAAAAGCAATTTTTTTTATTTACGTATACGTAACCGTAATTTTTTGTTTTATGTTTACGTATACGTAACACTATGTATAAAAATGTTTTTTGATAAAAATGTTTAATATTACATTGATACTCTTATAAATAAATAAAAATAAAAAATAAATACTATTATATGATTGGTTAAAATTGATTGTTTTAGTGGTTTTCTCGGTTTTCGCCTAATTTGTGGTTTTCTCTTGAACCCTTGGGGAGGGTTCTAGAGAAGGGTTCAAGAGAAAACCACAAGTTAGGCGAAAACTGAGAAAACCACTAAAGAAATCAATTTTACCCAATCATATAATAATTTTTATTTTTTGTTTTATTTTTATTTATTTATAAGAGTATCCATGTAATATTAAACATTTTTACCAAAAAAAACGTTTTTACACATAGTGTTACGTATACGTAAACATAAAACAAAAAAATTGCGGTTACGTATACGTAAATCAAAAAAATTGTTTTTGAATACGTATACGTAAATAAAAAAATTACCTAAAATGATGTGGTTTTCTTGGTTTTTCATTATATATATATATATATATATATGGTGGAGATCAAATGTAAACCACTTCTTCATGTGTAAACTAAAAAACCAAATTTAAGCCTTTCATTCTATTTCATATTATTTTAATTAGTGGCTTATATTAAACCTTAATAAAAAATGACTTTTCAATATTAAATAAATAGTTTATACCAATGAAGGGTATTATGGTAAAAACAATACTTATCTATCTTTTCCTAATATTTATAAAAGTCAAAACATCACATCAATATTTTCTTCACTCCTCTTTTTAAATCCTATTATTATTTTAATCTTAATTATTAATATTTCATGACATTGATTATTTTTAAATCTCCAACTTTAAAAACAAGATTTTTTTATAAATCTAATTTAAAGATGAAAAATTACTTATAAAAAACAAGATATTAAAAAAACAATACATATTACAATATTTTTTTGTAAATCATGGTTATTATCCAAAAATTTTATAAAACACAAATACTAAAAAACTCTATGTATGCTTAAAAAAACCCCTCATAAACCAACCAGTTCATCTAGAAATATGAAATAGCTCATACCCACATTAACCAGCATGTTTATCTAAGCTTGTTTAAATGAAAACTCAAAAACAATGTCAAAAAAATGGTTATGATATCATTCACAATTACAAAATTTTAACATATCATCAAATTTAAACAAAAAAAACGCACAAAAAGCATTATATAACATTGTATTACATATATATAATATCATATTACATATATATAACGTAGTATTACATATCTGTATTACCATATTACGTATATGTAATAATTATGAAACAGATTACAACATATGTAACCATATCCATATCAGCAGGTGTAAACTAGTAATAATTAATAGCTACATAACATATTACAGAATATGCAACCATATCCCTATCAATGGTTTAAATAAAAAACAATAGTAAACAAAGTAGCTCTTATAAAAAAAACACACTAAAATATAAAAATAAAGAACTAGAAACACTAAAAAAACCTCTACGAGCACTTAACCCCCCCCCCCCCCTTCCCTCTCTCCCTTCCCTCCCCCATAAATCATCTAGTTCATCTAGATATATAAAATACTTCATACCAACCCTAATTAACCAACATGTTCATCTAACTCAAAAATAATGTCAAAATGGTTATGATATTATTCACATTAAAATTTTAACACATCATTAAATTTAAACCAAAATATGTAAAACAAAAACAATATATAACATTATATTACATATATGTAAATATCATATTACATATATGTAATAACTATGAAACAGGTTATAACCTATGTAACCATATCCAAATCATCAGTTGTAAAAAAAATATTAAATTAATAACATAAACTTATAAACAAAGTTGTTTATACAACACAAACAAAAATGAACCCACTAAACTAACAAAACTAAACAAGTGGAAGCACTAAAAAACTACCATGGATAATTGAAAGCCATTACCGACTTTGTGACCTAGGGATGGTATTTAGGTATTACTTTTATAGAAATTCGAGATCGGGATCGGGTTACCCTAATTGACCCAGGAAACCCGTAATTAAAATATCGAGCAATTTACATAAAATGATTACATATAAACATCATTCATAAACCCAAAAAAAATTATGGTTAAATCAAACTCTCTGATCTTTTCAGAAAACTATTACATATATGCATCATTCATTAACCAAACGATTCAGTGAGAAAATGCATTTTTTACATATATGTAGCATTCTATTGCATACATGTAACATCATGTTACATATATAGTAATACACGAAAAACATGAATCTCATAAATCAAATGCAGGTGCTAAACTCAGATGCAACACAGAAAGATACAATCTCATCCAAGAAACCATATACAGTATTACCCAAATGAATCAACATTGATAAAAAAAAGAATACAACCTTTTCTTTGCATCAGCTTCCTTTTTTTCTTTCTTTTTTATCGTCTTTGATATCTTTCTTCATAAGTTAGTTACTACCCTTCTCCAGGTCTTTGTTCTCTTTGTTCTTCATGTAATCTTCGTTCTTCGTGTAGTCGTTTTATTTTCCAAGAACGGTTATCGAAGTGATCTTGTTGTTCGTTTTTGTATGATCCTTTCTGGGTTTTTGCCTATCTTGGGATTCATCACCAGGTTGCTTGCTCTTAATCCATAGTCATCCAAAAAAACCCACTACAAAGCTATTGGATTCATCCGAATATGAGTTTACAGTTAAAAGATTTGAATTAATGTTTTCCTTGAAAGCAAGATTTTGGTTTCATCCAAAAAAACCCACTTCTTCACCAACTTTCTATGAGATTTGATTTTTTTGAATGAAACAGAAAGAATTTGTGTAAAAAACCAATTTGATTTGATTTAAGTTTGTTTATCTGGATTTTCAAAAAAAATGTATGATGATGAGATGTGTAGGTAGGGCCACCAAAAGTCTGGAATCTCACAAAAAAATGTCAAATTACTAGTATACCCTTTCAGTCAACAAAATATCTTGGACAAATGGCAAGTTTTTATTTGCCTAAATGGTTTTTTGGTTTACACAATAAAAACAAGTTTACACATGATCATTTTCATATATATATATTATCTCTAATAAAATAATACTTTTGGATGACACTTGTCATCATATGGTGTATCCTCACCTATTTTTTTCACCAAAACCATTAACATATTAATGTTACATATAAATAGAATTAAGTAATTTTAATTACTTAATTCTATTTATATTTAATCCCTATTATAATAAAAAAAAAACTAAATTTTATGCCACTAGTCAACACCATATTCATCCTCATATCAATTTTCCCCCAAAAATCACATTTACTTCCTTCATCAACATTTTCATATTGAGCTTATTTTTTTAAAAAAGATTACATAAATAAACATTTTATCAAATCAATTTCATCATTGACTTACATTTTTTTACAAATTTATCATAAAAAATGAATATTAAAAAAACAAGAATTTAAAAATAGGATATTTAAAAAAAATGAGTTTTTAAAGTTTATTATCTAAAAGTGAGTTTTTAAAATTTTATCAATAAAAAACCAAAATTTTAATTTTACATATAAAAATTGAAAATACTACTTTTGTATTTTAAATAAATATGTGTTAGAATAAAGTTTGCTAACATTTAATTAGTAGTTTTTTAATTATGTTTGATATCAAATTTGTATAAAAAAATGTGTTAAGATCTTTATAAATATAATTTTAGCGTTTCACCCCAAGTGTTATACGGGGTTTAATACTAGTATTTAATATATCAATCATTAGTAATCTTTTTTTTACATATTTTAGTTGTACATGTAATTAAACTTTAAATATCTATAAACAAAATAGAAAAAATAGACGATGGACCTAAAATTCAATCTAATTTATTTAAAATTTATCAAATATTTTAATAAACTCTTTTACTTTTATATTTATTTATATATAGAATATGTATTAAGAAAAATCCCTATATATTCATATACAATCAATTTAAGGTATAGAAGTATGATAACCGAATAGATACTTATATTTGTTATTTTACCAATGTTAATGTTTTTATTGCACTACGCATAAAAAATATATTTACATAGTTCACATAATTTTTTTAAGGGAATCATTTCTCACTAAACAATCTTTCTATACTATATAATAAATAAATATTTTTCAATTACATGTGTCGCCTCAATATTCACTCTCATCATTTTTTTCTTACATCTCTCTCTTATTAAATGCACGTGTCGCCTTTCATTACCATTGAACCCCTCATTAGATGTTTTTGAACCCCCACAAACCCAATTGAACCCCCCCCCCCCCCTCTATAACTTGGACCTTGAGACAAAAAAGAACAAGTTTGACTTGAAAAGGTCAAAACCCATTTCCACCCTTCTAATTTCATTGAATTGGCAATCAAAACTCAACTTTTTTGAATCCTAAACATTCAAGATCGTGTATTAATTGCATATCAAGCCCCAATTTGAGAGATTTGGACCGAAATCGTGAGACTTGGAACCTAATTTGGTATCACGTAAATGGGTATGAGATTTGCGTAATCACCTAAATCAAGCCCCAATCTCACGAATCTCGTTTGAAATACTAGCTATTAACGCGTTCAAATCACCCTATAAATATCCCTAACCCATTACACTCGAAATCACCACAAAACTTCGTCCTTTTTTTTTCTTCCTGCTCCGATCGGCGCAAGGTGTTCCCGAGGTCTCAACTCGTCGGCGACTTGGATCTTTCGATGTAATTTCGATTTCAGGTATCATCCCCTCCATATCGCATTGTCCTCTGATTGTTCCTGATGCAAAGAAAAAACAATTTTTGTTTAGGGTTAATGTCTGGATCACGCATGTATGTTTGGGGAAGAAAACAGTTGGAAATCAAGTTAAATATTTAAATGTTAGAATTTTAAAACTATAGATGTCGTCTAATGGTTTAAGCCATCCACCCTTATGTGGGTTCAAAACCCATTGACCACTTTTTTTTTTCTTTCTGTTTGGTTTTAAGCAATTACACACATTCCTAAATACATATATCATTATGTTTTTGAGCAAGTAAATGCTATTAAACTTAATCTTTTCTTTAGGATTTTCAAATTTCCATATTATTATTTATATTGGTTATAAAAGAAATGAATAAATAAAAGCTATTCTTCTTTTAAAATAGCATAAATAAATAATGTATTTTTCTTTAAATAAACATAAAGGGATTTTGTATACTTTTAGTTTTGTAAAAGATTTTACGAGAAACCATTTAAAGTTATGTTTTTATCTAAAACTAATAACGTTATTTAAATGAAAAAATATATATTTAAGCATTATTAAAAATCACGTTTTCTTCTCAAGAATTATAAAATATAATTTATAAACCCTTTAAAACTTGTTCAAACGTTTTATTTACAAAACTTGATTTTCTTAATTCCTTTTTACGTCTGGAATTATATTTTCATTATAACACTTGATTCCCATTTAAAACCATCTACTATGCAACTCATCTATTTCGATCCTTAATAAATGCACATTTCACTTTAGCCCTTATCTTTTCCCACACTTACCAGACACGCTCTAAACTCGGTTAAAGTAGTATAGAGTAACTTTCAAACTAGTATGTAGTTATCTGATGAACAGTAAGGTTCTGGCTAGGAAAGACGTGGTTCTGGTACGGTCAACTCTTTTCTGGGAACTTTCTGTTGGAGGTACTACTCTGGTACGATAACCACTCTATTATGTGACAACCACTTTCATCTACTTACACTACAACCACTCATCTTTCCATAATTCTCTAAACTGACTTAAACTCGAACTTACTTAGGGAATTCTTAAAGTATCTCCTAATCCAAGCTACTTCAGCAATCAAGATCAACTCACGTGCTGCAAGGTGAGATTCATAGCCCCCTTTCACTTTTACTTTTACTTTTGGGGTGAAACATGTATACATATGTCTTGATAACTTACCCTTTTTTTTATCAAAACAGATTCTTAAACAAGTAATTTCAATTATGTGTTTGATATTTGAACAATAAGTAACGTTGCAATCATTAACTTGTTTACAAGCCTAAGGTAGTACTAGTATGGCCATATAGGGGAAACCGATATAACATTTCAACGGCACAATCTTTGGGATTGTGGATGCAATAACATTTCAACGGCACAATCTTTGTGATTGTGGATGCAATAATATTTCAACGACACAATCTTTGTGATTGTGGATGCATATAACATTAAAGGTTGATTGCAATAAATTTGGTGTTAATATGTTTGAATACTTGTTTGACCTTGTATTGAATTTGTTTTACATTTTTTTATGTCAATTTATCTTTATAACTTATATAAAAACCTTTGTCTCTCACTAACTTTATGTTGACCCATTTTACTTTACATGTATCAGGAAATAAATAGTTGATGATTAAGGATCACATAGGAAAGCTCTTGGACTTAGTTAATAATTTAAACAATGATTTTGGGATTGTTTGTTTGTCTATTTTAAAAAATGTAAACATTAATTTATGAAATTTAATAATTTATGTGATGCCTTAGTAATTGTCTTTATACCTTGTGCTATGAACTATATGTGTGACACATCGCGCTTCCGCCTCTGACGGGGTGTGACAACTGTCATATAGGCTTCATCTCATTTTCACATGGTTTATACATATGGGGGCATGGAAAGTGCCACATGTTTACACCTCATTGCTCCACGCTCCATTGCTCAACACCTCCTTGGTCCCACTATCTCTTCCACACCCGTGGAATTTTCCACGGAAATCCTCCACGGACGTGGTCCACGCGCAGGGGACGCGGTGTTGCACGACCCACGCCCACCAACTAAGCCTCCACAAACTGATTCGATGGGGTATACCACGTAGCCTTAGGTGGGAGTGGTACCCTCCAAGTACCCTCTCAAACTACCCTCTTACGTGGGAGTGGTACCCTCCAACCCTTTTTTTTAAAATTAAAAATTAAAACAAATCAAATTAATAAACTAAAACTTTAATTAATTAATTAAAAGACAATAAATATTTTGGCTTGGGCGGCAATATCACATATAAATTGCATACTATCGCCGCCGAACACGAAGTCGAGCGATTCTTCCAATGATTCGGGTGGGAAGTATAACGTATGATTCATATTTTGGTTGAGTGGATACAAAAGAAACGGTTTATATTTAGAAAGAATATATTTTTTTGTGTAGTAAATAAAATGATTGGGTATGTATTTATAAGGGTAAATTAAATAAATTTTTTTAAACGGCAATATTATTCTCATTTCAACGGCTTCAACCCACCAATTCAGCGGCTTCTTTTACCCGCCGAACCTGCTATGTATCCGCGAACCCGCCTGCTACCCGTCCACTACCCGCTTACCACTCCCACTCCCTTAGCTTAAAAGTATTACTTTTCAATCATATTTTTGAGAGTGACTACCTTAAATAAACTATGGGATTACAATCGGTGTGCTATGGTTGAATATATCACTCGATATATGTTTTTTTAATAATAAACATGGATGCATCCACGGTTTTGAAGGTCCCTTTTGTTTTTCTTAATTTTGCAATCCTTATTTTGCTTATACAATTTACAATAACTAGTTTTCTTTTTCACGCTACACGACGGGAGTTTGCGAAGATAAAACTAACATTGAAACGCAGACTCACGATAGCATACGATCACAAAAAAGAATTACTCGATTTTGAATACAACTCCGTTTTCAATAAACATTATACAGGTAAAAAATTTTAATGCTCCATCTTGACAACCCATCAAATGTTATTGACCCAACGAAAAAAACTAATGTAAAAGAATTATAAAAAAACAAAAAGTAAAAAAACATAATTATTTTTTCACCTAAAAATGTTCTCAGTTAAATAATAAGAGAAAAAAAAGGAAAAACACTAACGAAAGTGATGATTTTAATAAAATACATTGTTGACTCTTACATACTGCATTATCGCTTGTACCTTGTTTGATTTACGTTGTTATGGCTTGTACTCTACGCTTAATCCCTTGCACCTGAATCGTGGACTAGTAGTTGGATGACATAATGGCTGGTACTGTAGATACAGACCATCATGTTTAAATTTGTATTTACGTTGCTATGGCTTGTACTCTGTGGTTAATCCCTTGCACCTGAATCGTGGACCAGTAGTTGGATACATGATCGCGGATAGTGTAGATACCGACCATCATATTTAATATATATTGTAATTAGTTTAAATAAGCTATTTTGAAAGAAAAATTTTAGTTACAAAATAACAAATTTCTAAAAGAAAGGATGTTATATATCTATACCTTAATGTAAAGAAAAAAGTAACTCCAATAGCAATGAAATAAGTGTCTTTATAGTGATGTATCTATTTACTTTTGTCTCATATGACATTATACTTTTATCAATACAGACGTAAACATAGTAACATTAAATCGTGTAACAACTTTTACTCATGTATCGTCTTTCACGATTATAGAGTAACAAGGGTGGAGCGATGTAACCTTAAACTACTATAGCTTTTTTTACTCTAAGCTAATATAAACTATCCATGTCATTTTTTACCCTAAACTATCATTTTTTTTTCAAAAAAAATTATATTTTTAAACAAAAAATAAATATTAAAATAAAAAAAACATAAATTTCATTAATTAAAAAAAATACATAAATAACAGACTAAAATACTTGAGAAAAAATACTAAACAACTCGTCGTCCGAAACCGGGATGTCCAAGTTTAGTGCATCATGTTCTAGAAGATCAAATTTTTTTAAGTTTAAAACGTGTGTTTTGATCCTGCAACTTCGAACTCGTCAACCACTACATTGGTCGGAGGATCCTCAATGTACACTGTTGATATGGCATTCCCATCATCTTTTAAAATCATACTGTGTAATATAAGACATGCATACATCTGAATTCGTATCTTCTCGCACTTCATCGCCCAGTTGCAGTCGTTGAATTACAACTCATTTAGCTTTTAACATACTAAAAGCCCGTTCGACATCTTTTCTTGCCGACTTTTGCATCTTTTTAATTTTTTTTCCTTGGTGTCGTTTGACCAATAAACAAATTTCATAAAAGTTGACCAAGAAGGGTATTTCCCACAGGTCTAGTAATAACCACACTTATATTGTCAACCATTAACCTGAAATAGACACCTTGGAGCGTTAGTAAACAGATGAGACTGATTGCGAACATTGATGTTGTTGTTCAAACAGGCAACACCAAAGTACGCATGCCAAAACCATAAATTATGTGATGCCACCGCTTCAAGTATGATCATTGGGTATTGGTGATCACCTTGGTGATAATGGTCTCGCAATGGACGATTCCTCCAGACCTAATGTGTACAATCGATGCTACCGAGCATCCCTGGAATATCATGTCTACTTTCATGTGCATCGTACAAAAGAGCAGTGTCGTGGCTAGTTGGTGCAAGTAAAAATTCTTTATCATACAAAATAACGACAAACATTGCAAAAATATTTTAGGCATTCACGTGAGGTCTTAGCAAACATAACTAAATATTCATCGTATTCGTCAGGAACATTAACGGAAGCAAGTGGACGAATCGCTGATATGCATTTTATGTAATGGCGTGAAACTTTCTTTCATCCTCGTGTCAAACCCTTCTTGAAACCATTCAAAATTATCAAGTATATCCGCAATAAGTTTTAAAAATAAATCCTTCATCATCCAAAAATAAACATGTTATCGTCGTATTTTGGATTATCGACAAAGTAATATTTCATAAAAACCTTGTGAACCTTTACACGATCACGATGCACATATATATTTTTAATGTGACGTATCTTCAATTTCGGATGCGGCGGCGGCAACGTTAGTTAGAAATTGAACCCCGCTAGATTTGGAAGCGAAACTAGTTAACATTGCGTCTTATTTTGTTGAAAAAAATTGATGTTAAATAAGTAGTAGAAGGATACAAATAAAAATGGGAGTTAATTACACAAATGGGTACTATAGTTTGGATAAAATAACATGTGTGAGTCATACGTTTAAAAGGTTACAAGTTTAGGGCTTGTGGTTTCACTTTTATAACAGGTTTGAGTACTAAGACTAACTTTCATTAAGTTTTGTATTAATTTTTAGTAAAATGAATTTTTTACCCTTGACTATTAAAAAATAAAAATAATATATTACAGGGACTAGTTTGCAATTTACTTAAACAACAATTAAAAATATAACAATAGCAAAAAACTTAACAAATAAAAAAAAACCCAATCTTCCCCATATCTCTACCAGCTCCAGCTCCGTATAATACCTCCGACGAATATCCATCTCATGCTCGAACACCCATCTCTGTCTCGTATGTATTACACGGAGCTAGAGCTGGTGGGGATATGTGGAAGATTGGGGTTATATTTTTATTAAGTTTTTTTGCTATTGTTATATTTTTAATTATTGTTTAAGTAAATTACAAACTAGTCCCTGTAATATATTATTTTTATTTTTTAATAGTCAAGAGTAAAAAAATCATTTTACTCAAAATTATTACAAAACTTAATGGAAGTTAGTCTTAGTACCCAAACATGTTATAAAATTGAAACCACAAGCCCTAAACTTGTAACTTTTTAAACTTAGAACTTATACATGTTATTTTATCAAACCATATAAATGATGTAAAAATTAGGTTGAATGGTATTGGTTTTATATTAATAAAAACCAACGTCTAATTCCGTTTAAGAGTCAAATACCGTTAACGTCTACCAACGGAAAGAAAGATGCCCTGGATGATTGAATAATATGAAT
The DNA here is from genome assembly GCA_023525975.1 of Smallanthus sonchifolius. NCBI lineage: Eukaryota > Viridiplantae > Streptophyta > Magnoliopsida > Asterales > Asteraceae > Smallanthus > Smallanthus sonchifolius. The sequence continues at coordinate 39,583,460 of CM042042.1, read as the reverse complement.
ATGTACGTTTACGCTGCTTCTTTCTGAGTTTCTTTTTGGACCCTATTATAAATCCATTCTATTTCTCTGCTTTGGAAACAGGCTTTGCTTTTGATTCTTTCTTCTAATGGCGACTCTTGGATTGGAGGTATAAGCGGCCCGAAGGGAGTTGAGATCGCTGTGGATGAGCATAACAAGAAGCAGGTATTATTGTGTTAATGGAATATTTTGATTTGCAAATGTTAATGTAATTTTGTGATTTGCAGAATTCGGTTTTGGAGTTTGGTAAGGTGATAAGCAGGGACGATGTACTACATCACACTGGAAGCAAACGATGGTGGTCAGAAGAAAACTTATGAAGCCAAGGTTTGGGTGAAGCCATGGATGAACTTCAAGGAATTGCAGGCTTTTGTTGCTGCTGCTTAGCTTTCCTCCCGTTTTCAAGACTTATAACTTATTATATAAGTTATAAGTAGATCTGAAAAGGAATCCCAAGCGAGTGTTTTTTAAATCTATTTATTGACTTGTTACCTTATCCAAGAAGTCAATAAGTCAAAAGTTTGTTTAGATAAGGTTGAAAAAGTTGTTTTTAAATGATGGAAAAGTTACAAGTAACTACTTTTCCAAAAAGTTAATCTTTTACAAATTTGTTTCTTTTTTAAATACATTAAAATAATTGTAGCTAAACCTACTTTTTAAAATAAAAAGATAATGTTTTTATTATTTTTATTTAAGTAAAACTTAAATCTTTGAATAACCCAATTTAAGAACAACCGGTGTTAGTGACCCACAAAGCCTTTTGAAACATCTAGGTTGTTCAAGTGCCACAAGAGTAAAAGAAATTCGCCCTTAAAAAAACCATTTTAAGAGGTTGTGTACTTTAATCTATGTGTTTCCTGCTGTCGATGTGTTTATCTAGCTTTTTTTTTAACGGGTAACACCTAGACCTATTGAGGGTACTAGCAAAATTCTTCTCGTCAGGATCCTTTAGAGGTAAAACCCCCTAACCGCTGGATCAGAAGCTGATAGCATGTGTTTATCTAGCTAAATAAGCATTTGAGTCATTTAACCACAACCCAAATGCACCGTCTCTTTACTAAATTAGTTTTTTTTTCTCTTTTTCAAAATGCAGGCGAGAGTGCTAATGATGATGGGTGTTAATCTTGAATTTATGCATCTTTTTATTCAAGTAAACTCTAAATGTTTGTTTGAACATTGTGTAAGTTTGTGTGATATCTATATCTAATCTGTGTTTTTAAAGTTTAATTAGGTGTATTTATTGTGAAATTTTGCTTCCCGTTGTTCATACGGTTTGCAGCTTTTACTTTTGTAAAGCAGATGAATTGTTAAGTTTCTTTTCGTAATGGTTATAGGTATGCGTATTGGGTATTATAGGTATGAGTATGGGACGTTATGGGGAAAATTATTTAGGGATGGCCATTTCCGACAAAAAAATATTAAGGTTTTGGGTTGTTATATCTGACTTGTGTATTGGGGTTGACCTTTTTAGCCCGTTTAATTAAACAGGTTGACTTGATTTCCCATTTATTACAATCCACCAACCCGATTAACACTTTACTACTTGATGCTACCCGCCAACATGTTTAACACGTTTAGATAAATGGATTAAACTGACCGTGTATAAGTTGCGTGATTTTAAATTTGTGTTGTTAGAGTTCATGTTTTTGACATGAATAAATATGTGGGTCGTGTTCAGGTTTGAACAATTCAACTTGCCAACCGGATACAGTTGACACCCCTAATTAACTAACATGGATATTCCAAAATCAACCGTAAGCACATGCGAGTAACCTCTTAATCATAATGGTAAAAACAAATAAAATCAGACACGAACGAAAGACAAGCAGTAGAAGTACTCACTGCACGGAATGAAGATCGAGCTTCTTCCTCATAACGTCTCAATCTCCCTGATATGTAGAACATAGATCAGCAGTGAAACACTATATGAACCAATTTAAGCCGGTGTTTATAGAAGTCATGTAGAACATAGATCAGCAGTGAAACCTAAAAGGATTATTAATCTTACAACCTCATACATAACTGGACTATGCAGTACAGCTGGAGTGGTCTGCAAGTGAACTAGCATTTGATGAAGATGGTTCTGTGTACCATTGTTGATCTGCTCGTGTGATGAAGTTAGCTTCTGCATTCGCAGCATGAAAAGTCAGTTTTTTTAACGATTGGTCAAATGTCTAAAATACCCTTTTGTAGTAAGGGAACAAGAGACGGTAAACAATAGCATTAATAGTCTTTAACCCGTTTATTTTTATAATTTTTTTTTTATTTGTTTTGTGTCATAACTTAATCTGGATGGATACTTTACGCCAAAATTTAGAAATTAAAAAGTGAAATGGACATCATGTAATAATATAGTTCAAATGTAATTTTAGAGTATTAATATGAAGAAAAAAAAAACCTTTTTGGCGAGTAATCCTAACTTACCGGATAAAAAGACATCCTTGTAATCTTCTTCATCATATATAAATTGTGGGGGATCTGGAGAGCCAACCCCTACTATGGTGCTTCCACTGCAAAAGCAATATGATGAATGGATGTTATGATCATTTTGTTGAGTGTATTTTTCATATTTATCATTTGACACCGTATATGAATGCCACTATCATGATTCCAACTACAGATTGACGTTGGTACCTTCCAGACATGAAGACAGCATCATATTTTCCACGCCCTGCAGCAACTACGCGTTGTTTTAATCTTTTCAAAGATGGAAGCACTTCAAATGCAGGCGGTTCTGTGGTGAAAATAAATGTGAAGTGATATTAATCTTCTATGGAAGAAATAAATTTTGATTCATGTCACACTTATAGTAAATCTACATAGCTTCATACCCAAATCATTTACACAAACATCTTGTGATATTCCATTCTTTGAGATCTTTTCCAGCAAGGTTAAAGGATCAACGGTACTTGATGCATCTAACCGGAAACGCTGATAATTAACATTTCAACTTAGAACGATGATTACGCTATCAACCTTTTAAATATCATTGTCATTAGTAGAGGTGGCAAATTCGATCCATTTACTTATGAATGGGCCTGATTTGGGTTGCGTTCTATCTCAAACGGGCCAAATAAAAGAAATTAGTCAAAAGGAGAACGGTTCAAATGGGTTGAAACAATCTAAATGTTTTTAATCAACGACTTGATTATTAGTAACAATATGCTTTCTGCACACATGATTCGTACATTGAACATTTATAAAAACTGAACAAAACATGTTTGTGGGTCATCCCCACCCAGCCTGTTTTGATTTGTACTAATAATGACCCGTTTCAACCCGAACCTGTTTTTGACCTGTTACCCAACTCGCATGACGCACTCATATTGCCAGTTGCCACGTCTAGTCATAAGAAATACATTACCTTGTAAACTTCAGCTGTGGAGCATGCCTCTGGGGGCTTAATCAGAACCATTGGCAAGTCGAAAGGTACAGGTGATGGTATATCTTGAACAATCTGACATCAGCAATGTGATTTTCAGGTTATAATGTCTGTCTGGCACAAGTGAAACAGTAAAGGATAACACAAAACTTAAGAACTTGAATCCGACTGTTTTGAGGCTTCTTTATGCAAATTTCATTAAAAAAAATATTAGCAAATTGGTCATGTGATGCTATGAACTGATACTCTGAGCCTGTTTGCTTGTGGGAAGACTTACCTCACCTCTACCTGTGCAATAAGCGGCTCCATTGGAGAAGAAGAAGGGAACATCTGAGCCAATCTCACCCGACCATTCTTGGAGTTCCTTTTCAGTGGCCATACAACCACTGAATTGGTTTGCTGCCCAGAGAGCGGTTGCAGCATTACTACTTCCACCACCAAGCCCAGCCCCAGTTGGAACTCTTTTATCAACATGAATCTACCCCAAAATATATAACAAGTAAATAACAGAAGGTGGTGATTTCGACCCATTTACTTATGAACAAGTCAATTGGGTTATGTTTTATCTCTAACCTGTCAAATGAGTAAAGTAAACAAGTAAACGGGTCGAAGTGTATTTTTAATGCATAAAAACTCATAAATGTTTTTATTTAACAAATTACATACTATGAACATTATATATTTTCTTTGGCATACTAATCATTTATAAAAATAAAATAAAAAAGAAGTTATAATTTGTGAACTGAAAGTGTTTGGGTTGTAAACTACGCATTTCAACCCGTACCAGAAATAACTAGTTTTGACCTGTTACCAAACCACCAACATATATCAATATGTACGAATGATCTAACTGATAAGACTCAGGATTTTCACGTAATTTTACACATCTTTACCCAAAAGAATTTGTCACTTCCAGTCTTCTTCCGATATAGATTCAAGGCCTTTATTATCTGAATGCACACAAGATTGTATAAATTATTAAAACATGCATACCTTGAACAATAAAAGAACAAAAATCAAGAAAGATTGCTCATTTACCAAATTTCTTTCATCAAGTGGAATTCCAGGCACATTAGTTGACAGGCGATCTGTAGATTTCGATGGTGACAAGGAGAACTTTATCTTATCACCTAAGCTGATTACCTAGAGGTAAAATGGTCCAATTTTAAACCTCAAAAGTATCAGAAAACCTTTGAAATATAAAAGAAATATCAACAATTATCAGTATTGATTCACTTAATATATTGGTGAACAAAACAGCAGAGCTCAAACACGACCTTTTAAGCGATAAACCACATATTGCAGAACTTACATGAAATAGAGACGCCAAGTCATGAAACCCATCTGGCCTCTTACTTGTAATTCGTAGAAAAACATTGATCTGCATTTTAAAAAGATTTCACATCCATCTCAACCAGTTCATAAAGCATATAATTCAATGAACTCATGTGAAAGTCAACTAATTGTGGTACTTTAATTCACCAATTTCTTCAAAAATGAAAGAAAAACTGAATAAAATCCATGTTTCTTGTTTAAGTATCACGTATATGAATAAAGGAAAAGTATAAAATGAAAACCCACTTGAGTTGAGAAAACCTAAAAAAACCCTATGTAACTTCTTTTTTTAGTGTAGGTTTTATATATAATTTCGCCACTTTTTATAAAAAATAAAAAAAAACGCCGAGTGTTTTTTTTTAATATGTAAAAGTTACAAAATAAAACCCGTTTTTGTTGCATACGTCAGCATGCTACATACGTAAAATTTTGGTAAATTTTTTTTAAAAAAAAACACTCGCCGTTTTTTTGATTTTTTTTTCCAAAAGTAAGAAATTAAATATAGAAGCTATCCCAAAAAACAAAAAAAAAAGTTACCTATGTTTTAAAATGTTACATATGTAACATAGAGTTTTAAAATTAACCCTCCCCTAATATATAACATACTTTTCCCGGACAAAAAGACTAATGGTCATTAAGAGGCTACCTCTTAATGGTTCAAAGCCTCTTAATTGTTAAGAGATAAGGGGTCATGTAACTTGCGAGGACTTACCATTAATATGTTACTTTTTAACCATTCAGACTTAAGGTTACCTCTTAAACATTAAGAGGCTTTGAACCCTCTTAATGACCATTAAGAGGTAGCCTCTTAATGACCATTAAGAGGCTACCAAACAGGGCCTAAGTATAACAAATCACCCACCACCCTACAAAAGACAAGAGCATTACAGTGACTATTGAAGTCAAATGGGCTGATTTCAACTTCAAGATCCATATGAAAATCTTCAAGTTTTCGGGGTCAAACAAAACAGCATTTGAAACAATTGTAAATTTTGCATATTAACCAATTGTAAAACTACTAATGTCTCCTTTTAATCATAGGTTAGGGAGCAACATTTTAAGCATAAATTAACATCCAATTTCATACTACCCATCAACAAACACATGAACAAAACAACACAACAAGTAATCAAGGAATCACATTATTACACCTTGCAAGGAGAGAACAGAGTGAGTCTTGACAATCCAGCATTCATATCCACCTCATCAGCTAATCTGTTTAGCTTTTCATCAAGATTATACACAAGCTAAAATACCCACCACCAAAAAACTAATTAGTGACTTAACAGCAATAATCACAAAAGGGTATCACCAAAAATCTGTAATTTAATCAAAATAAGTTAAGGGAAACAACCTCCACTTGTTTTCTGCCATCAGATGTGGCTTTGATGATATGAGTTCTCATATTTCTGTGATTATTTTGAAAAGAAGAGAAGCCTTTGGGATTATAGAAACCACCTTCAAGTGGGGTTCTGATTTTCGATATACCATGGCTGGAACAGTTAATGTGGCTACTGTGGATGAAGGGGGAGGCAGCCATGATTGAGAGCAGGTTGAATTGATTATGGTAGTTGGGGAATAACAAACGGGAATCAAAATGATGGATAGGTGAGGATTCTTTGGCGTCTTATTTTGACATTTTTCTACTCTTTTCGATATGTTACCTGAACGTCCCCTCGTGTTTCTTGTATTTGCAACTAGGTTAGAAGTGAATGTTATATACTTAGTAATTAAGATTTATATATTTATGAACTACCATAAAATTTTTAATATAAATATAGAAACGTCATATAGTTATTTTTTAAAAACGTTTTATAAAAAGAATGAAAGAATAGTTCACTTTCTAAATTTTTTTTGTGAACAAACCTATTTTTTTAAATAAAAAATGTTTTATAAAAACAATTATAGAAATCATTATTGTTTAACAGGAGAGGTAGGAAGGAAAGAAAAAATTATAAAAAAGAACAAATAAAGAAAGTTTGTATAATTAATAGGAAAGAGTGGCGGAAAAAAAAGATGAGGATACATAGGAGATTGACAAGTGTCCATTCAAAATATTTATTTATTATACAGTATAGATATAGATTTTATACCCTATGTTTTTATGTGTTTTTAGGGTTTACATTGATCCTAAAATTGAGAATTTAAGATATTCTTTCGTCTTACAGCCAATTACTGAGCATAAACTAGAAAAAAGATTCACTTATATATACACTAGTAGGGAACCCGCACGATGTGCGGTCCTGACAATTTAATTATGTGCAAATATTTACTTAATTAAACGAATTTATTTTATAAATTACATCTTATTTGCAAACGCATATGCAAGTTGCTTATAAAATATTTTTATGAGGTACGACCACACATAAGAGGTATTCCGCGCGTTGCCGTGGAGAATTGAACGTCTTTAATTGATGTGTCAATTTAATCATGGGTTAAATTATAGACATGGGTTAGTAGACAATTGTAAACAATTGAGACATTGCTAATTTGTACACTATGCAAAAAAAATTGTGCTAGGTGTCTTAATTTTTTAAATAAATGAGAGAATTAAGTGTATGAGTTAAAGAGTAATTATAAGGCTTTAATTATAAACATGAGTTAGAAGGTAATTTTATACATTTGAGGCATTAGTAATTTGTACACTATGCAAAAATAAATTATACTAGGTGTCTTAATTTTTTGAGTAAGTTACAATAATATCTTTCAAATATGTATTATATAGTACTATAGATAAACGTTTCATTCTTTTATTTTCTCTTTACGGCATAAAAAATAACAATATGAGGATGAGGATCTCTATCTGGTTTTTCTAAGACAAACAACTGCATGTATGCATATCATCTTTAATTGTTTAGGGGTGAGTGTAAGGCGAAAGATTTGAAATTTTAAGGCAAACTCCTCATTTATTAAACAGAGAAGATGGCCAAGATTTCGTTATACGCTGTCAAACTTATTCCAAGAGGGCTCGGCTTGAATCGGTATTGCTATAAAAGCTCTCTTATTGAATTTCTCATTCAATAAGCATGCATTTTCAATATCATGCCTTGAAGAGGACTCGAACCTCCACGCTCTTTAGCATGAGATTTTGAGTCTCGCATGTCTAACATTTCACCACCAAAGCATCTTGAAAGTGAATCGTATTCCATGAATGTGATATCTATGAAGTGTGATGTAAGGAATAGTGGAATGTTAAAGTATTTCCATTGATCGGTCATGCCACATATGATATCTAATAAGATGGACAATTATATCCCAACAGGGGATGAGCATACTCATTCAATTTCTCTCTCTGAACTTAGTTATCGTTCACGGACCCTTGAAAGTTTTAACATACGCAGTAGGGATTTGCAAATCTTCTAGACGTGGTGTAATATCCAGTATTTTTTCGACCAAATGTTTCCTAAACTGTTGCACGCATTATTGTTTTAAAACTTAGATTCTTATTAAAAACTAGCTTCTCAAATAATAAATATTAAATTAATTGATATGGATTTCAAGGAAAACAATTATACTTGTACATATATATATGTGTGCGTTTTATAAACAAAATATTGTTAAAATTCTTAAAACACATGAGTTTATAATTATATAAATAATTTATAAACTTATTTCAAAAGTACTTAAACTTATGAATCATAAATCATAGGAATTGTGTTATAAAATTTTAGAATAATAAAACTTATAAAGCTTATTTTATTTTTACAAAAAATGAAACCATATTATTTGAATTTTATAAAATAACATATATACTTGTTTTTATAAAGTCAAGGGACTAAAACTGTCAATTATCGAAACTTACTTTAAACTAAACTCAAGTTTTTACATAAAATAGCAGAACTTTAAAACTACAAGGGCCTGTCCTGTAATTAATCAAAACATTTGAATCAGAAAGCGGTTGTGAGTTCGATCCTCGCTTACACCGGTTTTCACCTTCGATTATTCGAAATCGCATTTCCGGCTACATTCGATGAACCTCGAGACTCGCCTCACGCATGCGACCAAAGCCCAACGAGTTGCAATGTTCGAATTCAATGCTAACCACGCGTAATTTCAAATTTAAACCCGTTAAACCCAACTCCCATCTCCCCAACCAACTAAGCCTTTGATGCTGGAATTGGCTATAAATACCGATGGGAAATCTCAGTAACATCACACCACAACTCTCCTAACTCGCAATTCATCCGAATCGAACTCGCATTTGGCCGTTTGAAGTTGCGACAGCCGACCCAGACTCGTTCTCCCTCATCTCGACTTCAATTCAGGTAATTCGAAAAGCCAAACCTTCGTTTTCATGTGAGGATCAAAAGCCCTCTGTTTAAACGCATAAACAGAGAGTGATTCGATTCGTATTTGGGAGATTTCGATTCTAGGGTTCATACGATTTGGGGGATGCCTTGGGTTTGTGTTTAAGAATTTTCTTTTCCACGTTTTAAACTAATGAACCAGTAGTCGGGATGGTCAGTGTGCTTGGATGTGGGTGCGACCCGGACAAGAACCCGAGTTCGAGTCCGGGTAAACCGATTTTGCCCATTTTATTTGTTTTAGCCTTTTAAAAACAGTTTTTTTTAACTTTTATAATTTTTATAAATTATGTTATACACTTATAAACTTAAATCCAATTTTTATTTACACTTTTACATTCAGGAACATTTTTAATTAAATAAAACTTAGTTAAACCTATAATTAATTAAATCTTTAATTTTGGTTTTAAATCCATAAAAACTAAAAATACTTTTAAAACCTTTATAAAACTCATAATTTCACATAAGTATTTATTTAAAAACAATAAACTTACTTTATTATTTGTACTCTAAATTAAAAATGATTCTTTTATCCAAATCATTAATTTAAATTATAAACTTTTAAACTCAGAAAAGTTTATAAAATTCATATAAACATAAACCTATTGTTTATATAAAACATGAGAAAATAAATATGCTTTAAACTTTTGTAAACCTATAAACTTTATAAAGACTTTAAAACATTTATAAACTTATACTTTTAAAACATAAACTTTAAATTAAATACTTACACTTATAAACTTACCATTTGAAGGAAACATTATAAACTTATAATTTTATAATCAAAATTCAAATTTGAAAAAGAAAAAAATATTTATACTTTATTTGTTTCTTAATCATTTATAAACTTACATTTAAAGATATAAACTTTATGAGAAATTCTATTTAAACATTTTTCACGCTTATAAATACTTATTATTTACTTAAACTTATAAACATTTCACTTTAGTGTGTAAAGAAAATGTTTAATACTTAAATTCTTTAACAAATCCTTAAAGATTTATATTGCTAAGATAAACAAGTTCTTCTTGTAAATAATTATTTATCCTTAACAATTATATACCCTTTAAATGAAAATTATTTATCCCTGATAACTATTTTAATCTTGGAATAGTTGTTATTATCATTTATTCTTTAAATAATTATCATTTACTCTTAGAAATCAGTTACTCTCTGAATAATTATTATCTACCCTTGATAATTATTTAACCGATAGATAATTGTTTTAAACTATAAACTTACTAAACTTTGGTATTCAAGTCTTGCATTATGCATTCAAAACTTCATTTGAAACTTGATTCAAACTTTATGAAACACAATCATTCCCGTCTCCCATTTGGAACCCTAGTCAAATCCTGAAATCTTAAAATTCTTGTCCTAGTCTTATAAGATCATACTTGAAACTTTAGACTTATATTCCTAGACTTATTATGAGGATATTCTCTCTCTCAAAGTCTTGCAAACTTACTCTTATCGGATACTCTTCATCAATCCAAGTGAGTATACTTAGCCCCTTTTCCTTTCTATACTTTTGGGGTGAAACATGTTCAAAAACATTAAACTTATACAATTCTTGTACAACTATGATTAGATGTTTATTCTTATGTTAAACTTGAGACTTGTATGCTTAGATTAAACTTAAAACTAGCATATTCATTAACTTTGATCAAGCCTATGGTAACAATGATAGATCTATTGCATTTGACCAATCCACCTTGATTGATTGACCCTTCGGGGGGAGCCCTTGGTGATTGTTACTGAATTAAACTTTTAAACTTGAGACTTATAAGGGTAACCTGCGGGTTATGCCTAAACTTGGTTGGAGGGTTGATGTGCACAATGTTTAAGATGCTTGTTTCTCATACTTACATTATAGAATGCATAAATCATAGTGAATTGTAATTCTTTTCAAATACTTGTTAAACTGTGTCAAAACCTTTGTATCTCACCAACTATTTTGTAGTTGACAGATTCTTTCACATGTTTCAGGTTCTACATCATGAGACTTATTTGTGAATCACATAGGATGCTTTGGACCTAGACTACTTATCAATTAAACGTTGTATTCTTGTTATGTTTCCTTGTATTGAATCTTAAATTATTTATTAATGAAATATTGAAACTTTAATAGTCAACCTTGTGCTATTGAACAGCCGCGTCCGCCCCGACGTATAATCCGTCGTCGGTTGGGGTGTGACACGTGGAGCGATCTTTGAATCCAGGTACCTTACCTATAATGGAAGTAAACTTGTTAGTAACAAAACCTTCTTAAAAAGAGATATAATGGGTAAGATACATAAGAAACAAGTTGATTGTCTTATTTAGGAACATGTTCGATTCCATAGTGTTGGCCTGTGTAACGATCAAGGCTTGTAAGTCCATCGGTCCACGCATTTGTCCCTGTACCAGTAGAAGATTCGACAGCTATGACGGCCCTTCTTTAGGCGGCACTCCAAGTTAAGGAATTACTCGAAATGCTGCCAAGATATCAGTATCCTTTCTTTTATATTCAGGGGTATAATAAATCAGTATATAAAACTTTAACACCAAATTTTAATAAAATAATTTAGACATAAATCAATAGAAATAAGAAGTGATGATGATAAATAAAATAATGAATTGTAAATAAAGTTCTGGTTCGAATTCCATAGACAATATAGATGACACTGGTAAACAAATGAAAGATTTTCTTAGCATTCTTATTTATCTACTTGATATATTGAAAACGTTTTGGTTGAACTTGAAAATTCACTCATTAAAATTGCATAAGTATACAATTAAATTGGATTCGGTTGGATGGTACTAACAAAGCTGTGTGCTACCCCCCATTTCTTATTGAATTAACTAATCAACTTGTCATCGCACATTTAGTTTGAGTGAATTTTTCGTAAAAAATAGATGTTTTTTACTTTATTATTATATTAGACTACTTGTTCTGGGGTTGCTACGCTTGACAAAAAGAACAAGTTGTGTATCACCTAAATCATTGGTCAGGTACTAGATGTAGCTTTTCAACCAGGCAAAATGCCTAATATTTATAAGACATTAGTAGTTAAGGGTCGAGATATTGTTGGTCAACCAATTAATGTGACTTGTGAGCTAAACAATTATTATGAAACAATTGAGTTAGAGTCGTAACTATGAGTGCTACAGATGGTCTAATGAGATGGATGGACGTAACTGATACAGGAGCTCTACTTAGCGTTCCGGTCGGTGTAGCGACTCTCGGTGAATTTTCAACATGCATGCGGAGCCTATTGATTAATTAAGTTGTCACGCCCAGCTAGGGGCTAGACGTAATGATTGATATGGGTTAATTACCCGTGTATTACACTGGTAGAATACAGAAAACAATGTAAAATGAAAAAGTGTACATAATTCATGAGTTTTTAAATATTTCTTTGTATATAACATTCGGTGTTTTATTTGTAATTTTACCATATGTATATAAGATTAGTAGTTTTACTCCTCCTCTAGTTTTAACTCTGGATAGTGTCATATATAATTGATCATGTGTGAAAATTGGTTGTTTAAAAAACAAACCAACAGTCGATAGTGATTGTCCTTGACTTTTATTAATTGTCATTGCAAAACATACATATAGTGGAAATTGACTTCTCTGCAATTTGAAAGGAATCATTTTATCTGATGGTATCAAATTAATTCTTGGAATAGAAGTGCGGTTCCAATAATAGACCCAGATATGATCTCCGCTTCTATGGCACGATTACGAAGTGATATGACCTGTAATCTAGTTCCAATACATCAAACCACTTTCTGATCAATATTTCTTAATAACATTACCGGAACAGCTACTAGTAATATTTCTTAGTAAAATTTGTTACTAACCTATGATTTGGCAAACCTGATACTTTAAAGCCATTTAGAACATTTATATTTGCTTGTAACGTATCATTCAAAATTAATGTCTGACAAATACTATCTGAGCTAAGGTATTCCTTTTCATCTCTAAAGAAATATTGATAGCAAACGGTCATTAATTTCTTGAACGATTTCATTTTTCGGAGCAAGTATTGTATAACACCCCTATTTTTATAAGTCAAAGGACTAGATCTGTCAATAGCCCAAAGACCAAAGACCAAAAATGAAAAAGAATTGAGGAAATTGACTGTTAGCGGACCGTTAACGGGTCTCTAGCAGACGCTACTTGGTCAGGAAGGAAGTAATGATTAAAAGACACATGTCAGCTGACTGACGGGTGACTCAAACCCTATAGCGGACCATCACCAGGACGGTAACGGTCCACCATGCCGCAAAACGGATAGCAGACCACTATCCTTAAGCTTAACGGTCTGCACGGTACTGCCCACGCATCTTATCCAAACGCTGGAGGCGGTAGTGGACCGTTACCCACCTCCTTAACGGTCCGCTACCGGTGTCATATTGGTCTATAAATAGAAGTCTGAGCTCTTCAGTTTGTGTATCAAAAGAAACACACATTACACACACATAAGTTCTATGATCAAGTTCCAAGCTTCAGTTTACGTGCAAGAAGTTCGGTTCTCCAAAATTCGGCAACAACTAGCAGTAGATAGTATCGAGGTAAGATTCCCACTAGTCGTTATAGTTCAATTCTTTCCATTAAGTTAGGTTTTCTTATCTAAGTAATGTGGTAATGACCTAAGACCTTGAGTCACGTGTTGTGTCATTATTAACGTAAAGATATTGCAGGGAAAAGCGACGACTAGAGGTGAGTTCTATGATTACATGATTTAATGTTTTATGCTAATGTACATGCTATGATAAAGATTATGTAAGCTCCAAGAGAAACGTTTTGAGCCGATACGCTTACCAAAGAAACGTTTTATAAAGAAGTCATGCACTTTCAAACATTGTTACATGTTATGAATAAGGAAATATTTAATTAATATTCTTTAAAAAGTAGTAAATGCATTCATTATGTTAACTAACATTTCATACTTACCAGATTACATTGGAAAGATAGCAAGTATATCAGACATGATCGAATAATGAAAATCGAGCTTCAAGATAAACCTTCTTTACTTTATACAGTTAATCACCTTCACTTTAAAATACAAAGCCGCCATTCCACGGTGAGAACTCAATCGACACATCCTTATTGGAAGAAGTCACATCAACCCATGCAGAACGCATACCAACAATAACATTTACAGGTTAATATACTGAACAAGCTATGCTGAATGACATCAACATGTTGTAGATTGACCGGAGGCTACCCATAGGTTAAAAAATTCTAGTATATTATTACTTTAATTTGGTGGCAGGGATAACTTTCTCGGCTTGGTGTCCTGCCCCTCACGTTCATGATATATCTATTCAATTGTGCCCTGGAGACACAATCAAAGCATGATGTGCTTTCACGACCTGGTCTGGTCTCTCTTCCGATTCTCCTTCGTCTTGTTATATTATTTCCCAAAGACATCAAGGATATCGCATGCTACTAAAATGTTTCTTTTTTTATAAGGATTATTCATCTTTTACCAATTGGTTAATAATAATCCCAACTGAGAATATTCTTACCACCAGTCCCTACTTTCAAACCTATGCAGTTAATGTGAAAAAATATTGGTTATCGGTCAAGGACCGATATCTGAGATATCGGTTCTCGCGGTGAGATATCGGTAATTTTTATATCATGCATAAACTTATATATATATATATATTATATAATATTAATAGTCAAATCAAAAGTCAAAAACATAAAAGATATCTCTATTTGGACATTTTGGGGCGGTGTTGGTATCAGACGACATTGTATTAGTGGGGTTTACAGATGCATGTGAAGATGGAGTTGTTGGACCATCCATTATCAATTTATCAAATCTGTAAACATGAGTTTTTTGTATCATTATACACACATATATAAAATGATGAAAATATCATATCAACATAGAAAGATTACTGTAACTGGATTTTATCAAAGAAAAGCTACTGTAACTGAATTTTATCAAAGAAAAGATCATCTCAGCTGTTATATCTAGTTATCTACTGTAGGTTGTAGCTGAATTAGTGAATTATATCAAATAAACCAACTAATGTAACTGAATTTTATCAAAGAAAAGCAGGTCAGTGACTTGGAGTTGATTGTAACTGAACGTACCTTGTGAGTTTCTGCAAATTAGGGCTGTGAAGCAGGTCATCAGCTTGTAGTTGTCGATCGATTGCAGCTTGGAGTTGTCGATTGATGATTGCAGGTTAGATTGGTGCTCCGATTGAAGGAGAAAGTGGGATAGCAGGTCAGCTTGGTGTCGATTGATCGATTGAAGGAGGGCCGATTGTAGTTAGGGCATAAATCGATGGGTTTTTGGACTATTGGGTCAACCTTTTTTAAACGAGATCGGGCTTTGGTGGGGCAAAAACACATTAAAAAGAGCCAGATTAACAAAACCGATATTATCGGTATTTTGACCGATATATTGAACCTTCTTTATCGGCGATATATCGGTAAATATCGCCGATATTATCGCCACCGATATTCCAACCGATATTTGGACCGATATTTGGTTAAACCACCGATATCCGAGATATCACCGAGATATCGACTGCATAGTTTCAAACTATTTCTTTACATTGGTCCCTCCGTTAAAAAAAACTTAACGCCGTTAGGTTTTATATGACATGGACATCTGCAAACCGCCAGAAAGTCGAGCCAATCTAGTAGTAGTCTCGTGGTGGCTTTTGAAGTTGGCTCTGGTGGTGTTTAACCGGTCTCGTTAAACACCACCGTTGTCTCTGTTTGGACTTGTCGGACAAACGAGACCAGTTAAACACCACGAGAGCCAATTTCAAAACCCACCACGAGACCACTGCTAGCTTGGCTCGAATTTCCGGCGGTTTGCAGATGTCCACGTCATATAAAACCTAATGACGTTAGGTATCTTTAACGGGGGTCCAATGTAAAAAAATCGTTTAAAAGTAGGGACTGTCAGTTGGGATTATTATTGATCAATTGGTAAAATATAAGATTATTAAAATCCAATAATCATTTTTATAATGTGTTCCTTTTATGCCAATTTCAAAGAAAAACTCAAAGGTAAACATGTAAATTCAAGCTTAATAGCAAACATGTAATTTGTGTAACATCCTTTCTAGTATAAATTGCAAACCCAACCTATTCATAGCAAAACCTATCATAAACCCACAGGTTGGATCGACTTTGAGATTGGTTTGACTAAAATCGGTTTCGTTCTATACTCAGGTCGGTTTTGAAACCGGTCTGGCATGCCCAAACCGGGTTTTTGAAAACTTTTAATCCATACGCATTTCAAAAAATTTCAGCATCTTTATATCCTTACTTGAAAGTTGAAAATGTAAAAATCTTGAAGAAAAACACACATATATTTGAGTTTCAACCACTAGTATCCGACATAAACTTTACGAGTTCAAGTTTAATCTTAACACGTTTAGCAAAACATGTGAGGTCGACCTACGATGATTAACCCTTTATTCTTATGAATATTTGGGAGTTCAAGTTTAATCTTTAACACGTTTCGCTAACAGGTGAGGTCGACCTAAGATGATTAACCCTTTATTTTTATGAATTTTAAAGCGTGTTAGTTTGGATACTTTATATTAATGAAAATTTAGAAGTTAAAAAGAACTAGGTCATTTAATCCAATTGTTATACTGACCTTTATGATCTAGGTGTAAATTAATAACTTTAGAGTAGTAATATGATAAAGATAAATAAATACAGTAATATGCTATGAATAGATAAATTTCAAGTTAAATGGTCTAGAATGACTACGTCACCCCATGGATACCAAGTTGTGTTCAAGTTTGTGTCGAGTTGAATCTTGACGTTAAGATAATGGTGGAGTAGTTCCATAGCCATGTTTAGTTGCTTTAAAGGCTACTTCACCAAACCAAATGATTGTGCTCAAGTATGGAATTAAGCTTGACTAAAAACAAAGCAAGTAGGGAGGCAGCATCATTAAGAAAAACAACTAATTTTAATTCACTTTCTTTTTCTTATTCTTTTCAAACTCCCTCTCCTAGTCGTATCGACTACAGAGAGGGTGAAGAAACAAACCGTCAGGGTAAACTGAACAAGCCTTTCTCCTCGAAAGGAGATGCCCATTCACGCGAACCACCACCAGATGCTTCAGAACCACCAACCCCCATCCCTCCTATTGACATACTACTATTTCCATTGGCTATAATACCCGGTCTCACCACACTCTTACCATGTGAAGAGCCTGCACCCATCCACAAGCCATTTGGTCTTAACACGCTGCTTGCTGGAGAAAGAAGCTGATTTAAACTCCAATCTATGTTGGTGTAGTCAGACTGTGATGACCAGTCACCGTTCCAATCTACATGAGACGGTCCTGAAGCTCCATTTGAACCGAAACCAGAGAACAGTCCTAGAGAAGTAGCAGCCGACAGAGGAGTGGAGCTCACCATTCTGCTGTTCAACATACCACTGTTATTCAAATGGTTTGTAGCAACTGGTGGTTGACCACCATGATGGTCCATTAGGCCACTAGTAGGGACATGCTGAGGCTGATAATGGAACTGGTCATACAGCTGGTTACCTCCATAGGTCGGGGTGTTAAAGCTTCACGTGATATGGACCCCATTTGGATTCAAATCCAGTACAGGTTCAACCACACCGTTAGATTTCCAGTCAGAAACATAAGATCCTGATGAAGATGGTGACGAGCTCATATTTGTAGTTTGTGGATGTCTAGCTTGTGTCAGCTGCATCATTGTAACTGGTTCCCTCACTGACCCGATCTGAAGGTTCTTCAACGCATTCCCACCATTCATACACTGTGTTTCTGTTTTGAGTGGCGGTGGTGCCGTCTGCATGCCACCTACCCCCCACCTTTTTTCTACAATTGTAGCAGGCAGAACTTTCTTCAGCATCTGTATATTTTTTACACCAGGAGATTCTGCTAATGATCGTCCTGTTGTTGTAACAGCCATGGTTGTGTAACTGGTATCTCTGTGATCAGCTTTCTGCTGTATAGACATGGCTCCTGATGATGGATTCTGCTTTGATCGTACCTTTGAAGTCTGAGTAATACTGACCGAAGGTTTTACAGGATCACAGGTTTCCTCAGGCTTCGGTGGGTCAGCCTTTTGAAGTTTAAACAAATTATCTGCTGCCTTTTCAAGGTCACCCTCACAGGCAACAACCACCCGTTCAACCTCCTGTTTTGAGCATTTGAACTTCACTTCCATGTCAGCAATTTGAGCAAGCTCCTGTGATATGTCAACTTTAAAGTTACCACCACCCCCATTGTCAAACTTAAGCTTTTTTTGGTTGACCGAATCTTCGCCTCCTTCAAACAACCACGCTACTGATTCCTCTAATTTTCCTTCATTTAAAATAAGAGCCATTGTTGCGCGTTCTGAAGGAAACCCCATTGCTACAAGCTGTTGAGCCAGTGCTTCTAGTTTTCTTGACGTTAAATACCCACAGCAACGTTGCCCGTCTCTCTTTTTGCCTCTGATGCTTTTTCTCATTCTTTTGACGGATTTTTTCTCGTTTGTCAAAATCCACTCCAGAATTAGACTCCTGGCGGGTGGGCCCTTGAGATGGTTTGTCTTTTGGATCTTCAGACTCACCTGACCAGCTACCGTTGTTGGACACGCAATCGTATTCAACCACTATACCAACAGTGTTGCCACTAGGATCCTCCACATCTTCAATATCACGGAATCGACCATTGACATGAACAGGTGGAACAGAAGAAACCGGTGATGTCTCAAGTGTATGGAAGGTCCCCAAAAGTGGATTGTAACCACTAGCAGGAGCATCACCACCAGTACTTGCACTTGTTGTGGGTTTGGTAGAAGGCTTCATTGACTCTTTCCCAACTATCATTTTTTCCTTTGACTTTGACCTAGAAGGAGACATTTCGAGTTCCAGTTACCTGCAATGTTAATATTTTTTACTTGTTCACATACCCGTACAAGACTAAAGATAAAAAGAGCTGCCGCAAGTAATATAATTTGCTATCTAACACCTCAAGCTAATGATTTAAATGTTAATATGTCAAAGAGTTACATTCTTACGCAGTCATAACTCATAACCATTAGTAAGTTGAAAACTACTTGGGTAGAATAATTATATTAATGTATGTACATGCATGTGCAATACATATAATGTGTGATCATTTCAAGCATAACTATTAACGCCAGTACTTCCGAAAATAACACAAAACAATAGACTTTTGAATCTTTTGTATCAGGCAAGTTCCTTCTTAAGCACATAATCATAAGAAATAATTTGGCGTAGAAATAACTTTAGTAACCACTGTAACTCAAAACAAAACTTGAACAATCAGAAAAAGTTTCAACCCAAACACTAAAATCACACAATTTCAAAGTTTGAAATTGCTAGGCTTAAATTCCCATATATCAAACTGGACTATGAATATGCAAATAAGAGTAGGGGAGTACTATTCATAATTCAGCATCCCGTGCATAGAACATTCTCTTGTTTGGTACAAGAAAAAAAAACTAGCAAAGGTAATACAATCTGGAGGGACCATAATTAGGGCAAGAAAAATACAAGTCCAACTCTTATAGACTGGATTTCAGCAACATAGATGGGCAGGTACCAATTCTAATATCGAAGCTGTCACATCACCAAGAAAGTCGAGACGTGATATTTACCATCATCCTATGTTGTCAAAGACGCGTGCCTGGTGCGCCTAGGCACAGAAGCGCAACCAGGCGCAAGGTTAGTGCCTGGTGGAGAGTTAGGCGCAAATTGGGGCCTTTCTTTCAAAGACGAGCTCAGGCGAGCGTCTAGGCGCGTTTTCCGGCCAGATTCCGGCTAAAAAGTCACCGGAACTTGCTAAAATTCGCAGGAACTTGTATAACACCCCTAATCACCCCTAATACACAATCTACTGGTTCAAACGCAAGAGGGACCTCAATTCTCCAAACTAAAATAGAACCGAGTCTGAAGAAGAGAAAATTGAGCTTAAAAATGGTGTGGATGAGCGGATGTTCAATCCCAGTTAAAGCAACAAACAGCAAAAAATCTGAAAGATCCTACTTGAAACTCGAACTACATTATCTTACACCCAAATTACAAAGAACACAACCACACTCTGTGCCTTCACAATAATAATGGCAGCTTTCAAAATTTAAGGCCAATAACAACACATTTCTATGTTAAAATGGATTCAGTGTCAAGGTATAAGTTTCTGATCATAACTTAGAGCTATGAGAGTTTCCGTACACGAAACATTATTTTCTATTCAAATTCACCATGCGTATCTATCTAACAGCTTCATTTCACTAAAATTCAACGATTAGAAACAAAAATACGACAATTAACATTCAAATTGCACAGAAACGGTCAAAGAATTGAGAAAAAGTCGAATGATGAAAACAAACTAGTAGATTAACTCACCACCGCTAGTCCTGAATCGAAATGAAGAAAATTGGGGGTAAACGCAGCGCCTATGAAGATTCGTTAGGGTTTTTGTTATTCGGTCGATAGGGTTTGCAAGCCTTCTGACTTTATGGAAAACGTAATATTTGTGTCTTTTTGTTCTTCGCTCACTCGCTTCGAAATCAGATTTCGTGCACCACAGTTCTTATTTAGCCCATCGAGTTCGTGGGCTGTTTTGGGCTTTGGTATCAAGTTAAAAAAAAATATTTTAATATTGAAAAAAAACTAATGTATTTTTTTTAGCAAATTATAAATGACGTTCTTTAAATATTACACAAATTTTATAATATCTAATTTAACTAAGTAAATTGTATAGCTAAAACATAAGAGTTAGTGATAATGATAAGCATGTATGCATAAGTTCCTAATGGAGTGCGCTCTTAGGTTATAGTCTAGCTCGTTTGCTAGTATGACCTAATTTTCTATAACCAAGTCTCTAATATCAACCTGTCACACCCTCGTTAAAGCGGAAACATGAGGGTGTGACGAAATTGAATCATAACACTTGGAATAAAGATAAATACTAAGGCATTTCAAATAAATCAAACCGTATTTTTAAATAAGATTAAAATATTCAAATAACAAGTATCTCAAGTTAATTATTATCTAGGTCATTCCATGCATCCTAGCGTGTAAAAGACATCAACATCAAAGATAGTTTCCAAAACCTGAAAACATGTGAAAGCAGGTCAACTATAAAGTTGGTGAGTTTATAGGCTTCACACGCACAAAAGTAAATGTTGCAAAGCACAGTTCATAAAACAAGTTTAGATACACAAGTTATTAAACCCAAATACATGAAGTCCACAACCATCTCTAGTGACTGAATGCTCTCTAAGTTTGGCTCCTTGTCATGAGGACATCAAACCGTGTTGTTATTGTGTCGGATTTTGACCATGCAACTCCCTACCTGGAACCTCAAAGTTGGTTGGCGCGCACCAAACCCGAGTATTGGATGAGCTTGTCACACCAATAGATCTATCATCGTACTACCGTGGGCTTATCAAAGTTAATGGTTGTGTATGAACTAACGAGATGGACTTTATGAATACGAATCATGTATAAGCCATTTAATCTCACAAGTATACGAAGACCGTTATTGAATTGTATGAAAACGTGAGCGTGTTTCCACCCCCAGAGTATAGACGTTGAAAAAGGAGTTATAATCTCACCTTGCGTTCTTGAATGTTCTTGAAGCTTAACCGGTTTATAGATGCCCTAAAGTATTAATATTCAAGTCAGTTTATGAAATTAAAGTTGTATTGATATTGGGTGGGGTGGGGTGGGTGTGGGGTGGGGTGGGGGGGTTGGTTTATGTAAAAGACAATAAAAAAAGGATTTATTGCATACTTGAAGAATATGTACCAAGCTTATAAAGAGTACACTCAACAAAAGGATTCTAAGGAAAGAGAGGTGGGTCACAAGGACACATTTAACTACCAAGTATTTCCTTAACCATAACCCTTCATGAACATATACATACCCTCGTCTTGTATATAATCCTATCATACACAAAATACTCAAGCGAATCGAATTTTAAAGATCGAAAGATGGAAAATTTCAACGATGCTTGGAAGAAAAACCCCCAACTTTAGGCAAAAAATTCTTAAGGATTATGAGGTCTTAAAACTAAAGGAATAAATCCAGGTTTAGAAGGATGTCGTAGTGATTTATTCAAAAAGATTACATATCTTTACATAATTTGAAGTTTTCAAAAGTATTACATAAAATTACGATTTAGACAGATTTAAGGTGATCACGCATCGATCTTGCGCGAACCGTTTGGAGGTCGAAAACTTTGAGTTTGAAGTTGAAATCGGTGGGGTTTGAAATATAACTCTCTGAGCTTAGTTTTAGACAAAATAATTTCCTTATTTGGTTAAGAATTGAATGAGATATGACAACTTAATGTTGATTAGTATATTGTGTCATAATCCAAAAATTACCATAAGAGTTCTAATGAGGTTTTTGAAAAAGATTAAAGATGTTTTAGGGTTTTTGATCCAAGATTAGAGTCAAGATAGGTACATAATGAAGATATGTCATCATGAATCCATGATTATCAGAAAGAGGTTAGAAAAATAATAACTAATGAATAACAAGGCGATCATTTTTCTGGAAAATCAACATGACCATCTTGTTAAAATCCTTTGTTTTGATCGATGATTACTACAATTAAAGGTGTATGGTCATGGATCTTAGCATGGATTAGACAAAAATGAAAGTAGTAGAAGAAGTATAAAAACAAGATTTAATGATATAAAAAGCGAAACATAACAAATGTGAAGAACTTTAAGAGGAACATGAAGAACAAAGGATGGTGAAGACTTACTTTGCTAACTCTTGAGCCTTGATGTGAAATCGCGACTATTCAGGTGTGAAAGTACAAGATGGTTCTGTTCTTAGTTGAAATTGGCGGAAACAATAACAACTACACAAGTATAATCGAGTAAACAGAAAGAATACTTATAAGAACACTGTTGTATTAAGCTTTTGCAAATAAATGATTACAAATGAAAACTCAATAAAAAAGCACACATACAATGAAGTGTTTACACAGTATTTATACTAACTTAGAATCAAGACAGACCCTTGATTCTAAGGATCAGATCTAACACAGACCGTTGATCTTTTGTATAAAGTTAACTATTACAAGTTTAGTCTAAACTAGCTAACTTTATTGAAGCGTCTTCTTTATGCATCATTACTTGCATGCTTGGAGAAGAGCATTGTTGTCCGTCATTGGTTGCACCATTGAGGTTCCTTCTGCTTTGAGTGTGTCAGTAGCTTTTGCAGAAAGTTGTAAGTGACGCTTGGCATGGATAGTCAGCTGCAATGATTTATCTTCAAGGCACAAGGCTGTCAGCAGCAATGATGAGGATCATCAGTAAGATGTGACCATCCAAAGCTGCTGATGATTTGCCTATCAGCAGCATCAAGTGTTGATGATGCTGAGAAGCCTATCCGCAGCAACTCTGGTCGTCAGCAGATAAGGCTATCCGCAGCAGATTTGTTCTTCAGCAGAAGAATAGGTATCCGTTGCAGATAAGCTTGTCCGCAGCAGTTTGTTGGTCAGCAGCAAACTCTAAGATCAGCAGCATTTGTACTTAGAGAATTTTGTTGCCATTAGTCTTTATTTCTACAAACTCCCCCTAGACTGATGCTACCAAAACTCTCTTACTGCTTGTGTTGCTGAAGCTTTTGCATGTTGCTGACTATCCTTTCAACCTCATATCCTCTCTGGTTCATGCTGGGATTGTTAAGATGAAGCTCAGATAGAGTCTTGATGTCTTTGCTTGCCATTTTGAAGATAGCTTTGCTTGAACACCTCATCTTCTGTCCTTTAACATCTGTCAGTGTGAATTCATTCTTTTCAGCATTGTAGGACCAGCTGATGAATGGAGAGTGGGATTGGAGAGGTTTGACATCAATGATTTCATCTTTGTTGGGGTTGAAGTAATGTTTGATTACTAGCAATAGATGTCTCCCACCTTCATTCTCAGGCTCATTGGCTTCACCCAGCTCCATCATTCTTCTTAGATCAGAATCTGGAAGTTGTACTACCTCATCAGCAGATGTATAGATTGATCTTTTAGCTTCTATCCTCCCCCTGAACACTTCAAACCACTGGTCTTGAAGGCTGTATGACCATCTGATTATTTCTCTTGAGTCTTCTGGTTTGGAAGTGGGTTTGTTTTTCTTTTTGGGAGGTTGTTGATGAGTAGGAGTTGGGTGTGAGGATTTGGACTTTGAGGGAGGAGAGGAGGGAGGTCTAGGATGGAGAGTGGAAGGTAGTTGGATTGAGGAAGTGTTGGGTGAGAGAGAAGGCTTGGGTTTCTTTGTTTTCCTTTCTTCTTGAATGATTACCCTTTTCTTGGAGCCTTTCTCTCCAATCTTTCTTCCTCATCCTTCTTGACTTTAAAATAGAGGGCTTGCAGGTTCATAAAATTCATGGGACCTAGCCTCTTTCCACTCTCTCCTCTAGCCTTAAGGAAGTCAATCATGATCTTCCTTTCTTCATGGGTTCTTTGATTCAAGGCAATGGTATTTTTGGACTTTTGTTTGGCTTTTTCTTCTTCTTCAGCCTTTTTCTTCTTTGCCAATTGACCCTGCTGACCCATGAAGGCTCTGTAGATTTCTTTATTGGATAGTTTATCAAGGTAGTCTACATCCTCACCTTGAGAAATCAGAGCCTTTACCCATTCCTCTCTCATTTCTTTGGCTAGTTCAGAATCAGTTATTCTGAACTTAGCCTCTTCCTTTTTCTTCTTCTGAATCTCTTCTTCTTCTTTGTCGAATTGTTCCTGCAGTTGAAGAGCAAGAGCTTCATCTTCTTCAATCTGATAAACTGCAGGAATCTTTACTTTCTGATCATCCAGCTGTTTTGCATACAGCTGGATTTGTTGTTCTCTGAGGAGAATGGCTGTGAGTGTGTTTTGAGCTTTCTTTGTTTCAACCATCTTCTCTTCTTCTCTTCTTCTTCTTCTTCTTATTTCTTCCTTCTCTTTCTTTTCTCTTAGCAACCTCTCTTCATCTTCTTTGGTCAAAATTCCCTTTCCCTTATCTTTGTTGGATGCCTCTGCTTCGGCTTCACTGATCACAACAGCAGATGATGGTGCTGCTGTTGGAATCTCAGCCTCAGCTTCATTGGCATTTTAGAGAATGGATAAGGGAGGGGAACTTACTTCATCTTCTTCCCATTCCATACCTGTCACATCCTTCCATGCCCCTTTCATCTTTTCCTCTTCTCTTTTTTTTGATTCTTCTTCTGTGTTCAGTCTGACTGTTGGAGAAGAGAGAAAGGATAGGTCTGAGTCAGATCCAGATTCCTCCTTATAAAGAGAAGCCTTGATGATTTTGATCATTTCTTGACTTTCTAAGGAGTTGACATTGAAAATGAGTGATCTGAGCTCAAAGACCTTGTGCAGGAAGGCTGATGGTAGGAGCAAGATCTCTTTTATGTTGATTGATAGAGAAGATCCATTGCTCAGGAAGAAGGTGAAGTCATGGGAGTCAGTGCTTATCCATCCTTGCACTTCGACATCCCTGACCATTCTATTGTACAGGAATCTTCTCCAGCACAGAACTTCTTCTTCAGTGAGAAGACTGCTCCTTATTATTTCAAGTCTTCTAGGAGTCAGTCTTCTTTCTGCTGCTGCTGAAGATTCAGGATAGGCTACCCTTTTTGCTGCTTGTATTTGTCTTTCAAAGTTGGGTAGATTATCCTCCATCAAGTCATAGAACCTGCCAATAGCATGTTCTGCTGACAGGTCCGTTGAGTTGTTGATGCATTGTAGATGGTATAGGTGAAGGACTTGGATGTTGTTGAGAAAGTCCCAGTTTAGCTCTTCTACTCCGCCAAACTCCCAACCAATCCAGAACCTCTCAGACTTTCCATCATACCCCCAAGCTAGTATTGTGTCAAACTCTAGCTGTGTTGAAGTCAGTGGAAATTGGGGGGCAATGGATTGACTTATGATGGCTGCTGCTTCAGGGATGATGCTGAAAGATGTATATGTTTGTTCTTTTTTTTTAAAAAAAAAACATCTGTCAGCATCTCATCAACAACCCTGATGACTAACTTCCAGTCTTCATATGTCTCTTCTTCTTCGTCATCTGAAGCTGGCAAGTCATGAACCTGTACAAAAGTTGGCTTGAATAGTGTGCTTTGAAATACAGCCTGCTCTTGTGTGACAATCCGGACTTTTCAGGTTAACTCTGTAACATAACTCAGTTAAATCCTAACCTATTTAACCCTATCTCAAACCTTAGGGACTAATTCTGTCATTATCTAAACTTAAAACTACAAGGACTAGTAGTGTAATTAGTCAAAACCCACTTTGTTGACTTTGAAAGTCAAAACCACATACCTTTGTATTCCTGTTGACTTTTGATAGTCAAACTAACAAGTTTTTAACCTAATTAACTTTAATTCAACCTCAGGGACTGATTCTGCCTTTATTTATAACTGAAACTGCAAGGACCAAAGTTGTAGTTAACCAAAACCCACCCATTAACTTTGTGAAGTCAAAATTAATTGAAAATTGTTCCTGTTGACTTTTTAAGTCAAACCCGTAGCTCCCTTGAATCCAAATTCGCGACAACAAGCTATAATCAGTTCAATTCAAGGTTGTAACGCATGATTATGATCGTAACGACAATCATTGAATCATTTATATCCATTATTGATCCATAATGAGCATGAATTAATCTCATTAAGAACTTTAATCCATAACCGTCGACTTCGTATCTTCTACTCGCAAATCCGGGTCAATTCGATCTTCATACATGAAATTAACACTATGCACACTTTAGACGACTCTCCCTGAAGCTGTTGCACCCTCGTATTCGGTCAGAGATAGAGCCGAAGTCACCGGGGACTAAATCACTCGAAGTCGGAAACCTAACTAGCCGATCTCCATCAATTCGATATCATTCAAGGTAACAAATCACACCCTCAGACTCGCATTCATTCCTAGAACAAAAGCCCTATCATATCTAGGGCTTATATTATCTAATTGGACAAGAATCCAACCTAGGGTTCATACGAATACGGGTTTAATCGAACTCTAACCTAAACACAATCTCAATTCAATTAAATGGTATGATTAGATTCGCAATCCCACACTCTTTGAAAGCCCTATGAATTCAACCGATTCTATTATCAGGATTATTCTAATCGATTCCATGTTCATAAACTAGGGTTTCGGGATTTCAAACTAATAATTAATCAACCTAAACGCAATGTTATCACAATTAAACTCGTACACGGGTCCGCATACCACTGATGAACCAAAGCCCTACGATCCCTTGGACAATCGCAACCAGATTCAGAGAAATTGGGGATGGATTTGGGATCAGGTTGCGTAAAGGGGGGGGGGTGAACACATGTGACGTACGGGTTAAAATCATTTTTATCCGGCTTTCTGATGCGAGACCCTAGCGGGCAAAGTGGTTAGACTGTTGGGCTTGTGCGCAGGAGGCCCGGGTTCGAATGCGGTCTCCTGCAATATTTTTTTTGGGGCTTTTTCATTTGTTTCCTCTTCATAAAAATCAATCCCTATGATATTATGATCCTATATTAATATGTTTTAGCCCCGGAAACCACCCGTAGGCTCGGGTTTGGTTTTATAACCTATTTTTATATTTATTCCCACTTTTTAAAATAATATATTTATATTGTTCAAACCGGGAATTCGTATAAAGTAATATATTTATATTATTTTCAACCCCATGATCTCAATTAAAAATAATATATTTTTATACTATTTTTACCACGTTTATAAACCGTTTGAAACTATTCAAATAATTAAATAGTATAATTATTTATATTATTTACCCTCTGTTTTCATTATCGATTAAAAATAATATATTTATTATTTTTGACACATAAATGATTATTTGGTTAATCCTGCGTACCTAAAAATAATATATTAAATTGTATTATTTTTCTAAACGACCCAAACGTACGATTTTATTTATTTATTTAATTTTATTCGCTATTAACGTTCGACACGCAACGCTTTGATCTTAATTTATTATATTAAGAAACCGATATTCCCGTAGACACGTTCGTCTACTCATCAATCCTTAGAATGTGTTAAGATGTTCTAATCTTCCGTGTCGTCGTCACAAATCCCAATATGTCCCTAACTTGTGTGTTTATAATTCTAGGGCATACGTAAGTCGTGCAGGCTAACCCTTGAGGTTCTAAATCTCATACTTGTGTGATACTACCTACTACGCAACGCAGGTGAGTTTTCACGGCCCCTTTTTATTGCTTTTAAACCGGGGGAGAAAACATGATGCAAACTCTTTTTGATTTTTGTACTTCATTTTATATCACTTGTTATGACTATGCGTAAAGTCTATCATGAAAGTCCTCACATCGAACCGTTTAAATATGAATATAGCGAGGTATGCTGGGTAGTACTATTGGGTTTGACAAACCTCACCCGCGTTAGTCGCGCTAACTCGATTGGATATCGAACGGGTGCAATATTGACCTAAACGTGCACCGTGGTTGATAGACCTGGTGGGAGGCAATACAAACAGTCAGTTTACGGTTGCGAGCGTAATAGCAAACATGAACATGGGTTAGCTACTCATTGGTATATATATGTTGATTGTACATTAATCTGGTAAACGCTTTATTACTATACTGAAACCTGTGAACTCACCAACCTTGTGTTGACACTTTTCTTACATGTTTTCTCAGGACGCTAAGCTATGGCACAGATTGCACAATTAGGACATGCACGGAGTCCTACTGTCATTTCATTCATTTCAAGCATTATAAACAATTTACTTAATTATATTGATTGACGCTTGTTGCGTGTAACTACTTTAAATTTTATATCAACGTTTACGCTTCCGCATTAACTCTGAACTTTTATGTTATGACATTTCAAGTCCCATATAGTGTCGTTTGATGTAACTAATGACTGAGATCCTGGTGTGTCACCTTGGTGTGTCACCTTCCAAACGGTAAAACTCCGTTAGTTGAAATTGGGGGTGTGACAGATTGGTATCAGAGCCATTGGTTATAGAGAACTAGGATTGCATACTAGACTATAACCTCACATTAGTTACACGGCACAGACACTTATACCTGATACATATAGCACCTATACATACATTGAAGTGCATGCATGTTTATACCAGCCGTATCACCCTCAGTTGGCGAGGGACACATCATTTGCATTGCATCATCATTCCCAGTGGCGACACTCGGGGAATCACCGGAACATCATCCACTCCCGTTCGAGGGCAGCGAGACGGAGCCTTCGGAGGAGTCACTTACATCACCATCACCCGTTGGGTATGGTGGGCTTTCTCAGGTCCATGTTATGGACGACACTCAGCACTAACGCATATCTCTTTGGGAGTTGGGATCGTCGGAGGCGAGTCCCTATTGTACCCACCAGCAACAATACGCCGAATGAAGGCAGACCGTTACACGCATGATTGCAGAATCCATTGACACGTAGATGTCATCACTTTCCCGAGCCATGGACTCGCGTCTTTGATAGATATTCTGTTGATAATGGATCGAACACAAATCTGAGAACACATTGTTCAATGCAAACTTAAACCCTATCTTGACTCAGTTGAAAGGACGGCTACTTTGCTGCTTTCTGTAACTTGTATTCATGAATTAGTTTCATTCCTCGAAGTCGCATTTCATGTACATGTTTGTTAAATGTTCTCATTTACAATCCGCTGGATTGGACTCCTGTATTGTGTTTAACTCGGGTGAATACTCGTATCAACCTATTCCCGACTACTCATACTGATATGAGTCCTAGTCGATCAACTTATGGTTGATGACTACTCCTTTCAATGACTTATCATATCTGACAACACTCTATACTCAGCAATATAACCTAAAGGACATTATGACACAGGACAGGGAGAACAAGGGTGAGCATGCAAAGCAAATTATCATTACGGGTGCACACGTAATAATAATTTGAGGTGCATGTAAGTCCTGGTGAAACCTAGTGTGTGGATGAATGGTCCTAATCAGTGGTTTACAGACTTAGGTTTCCACTATCTGTAGAGACTCTCATAACCCACTCAACGATTAGTTGGTATTGTTAAACCTGTTCAACAATTGATAGACGCGACTATCAGGTTGAAAATGTTTACGGATACACTGAATTATCATCAATGGGATCCATCAGTGTTATTTTCACCCATGTAAGAGTCTTAGTGATCTTACAACTCTCATTCAAACTTAATCAATAGAACCACCTAGAGTGAAACTCTAGTAGAACCTCAGAGTAAAACCACCGACTCCAACTATGTACACAGAATTTGAGGAATTCTTTCTATGCTAACGCGTTATTCCTTACACTCCTACAATAGATCCCACTTGAACTTGTTACCTCATCCTTTGACTAATCCTTAGTCTAACTTCGAATTTTACTCCAGCATATTCAATCCTGTAAACGGATTTCTTTCTTCACGAAATGATCCCGTTAATCCAATGACATTAGGAAACGAAGATTTAACCTAACCAACCATCAGTTGAACGCAACTACTTAAACATACACCCTACCTCTTATGCTATTGGGATCTATATCTCATTAGACTTTTCTTCCTTACATGTGAACCTCTTCCCTTAGCCTATGCATTGGCTGACACTTGCCTTATAAACACTGGTCTCACTAGAAGTCTCAGCATGACTTCATGAATTTCATGTTGGTACGGTCGTACTCCGACTCTATTAGCAACTAAGCACACTATAGGGATAGAAGACGGTCAAGTAATCGAAACAACTCACAATCTTAAGACGTGTTAACTAGGATTGGCTGGTCAAAAGATTGACAATGACCTTATGCCAGTCACACTCGGCAACTTCGATGTAATTGTCGGTATGGATTGGTTATCTAAGAACCAAGCCGAAATGATTTGTCGTGAGCAAATTTGTTCGCCTACCTCTCCCGAATGGAGAAACCCTTTCTGTCCAAGGCGAAAAGAGTGGTGTTGTCGTGGGCATCATATCTTTCATGAAATCATAAAAGCATATACGTAAAGGTCGTATTGTCATTTTGGATCTCGTCACCGAGCAGCCATCTGAGGAGGAGAAGATTTACGATATCCCGATCGTTCGTGATCATCCGGAGGTATTTCCCGAAAGACTTGCATGGTCTTCAGCCACATCATCAAGTCAAATTCCAAATTGATCTAGCACCCGAAGCAGCGCCTATTGCTCGAGCACCCTATAGACTTACACCTAGTGAGCTACCAGAACTATCCACGCAACTGCAAGAGTTGTTGGATTAAGGCTCCATCCGACCTAGCTCATCGCCATGGAGAGCTCTGGTCCTATTCGCCAAGAAGAAAGACGGGACTTTCCATGTGTGCATTGACTACCGTGAGCTGAACAAAGTAACCATCAAGAACCGATATCCTCTACCCCACATTGACGGTATGTTTGACAAACTCCAAGGATCAAGCTTCTATTCCAAGATAGATCTTAGAATCCGGTTATCATCGGTTGAGATTCCGAGACGAAGACATCTCAAAGACGGCATTCAGAACTAGGTATGCTCACTATGAATTCATGGTCATGCCCTTCAGATTGACCAATGCACCCGCGGTATTCATGGACCTCATAAACCGTGTGTGTAAACAGTACCTAGATCAGTTCGTTATCGTCTTCATCGATGACATCCTCACCTACTCCAAGAAGAGGGATGAACATGATGAACTCCTGTGTTTGATTTCAGAATTGCTAAAACAAGAGCAATTGTATGCTAAACTTTCTAGGTGCGAACTCTGGGTTGGAGAAGTGCAATTCTTAGAACATATAGTCAACAAGACGGGAATACGTGTCAATCCAGCTAAAGTAAAAGCAATCAAGAATTGGGCAGCACCTACAACGCCGACGGAGGTGCGTCAATTTCTGGGATTGGCTGGCTACTACCATCGTCTCATTGAAGGATTCTCCAAGATTGCCCAACCCTTCACGGCCTTAACTCAAAAAAGGTAAACCCTATCTCTACAGTGCACCAAATCCTATCTCTTCCAGAGGGAACGGATGATTTTGTGGTATATTGTGATGTATCCATTCAAGATCTTGGTTGTGTGTTGATGCAACGCGAGAAAGTGATCGCATACGCTTCTCGTCAATTGAAAATCCACGAGAAAAACTACACGACTCATGACTTAGAGTTGGGAGCCGCGGTATTTGCACTAAAGGTCTGGAGACATTACTTGTATGGTACCAAATGCACTATCTACACCGATCACAAGAGTCTTCAGCATATCTTCGAACAGAAAGAGTTGAACATGCGACAACGTCGTTGGGTCAAACTCTTAAACGACTATGACTGTGCAATCAGATACCATCCAGGGAAGGCTAATGTGGTAGCCGATGCCCAAAGTCGTAAGGACACCAAACCTAAATGAGTTCGAGCATTACAAAATACTATTCACACCGAATTACCTGATAAAATCCAAAGTGCTCAACTTGAAGCTCTGAAAGAGGAAAACCTACCGCTGCAAGGTACACGCTGTATGGAAGCACAACTCGAGGCCAAATCTGACGGTATTCGCTACTTCGCCGAGCGAATATGAGTTCCAGCATTCGGTAACTTAAGGGAACTGGTCATGGATGAAGCTCATAAATCTTGTTACTCCATTCATCCAGGTTCCGACAAGATGTATCATGACCTGAAGGTGCTGTATTGGTGGCCAAAGATGAAAGCTGATATAGCCACCTATGTGAGAAAGTGCCTGACATTCTCAAAGGTCAAGGTGGAATACCAAAAGCCTTCTGGTCTACTTCAACAACGAGAGATTCCTATGTGGAAATGGAAGAAAATCTCTATAGAGTTTATCACCAGATTGCCCCGAACTCCTACCGGATGTGATACTATTTGAGTAATAGTCGATCGTTTAACAAAGCCCGCTCACTTCTTAGCAATCAAGGAAATCGACTAAATGGATAAGCTTACTCGTATTTACTTGAAAGAAGTAGTCTCTCGGCACGGGGTGCCAATCTCCATCATTTCGGATCGTGATGCACGATTCACCTCTCGTTTCTGGCAATCGTTACATAAAGCGTTAGGCACGCGTCTAGATATGAGCACAGCATACCATCCTCAAACTGATGGCCAGACAGAGCGTACTATTAAAACTCTGGAGGATATGCTACGAGCTTGTGTGATTGACTTCGGTAACACCTGGGGATCTCACCTACCTTTGGTGGAGTTCTCCTACAACAACAGTTATCACACTAGCATCAAGGCAGCTCCATTTGAAGCATTGTATGGACGGAAATGACGTTCTCCTATTTGTTGGGCCGAGGTTGGGGATAGTCAACTTAGAAAATCGTACTTGAAACTTCTGAGAAAATCGTTCAAATTAGAAACCGTATGGCAGCAGCTCGTGATCGTCAAAAGAGCTATGCCGATAAGCGTCGTAAACCGTTAGAATTTCAACTAGGAGATATGGTTTTGTTAAAAGTCTCACTTTGGAAGGGTGTCATTCGTTTTGGGAAACGAGGCAAACTGGATCCTCGTTATGTTGGACCATTCGAGATAGTAAAGAGAATTGGCCCAGTAGCGTATCAACTGGACCTACCTGAAGGACTCAGTGGTGTACACAACGTCTTTCACGTCTCAAACTTGAAGAAAATGTCTAACAGACGAGTCACTAGCGGTTCCTCTTGAGGAACTACACAATGATGAACAGTTGCGTTTCATCGAAGAACCTGTCGAAATTATGGATAGGGAGGTCAAAACGCTTAAGCGTAGTAAAATACCTATTGTTAGAGTTCGTTGAAACTCGAAACGCGGACCAGAATTCACATGGTAGCGTGATGATCAGATGATGCGCAAATATCCGAATCTGTTCAAGCACTCTACGTCAAACTCTTAAGGTACTATTCTAATTTTCGGGACGAAAATTCTTTCAACTAGGGGATGATGTGACACCCAAGAATTTTTTATTTTATTTAAATTTTCGGGACGAAAATTCTTTCAACTACGGGATGATGTGACAATCCGGACTTTTCAGGTTAACTCTGTTAACATAACTCAGTTAAATCCTAACCTATTTAACCCTATCTAAAACCTTAGGGACTAATTCTGTCATTATCTAAACTTAAAACTACAAGGACTAGTAGTGTAATTAGTCAAAACCCACTTTGTTGACTTTGAAAGTCAAAACCACATGCCTTTGTATTCCTGTTGACTTTTGATAGTCAAACTAACAAGTTTTTAACCTAATTAACTTTAATTCAACCTTAGGGACTGATTCTGCCTTTATTTATAACTGAAACTGCAAGGACCAAAGTTGTAGTTAACCAAAACCCACCCATTAACTTTGTGAAGTCAAAATTAATTGAAAATTGTTCCTGTTGACTTTTTAAGTCAAACCCGTAGCTCCCTTGAATCCAAATTCGCGACAACAAGCTATAATCAGTTCAATTCAAGGTTGTAACGCATGATTATGATCGTAACGACCATCATTGAATCATTTATATCCATTATTGACCCATAATGAGCATGAATTAATCTTATTAAGAACTTTAATCCATAACTGTCAACTTCGTATCTTCTACTCGCAAATCCGGGTCATTCGATCTTCATACCTGAAATTAACACTCTGCACACTTTAGACGACTCTCCCTGAAGCTGTTTCACCCTCGTATTCGGTCAGAGATAGAGCCGAAGTCACCGGGGACTAAATCACTCGAAGTCGGAAACGTAACTAGCCGATCTCCATCAATTCGATATCATTCAAGGTAACAAATCACACCCTCAGACTCGCATTCATTCCTAGAACAAAAGCCCTATCATATCTAGGGCTTATATTATCTAATTGGACAAGAATCCAACCTAGGGTTCATACGAATACGGGTTTAATCAAACTCTAACCTAAACACAATCTCAATTCAATTAAATGGTATGATTAGATTCGCAATCCCACACTCTTTGAAAGCCCTATGAATTCAACCAATTCTATTATCAGGATTATTCAAATCGATTCCATGTTCATAAACTAGGGTTTCGGGATTTCAAACTAATAATTAATCAACCTAAACGCAATGTTATCACAATTAAACTCATACACGGGTCCGCATACCACTGATGAACCAAAGCCCTACGGTCCCTTGGACAATCGCGACCAGATTCAGAGAAATTGGGGATGGATTTGGGATCAGGTTGCGTAAAGGGGGGGGGGGGGTGAACACATGTGACGTACGGGTTAAAATCATTTTTATCCGGCTTTCTGATGCGAGACCCTAGCGGGCAGAGTGGTTAGACTGTTGGGCTTGTGCGCAGGAGGCCCGGGTTCGAATCCGGTCTCCTGCAATATTTTTTTTGGGGCTTTTTCATTTGTTTCCTCTTCATAAAAATCAATCCCTATGATATTATGATCTTATATTAATATGTTTTAGCCCCGGAAACCACCCGTAGGCTCGGGTTTGGTTTTATAACCTATTTTTATATTTATTCCCACTTTTAAAATAATATATTTATATTGTTCAAACCGGGAATTCGTATAAAGTAATATATTTATATTATTTTCAACCCCATGATCTCAATTAAAAATAATATATTTTTATACTATTTTTACCACGTTTATAAACCGTTTGAAACTATTCAAATAATTAAATAGTATAATTATTTATATTATTTACCCTCTGTTTTCATTATCGATTAAAAATAATATATTTATTATTTTTGACACATAAATGATTATTTGGTTAATCCTGCGTACCTAAAAATAATATATTAAATTGCATTATTTTCCTAAACGACCCAAACGTACGAATTTATTTATTTATTTAATTTTATTCGCTATTAACGTTCGACACGCAACGCTTTGATCTTAATTTATTATATTAAGAAACCGATATTCCCGTAGACACGTTCGTCTACTCATCAATCCTTAGAATGTGTTAAGATGTTCTAATCTTCCGTGTCGTCGTCACAAATCCCAATATGTCCCTAACTTGTGTGTTTATAATTCTAGGGCATACGTAAGTCGTGCAGGCTAACCCTTGAGGTTCTAAATCTCATACTTGTGTGATACTACCTACTACGCAACGCAGGTGAGTTTTCACGGCCCCTTTTTATTGCTTTTAAACCGGGGGAGAAAACATGATGCAAACTCTTTTTGATTTTTGTACTTCATTTTATATCACTTGTTATGACTATGCGTAAACTCTATCATAAAAGTCCTCACATCGAACGGTTTAAATATGAATATAGCGAGGTATGCTGGGTAGTACTACTGGGTTTGACAAACCTCACCCGCGTTAGTCGCGCTAACTCGATTGGATATCGAACGGGTGCAATATTGACCTAAACGTGCACCGTGGTTGATAGACCTGGTGGGAGGCAATACAAACAGTCAGTTTACGTTTGCGAGCGTAATAGCAAACATGAACATGGGTTAGCTACTCATTGGTATATATATGTTGATTGTACATTAATCTGGTAAACGCTTTATTACTATACTGAAACCTGTGAACTCACCAACCTTGTGTTGACACTTTTCTTACATGTTTTCTCAGGACGTTAAGCTATGGCACAGGTTGCACAATTAGGACATGCATGGAGTCCTACTGTCATTTCATTCATTTCAAACATGATAAACAGTTTACTTAATTATATTGATTGACGCTTGTTGCGTGTAACTACTTTAAATTTTATATCAACGTTTACGCTTCCGCATTAACTCTGAACTTTTATGTTATGACATTTCAAGTCCCATATAGTGTCGTTTGATGTAACTAATGACTGAGATCCTGGTGTGTCACCTTCCAAACGGTAAAACTCCGTTAGTTGAAATTGGGGGTGTGACATCTTGAATCCAGTCGTCAAGACTGTCTGAGTCTTCCTCCATTGGGACCATCTCCCCCTTTTTGGTTGCATCAGTGGACAAATAGGCATCAGTTTGGGTGCCCACTGATACAAGAGAGGGAGTAGGCACAGTTGGGCATTGATGGGCTTCATGCATAGAGACTTGGTGTCTTCGTTTGGACACTTCAGCCTCTAGCATAGGCACCCTGGCCGTCAATTCCAAGTTATGAAGTTTCAGTCTGTCCTCATCCACAGTTGTGGAATCCTTGGATCTAGATAGGGCCTTAGGCTTGGCCTCTGCATCCCCATCACCCACGGTTTCTTGGCGCCTGGGATTCCTCTCAGTGAGGGGAGTTTCCAAGGAAGTATCCTGACTGTGAGTTGTCGTGGTTAAGGTCTTAGCGATGTTGTCACTGTCCTCCTGGTCATTTGATGGACCAACAGTAGTGACAGCCTCTTCCACATCCACTCTGTCATAACTCCTAGAGTGGACCTTCCGGGTAGAAGAACTTGGGTTGGGTGTGTTAGAAGCAAGATCAATCAGTACCTCCGAGATAGTGGTAGTTGGAGAAGGTACATCATCTTGATCAGGTTCCTCAACACTTAAGTTCAGAAAAGAGGAGTGGCTCAGGGGGCTGTTCTATAGATCCGGGAAGTGATCCTGATCCTAATAGAGAGACATCCGAAGGAGTCTCCCTAATAATGTGGTTGTCCCTTATGATATTCTCACCAAAATGTTGTGATTCTGAGTGAGGGCTGTTAGGTTGGGTTTGGGCCTTGGAGGCAAGAGAAGAAGGAGTTCTCTTGCCCCTTTTCCTGGTATATGTCGTTGCAACCGGGGCCCTGTGTTCCGGTTGAACGATAACATCCAAAAGAGGTGTAAGTAATTTTTGTACCTGTGCATCCTTAGTAGTATGCACAGGGGTTCGAATGGTGGAAGAAGATTGTTGTTCAGGATGTGAGGTGGAGGGTGTGGGATCAGTATCAGTTGGGATTGCTGAACTGTCACCCGGGGTACTTTGTATGTTCAGCATTGTAGATAACAATGGAACATTGACCCCTGGGAACTTTTTGGAAACAGTTCTCATGCTTTGAAAAATATTATTTTTATGTCCCAACATGATGTAGATTCTTGCAGGTTTGAAAGTTCTTTTAGTTCTTGATTGAAAACCTCCTGCAAGAATCTTGGGTACATAAAAAATTGTTGCTTTGCACCCTCTTGAAGGTTATATCTCAAACCCTCAAAGATGAGGTGTGCAAAGTTGAAGCCTAGGCTAGAGATCATACCATGGAAGGCGGAGGCAAGTGCGGAGCTCACCTGATGCCATCCACTCCTCTTCTGAGATATGCATTGGAGAAGAGTGTGGCAGAGATACTTCCATGGAGGGCCCATCAGCGCCTTCTCAATAGTATACTCATTTTGATTCCAGTGTACCCTATGGATACAAAGGTCCTCATATACTCGTCTTTTGAGTGTGAGATGGCTGCTCCCTCATCTTGAAGCTTAAGATGTTTTATGGGTGTGGCTTCCGAGATGGTGACATCCTTGCCGTCTACTTTGGCTTTAATTTGGGGAATCCCCTGTTCGGTTGAGTAGACGGCGGTACTCCAGAAATCCTCCATATGAGGGATATATATGGTAGGGTTGGTTGTGAGGGCAAAATAGATCTTTGATCGACATAAGAAGTCAATCATATCATTGAATCCTTCGGATTTCTTTCCCTTGGTAAGGTATGCTGTAAGGTTATGGTATGGGGAGAACTTATCGTCAGGGTTATTGATGTCTGCCATTGTTGTTTGATTTGGAGGGAAGGTTTGAAGGTTTAGATTATGGGAGGATTTGAATGTTTTAAAGATGAAGGGTTTTGAATGTGGTGGGGACTTGAGAGAAAGTGATGTGGGTTTAGGGTGAAATTGAAGGTGAAGAGGTGGTAAGGAAATTTGATTTGTTCTTATAACGACAGAGGGGGAAAAAAGCAAAATGACTTGTACAGTACAACCTTATTCACCTTTTACTGTTACAGCTGTAATACACCGAGGCAGTCATGGTAAAGACTGACGTTAATTTTTACAGCGGGTAAAAGTTAATTTGGACTTAAATTTACCCATCAGCAGCAAACTTGGATGCTGTGGATGAATAAGCATGTCCGCTGCAAACTTGGTTGCTGCGGAAGGTTAAGTCTGTCAGCAGCAAACTCATCTGCTGATGATGGATTTAATAATCCGCAGCAAGGATGTTGCTGCTGTCAGTCTTAAAGAAATCCGCAGGAAACCTGTTCTTGCTGATAACTTAAAGCAGTCAGCTGCAAATCTTTTGCTGCTGAAGATTAAACCTGTCAGCAGTTAACTCATCTGCTGCTGACAGATTTAATAATCCGCAGCAAGGATGTTGCTGTTGACCGTCTTAAAGATATCCGCAGTAAACCTGTTCCTGTTGATAACTTAAAGCAGTCAGTTGCAAATCTTTCGCTGCTGAAGATTAAACCTGTCAGCAGCTGAAGGACAAAAATGCTGCTGACTTATAACTTTTATTTACAACATAAGACAAGACACATTTTAAAATATAATTTTAGAGATAGATTTTAATCAAAGTTCATCATACCAATCAATTCAACTAAATATCTAAATCTAGCTTCATCAAAAGGTTTTGTAAGCAAATCAGCATATTGCTCATTCGTATGA
This sequence comes from Smallanthus sonchifolius, assembly GCA_023525975.1. NCBI lineage: Eukaryota > Viridiplantae > Streptophyta > Magnoliopsida > Asterales > Asteraceae > Smallanthus > Smallanthus sonchifolius. Next base: position 39,543,989 of record CM042042.1, on the reverse strand, counting down.
ACTTTGGTTAAAATAATCCTCTTTTTCTCAGATTGATCTCTTATGAAATGATACCTAATGTCAATGTGCTTTGTCTTGGAGTGCTGCACCGGATTGTTTGTGATTGATATAGCACTCATGTTGTCAATGTGAATTGGAGTCGCCATGAAAGTCATCACGTAATCCAGCATTTGATTTTGTATCCAGATGACTTCTACACAGCAACTTGAAGCTGCAATGTATTCTGCTTCAGCTGTAGAAGTTGAAACACATGTTTGCTTCTTGCACTGCCATGAAATTAGTCTTCCTCCCAGAAACTGACATCCCCCTGAAGTGGACTTTTTGTCCAAGTTGCATCCCCCATAGTCAATGTCAGTGTATGCATACAGGTTAAACATGTCATTTTTAGAGTACCATAGCCCAAGTCTTGAAGCTCCCTTTAGGTATCTAAAGATTCTCTTGACAGTTTGAAGATGTGAAATTTTTGGAGCTGCCTGAAATCTTGCACAGAGACATACTGCAAACATGATATCTGGCCTTGAGGCAGTGAGATACGTGAGAGACCCTATCATAGCACGGTACTGATGTTGATTAGTGTCTTGGCCATCTTTGTCAGGAGATAGTTGATGATGCACTTGCATAGGGGTTCTTGCAGCAGAGCAGTCAGCCATTTTGAATCTTTTCAAAATGCTCTTTACATATTTGGATTGGCTGATGAAGATTCCATTTGGGACATGTTTGACTTGTAGACCCAAAAAGAAATTTAGTTCATCCATTGAACTCATTTCAAACTTTGAGTGCATCAGAATCTCAAAGTCTTTGCACAACTGTTTCCTTATTGATCCAAAGATGATATCATCAACATAAATTTGAACTAGTAAGATTTCTCCCCCTTCATCTTTTATAAACAAGGTCTTGTTAATGGCACCTCTTCTGAAGTTGTTGTTTAGTAGATATCCTGACAAGGTTTCATACCAGGCTCTTGGTGCCTGATGTAGACCATACAGAGCTTTGTCTAGTTTGAACACTTGAGTAGGATGTGCAGGATCTATAAAGCCTGGAGGCTGTTTGACGTATACTTCCTCACCAATCTTCCCATACAGAAAGGCACTTTTAACGTCCATTTGATAGACAGTGAAATTCTTGGATGCAGCATATGCCAGGAAGATTCTGATGGCCTCCAACCTGGCAACAGGAGCAAAGACTTCATCATAGTCAATTCCTTCTTCCTGAGTGTAGCCTTGAGCTACAAGTCTGGCTTTGTTCTTGACTACAATACCTCTCTCGTCTTGCTTGTTCCTGAAAACCCATCGTGTTCCAATGGCATATTTACCTGGAGGAAGATCAACAAGTCTCCAGACATCCTGCCTCTTGAATTGCAGTAATTCTTCCTGCATTGCCTCAATCCAGCTGCTGTGTTTGAGTGCTTCATCTATCTTCTTGGGTTCCACCTGAGATAGGAACACATGAAAACAAGCATACATTGGCCTCGTGAGATTTGCTTATTGTGAGAACTCCTTGGTGTACTTGGCCAATAATATTTTCAGCAATAGCATCTACAGCATTTACCGATGAGTCTTCATTTAGATTTTCAGTTTCAGACAGGCTGCTGCTGGTTACATTAGACAGTCTTGTTCCTGCTTCACTTGCTTCAATTGCTTCCATAACTGATGGAGGATCAATTGATGGTCTTCTCAGACTGATATAAGATTTGGGAAAATCCAGTCTGTAGTCAGTGGATGAAGTGGAGGTAGGTGTTTGTGTAGACGTAGAGTCCATATTTGAGAATGTGAGAGGCTCAAATATTTGGGAGAAGGAGTCTATGTCAAAGAGCCAGTTTGGACCTTTTCCCCGCTCACAGACTATGTGTTCTCTACATTCCACATTTGCTGATTCTTCCACAATTCTTGTTCTTGAATTGAATACTCTATATGTCTTTGATTGAGAGGAATAGCCCACAAAATATCCTTCATCAGATTTGGCACCAAACTTAGGAAGAACCCCATGTGTGATGAGAATGGTGCATGGACACCCAAAAGGTTTTAGAAACCCAATGTAGGGAACTCTTTGAAACCAAAGTTCATAAGGTGTCTTGTTGAGGGGTTTGACAATTAGAACTCTATTTTACACATAACATGCTGTGCTAACTGCTTCTGCCCAGAATGTGAGTGGCGGTTTTGAGTCAGCCAGCATAGATCTTGCTGACTCAATTAGAGTTCTGTTTCTCCTTTCAGCAACTCCATTTTGTTGAGGAGTTCTTGGAGCACTGTATTGTCTTTCTATCCCCTTGCTTTCACAGAAACAGTTCAAAGTGTGATTTTTGAACTCTGTGCCCTGATCACACCTTATGATTTTCACCTTTTGATTGCTTTGATTTTCTACCCTCAGAATGTAGGATTTGAGAATTTCAGCAGTTTCATCTTTAGTTCTCAAGAAGTATACCCAAGAGAATCTGGTGTAGTCATTAGTTATCACCAGACAGTATGACTTTTTGCCCATTGACATGAAATTTGTAGGACCGAAGAGATCCATATGCAGCAGTTGTAGTGGAATGTCATTTGTATTCAAGGTCTTGGGCTTGTGAGAACTCTTGTGTTGCTTCCCCTTTAAGCACGCAATGCAGTGGTCTTCTAGCTGAAATTCTTTGTCAGGAAGCCCTCTGACAAGATTATTCTTCACCAATTTGTTAATAGTTTTGATATTAACATGGCTTAATCTCCTGTGCCAGAGAGCTGATTCATCAACTGAGGCTTTTGATAGAAAACAGGAAACATTCCCAGATGGAGTGACTTCATTCATGTCCAGTACATAGAGATTTTCTTTTCTCTGAGCAGTTAATAAAATGCTTTCTGGAGGAGGTATGGATAAGCCTGGAAACAGTACAGAGCATTCTTTATCTGTGAAGAGCATCCAATGCTTTTGGTCACATACCTGGGAAACACTCATGAGATTGAAGTCCAATTCTTTGACATAGTTGACCTTATCAATGCTCATTCTTTCGTTGGACACAGTTCCTTGTCCAGTAATGGATCCTCCCTTTGAGTCACTTCCAAAGGCAACATATCCTCCATTGAAATGTCTGAAGTTGGAGAGGATGGATCTGTTGCCTGTCATGTGCCTGGAACAACCACTGTCTACCACCCAGGTGTTATTCTTGTGACCTGGCTGTCCCTGCACATGATAGATTTTTAATTAGTAGGAGGAACCCAAGAGTCTGCAGACTTGAAAAAGATGGTTATTAGTTTATCCTTTTCAGTATGTTTGCAGTCAATGGAACCAATGATAATGCTTGGAGATGGTTTGGCTTTCCATTGCTTTGTTGGTGATTTTCTAGTTTTCCTCACATTGTCAGCAGCGGATTTTGCAACTGATGTTTCTGGCTTGTCAATAGTAGATCCTGCTGCTGATAGCTTTGTTGAAGTGGCAGCATTCTTGGCTGCTAAAGGCTTTGCCTTGGATTTTGCCTTAGCAGCAGTGGACATTCTTGCTGCTGATGGCTTTGCCTTATCAGCAGCAGATTTTGCTGCGGAGGATTTTAGCTTATCAGCAGCAGATTTGGTTGCTGCTGAAAGCTTCTGCTTTGTTTTCTTGGGCTTCACTTGACTACCAACATTTTTTCTGGCTGCTGATGGTTTAACAACCAATGTATGCTGATCCTTCTTTACCTTTTGTCTTTGAGGGCTTGATGAAGAATCTGGTTGAAGGGGTTAAATTTACAATTTGCAGCAAAGTGGTCTGATTCACCACAAATGATGCAAGTTTGTTGAGATTTAGGCATCTTCACTCTTGGGGGAGATAGAAACTCCCCGAACTTAGTTGTTTTGACCTCATAGCTTCTTACCTTCTTGTTTTTGTTAGTCTTTTCAAAGACATGCTGCTTTGAATTTCTTTGGTATTCCAGGTAATGAAAGCAGGTGCTGGCAGTGTGGTTATATCTGCCACATACAAAGCATGATCTCGCCAGTTTGTCCCTTGAAAGGTAGACATGGTCCTTTCTTTGGAACAGATCCTTGAAGTTCCATGGATGAGCTTTGTTATGTTCAAAAGTGGCTTCTTCTAGGGTCTTTTGAACATATGGGACTTTTTCCTCAGGCGTATGACATATATCAAACACCTTCCTCTTTGTGATCGGCTTTGACTGAGGCTTGGGGTTTGTGGGTCCTGATGTCTCTCCCTTTTCAATGTTTAGCTTTCTTCCATTTGGAGGATAGCTGATCTTGATCTGTTTGAATGGGACAGGGGCTGGAATAGCTGGAATAACAGCAGGAACTTCAACTCTATTCAGAACAGCTTCAGATGTGGCTGCACTGATTTCATCATGGTCTGAGTAGGTTGACTATGATTCCGATGAGGTACTGCAGTCTTCGACGAAAGGTTCATCCGTTGAAGGATCAAGGTTTCGGTTTGCAGTGTCAAGATTTGCAACATTGAAGCTTGGTTCGTGAATGGCAATATAGTCAGCAGGAGGAGGAACAAATTTGCACTGATCATTGTTATACCCAAGTCCAGTCTTTACCTTCTCATGGACTTGAATATCTAAAAGTCTTTGTAACTTTTTGGAGGAAAATTCATATTTTTCAACATGAATTTTCTGTTCTGTCAGTTCAGCTCTGGTAGCTTTTAGTTTGACCAGTAGATCATCAATCTGAGTTTCAAGATTAGTTTGTTCGTGTTTTAACAATGAAATCTCTTTCTTAAGGCAGTTAATCTTTTCTTTATAAGTATTTTCAACCTTTTTGAACTTAGATTTCATCTGATGAAACTCTTCATTTTGATCTATAAGGTTTTGGTTATGCTTTCTATAACCCAAAACTTTATCAATACAGGCTTGAGAGCAAAGATGTTCAAATACCTGAGGTGGTATCTCTGTAGTGTCTGCCATAAGAACTTGATTGTTGACAGGCAGCTCTTCATACTAGAAGCTCCAGTCGAAGTCAGAAGTTCCAACAGTTGCACAGGCTGCAGTTTGAACTGGAGGAGTAGCTTTTTGTTGTTGTTGTTGTCTGGGTTGGGCTTGGTGAGCTTGTCTTGACTGAGGGGTAGCTGGATTTGCTCTTGGTGCCTTGCATTCTCTAGCAAAGTGACCCAGTAGGTTATAGTTGTAACATCTTAGTTTGCTTTTATCCAAGCCAACTCTGGTGTTGGAGTTGTTACTTGGAATGGGTCTTCCGGTTCTAGAGTAGAACCTTTTTGCTCTTATAGAGAGCATGGCATACGAGTGCTGTATGTCCATTTCTTCTAAGTCATCTGGATGAAAGCATTCCAGATCCTCCTTGATAAAGGACATGTTGCTTGAGTTTTCAGAAACAAAAGCAGCAGAGGTTGAGGTTTGAGGAGGAGCTTCTAGGAGAAATGGTGAGGTGTTTGTTTGAGAGGTTGGAGTTTGTGGATGGGTGACAATGGGAGGATAGTAGTTGCTGGAACTAGGAACTGAGTGGTCGGAGTGAAGCGCAGATGAGATGGTGGAGGAAGAAGAGGCTGGTTGATGATTGGAGCTCCTTTCCTTGGCTTGAATCATTTCTAATTCATATGTTTTCAGCATGCCAAAGAGCTATGTCATCTGGAGAGTTTTTAAATTCTCCGTTCTTCTTATAGACACTGTATATAGTGTCCAACAGCTTGGGAGAGATCTGATAAACTTTTTGAGAATATCTTCATTCTCTAGCTTTACTTTGGAGCACTGCAGTTCTCCCACCAGGTAAGTGTACCTGTTATACAAAATGGTTAGTGACTCACCTTCTTTCCATACGAAATTTTCGTATTGCTGTTTCAGGACGTCCCTTCTGTTTTCCTTGACTTCCTCTGGCCAGCAAACATCTTCTCAAGAGCCTCCCAAAGCTCTTTAGCAGTTTTGTAACTTCTGAAGTTATGAAAAACTTCATTTGGAAGGCACATTTGGATAGCTCCTAGTGCCTTGAAGTCCACCTCCATCTTCTTTATGTCCTCTTCTGAGTACTTGGAGGGCTCCTTCAGAACTAGTGGTCCTCCAGAGTCAGCAGAGGCCACCATGGGAGTGTAGGGTCCATCCCTGATGGATTTCCACATTCCGTACTCCTGATAACAGAAAAAGCTTTCCATGAGATTCTTCCACATGTCGTAGTCTTCCCCAGATACCAATCTTGGTGGTCGGTTGATGCTGCCGATGTCTTCAAATCCATTGCTCTGTGCCATCTTTGTTTTTGTGTTTTTGGGTGACTTGATGAAAGAGAGAGTTTAGAATAGAACCAGAAGTGATTAAACAAGTGTGAGTTTGTTTAATCTGATCCAAAGCTCTGATACCACTTGTAGGACCGTGAAAGTACAAGATGGTTCTGTTCTTAGTTGAAATTGGCGGAAACAATAACAACTACACAAGCATAATCGAGTAAACAGAAAGAATACTTATAAGAACACTGTTGTATTAAGCTTTTGCAAATAAACGATTACAAATGAAAACTCAATCAAAAAACACACATATAATGAAGTGTTTACACAGTATTTATACTAACTTAGAATCAAGACAGACCCTTGATTCTAAGGATCAGATCTAACACAGACCGTTGATCTTTTGTATAAAGTTAACTATTACAAGTTTAGTCTAAACTAGCTAACTTTATTGAAGCGTCTTCTTTATGCATCATTACTTGTATGCTTGGAGAAGAGCATTGTTATCCATCATTGGTTGCACCATTGAGGTTCCTTCTACTTTGAGTGTGTCAGTAGCTTTTGCAGAAAGTTGTAAGTGACGCTTGACATGGATAGTCAGCTGCAACGATTTATCTTCAAGGCACAAGGCTGCCAGCAGCAAGGATGAGGATCATCAGCAAGATGTGACCATCTAAAGCTGCTGATGATTTGCCTATCAGCAGCATCAAGTGTTGATGCTGCTGAGAAGCCTATCCGCAGCAACTCTGGTCTTCAGCAGATAAGGCTATCCGCAGCAGATTTGTTCTTCAGCAGAAGAACAGGTATCCGCTGCAGATAAGCTTGTCCGCAGCAGTTTGTTGGTCAGCAGCAAACTCTGAGATCATCAGCATTTGTACTTAGAGAATTTTGTAGCCATCAGTCTTTATTTTTACAGATTAGACAAAAATGAAAGTAGTAGAAGAAGTATAAAAACAAGATTTAATGATATAAAGAGCGAAACATAACAAATGTGAAGAACTTTAAGAGGAACATGAAGAACAAAGGATGGTGAAGACTTACTTTGCTAACTCTTGAGCCTTGATGTGAAACCGTGACTATTCAGGTCAACACCGATTCTTAACCTTATATATTTTTATATGTTTAGAAACTTTACCTTAGACGAACACTAAGGTCACGACTAGAATAACCGGTTAAGTGCACACATCGTGTGAAATGCGTATGCGTTAAATAAAACGGTAAAAATTTATACTACAACAATAATTTTTATTTTTATAATTTAGTTGATAAAGTTTTATTATTTTATTTATTTGTACTAACCTTTGTGACTCTTATTAAATTAACATTCACTGATGGTTCGCCCGTTATTTACCAGGTATAAGTTTTAAAAATGTTAAAGCTTTTGTTTTTACAACATTTTTATAACCCGTCAAATTTTATGATTTTATTTGACAAAACAAAAATTATGGATACTTATTATTTAGTCATTGAGTGTATGTTTGGTATGAGGTAATGTAATAAACAAATGAATGAAATGAGAGAGTGAATGGAATGGACAAGGGAAAGAAATGGATCATTACCATTCCCTTGTCATGTTTGGTTACCTTATCGCCCTATGGTAATGAAATAAATCATTACTTCATGTTGTTTGGTAGACATAAAATATGTTATGAAAAATAAAATATTTGTAAATTTATACTATGGGTCGGGTCATGAGACGTGCCATGGTTCGGGTCATGGGTCAAGGCATAGGTTGGGTCATGGGTCGGGTCACAGCACAAGTGATGGTTCGAGGTATGATTCGGGTAGGTCGAGTCATGGTTCGGTTATTAATTAAACAAAATATTTTCATTCCTTGAAGGAATGAAAAAAATCACCTATCTCTCAAGGAATGAAAACCATTAAAAATGGAAGAATTATATTTCTTATGTAATGGTCCATTCCATTCCTATATGATACCACACATGTTTTGTTTAATTATAACGTAATGACTCATTCTATTCCACCCTCCATTCATTCATACCAAAACTAAATGGTAGTTATTATATCATTAACCAAATGAATTTAATATTAACTAACATTTATCAATTACATAAAAAAAATAATACCCAGTTAAAAAAATATTTTAAAAACTAACTTCACATAATATATAAATGTCACATCAAAATACATTTCTTAAAACACATAGTTTAAGAAGTGTATTTGTTAATATATTACATTATATTTTATTCATCCGTGCTATACACGTGGTTTTAAAGATATAAACTTTGATTTACAAATATTTTATTTTACGAATCACGGGTCCAAGTTAAGACTCTTGTTGAAGACCAAATACCCAACACAAACACAAGGGTTCTTAGCTTCGATTCTCATCTTCACAATTTGAAACTCGCAATTAGATCTTGGCTAATTACCTTGTAATTGGTTTTTCGATCCATCTCAAATGTTTGAATCTTTTGCTGTCTAAGAATGTCTGCTCCATTCACGCGTCCCCGAATTGGAGCTTCTAACACGGTATTATTGTCTTTGTGAATTTGATTGCTTTTCATTGAGAATCTTTATTCTTATAACAATCATATAAACTTTGCAGGTTTTCAAGAGTGGTCCACTGTTCATATCTTCAAAAGGTGAGTAAAACTTCTTGTGCTTCTTATAGAAAACTCAAATATGTAATATTGTTTATATAACCAGTGCATAGTTTTGAGATTTTAGCTGCAAAATTAGGCTCTTCAATCCTGAAAATGTTACATACAAGAATAGAGAAAACTTGTGTATTAGCTATGTCCCTCATCGATGCTCACTTTTTATAATCATTCATCTAGTAGCAGCCTTGCACGTGTATTGTGGTCTTACCGGAAGTTGTACCATGGTTACTTAAGTATGAGATTCTTACAACAACAACAACAACCATACCTAGTAAAAACCCCACCTTTAGCAGAGCTGTTGGTAGGGTCCGGGGAGGGTGTGATGTAGGCAAACCATACCTCTATCCCGGAGGATAGATGCTTCCAGAGAGACCCTCAACTCCACAAACCATAACAAGACATACCAAGTATAATAGAACCAAATAGTTCTGTCCATAAAAGCTAACCAACAAACTAGTAAACAACTCTAATAATTTATTAGTCAACTATCAATAACAGAAAAGAAGTGAAAGAGTGTAAGTAGTGATAAGTGAAAATCGTACAGGTAACATCATAGGTACACGTAGTCAAGAGGGTGACACGCAAAGAATCATCACAGGTCTAGAAAAAACTAAGCCCCTAAGCCACAAAACGCCCGAGGCTGCTCTCCACCGACACCAACTATGTTGTCAAAAGTGACTACGTGCATTTTCAGGCCAATTTCCAGCAAAGTCTAAGTTAAATTTCAGCCAAAATCATATGAACAGGTCTAACCAAGCCTACACTAGCCCTAAACGAGCCTAGAATCAACCTAAAACATGTCTAAAATCCCTCAAAATGGTATTTTTATACTATGCGCATCGCTTAGAAAAGCCCTCGCTTTATAAGTGCCTAGACTCCGGGCGAGGCCTATGCGCCTTGACAACATAGACAACCAAACCTTCCGAGTATATCATAGAATAAATGTACTTAAGTACTTTTAACTAACTTGGACAACACTGTATTGGGGACTCATTTTGCTTGAATGGTCTGAATTATGTTTTCACATACATTATGTGGACAACTATGAATGGAAATTACATTGCCATAATGACCGTCAATACTTTATGTTGAAGAGAGAAGTACCCGCTAGTATCTATAAACTCTCTAGGAATTGCTAATATTTGGAATTGCCATGAGATGTATGGGAGACATGGGTTGTTCGTGCAATACATTTGACACTTGCAAATTGTTTTTTCTTTCTTTCTTTTTGAGTAGTGCCACTTGGTCTTTAAATACAACAATGAAGTACTGACAGTATTTTTGTGTAGGTTCAAAAATCATAGCTAATAGTTGTGTGTGATCTTGCATCGTTCACATAGTTTGTTATAGATATAGATGAGATGAGATAATTCAACTTGACATACATTAAGAATCAACAATTGGGGATTAATACCATCCTTTCATAACCAAATTCATAACAATGGTGGCATCTCACTAATGCATATGAAATGTGATGTGATGTGATGTAGAGTGGATGAAACTTGAATGAATACTTCGCCATATCAAGGTGTGTAATGAAGTTTGTTAGTTGTTACCAATTGTGCATGAAAGTTTGCATTTGTCCCATAATTTTCACTTCCGTAACTTCCTACACATATGTTGTTTCTGTGTACATATATTTGTGAACTCTTCCAGTGAACACCTAATTTAGCACTAAGCCCACTTTCGAAAATCTCACTCGCCTAGTTGCCTTAACTTGTAAGGACAGTGATTGGAAGAACACTCCTTGATTGTTAAAAAAAGGATTTGGGGTGCATTTATGTATGTATTCATTTATAGATTAGTATAAACCAAACAAAAATGGAAAATAATTTGTGCATTGTTTTAGAAATAAAAAATGAACTCTATTTTTGTGGGGTGAAGATGTTTATAATACAGAAAACAGAAGTAATGGACATCATTGTCTTTTCATGTCATAAGTTACACATATAGAAACATGAAATGTGTGAAGTATATTCTAAATACTTAAGCTCAAGCCATAGCTCATTCCGTTCTTATAATTATTTATTCTTAGTGCTCCCCAAAATGGTTTGAACCATCAAGGAACAGTAGTTTGTTGCATTACCTCACTTTTCCAGTACCTCTCCTCCCCTCTCCTCCCTCTGAGGCATAAGACCTAATAATTGCATATAGTTTTAATTTTGATAATAAAATTTATTTCATGAAAACAAGACTTCAGAGGATTTTGATGAACAGGAACTATTAGCTGATTAATAAAGAAAGATTTTAGTAAACACATTTGGTCAGCTACAAAGTGAAGAAATTTTGGTCATCTATGCACAGTGTAATAAAATAATTTATCATAAAGATGTCACATGTCTGGTTATCTATCTTTAAGGATGTGTAGCTTCCTTCTACCCATTTGTCTGGTTGTAAATACAGTTGTTACATCAACGACTTTATCCAAAAACAGTAGTTGCACTAGCCACTAGGAAAATTCAATTCTTAACTTTATTATCTCAAGATGACCATTCATAAGGATGAATGAGTTACTTGTCTTTTATTTCTATCTTGTATATCCAGTATTTTATGTTCTTTTTTACTTCAATTTATTCTGTCTACTTGCATTGGAATATTGTGTTTCATGTCTGTGTATCTGTACGACTATGTTAAATTAATTAACAATGTTGATTCTACACTACTTATTTTCTTCAGGGTTAGGATGGAAGTCATGGAAGAAACGCTGGTTTATTCTCACACGCACTTCTCTGGTTTTCTTCAAAAATGATCCAGTTAGTCATCTCTTGCAGTTGCTTTTTGTTTGGGAAATGCTGATGTTTTTGCCCTCTCATTATTGTTTCTTTTTCTGGTTGTCTCTATTTGTTTCTGTCTTTAAACCTACTACGTATGTAAAAAGTCCAAAGAAACAGCTGTTCAAAATAAGCACGAACACACACACACACACACACACGAAAGCAGTAAACGAACACAGGGATTTAAAGCTAAGCTAAGCTAAAACACAGGAAAACTAAAGCTAAGCAACTTGCTAACCACTTGTAAGCAACTACCCAACTTGTGCCTTTTCTATAATATATTTATATTTTAATATATATCTTATCTAACAATCCCCAAGTAAACCTAATCATGGGCCCAACCGAATCAGGCTTAGGGCCGGCTGGCCGTGCGCCTTCTTTCTTGCCCTAAGACCTACGCAACCCAACAACAGCTAAATAGCAGTCCCATTTTATTTAGTATAAAGTGGTACATGACTGCTGAGTAATAAGTAATTAGCTAAATAATCATGTTCAATTCCACCCTGCCAACGAACACCTATGTTGAATTTAATCATATTATAGGCATGTCCTTAACATTGAATCCAAGCAATTTATTTTCTTGATCGAATCCTTGTATTTTTTGTTAAGAAATCGATCCCAGACAGCAATCATGAATAAATATACGATCACACAAATGCACAAGAACATTGGCAAGACAAAAGTAAAATCACAGAAAAAATAAAGTACACACAGGATTTACGTGGTTCAGCAGCCTATCAGTCTGATCGACCCAGTGCAGTGCTGCATTATCAAGTCTATCTTCTAGATTTTGTTAGGGTTTACAATTACGTAGGAGATACATTCATAGAGACCCAAATTAGGTTAAATGCCCATACGTGCCCAGCTCCTCCTTGACCCTGCCTGCTCTGTGGGGAGTGGGGCCCCACCAACGCGAGCGCTCTTGGAGACCACACGGTGACATTAGTCTCCACAACTCAACATTTCTTTGGTGCTTTAATCTGACTACACTTCCTTTTCTTAGTAAAGCTTTAAATCTTTGATTATCTGCTATTATTTTTTTTATTTTATTTTGTAAAGATTCTCATGTCTAATTCACTTCTGAGTTTTTGTTATCTTGAGAAGGCAGTCCTTTGGTTTAATCACATTATTTTTTGTTTAGAGTGCACTTCCTCAGAGAGAAAGTGAAGTAAATCTGACATTGGGAGGAATTGATTTGAACAATTCAGGAAGGTAACGGTGGTTCTTGAGTGTGTATGTGTGTATTTATTGAGGAAGTGCTCGGTTTAACGTATGGTTTATGGGAAATTTTATTTGCAGTGTTGTTGTTAGAGAGGACAAAAAGCTGTTAACTGTTCTGTTTCCGGATGGACGCGAAGGCCGGGCGTTTACTCTCAAGGTTTTACATACACACATCACTTGTACCTTTTTAGGCATTTGCTTTCTATGTGTTGCTTGAGTGGAGGTGGCAAATTTGATCCATTAACTTATAAATGGTCAATTGGGGTTAATGTTTTATCTATAAGTGGTGAAACTTGGTAAACTAAAAAAAAGCTTAAAAGGTATTGTGTCAAGTATATCTAATAGGTCAATGAAAGTGGCTCAAAGTGTATTTCAATGCATAAAACCTCCTAGATCCTTAAATTCAGAAAATTAGTTTATGATCTAAGTAATATAATTTGGAATCCTATTTGACATGTTAATTACTTTTAAAAATTGGGAAAAGTATAAGTGGTGAAACTTGGTAAAATAAAAAAAAGCTTAAAAGGTATTGTGTCAAGTAGATCTAATAGGTCAATGAAAGTGGCTCAAAGTGTATTTTAATGCATAAAACCTCCTAGATCCTTAAATTCAGAAAATTAGTTTATGATCTAAGTAATATAATTTGGAATCCTATTTGACATGTTAATTACTTTTAAAAATTGGGAAAAGTATAAGTGGTGAAACTTGGTAAAATAAAAAAAAAAGCTTAAAAGGTATTGTGTCAAGTAGATCTAATAGGTCAATGAAAGTGGCTCAAAGTGTATTTCAATGCATAAAACCTCCTAGATCCTTAAATTCAGAAAATTAGTTTATGATCTAAGTAATATAATTTGGAATCCTATTTGACATGTTAATTACTTTTAAAAATTGGGAAAAGTGATTCGGGCCAAGCTGACTCGTTTTGACCCGTTCCAAATTACTGGTTTTGATCTGTTACCCAAGTACTTAACCGACCTGAACCGCCCGTTTTCGTTCTCTGTTTGATAATTCTTATTTACCTTCTTTTCCCCTCGTTACTATAAAGTCAAATATTCAGATGGATGTGCTTTAAAATCTGGGTCTACACTAATTTTTGGTTCTTGCCCCATGTTTACATTTTTATTTAATTTCAGGCAGAGACATCAGAGGATTTGTACGAGTGGAAGACGACCCTTGAACATGCTCTTGCACAAGCCCCAAATGCGGCCCTTGTTATGGGACAAGATGGAATCTTCCGGAATGATACTGCTGATTCCACTGAGGGGTCTTTTCATCAATGTTTGTGAACATTTTGTTTCTTCAAACCTTTTCTTTTGGATTCATGGGTCCGCTTTAAGACACTGTTTAAACTTAGTGTCTCCTGTCTTGTATAAACATCAGATGTTAATGAGATATCTACTCTGCAAAGCTGGTCAATTTTATAGAACTACAAGTTTGCAGTTGAATTAATCTCGTTTTGATTTGGCTAATGCTGCTTTGTTGCTCTTAAGTCAGTATGAAAATCGATAACATTTTTTTTCATCTCCTTTTCAGGGAGGGATAAACGCCCCATCAAGTCTTTAGTTGTTGGAAGACCAATATTGTTAGCACTGGAGGACATAGATGGAGGCCCATCTTTCCTTGAGAAAGCTCTTAGATTTCTTGAGCAACATGGTAAGCGTGTTTTCCTGAATGATATAAAGATGTTACGGATTAATATGAAGAACAATGGGTAATAAGAAATTTTGGTACTTTTTATGAGCTAACTTGTACTCTTCCCATAAAAAAATATGTAACAGGAAGCAAAGTAGAAGGAATCTTGAGACAATCTGCAGATGTAGAGGAGGTAGATCGTAGAGTTCAGGAATATGAAACAGGTTTCATTTCTTCCATTTATATCATTGCCTAATCTAGATATGCTTAAGTGCTAAAGCTTACTTTCCCTTGTTGTAGGCAATACTGAATTCAGTTCTGATGAGGATGCACATGTTGTTGGTGATTGTGTCAAGGTACATACTATATTTAATTTAAGCTAGCCCTGAACGAAGATTTATATCAGATATGTAGTACCTAATAATGTAAGGAGAAAAGTCCTTAAAATGGAAGAATACAAAAGTAAACTTCAACAATGATATTTCACATCTTGTTTTGATTGTGGATTACAAAAACAACCCTTTCATTTGTAGCATGTTCTTAGAGAGCTGCCATCATCACCGGTTCCTGCATCCTGTTGCACTGCTTTATTGGAAGCTTATAGTGAGTTCACCTCCCCTTTTCTTCAAGCTTCAGTTATCTTTAGGGAACTATATGCGGTTTAGTCTTCATGGTAAACAGGGTATCACATAGTTGTTTTAACTACCTGCATTGATGTTAAATGTTGTTAAAATGTTTTTCTAAGAATCAGCTTATTATCTTTCATCTTCTATCTTTTGCTTCATTTTTTTTTTGTATTGAATGATAAGACTTTTTCAGCCATTTTTTGTATCGACACTTCAGGGAAAATTCTGTTTGTATGAATTCACATTTCTAATTCTTTGGTAAAAATGTAATCCAAATTTCTTCAGCCTGTGTATCTGGTTATCGAGATTTGAGAGTACGAGTTCTTAACGGACTTATTGTATTTTATACGTGTGCTGATAATGATTGCTTCATCCAGAAATTGATCGGAAGGAAGCTCGAGTAAATGCTATGCGTGCTGCGATCTTTGAAACATTTCCTGAACCAAATAGGCGGTTGTTACAGAGGTGATGTTTCTGTCCTTTCTCTGTATCAAACGGGTCAAATTAAAAAAATAGCTAAAAGGAGAACAGTCCATAGGGTTCAAACGGTTCAAAGTCGCCTAAAGTCTATATTTAATGCATACAACCTTTTAAATTACTTTACAAATCCAAGTATATTGAATTGAACTTCACTTGCAGAATCCTGAAGATGATGCACACTGTATCCTTGCATACTTCTGAAAATCTAATGACAGCATCAGCAGTTGCTGCTTGTATGGCACCCTTGCTCTTACGCCCACTTCTAGCGGGTGAATGCGAGTTGGATGATGATTTTGATGAGACGCGTGACAATTCTGCACAGCTGCTTGCTGCTGCGAATGCTGCTAATAATGCTCAAGCTATTATTGCAACTCTCCTAGAGGAGTATGAGAATGTCTTTGATGTAAGTTCCTTTATTTTGTTCAGAGGTGGAAATTTTGACCCATATACTTTTGAATGGGTTGATTTCAGTCGTCAAATTAAAAATATTACTTAAAAGGGGAACAGGCCGAATAGGTCAAACAGTTGAAAGTTGTCCAAAGTTTCTAATGCAATCTACTTTCTGGGTTGTTTTATTCAAAAATTTGAATTACTATTTAGTAATTATAATTAACTACTTGCCTTTCAAAATTTTGAAGAATGGACTAATTACCTGTCTTGACCTGTACTAAAAATGGCCTTTTCAATATGAACCACTGTTCTGCACACACTCTTTTGCCATCTCTAATCTTGCTATTTGCTACCATAGAGGTTTAAATGTGGCTAACCTTGTTGCTAATGGTGATTTATCTCTCTTTCAGGATAATGCTATGCTCAGATGTTCTATATCAGCAGATTCTCAGGACGTTAGTGCAAGCGAAGATTCAACTGATGACGAAAATATGAAAAACAAAAACAATGTTTACCATGATGCAGAAAATGAAGCTGATCAAGAATTTGACGTTCCTGAACGTATATTTAGTGGAAAGTTGAGTGAAAGCAGTGGTTATGCTGGCAGTGATCTTTATGACTTTAAGGTACTTTCTCACTATTGGGTTGAGGTGGCAAAATGGGCGGGTCTGATAATGGGTCAAAGTGGTTAATTTTTTGTACGGGCCAGGTTGGATTGACTGAATAAATAATTAGTGTCAAATATGATTACAGCTTTTATATATTTTTAAAAATACAGTTACTTTCTGAATAAAATGATTTACGTGGTTTGATGTGTTAACATACTTTTTGGGCGACTTTTGGCGTGTTTCACCATTTCCGTTTACACCAACTATTTTTTTCTTTTATATTTTACCAGTTAGTGATGAAGTCATAAAACATAACCTAAATTGACCCATTTATAAGTAAATGAGTCGAAGTCGCAACCTATACTATAGGGTCACGAGGTCATTGGAACATCACCATTTCTTCATATCTTGTTATTATATTTATCTTCTGAATTCCTGTAGCTGTAGTCTGCTTAAGATATTTCTCATCCCCAATGTGGTAATTTCTTGATGCTTGATGCTTAATATAGGCATATGGAGCTGATGAATCAGATGTGTTATCCCCAAAAAACATTGTTAATTCAGCAGCAAAATCAAATTCAATGGCAGATTCTCAACCTCTTGAAGATTCGAATGTTGAAATTAATGAGCAACAGATGCAGCTAAACAGGGCAAGTGAAAATCAGATGGATCTACCTCGGTCTTTCTCAGGACATGAATCAAGCACAGAGACTCCTGTTAGCAAACTAACAAGATCCAATTCTAAATCTAGGCGTTCAACAATTTGGGGACGAAATAATGTAACTTTTGTTTGTCTTGATAATTTTTATAAATAAATGCTAAAAATTTGATAAAGAACATATTACTTTTTGTATTGAAACGGAATGTCTTTATAGATCTTGATTTTGTTGTGATTTAACAAGTTTCATGTATTCTGATTTGTAGTTATTTTTTTCCACAGGGCAGAAAGACTCCTTCGGTGGAATCAGTTGATTCTTCTGGAGAAGAAGAGTAAGATTATGACACTTAAATCTGTTTTGCATTCTTGTATTTTTATAATCTATTTTTGATTTAACAACCGATTAATTGACAACATTTACTGTTAATTAAATATGCAATTAGCTACTTTTTGAATTTGATTTCATGAAAAGATTTATGGGTTTGTAGACTTGCTATTCAGAAGCTTGAGCTCACGAAAAATGACCTGAGGCAAAGAATTGCAAAGGAGGTGACAATGAGGCGTGTTTTTTTTTTTTTGCTTATTCTGCAGTGTTGATAACTTTTAGTAATACCAATATTTTATCTATTTTAGGCGAGAGGAAATGCCATACTTCAAGCTAGCCTGGAAAGAAGGAAGAAAGCATTGCATGAACGTCGATTGGCACTTGAACAAGATGTAAGCCCTGTTTTTTCTAGTTGATGCTGTATCATTTTATACATGTTTCCTCTAAAAGAAATTTTCTTGATTTTTGACAATATTTTTGTAATCGTATATGCTACATTAATTTTTTAGAAAATACAAAATTTCTTTTTGGGAAAAGCGTTGGTGGTGGCTGGTCCAAACTAACCTGGCTTGTTTTCATGACCATGTAAAATTTGATGTTTTGACCCGAATCCATTTTGACTTGTTACCCAACCTTCTCGTTTTGCCCCTTCTGCGGTTCAAATAGTTGCATGAACTGTATAGAATAGGTATACAGACTTCATTTGATACACTGAAATTTGTGTTTGTTATCATTTCAGGCTTCTGATTTTATTCGTCTATCATGACAGGTTTCAAGATTGCAAGAACAGTTACAAGCTGAGAGAGATTTAAGATCAGCATTAGAAGTTGGGTTAAGCATGTCTTCTGGACTGGTTTCTGGATCCCGTAATATGGATCCAAAGGTTTCTTTTCTTCTCCTATGCATAGTTTAAAAAAAGGGTTAGGCGTGCGCCTCGAGGCGGGCGGTAAGAAAACGAATATGAGGCGATGCCTAAGGGGACATTTTTGTACGTACGCCTCATAGGGTCGAGGCGTTCAAAAAAACGTTAAAGGCGTACGCCTCGAGGCACGCCTCTTGCTGTTTTAGGTTTAGATGATGAAATCAGCTAGGAAAGTTCTATATTTATAAGATGTATAATTTTTATATGCTGTTTTAGACTTTCTATGATGAAATTAGTAAGGAAAGTTCTATATTTATAAGATATATAATGTTCATATTTATTTTTTAATCCCGCCTCAGTCTTACGCCTCGGTTTTCCTGAGGCTTACGCCTCGTGAGGCGAAGAGAAAACGCCTCGAGGCGTGATTCCATTCTTTTAAACCTTGCTTCTATGTGTTTGACTTGTTGTATCTTGTTCGTTTAGAGGTGGCGAATGCACTAGTTGGATTTACCAGAAACATTTTTTGTCCAAAAATTTTAAATTCATCCTATAAATAATTAGTACGTAGAATACGCTTACAGAAATTATATTATGTCAACAAATAGTATGACTTTGACCTGTTTCACCCGCTTGTTGACTTTTTTTTTTCCTCTTCATTCCAAGGTTGTAAAAATCGTGATTAATTGCCGATTAATCGGTAAAAAACCTTGGAATTTTGAGCAAATCGCCTAGTTAATCGGAAACCGGTCCTAGTCGGCCCTAATCGGCGCTATGGAGCTAATCGGCCCTAATCGGCCATTTCCGGCGAGACTCTAGAAATTCCGGCGAGGCTCTAGAAATTCCGGCTCGGTTAAACTAATTTCTTATATAAAAATATGTATATATATATATATATAAATTTGAAAATTCCATATAAAAATGTGTGTGTATATATATATATAAATTTGAAAAATTACATATAAAAATTCCAATCGCTAGTCAGTACCCTGCCGCCCGACTAGCGATTAACGATTTTTAGAACACTGCTTCATTCCACCCAATTGATCGGTTAGACGTAGAACACACCATGAATGGACTAATTTATTTATTGCCTCGTCCATGTTTTTGATAAAATCCTTTCAAATAAAGACGAGAGCAGAGCTGGAGGAGATTGCTCTTGCTGAAGCAGATGTTGCTCGATTGAAGCAAAAAGTAGCAGAACTGCATCAACAACTTCATCAGCAACGCCATCATCGCTATGGCTCACTATCTGATGCTTCTGATGGACACCAACATCTTTATAATCACAATTCTCAACAGTGAGTACTTAAGTTATTTTCTTGATATCTGCATGATGAAATCATAACTAGAATATCAACTGCTATAGAACGGGTCGTAAGAGATTATGTTTGGATGTTCTTTAGTTGTTATAGAAGTTGAAAAAGGACATACGTCTAATGAGATGGGAGTAGAAGTGTCAAATTAGGTTAAAAGATGGGATAATTAGGTAACTGAACTTTACGTTTTGACAATTTAATTTGCTCCAGCTAATTTCGTTATCCAAGATTAATTTATGATTACTAAGTCACAAAGCATGAAAATTGCAACATCTCCTTTATGTAGCATAATATCAGTGTACATACACTACTAGTAACTAAAGCCACCAGTTCCTTTATTTCCGGAAAATTATAACCCAGACCCCTGATTTATAACATAAATTTTTAAAAAACTGATTGTATTCTTTTTCTTATACTTTTTTCATATATATTTTTCGACAGGAGAAATTTTCAGCAAGATTTTGATTCTACTATTGCTTTCATCAACCATGAAAGAAACCAAAGATCAGAGGTAACTCTACTCTAAACTATGATGTTGTTCAAGAATGATTCATATTTTCTGCATGGAGAACTGTAGAGGTGGTAGTTTCGACCCATTTACCTATAAGTTGTTTAATTTGAGCTACATTTTTATCCTAAACGGGTCAAATAGAACTGGTTCAATAGTAACCTGAAGTGTTTTCATGTGCATTTAACCACCACTCTTTTTTTAAAGTCATGTTTTTTGAGTGACTGTGTCAGTCGAACTGCCTTTTTTGACATGTTACCTAACATGCCCATTTTGCCACCTCTAGAGAAATGTTTAACTCGTTTGAACAAGTTATGCGTCTTTCCTTGATACCTTGCAGGAAACTTCATTGGGAGTGGAATCGAGAAATATTAAAGGCGAAACCTTAATGAATGGTAACACAAAGAGACAACCATCTCGTAAGAAATTTCTGGACTCGTCAAGCTTGAGTGATTCTAAAAGTACCGAAGGATCCACAATTTTATCCATGGATGATTTTGGGGCCGTTGATTCCACTGGTATGCCATCTACATCGAGACCAGCCGAGGTTAGTTTACATAAAACTTGAAGAAAATGATTCTCTCTCTACACACACACACATGTGTGTGTAATACTAAAAATGAAGTTTGGGTAAAAAGAGGAATCTGGAATGACACGTGGCCGGAGGGGAAGAGCGAGATTCATGGTGGAGGGGATAAGAAGGGATGAGAGGAACACATACACACACATATAACTAAGGGTGCTCTCAATACATAACCGGTTTTAAGTAGAGAACCGCATAAGCACTTGTAAGTAGTGCTGACTAGATATAGTGGGAGAGAGAAAGAGATCACGGATAAAGCAATAAGTACATGTGTTTATGCTGTTATCTTAAAGCTGGTTATGTATTAAATGGCCTATACATAACAGGTAGGATGGTTAGAAATTTTAACAATTATGTAATGACAGTGAATGTGTGAAATGTTTAGGTGATTGATTATCCAAGAAACCCGTTGACAGCATCGTCTACATTGGTAGAATTAACAACCCGTCTTGATTTCTTCAAGGAACGGCGTTCTCAGCTCATGGAACAGCTTCACAACCTTGATTTAAGCTATGGAGCCTCCTCACAAGAGTTCACACATAAACAACAATCACCTGGCTGGAACACACTTAAGAGAACCTGAACCTGAACCTGATCGTCCGTTTGTATATCCTGTGTTTCATCTCTTCTCATGATTCTTTGCCATTTGATGTCAGAAAACAAGAAACCTGTCTGGTTCTTGGCTTTCGTAGTTTTTTATTGGTTATGTATTATTCGGTTCAATGATGAACTGGAAGTGTATTCTGACCTAATCGGGGACAGAATGTATCTAGTTATTTATCTACAATGGAAGAGTGCTGCCTTCATGTATAAATTTGTTTCTTGATTTGCTACACCGAGTGCTGTCTGTTGATCATCCGCTAGAGGTTTGTATGCCAGTTATTCTCTTTCCTGCATGATTTGGGTTGATTGAAACCGTTCAGTAGTTTGTAAACTGTGAATCAGATTATAAAGCCTTTTGATTTGGTTATGCTGTCTTGAATAAATATGTATACAATGAAGCCTTCTTGTCTATGCCTATATGTTTTGGTATCTTCCATTTTCTAATGCAAGTGTATTTATGGAAGTATGTTTACATATTTTGATTACTTTTTATATTATTATTTATCCATTTTCTTTTCATCCTTACAAAAGAATATATACGGATTGCTTATAGACATTTAATTGATTATAAAAGGTTGTATTTTTGTGTACTATAAATGTAATGTTATATATCTAGTAATAAAAATTTATATTTTTAAAAATCCGTGTATTACACGGATTAAATAAAATATAATGTAAATAATTAACAAATACACTCGTCAAAATATAAAAAATGTACTTTGATGTTACAGTTATAAATTATGTTAGGTTAATTATTAAAACATTTTTTTCAACTTATATTAATTTTTTTTATGTAACTGATACATGTTAATTAATATTAAATTCATTTGCTTAATAATATAATAACTATTTATAATTAAATTATAAGTATCCATAACTAGATTTAGGGAAAACTTTACCCAATAGTAACCAAGTTTTTCAAGTGTTTTATTTAAGTCTCTCAAAGTTTTTTTATCCCTCTAAAGTCACTCAACTTTCATTAAGTGTTCTAATCATATGTATTATTTTTATAAATGTTTATTTTTTTTTAAGTTGAATGAGACAAATGAAATATATATGAATATTAGTTACCAATAAGTGAAAATGGATCACTTGAGAAATTTGGTTACTATATGTGTAAAGTTACCCCTTTCATATAATACTAACAAGTTGCGGTGATCTATATACTATTATGAAGAGAAGGTTATACATTGGTGAGTTAAATGTAGAGGAACATTTGGTGAAAGACCGGAAAAAATGGACATAAGGTGGGTTTGTTCACATCTACCCGAACCACTATACATTATTACGTTTGTGTGAACATTTCATACAATCTCTTGCTCATTTATTCAACATATTTTTCGAGTTCCGGTAATTAGTTTTATAAAATTAAAAATAATTTGTTGGACCACCTTTTTATATTCTCCTATTCATAACACGTAAAAACAAAACAACTCCACCATCTTTTGTTCTATTCTTTTTTTTTCCAGGACATTTACACAAGACATGTGCCGATGTGCTCAATACTAAATAAATACTAAATAATGTTGAGTATGATACTTTGTAGTTTATTCATGAACCAAGGGAAGCAAAAGAGAGTTTGCCTAGAGCATACCGTTTGGGCAAAAGATAAAGGAAACAAAAACATTACTTTAATCATTTATTGTCATGCACATATCTTTTTCTTTGTATTATATGACAAGAAAAGATCATGAAACTAACCACTGAAAAAATAAGGAATGTACAATGATTCTTATATTTTGTATTATTAACGTTATTAAAAAGGAGAAACTTTTTTTAAGTGACTAAATTTTATTAAACCGACTAGCAAGATAAAGGGAAGGGAAACAGTTTACAAGAATAGGAGTGAATCGTTTTTAACCAATCCACCCATGCTACACTTTGGATTCCTATTACAAAACCACATATACGAAAATATAGCGATAGAATCAAATATTGATTCCTTCCGTTGCTTGTTTGTATTAAACACAAATCATTACGAACAAGCCAATGGACCCACCAAGTTGTCTTCATAATAGCATCCACCATCACCTTTTGGTCCTTATTCAAATGCATCGAATCCATCTATTGAATCATCGCCTATGGGTACCTGAGGGAAGGAAACGCCAACACAAGACAACTCTCAACCAATCCCCATATCCGATACCAAAACACAATCGCTAAGAATGTGCGCAGTAGATTCCGACTTCGACTCGCATAACGGACACAAAAATGAAGGGACGTCTAAGCTTTTGATCTCTAGTAGGAATTCAATCCATCAAACCCTCCAAGCCATAATGTCAACATTTCTTGGAATACATCTATTCCAAGATGTAGGGGATAAACCAATTGGAAGAATAATACTATAGAAGAAACACAACCCGTAATCAGTGATTTGAGATAGGGCTCTCTTTTTTATTTGGAAGTGATCCTGATGGTGGAAGCTACGAATTACTCCAACTTGCAAAACAAAAGACGTCGTTAGCCTCGTCACAAGGAGGGGTTGTTCTCTATGACCACCATTCGGTGTGAGGATAAGAATTAGTTTATCTGAGATAAGTTGTTAAGTACAAACTTTTTAGGGTTAATGACACATATCCGACTGTTAGTCCACTTGATCGTCTGTAATCACGCCTCGAGAGATGACCCCGTGACACTAAGTTATCTTTGGATAAAAAATATAGCAAAATTTGATTGACTCATTTAGAATATTTGGTGTAAATTTTCTATTTCAAACTATTTGTAATGGTTTTTGGCTTGGTTTGGCTTCTTGCTAACTCCAGGGCTTTTCTTTTAACACATAAACTCCATAGAAGAAAACCCTTTATAGAGAAAACACCCGGACCAGAAGCATGATGGCGTTGTCATTGCCTTCTAAGATACTAATTAAGGGGCATTTACATATATCTCCTTCTTAAGTTCTTTTATTACATATTTACCTAACCCTAAAACTTAATTACATATTTCCCCTTCCTAAAACCTATATATTACATATTTATCCAATTATTTAAAATAACTTATTTTATTACCATTTTACCCTTAATGAACCAATTAAATTACTATTTACCTATATCCCCTTCCTAATCAATTACATATATCCCTAATTTCAACCAAAACCAAGTCGATGTTAACACGAGCATATCGAACGCTAATAAATCTAATTGGAGTTGAACTTTTAATTGTTAACACAAGATTCATGAATTAATCCCTATTTAATCATTTAGCTTCCTAAAAAATCACTCTCATGATGAAATTTGTAAAACTAAGCAATAATCAGGTCTGAAATTCGTCCAGACAAGAAACACCTTTTTTATCTCATGATTCTCTTCAACATTACAGAAATGGAAGAGGCATATCCTCTCTGAGTCCATTGCTTTCTGCATATTTTACAGTTGAAAGAGCATCTGATTATGACAAATCATAATTCTTATGAAGAATTTATGCTCTTCAAAAAGTGATGCTTACAGGTGAACATGTTCTCGTAATCTATATACCCCTCTTCACAAGGAACTATAATATTCAAATCAAGAGTATTTTTGCTTACTCAAACTTCTATTTGAGTAGTGTACTAACGAGCATGGATGATGGAGAGGTAAAGCGATCGAAGCGTCTCACATGCAATTCGTCGAACACCCTGCGTGTGCCATCAAATCTTGAAGGTTCACATGTACAAGATTCTTTAAAGAACAGAAGAACAGGTGATCAAACTGATCATGGTCCGGTGAAGCCTGAGAAGCCATCGGGAAACCGAGTGGCGGTTAGAAAGTACCGATAGGAAGACGTTAAGAAACTGCGGGTTGTGAATCGGGTATTAACCCAGAAACTGCAGCTTCAGGCGGCCCTTCAAGAAGAGGCTATTAGGCTTAGAAGCTTGTTGATGGGTTTAAAAGCTCAGATTGGTAATGAGCAAGGGGGGTTTGTCGTTTTACAAGCAGGATTGCAATGGTGCTTCCCAAGGTTGCATCGGTCGGTTCTGGAGAAGGAACGTCGATAGAACGGAAACCTTCTTCCTGTGTCGTTTGGTTTCTACGTGTATTAGTAGTCTCTTAGATATGTAAAATACAAGGGTAATTTTGTAAGGGTCAGATAAATATGTAATTGATTTTTAGGGTTGAATAAATATGTTATTAAGAAGATTAAGAGGGGAAAATATGTAATTAATTAATTTCTTACAAAATCAACCATGTGACTCAAATTTGTGTAGGATGCAAGGGCAAATGAGAAGAGTAACAAAACCTTAAGGACTATTACAGAAAATATAAAAGCAAATAAAGAAAGAAAGGGATTGTGTGGGGGTAAACGCGTAGTCTAACCTAGGCAGCCCAGCCCCCGAAGACCGATTGTATTTGTTATCTCGATTCACACATGGATAATCCAATTCTTATTCACCCAAACCCTAGATTTCTTCCCCTTTTCTCTCTGTTTCTGTCGCTCAATTCCAGGCGAAGAATTTGCATGCTACATTGATTCGCACACACCCAAACATCTCCATCAGATCTGCTTGATTCTGCCGGTAACTTTATTGCTTGTTTCTTCTACCTAATAGCTAATTAGGGTTTTGATTATGTTTTATAACTTATCTGATTCTTTCACTTCAAATATGAACTTAGTTGTTTTGATTTTGTTCTATAACTTATCTGATTGTTTCACCTCAAATATGAACTTAGGGTTGAGCTAATTAGGGTTTTGATTATGTTTTCTAACTTGTCAATTTCTTATTATGCTTATGATATATCTGTTTGTGGCTATTATGATAAGCAGGTTCAACAATTTGTCATGTTCTGATAGGCGACGATGGATAAAGCAGCTGCTTCTTCATCACATGACCTTGCCCAACGTCTTTATGACAAAGTAAGCAATAGTAAATCTTTTCTAAGGGATCTTGTTTGTTGTATGATTGCTATCACAATTTTTTTTAATTCTTGATGCTGTTAGAAGATTACTTAGGAACTGTGATTTTACTTAGAAAGACCTGTTGACACATTTCTCAGATTTGAAACAATGTTTTTGAAAGCGTGGAGCACCTCAATTAAATTGTTTGACTTGAACATTTGGTGGCTTCCTTCATCAATATGGATAGTTAATGAACCTTGTCAGGAGATTTGTGCAAGTGCACATTTAAGGGATGTCTTTTAATATGATCGTAAAGATCTTATGTTGTTGGTTAACGGTTTTGGTCATTAGCTTTTGGTTTCAGGATATGGTTTATGTATATGTATGTTTATACTATTATATATGTTTATGTGATGCAAAAGTGAATGAACACGTTAAAATGATCTTAATAACGGACTTTATTCAGCTAAACTCATAATAGGTATTTTAAAAGATATCTTGATCACATATCGGTTTTCGTATGCATATCTACACTTACCATTGTATAAGTTAAATGGTTTCTAAATGAACAAATACTTGGAATTATTTTTAACTATGAGTTTTTAGCCTGCAAAAGCCTCTAACTGGTATTTCAAAAGATATGTCGACTTCAAATAATTTTTTCTCATGTATATGGCATTATGGACATAGATCGTACTTGTATTCAGTGTTAATTTTATTTGGAAGTAGCATTTAATGATCATATCAACATATTGGCTTTTTTTTAAGCTTAAAAATAAGATGGTCACTATTCAGATGGTGGTCAAGTCAGCCAAACAAGGGTCATTTTTGGTACTTGCTAATTCATATATGGTTGATTTGCATCTCAGAATATCGAGTTGGATAATAGGCGCCGTAAGTCGGCTCAAGCAAGAGTGCCGTCTGATCCAAATGCTTGGCAGCAAATGCGGGAAAATTTTGAAACAATAATTCTTGAAGACCACAGCTTTTCTGAGAAGCACAATATTGAATTTGCTCTTTGGCAGTTGCATTACAGGCGGATTGAAGAATTTAGAGCTCACTATAGTGCTGCATCTGCTACCGTTTCAACTACATCTCAGACTAGGGGAGGGCCCGCTCGACCTGATCGAGCATCAAAAATACGCCTACAGTTTAAAACATTTCTCTCAGAAGCTACTGGTTTTTACCATGATTTAATTTTAAAAATTAAAGCCAAATATGGACTTCCTATAGGGCAGTTCTATCCTGAGCAAGAGAACCATGATGCAAGGCAGAAAGATGGGAAGAAGTCCATTGAGATTAAAAAGGGTTTGATATCTTGCCACCGGTGTTTGATATACCTAGGGGATCTTGCACGTTACAAAGGGCTGTATGGTGAAGGTGAATCAAAGAGTCGTGATTATGCAGCAGCTTCAAGCTATTACTTGCAAGCATCTTCTCTGTGGCCATCAAGTGGGAACGCGCATCATCAGGTTATTCTCATTCATCAAGTATTATGAAATTTTAATCAAATAATTCATTTATTTCAATCTTAATCTGACCATTTTATTTCCTGTAGCTTGCTATATTGGCTACCTATTCGGGAGATGAATTGATGGCGGTATATCGGTACTTTCGAAGTCTGGCAGCTGAACATCCTTTCTCGACTGCAAGAGATAACTTGATAGTGGCCTTTGAGAAGGTAATATACATCATAGTTGTCAATAGCGAATAGCGGTAAATAGCGACAAGCCACCTGTACGCTACGTAGCGAATAGCGGTAAATAGCGGGCGCTATTTAACGTTTAGCGATACACTAGTAGAAAGTTTTAAAAATATTTTATATTCAACTATTGTAGGATATGTAGCAATTATAATCAATAATCATCTAAATCTTCATATATTAGGGTTATTAGCAACCCTATTTATATTAATCAAGTAAAAAACTGTTTAAAAACATTAAAAAAAAGGGAATATTCGCTATCAGTCCGCTATGTGGTCGAGAAATGCAAATAGCGGCCAGTAAACGATTCGCTATGTAGCGCGCTATAGCGCGCGCTACAGTCGCTATTGACAAGTATGATATACATATTGACATTTCTGTGCTTTTAATAACTTTATTGAGAGGCATGAGATGTTACTGTGTGTTTTTTTGCATGGCAGAATCGGCAAAATTATACTCAGTTGCATGTTGATTCAAATGATACTGTCAAGGAATCACCTGTTCGGGCAAAAGGTAGAGGAAGAGGGAAAACAGATCCTGTAGCCCGGTCAAAGGAGGCAATTACTGAAACTGACGTGGATAAAGCAACTGCAGTACGCCAATTGTTTAAAGCATTTCGTGTTCGTTTTGTTCGCTTGAATGGTATTCTTTTCACACACACAAGGTATACCTTCGAGGTTTTTTGATTGATTGACTAACAAGGTGTTTGGATGTGCATATTGTAAGTGATTATGTGGTGATGTTAAATAATCAGAATCGGATATTTAGGTGTAGTAAAAGAAGCTGTAGGTTAGTGTTTGGAGGTGCTTTTGCTGTTTGAAGTTTTAACAATCAGATGTCTGAGTGTTTGACTCGTGCTTTTAGGAGTTGATAGATAAAATGATCAAAAGTGACTTTTTGTTAACTAGATAAATTGTGTCTTACTCTTAGATAACGAGTTTCATTTCAGCTGGTATGCGACTGATTATTTGACTTCCACATAACCAGATACTAGAAACATAATTTTTAAACAACAAAATCTAGTAAGTAGCAACACGTATGAAATATTAATTGTATGAAATATTGTTTCAGCTTGGAGACATTCGAAGAAATTCTGTCTCTAGTTATGAACGCTTTCCAGGAGCTTCTTTCTTCTGGATCAGAAGAGGAGCTGAGTTTTGGCACAGATGCAGACGAAAATGGACTTTTCATTGTGATACTCGTTTCCATACTCATATTTACAGTAAATAACGTGAAAGGTATGACCGAAGGTCAGAGTTATGCAGATATTGTACAAAACACCGTGCTTTTGAATAATGCTCTTGTCACATTCTATGAGATTATGGGTCGTCTACTTAAAAGATGCATACAATTGGCTGACCCGGTCTCAAGTTACCTTTTGCCTGGCATTCTTGTTTGTGTGGAGTGGATTGCCTGTAATTCTGATGTTATATCTTGCGAGACTGCTGAAAAACAATCAGCAGCTCAGGTTAAATTTTGGACCTACTGCATGTCGTTGTTCAATAAACTGTTGTCTGCTGGTCTAGTCTCCTATGATGATGCTGAAGACGTGAGCTGTTTCACTGATATGACAAGGTATGAAGAGGGGAGCAATGAATACCAGTCTGCCTTGTGGGAGGATTTTGAGCTAAGAGGATTCTTGCCACTTGAGCCTGCACACACATTTTTGGATTTTTCAAGGAAGCATTCTGACAGCAAAAAAGACAGAGTAGCTCGTGTGAAGAGGATTCTTTCTGCATGGAAAGTTATTGCAGATAGGATTACAATTGATGACAAGAAAGTGAGGTTTGACTCAAAACTGAAGAAGTTTGTTATAGGTGTTGAGACTCGGAAAGACACAGGCGGCTCTAATTTATATAATGATGCAAATGCAACCATGTTAGGCAAACCGCAAAAAATAGAAACACATGTGGAAGGTGAAGAGGAGGATGAAGTGATTGTATTTAGACCAAATATGATTGATAATCGAACTGAGGTGCAATCTTCAAAAGGGACCCAACAAGAGCGGTTTGAAAATGTGCCAAATAATGATGCTGGTACTTGTCAGTCTACAGCTCCTCACGTTTCAGTGCCACAGTCTAATTTTCACCAGCTGGATGCGATGTACACCAACTCGCAGTCCCTTTTGCCACCCGTTAATAACAATTTTACTCAAAGCATTGAGCAGCCATATCAGTTCCAACCTCCAATGTGGTTTGGCAACAGGCAAGCTGTGGTTTCGGTTGCTGGTGCATTGCAAGGTTTGAGTTTGCTGGAAAATGGGCATATGGGTCAACCTGAAATGCAGAGAGATATCAAGATTTCAAATGCTACTGGTGTTAGAGAAAGTGGTATGATGTATACTGGACCATCTCAAAGCATGGTGAGGCCCTCTATTATTGATAGAGAAGCTGTTACTCATATGAATACAATTGCTCTATCTGAATCCGGTTCTTACATGGTGGGGCGAAATACATCTTTAACTATGCCAATTAGCTCTTTGAAAGTTTCTACAAACAGACCTATAAGACACCTTGGACCGCCACCTGGTTTTAGCTCTGTTCGTCCTAAGCAAGTCAACGAACCCAGTTCTGTATTGGGTCAGAATCCTCTAAATGATGACTACAGCTGGTTAGATGGATATCAGTTGCAATCATCAATGAGGGGTGGTGTTCAACCGATTAATCTGCCATCAAATCTGAGCTCCCAGTATATCAGTGACTCCGTAGCTACATCTAGCTTCCCGTTTCCTGGAAAACAAGTCCCAACGGTTCGGTTTGAAGGGGAAAAGCAGAAAAATCTGGAAAGTTCACACACTCACCATGAATTACTTCAACAACAATATGTTCCTCAAATGGACCAACAAGGGCAGCCTGTATGGAAAGGCAATCACTTTGTGTGATCTCTGTGAGCACTGCATGGTATAATCTAATTCTTACATTTTCACTTTATTACTCTCTTTTAACTAGGGGTGCAAACTAGACTAGTCAAGCCAAGCCCGAACTTGCCTAAGCTCGAGTTCGGCTTGTTTAGAGCTCTATTTCTAAAGCTTGTTTATTGTTTATTAATTATTATATATATATATATATATTATATGAATATAATTTTTATATATAACATAATTTATATTATTTTTATTATAATTATATATTATAATAATTATATAATAAATATATATTTAATACATTAAATAAGTTATATAAATAGCAGGCTCGTTTAGGCTTGCTGCTCGAGCTCTTTTTTTTAAATGTGCCCCAATATAATGCTCAAGCGCTTATTATTAAATGAGCCCCAATATAAGCTTGAGCTCGGCTTGAGTTTTTAGCTAGCCGATCTCGAGTAGCTCACTAGCGGCTCGGCTCATTTACACCCCTATTAATATCGACATATGTTTTCTGTTATGGGACTGTTCATTTGGTCTTCTGGTTATTTAACATGTATGTGTTGTATGTAGGTCATTCATGATTATTGTGATGACCTTTGATCTTGAAGTACAAATTCCAGGTTCCCATTCATTTTTTCTTAAATTTATGTTGAGGAGCATGACGGTACTGGCAATCTTGGCATGCTTGCAGGCAAAACGGTAAGAATGAACTCTGCTACTCCATAGCGTTCAATACGGTTGAGTTGCATTATTTTTTAGAGTTATTTTCTCTTCTTAATATAGTTACGGAGACTGTGGCTGTCTTTCTCATTGGAGTGGAAAAGAACCAACTAATGTTCTGCATATCTGGTTATGGGAGAGGATGGATGGTAGATCATATCAACATCTGCTGGATCTGTATAAATGTCTGCTGGTTTTGTTGAAGACAGTGGTGGAACGTGAATGGAGGTGTGGTTAATCATGATTGCAGTCGGGTCTTTAAAGTTTTTATAGTGAACTTGTTTGTCTCTGTTACTGTCTTCTGCCATAAAGGAGGCATGTAACAGGGCTAATGCTTTCTCATTATGTTGATGACGGGTATGTGTTGGATGTTTTGTTTTTCTGAGTAATTTGCTTTGAACAAGTAGTTTGTCATGTTGGGATTTCAAAATTTGATGTTTGTTACTGAATAAATGTTTTATATTTGGTCTATGTTTTGTTTTACAAATACAAGTGTTGTGTTTAGTTCAAAGCTGTTTGGTAAGGCAGGCGAAAACTGATTAAGAGCGTTTAGTTTTCATGAGTTAATTGTTCAATGTATAATTGATGTATTGGGCCATAAGTGTAACACTAACAATTAACAACTAAACAATCACCAACGTGATGAACAGTAAAGTACTCATTTTGGGTTTTGTACTATTTTTCTTTTCTTTGCTTAGATAGGTTGTTTTGGTTTTTTTTTTCTAGGTTTGATTTTTAGTTGGCTTGGTAGGTCGTTGTCCTTTTATTCTCTGTGTCTAGGATTCGACCCATGTTGGGTTTTTTTGGAAGTAAACAAGTTTACAAAAATTTAATTAGAAGTTGCAAGTTTTATTTTTCTGCAAGTCAGATTTTTGATTCTACAATTGAATTTAGATGTGACTAATCATGTGACCAGACGCTTATCTTCGTTTTGTGATTGATGTGTCTGAGAAAAATGGAGATTCATGTTCATGTTTATGGCTTCCTGTTTTAGCACTATACAGATTGTAGGCCTGTTCAAACGGGTGGCATGTGACCCGTACGGCTAGACCTGACCCGTACCTGTAACATAGGTAATGGGTCGGGTACGGTTAAGTGGATAAAACGGGAACGTGTTCACGGGTAATCTGCGAGCCAAGTTAGTATGGGTTAACCGTTTTGAGTCAAAAATCAGTTCCCTGCGTTATGCAACTTTGCATACAAAGTAAAGTAAACAAGTTTAGAAAAGTTTATTTACAAATTGGAAGACTTATTTTTGTGCAATCCAGATTATTCGATTCTAGAATTGTACACACATATATTTAAAAGCTATTTGAAGTTTGACCAATTCAGATTAATTTATCATAAAACAAATTCAACAACAATTTGGATACACTTTTTAAGGTAAAAAAACAACAACTATTTGGGTACTACAACCTCTTCATTTGATCCTCACGAATCTTCACATTTTCAGTTTTTCACCATATGCAGCCTCCACTTCAACCTAACATAATCATTTTATCCTTCTCCTATCAAGTTTAACGAGGCAACCAATTTACAATCCAATGAGTATACCTGTACCCTTTTGAGTTCAAATTTTTAACCCGTAACATGTACCATATATTAATAAAACGGATAAAAATTATACGGGTATTATGTGTGGTACCGGTCTTTTGCTCACCCTTAACCGATTGTGTTTTTTTGACTTTGTTTAATGATTCTACTAGTAAAAGATATTTTTTTTCTTTTTGCTTTGTTGTGTTATTATTATCATTGTATTTCATCTTATGTTTCTTTGTTTTTTCATTTCCTTTTATTTTATCGGAGAATCTTTTTTTCCTCTGTTTAAATAAAAAAGGTTTTTATTTATTGTCTTATTATTATTATGATTGTCTTTCATCTTATGTTTATTTTATTAACCACTCATGTTGTACTACTTAAAACTGCTCCTGTGTTGCTCATTACAACATGTGTGTTAACTTTCTGTGTTTGCTGTTGAAAATGCACCTTTTTATTATTATAGAATTATATCTTTGTTTTTTTGTCATATTTCCGAACATTTAATTAATTATCATAAAATCTAATTAACTATTTATCAACTTCCTCAACGTGTTATTCTAACTTAAAGGTTTAATATTCTGATTATTTGATATTTTGAGTTGTTTTAGGTCTTCATTTTAGATTCATTTCTTATATGGCAATTGTTTATCTTTTGCAGTTACTTTAACATACAAGTTGTTCGAAACAATTAAAAAAAAAAACGCTAAACAACGAAACAATTTGTAAAGATTAGGCTTCACTTAGAAATAAAATTTTTAAACGTTGAGGCTGTCGCACGTTGCAACAAGCTAAACAACGAAACAATTTAAAAAAAAAACCCTACAAAAATATTCCTCCGTACTTAATGAAGCTGCAAACACAATAGCACTTCCAGTTTTTGTTCTCCGCAAATTATTAAGTATAATATTTTATTTGACAAATTATCATCTTCTTTGAAAGACAATGTTGGTGACTACTGCCCTGAGTAAGACACTTTTACATGGTTTTATCTTTCGTTAAACGTTTTTTTAAGTTCGTTTTAGTGTTTTCTTAACATTTATTTTTACAACATGACATTTTCGTGATTTCTAAATTTACTATCGCGACATGTTTTTTTATCTGCGTTTCGATGCTCAGAACCGATCCGCTGCAATGCGCGGGTAACACTTGCTAGTTTGATTAACTATAAAAGATAAAAAATGTAATTTAGTTTTTATTTTATCAATTCTTTATGTCGTGGGAGTTTAGAGTTCATAGAAAACTCTTTTAGAATTAAAATCAAATGAGTTTAGTGGATAGAATGAAAAAAAATAATTCTAATTCAATGATGCATTTGATTTCTTAGACGAGGAATTAAAGAACTAGAGCCCCAACCTCTATCAACCGAAAGAATTAAAATTCATTGAGAAAAATAAATTTAAAATAGTTATTAACTTTATATAACTTATATTAAATGATTTGCTTTTTACAATTGTACTGTGTATTAATAATTATTATTTTTCCAGTAGTCATTTATATATCTATAAATAATGTAAAATTTCAAGAATAATCTTCACTAAACTTATACCAATCATTAAATCATAAAAACCTATTTTTTTAACGGCAATTTGGATCACTGACGGGCCAATGATCCACCCGATCATCTCCACCCCCACAGGAGGAAACCCACCATAGGTGAGAAAACCTCCTGGCCCAACCTGAACCCATTTTTTTTTATCATAAGTGAGACTTGAATCCAATACCTGTTCATTTTGATGAAGTATTGGGTATACACCTTTGTCACTAGACTAAGCTAGTAGTTGTCATAAAAACCTAATTATATAGGACTAATTAAATACGTTCATTGATTATAGTCAAATTATAGTCAAAGTAGTACACATGTAGGTGTAAATACATTCACATGAACCCACAATCACATACATACACCTATACATACATGCATAGTTACGCACATACGTGTGTATATATATTGTCAAAAATTTGAATTTAGCCCTATTCCTTGTTATATTTCTCTTTGCTACAACTTTAATGGCATCTCCTACTCCGACCATTAAATC
The DNA here is from genome assembly GCA_023525975.1 of Smallanthus sonchifolius. Taxonomy (NCBI): domain Eukaryota; kingdom Viridiplantae; phylum Streptophyta; class Magnoliopsida; order Asterales; family Asteraceae; genus Smallanthus; species Smallanthus sonchifolius. The sequence goes on along the minus strand of CM042042.1, from coordinate 39,508,984 downwards.
AGGTACTCTAATTGTATTTCAATATATAGTTTCTTAACTTAAAACAATATATAGTTTGAGAAAAGAAGTCAAAATCTTTCATTCTTGAAAAGCACAAAAATGTTTGTCCATTATTCTTACAAGCATCATGTTTTTTAATTAACAGGCAATTTTAATATCACACGTTACACTTACAAATATTAAAAAAAAAAATCTAAATGATTGTTTGATAGCATTATACATTGAAACCTTCTATTAGAAAAAATGATATTATATAAATTCGATCAGATGGACACAATTTTTTTTTTCTATTAATAATTACTACTTAAAACTATTAAATTCTGACTCCTGTTGCTTTTATAATTAGACATATATTTTAAATATTTTACCTATGATAAAATATACATATAAAAGTTGAAATAATAATGCTTTTGGATGATGTTTTCCATTTAGTTTTGTAGGTGTTGCCAAGATTGGTGATAATTTTCTTTATTATTTTGTTTTCAAGTTATAAATATTGGGTTTTATATGTCTAGATAACATATCCCTTTGCTTATGAGTGTTAAATAATCATTATTGAATAATTAACAAGGTAATTATACAACCATATTTTCTCTATTTATTCATGGTATAATAAGTTTTACCACACATTCATTATCATGACGAAATTATTATTGGTACAACTATATAAGTTTTATAATTTTTTTTTTAGAAAATAAAGATTTATCGAATTTCTACCAACTAAGATAACTCTACAGATTGATAGATAGACAAACAATTGTTTTAGTTTTTGTTTCTTAAATATTACAACATATCAAAAAAACCATCCCAACACATGTCATGTTTCTTAAATATTGGGGTAGGATTTTAGGCTTATATAAAGGGATCATTGTAAGCTATTTTAATTCATTCAATAAAACAAAGAATTTGAGTCACATACGTTTCCTTGTACGTTAAGGTTTCTGTGCCAATCTTCTTTAATTGGTATCAGAGCTTATAGGAAGTTCGATCAGGGAAGAGGAGTCCGGCCCAGGCATCTGATCAGAAAAAGGAACGATCATACCTGCGCTACGAGTTTCGGCTTACCGGAGATATCAGAGCAGCAGTAAGGGACCCTGCAGCGCTGAAGGAATACGTGCAATCAATTTGAGGCTTAGAAAATTGATCCAGAAACGCCGACAAGTTCACCCACAGGCACGCCGCTTACATACAAACGACGCAACATGGGAGAGGCGAACAACAACAACAACAGAATCGTTGTTACAAAGGACCACGTTCCAAATCTGCCTTGCCCAATGCTTACCGACACAAACTACGAAGTTTGGTCGATGAAGATAAGAGCCATCTTCAACGTACACAAGGTATGGGATGCGATTGACCCAGGAACAACCATTGATCTGACCAAAGATCATATTGCGATCGCCCTACTGTTTCAAGGCCTACCCGAAGAGCAAGTATTGCAAATCGGAAACTGTTCCACAGCAAAGGAGATGTGGAAGGCAGTCAAAACACGCCATCAAGGAGCGGAACGTGTAATCGAAGCAAGACTTCAGACCTTAACATCCGAGTTTGAAAGTTTGAAGATAAAGGAGACAGGAACAGTTGCTGATTTCTCAGGCAAGATCTTTGCTATAGCCTCAAAATCAGCCGCACTTGGAACGGTAATGGAGGAAAAAACCCTCGTTAAGATGTTCTTACATGGATTACCAAAACGGTTTATCCACATGGTAGCCTCAATCGAACAGTTGGTGGATCTAAAAACTGTTGGCTATGATGATGTAGTCGGACGACTGATTGCATATGAAGAATGTATAAACTTGGAAGAGAAACAACCAAGCAAAGGCGAACAGTTGTTATTCACTTTTGAAGAATGGGAAGCCAAACGTAAGAACGATAAAAGGTGCGGCCGGGGAAAAGGAACAGCTGAACCGAGTAACCGTGGTCGAAGTAACTTCAAGGGAAAGGGAGTGGGACGAGGCAAAGAAAAGGAGCAAAAAGAGAAGAAGGACTGCTCCAAAATCAAGTGCTTCAAGTGTGACGGCATGGGACACTTTTCATCGGATTGCCCCACACGTAAGAAAGAGGAAGCAAACCTATCTTAAACCGACGGACCGGTGAATGGCTCGGGGAAGGGACCAGTCTTATACATGCAAACCCACGTTGAAGACAATAAAGGCATGGTGTTTTTAAACGAAGAACGAGTTGATCCAAGGGTTTATGAATCCAATCCCTGTGAAGACAACACGTGGTTCCTCGACAACGGGGCAAGCAACCACATGTCCGGGAACATAGCATGGTTTTCCAAGCTAGACAAGCAGATAATAGGGAAGGTAAGATTCGGTGACGGATCTTGTGTTGAAATAAAGGGGCGTGGTAAAATTATCTTGGAAGGAAAGACGAGAGAGCAAAGAGCCTTTGATGATGTGTACTTCATTCCATCATTTAAAACCAACATCATAAGTCTTGGGCAAATGGACGAGGCAGGATGCAAGATCACCATAGAACACAGAATTCTATAGGTGTTTGAACCGGATGGAACCTTGCTCATGAAGGTACCTCGCTCATCTAATCGGGTTTATAAAATTAATGTTCAAGTTGCTTCTCCGGTGTGTCTACAAGCTAATCTTCAAGATGAAGCATGGAAGTGGCTGCCCGGTTAGGGCATCTAAATTTTGAGGCTCTTAAAAACCTATCCAAGGTTTCGGTGGGGTTACCAAAAATTAAACACCCCGACCGAGTCTGTGATTCGTACATGTATGGGAAGCAGTCAAGAACAACATTCCAAAAGGACTCACAATACCGAGCCAAAGAACCATTAGAGTTACTCTATGCCGATGTATGTGGAGCTATCTCACCAAAGACAAGTGCCGGGAATCAATATATACTTCTAATTGTTGATGACTATACCCGTTTCATGTGGGTACACCTGCACAAACAAAGGACCAAGTCCCGGGTCTCCTCATCGATTTCATCAAAAGGATTGAGAATGAAGTCGGGAAGAAAGTCAAGAGCCTAAGGACGGACAATGGTGGTGAGTTTGTATCAAACGTGTTGGGAGATTTTGTTGGGATTCAGTGGTGATCAGTTTGACTTTTGTAAAAACGGGTTTTGATTGAGAAATTAATTAATTTAGTTAATTAATAAATACCCAGCGGAAAAATAAAATCATAACCTATTTAACAACACTGACAAACCGAACAGGATCTGGTTATGAACACGCAAACACAAAAAAAAAACAATTAATCTACTGATGAGATTAATTATACCTTAGTGGTTAATGATTAACCGGTTGAGACACCTAGGTACAACAAACCAATGCTAGATCACGAACCGAAACGCGAGAATGGGTGGCACCGGGGATCGCCGGACAAGGCGACGTACGGTGGCAGGGCTGGTGGCCGGAACTCACAAAGGCTTAAAGCCTTTCTTCTCTGTCGTTATTTCCTTGGGAGAAAAGCCAAAAAAATTGCACTCGAGAATTTTGTTGCGGCTAGCAAAATTGTATGTTCTCACCCAAAAGAAATGGAAAATAGGACGTTTATATATATATATATATATATATATTATAAACCCTATTAATTTAGGGCCCAAAGTCTAATACAAGATGAAAAGCCTCTACCCATTTAATTGTTTTAATAAAAAGATTAAAACAATAAATATGAATTATTATTTATAAACATGTATAAATAATAAATCCCGTGTAACGAATATATATAAAATATATCTTCTCGCTAACAGTTCGTAATTACCAGTTAAGCAGGTTAAGTGGATTTAATGTTCGTTGCCCTAGGTGTAACTCTTACGGGTCATAGCTCGGTCAGCCGCGTTGTCCATCGGGTCGGTCCATAAAATCCAACAATCTCCCACTTGGACGATCCACGATAAATCAACGCAAACAGTCAGCGGCGCTCTAGCTGCACATGGCTGTCCCTAACAAGGTATGACGCTTTAAAGTCATTAACCAAATATCTCGGTGTTAGTAACAACTAACTAAAGCAAGACAATAGACTTATGGCAATAGTTGTCATTCATCATTTCCGTATAAAACATCAATTGAATCAATGAGACATGGATTTAGTTCATTCTCATATGGCGTTCAATTATTATTGTTCTCGATCAAGAATCAAAGTGGTCCAATCAAACACACAGTAAGTTTGGGTAAGGCCTTACACTTTACCAGTTTGAATCAACGAGGGCGCCACGATGCTTATCTGTTACATATAATGCAAGAGTACATAGTCCCTTATTGACTACATACAACTCCCACTGAACTTCAGAACTATTCCTAATCAAAGCCTTTATGACTGGCAGTTACGCGACAACGTTTGACAGTGATTAAAGAATGGTTCTTGGTAAACGACAGTTCTAGTACGTATCTCAGGTCAGAGGATACTAATGAGTATACCAATAGCAAAACATCTTATGACAAAGATCCATGAAGATGATTTGATGCGAGTTACATCTAACGTCATTCAAAATGAGGCATGTGAAGTTCGGAGTCAACTCCTTGAGCCGAAGTTCAGAAAAGTCTTAATTCAGAGACGTTCCCACAAGTCTGACTGACTACGGATAATTAAGAATACAAGATTCATGGATTAAACGTATTAAAATCGAACATAGTTATAAGAATTCAGAATTGCATTTAAAACAGTAAACCAAAAAGAATTCAAAAGTACAACTGTTTAATTGTTCACACATTCAAAATACTAAATCAAAACATATCACTAGAAAATCTAAGACCAATAGCGTCTCTGTGAAGATCATGCTTGTCCTGAGTCATTGGCTTAGTAAACGGGTCAGCTAGGTTTTGATCTGTGTCTACTTTGCTTATCACGAAGTCTCCACGTTCCACAATTTCCCGTATATAGTGGAACTTCCTTTGAATGTGCTTGGCTTTGTGATGAGATCTAGGCTCTTTGGCTTGAGCTATAGCACCTGTGTTATCACAAAGTATCTCGATTGGTTGGCGAATACTCGAAACCACATCGAGGTCAGTAATGAATTTCTTCATCCAAGAAGCTTCCTTAGCAGCATCTGATGCGGCTATATACTCAGATTCAGTGGTTGAATCCGCCACTACACTCTGCTTGGAGCTTTTCCATGAGACAGCTCCTCCATTAAGAGTGAATACGAAACCTGACTGTGAGCGAGAGTCATCTCGGTCAGTTTGAAAGCTAGCATCAGTGTAACACCGTACAGTGAGCTCCTCTTTCACTCCTCCAAATATTAAGAACATGTCTTTGGTCCTTCTCAAGTACCTCAGGATGTTCTTGACTGCAGTCCAATAGGCAATGCCAGGACTTTGCTGGAAACGGCTGGTTATGCTTAAAGCATACGAGACGTCAGGTCTAGTGCACAACATAGCATACATGATAGAACCAATCGCTGAGGCATATGGAATTGCTTCCATTTCCTTAATTTCAATGTCCGTGGAAGGAGATTGTGGTTTGTTTAACACAGTGCCTTTAGTCATCGGAACACCTCCTTTCTTGGAGTTTTCCATCCTAAAGCGTGTCATCATTTTGTCTATGTAAGTACTCTGACTTAGCCCTAGAAGCCGCTTAGATCTATCCCTGTAGATCTTGATTTCTAGAATGTAAGATGCTTCTCCAAGATCTTTCATTGCAAAACAAGATCCTAACCATTGTTTGACTTTGTCAAGCACAGGGATGTTGTTTCCAATGATCAGTATATCATCCACATACAAGATGAGAAATGATATAGTGCTCCCACTAGCCTTTCTGTAAACACAAGGCTCATCTTCATTCTTGACAAAACCAAATTCTTTGATTTTCTGATCAAAATGAAGATTCCAACTTCGAGATGCCTGTTTAAGTCCATAAATGGACTTATTCAGTTTGCAGACCCTACTAGGATACTTTGGATTAACAAAAACGTCAGGCTGAACCATATAGACATCTTCAGAGAGATGTCCATAAAGAAAAGCGGTTTTGACATCCATTTGCCATATCTTGTAATCATGGTACGCGGCTATGGCAAGTAGTATCCTGATCGATTTGATCATAGCAACGGGTGAGAAAGTTTCATCATAGTCAATACCTTGAGTTTGAGTGAAACTGTAACACCCAGTATTTCAGGTCATTATCCATATTCATAATGGCACGTTCGTATTTTATATTTGTTAGGAGTATTATCTTTGACATGATATTGTCAGAAGTCTAGCAAAGGAACACGTGCCATATTTTAGTAATTTTCAAGAGTTACTAGAATAGTAAACATTTATAACCCGCAAGATACGGTCGTTGGTGATTAAAAAGGATTTTATTCCAGTAAAGTCTAGAGACACACCTTAAAATAAAGAAACAAATATTGGTGACTAACTTTTATAAAAAGTTGACACATAAATAAGTGTTACGTGTCTTTATGTTATTTTATGTGTTATATAGTTAAAGTGGTAACTATAACGGGTTAACTAGTAGTTTATGGAAACTAGTCAAAACCATCCAAAAACTTATAAGTAATGAATCGTTTAAAGGTTTTACACCAAGTATTAGATCACGGGAACATCTACCGGGTATATACTACCTAAAAATAGCTTGACTAATACATAGACTTAGTTAAATGATGGAACAAGACCCAAACTCACCCCCCTTGTGCACCCTTCGGCCGAGAACCACCCAAGGGGCCCCACCCATTTACCAAACCAACTACTCCATCATTATGAATGTCATAAGGCCATGCTTCATCAACCAAATGAGCAAGCAAAGGTCAAATCCATCATATCCAAGTCATGATTATAATTATTAGAGCAAGTTTAACACTCAAGCTCCATCCCCCTTTCACCCTATATATATCGACACATGCACACACACAACCACTTTACATCTTTCAAATCCAAGAGCAAAAACCAAAAGAATACCCAAAAATCCCGTCACTCAATTTCTGGCAGATTTTTGGCCAACTTTACAAGACCATATCTCCTTCGTTACTTGGCCAAATCGGTCCATTTTTCTTCTAGAATGAAGCTCCATGTTAAGAAGGAAGAACCCAAGTGGAATCACTCGAATCCATGGAGTATTCGACCTCCAAACAGCCGGCGCAAGAAGGCCGCTCAGTGCAGGTCGAATCTGGATATCTTTTTCCATTTTTCTGTTTTGAGGTACCTACACAACTCCAAACGTAGTAATTCTTTTTCACATGGTTTCAATAAACTTGATTTTAGAAGAAAACCCCAAGTCATTTGGTCTTCTAAAACCATCTAAAAGTCTATTCGAAGTACGCCTAAAAATCTGAGTTTTCAAGGACGAAATAAAACATAAAAGTCTTGATGAGTTTTGGCGTTATTTCTTCATAAGTCATGTTTGAGTACATATATTTAATACACGTACATGTTCATACATAAAATACCAAACTACAAGGACCATGGACAAGACAAGGACACATCAAATATAAACTACATATATATACTATCACATAAAATAAACACTTGGATGATGGTGTTCCTCACAAACCCTTCATTCCATTCATGTGTTATGTTGAAGGATACATGTTCGTGAAGTTATATGATCATGTGTGACTTACCTGGCAAGACCCGAGGTAGTGTCCTATGATTCAAGAAGACATACGAACGATTATCATCAACATATGAACGTGAAAGGTGTTACTAAAAGTATATGTTTATGGATAAAATTATGATATATATGTATTGATGTACGGTTTTGGTTAAATCATGGAAATGTTCTAGGAATTAAAGATTAGTATCCTAATATGAACATTGGATATATGTACATGGAACATATGAAGAGATTCGGTTAAAAATAAATAATCACGTGACATCGTGGAACATAAGTGAATATATTTTAAGACAAAAATAATATTTATTTTTGGTACACTTAATAAGTCACCAATAGGGAAACATATTATTTTCTCGGAAAATATGTAAGCGTCTAGACTGGAATAATAATCACCAACGAGTCGTAAATAAAACCACTATTTTTACTAAACAAAGGCGTACTTAACGGGATTTGTTAAGTCGGATGAACAACTTACGTATAAGACGTGTAGTTTTAACACATTAGTACCCTTGTGTGATTAGGGTACGGATAGACAAGAACTAGCACAAGTTTGTTTGCTAGGATTTCATCAAACACAAGGTGAGTTCACGGCCCCCTTTTAACTGTTTAATGTTTTGTAAACATCGGGGGGAGAAACATACTTACTTGTTATGTTTTGAAAACATGAATTACATTGCTTATACGTTTGACAAAATGAACATTCTGATTTAACTCTTTGTGAGTTTCACTAATCCCCCTTTTTCTAAGTTTTTCAAATGATTTGGGGTGGAAACATACTTGTAAAAGACTTTTGTGTGTAAATGAATTGAACTAATGATCTGACCGTATGTGTGTATTGAGGGAAAAGTAAAGCGCTTAAAGTCCTCTGAACAAGTTAGTAACCATTAGCTATTTTAGCCCGGGATTATATGGATAGTACTATTGGGGGTGACGCCTCCGGTCATGGTTAGTCGCGCTAACCAGGGGTCAAAAGGGCCGAATGACCGCATATTGTGTTACTCGTAAAAAGGCGAGGGGGAGGCACAAAAGGTCGGGGTTTGGTTACGGTCTCGTACATTACATACTATTTTGTATTCCTTGCAAGCTTACAAATGGGGTTAATAGATCGGATTAGTATTCAAATTCATTGGTAATACATGCAAAAGGGTTCTGATCAGGTTAAAGTGATCAGGTTTTAAGCAAAAGAGTTCTGATCAGGTTAAAGTGATCAGGTTTTAAACAAAAGAGTTCTGATCAGGTTAAAGTGATCAGGTTTTAAGCAAAAGAGTTATGATCAGGTTAAAGTGATCAGGTTTTAAACAAAAGAGTTCTGATCAGGTTAAAGTGATCAGGTTTAAAACAAAAGAGTTCTGATCAGGTTTTAAGCAAAAGAGTTCTCATCAGGTTAAAGTGATCAGGTTTTAAACAAAAGAGTTCTGATCAGGTTAAAGTGATCAGGTTTTAAACAAAAGAGTTCTGATCAGGTTAAAGTGATCAGGTTTTAAACAAAAGAGTTTTTGATCAGAAAATGATCATGTTTAAACATTGGATTCATGACGGTTAAGTCATGGTAATGTTTTCAAAGGAAAAACTACATATTTTATGACGGTAAAGTCATGGACACGTTTTCAAATGAAAACTACTCATTATTATGACGGTTAAGTCATGTATAGTTTTTCGGGGAAAACTACTTAGTTTTATGACGGTAAAGTCATGTACATGTTTTCGGGAAGAACTATAAGCACTGATATAACTAACTCTGTGAACTCACCAACCTTTGTGTTGACACTTTCAAGTATGTTTCTCAGGTAACCTTTAGCTATGACGCGGTTGGAATAGGCTAGCTATGTTGGATCAATTTCCTAGTAGCTGGAAAGACGTAGAATATCAAGTCTCAAGTTTATCGTTGATCTAGAAGAACTTAGATCATAGTATTACTTAGTTTAGTAATTGTATATGTAATCAAGTCTTAGAAATCACAATTACCGCTTCCGCTATCGTGTAATGAACCAATCGTTGCAACCTGTATTTATTTATTAAGTAAATAAATTTGGGGGTGTGACAGATTGGTATCAGAGCAATGGTTTTAGCGAATTAGGTTTCCTTAGTGATACCTAGGCTCTAACCGGACTTATTTAGGGACCAAGATTTCTAAGACTTGCATCACACTAACCCAAGACTTGAGTATAGGAATTCCAACCGTTGCCGAATAATTTGTGTAGACTATTAGTGTATGGAGTTACACTAGGGTATCATTAGCTACACTAATACAATTACATGGCACATGTAATGAACACTTAAACACATACAACAATGTGGAAATAATAAACACTTATAACATGTTACTGTTCGGATTACGAGTCATGAATAACGGGTACTCAGCATACTGCAACCTTAGAAGATCGAGTTACGAGCTGAGCTTGGACGAAGACGGCAGCGATCGTCAGTTACCGATCTTGGTATCACAACAGGCTGAACCCGTACCAGAATCTGTACCTATACCTGCACCACAACTACTCCAGCTATGGCGGCAACTATGTTTCTAACATATTTGCGGTATAAATACTCTCCTTCATAAGTTGCCGGATCGGATGCCTAGAATTTCGCCATGAGATATGGCAGACGGGATTACCCGGACAGAAGGGAACCCAAGATGGATGAGCAAGACTAAACGGGAGAGAACCATACGGGTCAAGAGACCCAGACATTCATCAGGATCATGTGGATCCATAAGTACATACATACTTAGAGCATGAGCTGCTCGATAATCATTTGAGGATCTCTGCCCTACACATAGTGCCTGACTTTCATACGCATTTTAATTCTGAGACACTGGTAGTGCCTCTCTACCATTAGCCTCATCCGACAACATCCATATTCGGCAGATTCATGAGTATTGGTACACATAATTAAGAGTAATCCGATAAAACAATACACACTCATGTACAAATGTGCAAACGCAATCTAATGATCATTTCAAATCCCTTTTGATTAAAAGCTAGGGATAGGGGAAACACTATAGGGATCAGGCAAGGCAAATTATCATTACGGGTGCACACATAATCATAATTTGCAGTGCATGGGAACTTTAGTGAGTCTTGCTGTCTAAGCTGATGATCAACCCATGTTCTCAATCACTTGATTAAGGATTGGATCTTAACAAATCAGACTTCTCAATTAGGTGCTCACAAAGCATTCTCCTAGTTTTGGAGGAATGAGAGAAATTCAAATTGAATTCAACCAATCCTTAGTAAATCCTGAACGATGAAGGAATTCGCACATTCATTCTTTGAGATTCTACTTGTCAGGAATGCTTCAAATTGAGCGTTACCACAACTAACACTTACAATAATTGCACAATTATTGTGGGAGATTATAGCGTAATCTCAGAATCCATCATACAGTTCAATCTCACAATTTCTTTAAAGTTACGCCAAGAGTGTTATGCACTAACTTCAGTAATGGGGCAGGATATTACTCTGACCCGCATACACATGGCACCTATGGATATTGTGGAAGCTCGACATGAGACAAGTAGGTAATCGGACATTTCAAAATATTGGCCAAATAGGGTTGCTCTCGCAGCCATTGACATTCAATATACCTTTAAGTCTAACTATTCTCTCGGTAATGGATAAGCCGGGGTTGATGCTCAAGCGAATGCCAAAGAAACCTAAGTGTGGACTAACGACTATTGTCGCACTAACAGGGAAACGACATGCAAAACTCTTAAAGGAGTCCCAAATGCGGAATTTCATGCTAATCTCATTAGTTCGTGATATGCATAAGGGACGTAAGCTCGAGCTATTCACAACAGGCCATTGTCCACAAAGAGTTGAGAAGAATAATTTATTACTCTTTTGTACTCGCACTTCCCCAAAGTTCATCTTGATGGATGGATCCCAGATTTTAGCCTAGAAGAGAGGTGTGATCGCATCTTTCACTCCTAGTTTTCTATAATTGGGAAGCTCTAGAGCATCTTTTGTTAAGAAATGATCTCTTGGAGTAGGCTCAATTAGAATACAAAAGTCTCGACGTTCAACACTCATTACCTCAAGCTTATCCTTGTGCTAAGGATTTTGAGGCTATAACCTGAATGAGTGGAATACGTAATGGTAAGTCACCAAAGTACCATTCAAACCCTAAGGAAGTGCAGACACACTGAATGACTACAAGATGGCAATTGTAAAACTCCCAAAACGTCTCAACCAACTTAATGGGTTGACAAACCCATAGCCCATTTTGGGGAAAGCATTAATTCGATGAGACCATTTTCATAGTATTACTATTCATTCCCTCAGCTAGACGGAATGTGAATATTCCAAACAAACATCAAACTTCGTATGGCTTACATACTTTGAAGGTATGGTAGTCGAGACAGGAGTTTTCATATCAGGACGCTACAACCCAAAGGCTAGTCTGCCTCGAAAGGTAGTGCAAGCAAAGGGGTAAAGTGGTGATTAGACTCGACGTTCGCAAATAAGAGCTCCCAAGGAACATCAAATCTTAGCTCCATGAAGGCACATGGAGAGGAAAATCCTAGGAAACGTGAAACCTGAAATAAGAGAAAAGTCTTAGTCCGGGAAAATGCTTTCGAAAAGCATAAGAGGGACAAACATAAAAGTTTCATTTTCGTACGGTGTCATTACTACCCAATATTCAACTAAAACTTGGACACTTCGTCGAGTAATTCTTTCCTAAGATCTATAGAGATCTGCTTTTGTGACAAAGTGCGTAGACGAATAGAGGGTATGTGTCAAAATACGCTCAAGATTCACAGGCACCATTCCTTTCATTACCAGGAATGAGCATCACATAAGCCTACCATATTGAGGGTAATCAAATAAACGGGTTCTTGCACGTATAATATTGTTAGTCGGAGAAGTATTCGCTTTGCTTTCGAATACTGACTACCAAGTAAATGGAATCAAGCAATTGAAGCCTAAGTTGGATGATACAGATATAATTTGGGTACCAGGTATCGACAGCCTATGTGGGAGGTTATGGATGAATTCCATAAGCCCAAGTACTCTGTTCATCCAGAATCGAATGAAACGTATAAGAACCCCGAGGAACTCCATTATGTGGCCAAACATGAGAGGAGAAATTGCTATTTGTGTTGGGAGATACCCGACAGTACAAGCAGAATGTTAGGAATCAACTGAGTAATCACAACAACCTCATATTCCTCAATGGAAATGGGAGGAGGATTCCCTGGATTTCATTCCAAAGCTACCCAAAATACATAGCGGCTATGATACAATACGGGTAATCGTCAGTCGTTTTACGAAATCCGCTCACTCCCTACCAATAAAGGAGACAGATAAAAGTAAGAAGCGTGCGAGGCTAAATATTAAGGAAATTAAGGCTAAGCATGGTATGCCAGTTTTCATTTTCTCTAAAAGGGACAGTCGATTCATGTCAAGAACCTGGCAGTCTGTACAAGAAGCCTTGGGCACACGCCTTTACACGAGCACTGCATATCATCCCCAGATGAACGGTCAAGGTAAAAGGACCATCCAAACTTTAAAATATGTGCTTCGTGCGTGTGTAATTGATTTCAGAGGAAATAAGGATACTCATTGCCGTTGGCTGAGTTTTCATATAATAAAAACTACCATACCAGCATTAAAGCCGCTCCGTTGAGGCTTTGGATGGTTGTAAGTGTCGCCCATCGCTATGTTGGGCGGAGGTTGGCGAAAATCATTTGACTGGTCCTGATATTGGCTAGCAAACCATGGACAAGATCGTCGAAATCAAAGATCGTCCGAAAGCCACTAGAGACAGTCGAAAGAGAGTTGTGCTGGCGACAGACGAAAGAGAGTTGTGCTAGCAACAGACGAAAGCCATTAGAATTCCAAGTGGGAAACAAAGTCATGTTGAAGGTCTCACCTTGGGAAGGAGTTGCAAGATTTGGCAACCGTGACAAGCTTAACCCTAGGTACGTTGAACCATTTGAAATTTTGGCTAGGGTTGGCCTTGTAGCATACAAACTCAAGATGCCACAAGAACTAAGAAATGCACATGATACGTTTCATGTATCAAATCTCAAGAAGTGTTTATCAGACGAGACATTAATTATATCGCCTGATGAGATTCACATAGATAACAAGCTACACTTCATTGAGGAACCGATTGAAGTCACTGATTAGGAGGTTCAGAAAACAAGGCGTAGCCGGGTTATATTGGTTAAGGTACGTTGGAATTCAAAGCACGGCCCCGAGTATACGTGGGAGCGGGAAGATAAAATGAAAGCCAAGTACACGTCCTTGTTCACGAACACTCCAAGTAAAGATGACAAGAACTGAATTTCGGGACGAAATTCTCTTTAACATGGGGAGAATGTAACACCCAGTATTTCAGGTCATTATCCATATTCATAATGGCACGTTCGTATTTTATATTTGTTAGGAGTATTATCTTTGACATGATATTGTCAGAAGTCTAGCAAAGGAACACGTGCCATATTTTAGTAATTTTCAAGAGTTACTAGAATAGTAAACAATTATAACCCGCAAGATACGGTCGTTGGTGATTAAAAAGGATTTTATTCCAGTAAAGTCTAGAGACACACCTTAAAATAAAGAAACAAATATTGGTGACATAAATAAGTGTTACGTGTCTTTATGTTATTTTATGTGTTATATAGTTAAAGTGGTAACTATAACGGGTTAACTAGTAGTTTATGGAAACTAGTCAAAACCATCCAAAAACTTATAAGTAATGAATCGTTTAAAGGTTTTACACCAAGTATTAGATCACGGGAACATCTACCAGGTATATACTACCTAAAAATAGCTTGACTAATACATAGACTTAGTTAAATGATGGAACAAGACCCAAACTCACCCCCCTTGTGCACCCTTCGGCCGAGAACCACCCAAGGGGCCCCACCCATTTACCAAACCAACTACTCCATCATTATGAATGTCATAAGGCCATGCTTCATCAACCAAATGAGCAAGCAAAGGTCAAATCCATCATATCCAAGTCATGATTATAATTATTAGAGCAAGTTTAACACTCAAGCTCCATCCCCCTTTCACCCTATATATATCGACACATGCACACACACAACCACTTTACATCTTTCAAATCCAAGAGCAAAAACCAAAAGAATACCCAAAAATCCCGTCACTCAATTTCTGGCAGATTTTTGGCCAACTTTACAAGACCATATCTCCTTCGTTACTTGGCCAAATCGGTCCATTTTTCTTCTAGAATGAAGCTCCATGTTAAGAAGGAAGAACCCAAGTGGAATCACTCGAATCCATGGAGTATTCGACCTCCAAACAGCCGGCGCAAGAAGGCCGCTCAGTGCAGGTCGAATCTGGATATCTTTTTCCATTTTTCTGTTTTGAGGTACCTACACAACTCCAAACGTAGTAATTCTTTTTCACATGGTTTCAATAAACTTGATTTTAGAAGAAAACCCCAAGTCATTTGGTCTTCTAAAACCATCTAAAAGTCTATTCGAAGTACGCCTAAAAATCTGAGTTTTCAAGGACGAAATAAAACATAAAAGTCTTGATGAGTTTTGGCGTTATTTCTTCATAAGTCATGTTTGAGTACATATATTTAATACACGTACATGTTCATACATAAAATACCAAACTACAAGGACCATGGACAAGACAAGGACACATCAAATATAAACTACATATATATACTATCACATAAAATAAACACTTGGATGATGGTGTTCCTCACAAACCCTTCATTCCATTCATGTGTTATGTTGAAGGATACATGTTCGTGAAGTTATATGATCATGTGTGACTTACCTGGCAAGACCCGAGGTAGTGTCCTATGATTCAAGAAGACATACGAACGATTATCATCAACATATGAACGTGAAAGGTGTTACTAAAAGTATATGTTTATGGATAAAATTATGATATATATGTATTGATGTACGGTTTTGGTTAAATCATGGAAATGTTCTAGGAATTAAAGATTAGTATCCTAATATGAACATTGGATATATGTACATGGAACATATGAAGAGATTCGGTTAAAAATAAATAATCACGTGACATCGTGGAACATAAGTGAATATATTTTAAGACAAAAATAATATTTATTTTTGGTACACTTAATAAGTCACCAATAGGGAAACATATTATTTTCTCAGAAAATATGTAAGCGTCTAGACTGGAATAATAATCACCAACGAGTCGTAAATAAAACCACTATTTTTACTAAACAAAGGCGTACTTAACGGGATTTGTTAAGTCGGATGAACAACTTACGTATAAGACGTGTAGTTTTAACACATTAGTACCCTTGTGTGATTAGGGTACGGATAGACAAGAACTAGCACAAGTTTGTTTGCTAGGATTTCATCAAACACAAGGTGAGTTCACGGCCCCCTTTTAACTGTTTAATGTTTTGTAAACATCGGGGGGAGAAACATACTTACTTGTTATGTTTTGAAAACATGAATTACATTGCTTATACGTTTGACAAAATGAACATTCTGATTTAACTCTTTGTGAGTTTCGCTAATCCCCCTTTTTCTAAGTTTTTCAAATGATTTGGGGTGGAAACATACTTGTAAAAGACTTTTGTGTGTAAATGAATTGAACTAATGATCTGACCGTATGTGTGTATTGAGGGAAAAGTAAAGCGCTTAAAGTCCTCTGAACAAGTTAGTAACCATTAGCTATTTTAGCCCGAGATTATATGGATAGTACTATTGGGGGTGACGCCTCCGGTCATGGTTAGTCGCGCTAACCAGGGGTCAAAAGGGCCGAATGACCGCATATTGTGTTACTCGTAAAAAGGCGAGGGGGAGGCACAAAAGGTCGGGGTTTGGTTACGGTCTCGTACATTACATACTATTTTGTATTCCTTGCAAGCTTACAAATGGGGTTAATAGATCGGATTAGTATTCAAATTCATTGGTAATACATGCAAAAGGGTTCTGATCAGGTTAAAGTGATCAGGTTTTAAGCAAAAGAGTTCTGATCAGGTTAAAGTGATCAGGTTTTAAACAAAAGAGTTCTGATCAGGTTAAAGTGATCAGGTTTTAAGCAAAAGAGTTATGATCAGGTTAAAGTGATCAGGTTTTAAACAAAAGAGTTCTGATCAGGTTAAAGTGATCAGGTTTAAAACAAAAGAGTTCTGATCAGGTTAAAGTGATCAGGTTTTAAGCAAAAGAGTTCTCATCAGGTTAAAGTGATCAGGTTTTAAACAAAAGAGTTCTGATCAGGTTAAAGTGATCAGGTTTTAAACAAAAAAGTTCTGATTAGGTTAAAGTGATCAGGTTTTAAACAAAAGAGTTTTTGATCAGAAAATGATCATGTTTAAACATTTAATTCATGACGGTTAAGTCATGGTAATGTTTTCAAAGGAAAAACTACATATTTTATGACGGTAAAGTCATGGACACGTTTTCAAATGAAAACTACTCATTATTATGACGGTTAAGTCATGTATAGTTTTTCGAGGAAAACTACTTAGTTTTATGACGGTAAAGTCATGTACATGTTTTCGGGAAGAACTATAAGCACTGATATAACTAACTCTGTGAACTCACCAACCTTTGTGTTGACACTTTCAAGTATGTTTCTCAGGTAACCTTTAGCTATGGCGCGGTTGGAATAGGCTAGCTATGTTGGATCAATTTCCTAGTAGCTGGAAAGACGTAGAATATCAAGTCTCAAGTTTATCGTTGATCTAGAAGAACTTAGATCATAGTATTACTTAGTTTAGTAATTGTATATGTAATCAAGTCTTAGAAATCACAATTACCGCTTCCGCTATCGTGTAATGAACCAATCGTTGCAACCTGTATTTATTTATTAAGTAAATAAATTTGGGGGTGTGACAGAAACCCTTTGCAACTAGCCGTGCTTTATAGGTTTGTATATTACCATGCATGTCGGTTTTTCTTTTGAAAATCCATTTGCTCCCTATTGCCCGAGAACCAGGGGTAGCTCAATCAAGTCCCAGACCTGATTATCACGCATAGATTGCTTCTCGGCGTTCATGGCTTCAAGCCATTTCTCGGATTCAGGATCTGAGATAACAGATTTGTAGTTTGTAGGTTCGTCATTTGACTCAGCTACTAACAGGACTTTAGAAGCTTCAAGATGCCATAGGTATCTATTAGGTTCTTTACGAGACCTGCTACTTCTGCGAACGCTTGTGTTTATATCTGATTCATCAGCAACAACTTCTTGTTGATCAGACGCTCCGACTTCCTCAGCGGTTGTTTGTGTTTCTCGAATTTCTTCAAGATCCATAATATTATTTCCGGTTCCTCGACTTAGAAGATCTTCCTCAAGAAAGCATCCTTTCCTTTTGATGAAACAATGTTTGCATCAGGATGATAGAAATAATATCCGCTTTTGTTGTAGTAACCGACGAAAACAACTTTTTCGCCTCTGGGATCGAGCTTGTCAGCATAATCGCTGGTGACATATGCATCACATCCCCATACTCTAAGGTAAGACAAATTGGGTTTAGACCCGTGCCATATCTCATATGGGTTTTGTCCACATTCTTAGTCGGTGCCAGATTTACAAGGCGGGCGGCGGTCATAAGAGCATAACTCCAGAAGGAGTGAGGCAAGTTAGTTCTACACATCATCGATCGAACCATATTAAGTAGGGTTCGATTTCTCCTCTCGCTCACGCCATTAAGTTGGGGTGTGCCAGGAGGAGTGGGCAGAGAAATAATTCCGTGCTCCTTCAGATGATTAAGAAATTCTAAGCTGAGATACTCGCCACCTCGATCTGATCAAAGTGTCTTAATAGATTTATCGAGTTGTTTCTCTACTTCGTTTTGAAACTCTTTGAAATTTTCAAATGTTTCATGCTTGTGTTTCATAAGATAGGCATAAGCATATCGACTATAATCGTCAATAAATGAAACGAAGTATCTTTCATGATTTCTAGACATGGTTCTGAAAGGGCCACACACATCAGTGTGTATAAGGCCTAGCAGATCCTTGGCTCGTTCACCAACATGGGTGAAGGGGTCCTTTGTGAGTTTGCCAGCTAAACAAGACTCGCAATTATCAAATAATTCCTGTCTGGTAGGTTCAAGAATTCCCTCAGATTGGAGTCTTTTAATGCGTGCCTTGCTTATGTGGCCAAGTCGACAATGCCATAGAAAAGTATCATTAATGCCAGATTTGATTCGTTTAGAAAGATTATATATGTTATTGTCAGTTTGAACGTCAATCTCATAAATACCGTTTTGAGGTTTAGCCTCAAAATAAAAGATATCATGTAAGTAGACAGAAATAGCAGTACCATTAAAAACGTACTTAAATCCTTGTTCAAACAATAAAGAAACTGAAATAATGTTTCTGGTTAAACCAGGTGCAAACAAACAATTGTTCAAAACAACCACAAGGCCAGAAGGACATGAGAGATCATATGTTCCAGTTGCAAGAACTGGTACTCTTTTCCCATCACCAACGATGAGCTCCATGTCGCCTTGTTTCAGCTTCCTCCAACTTTTAGGCTCCTGCAAGACATTAATGATGTGGTATCCACATCCGGTATCAAATACCCATGTGTTGCTAGAAACAGTAAAAATTTCAATAACATAAATGAGAATACCCGAAGAGGTGCCCTCACCACTGGCCCTCTGCAGCTTCAGCTTGGCTAGATATTCAGGACAGTTACGTTTTCGGTGCCCTATTTTGTTGCATTCAAAGCATTGGCGCTCCTCGAGAGGGGGTGCTTTTGAAGCTTTCTTGTTATTGTTGGTGGCAGGCTTGGCAGCAACATTAATCTTCTTCTTGCCTTTGCTATTAAAACCTCTTTTCTTGGGGTTAGGCTTTTTAACACCAGCAGATCTGACCATCAGAACTTGATTTTTCTTTCCTTGGATATTCATCTCGGCCGTTTTGAGCATACCATGTAGCTCGGCCACTGTCTTCTCCAAGCCATTCATTTTGAAATTCATTACGAATTGAGCATAGGAGCTTGGGAGAGAGTTTAAGATGAAATCAGTAGCCATGTCATCCTTCATGGGATATCCAAGTTTGTTCATCTGGTCGATGTACCCTTTCATCTTAAGTACATGAGTACTAACAGGCGTGCCCTCTTGCATCGTGCAACGAATGAGCTGAGACATGGTTTCATAGCGTTCTTGTCGGGCTTGTTTCAGGAACATGCCCTTAAGTTGCTCAATCGTGTCAAAGGCACTCAGGTCCTCCATGCTCTTTTGGAGCTCACGGGACATGCATGCTAGCATAAGGCAGGCCACCTCAGTGGCATCATCTCTTTGTTTTTCCCAGGACTTACGAGCGACAGCCGTGTTACCATCAGGTGCCTCAGGGACTGGTGCATCGAGAACATAGAGCTTTTTGGCCATCTTGAGAACTATTCTCAGATTGCACTGCCACGAGAGAAAGTTGGTGTTATCCAGCTTTTCATTCTCAAGGATAGACTTGAGAGCGAAGGAGTTATTAGTATTATTATTTTCAGTAAACATCTATCAAGATAAGAAAAGAAAATAAATTAGTATAAAGAAAATGAAAAATCCTTATTAATTTATGACCCAATTACAGAAATTAGAATAAGGAGTGAGAATCTAGCTAAATCAGTCACTAACGGTAGCTGTGGCATACAACATTAGTAAGTGGGTAACTAGACTGACAATTAGTGTCAATTGTGGAAAGATGCACAACTCTCGTGTATGAGGCCGCTAAGACAAGACATGTCTATGCATTGATACGTTTAGCCTCATCTATGCCCACTTTTAATCTCTTGACAGCCGGGGCATGTAATAAGAGAGAAAAGTAACAGTCGTCCTAAAACAGGTACTTGCAGAAGGGCCGGATGTGTCAATGAAACCCTTGCGCCTTGGAAGGATAAACTACGCATCTAGTGCGGTGCTGTGGCTCCAAACACCGATGTTTCGTTTTATGCTCCAAGTGTTCCTTATAATAGGATGGCATAGACCATTATTTTTAAATATGGGTTCCAATTTTAGTGTTTACCGAATAGGGTCAAACACAACGAATGATTAAATCATACGTGTGTTGTAAAAGCCAGTTTTACTATTTAAAGTCATGACAGATTTGATGAACCCTTTCACCTCTCAGGACACTTAATTTTAAATAACCTATTAAAACTAAGCTTGTCGCGACTTGAATAACCAGTTAATAGTTGAAAACTATTAAGTTATAAGTTTTGAAATTAAATTTAGTTTAAATTGCAAAACTTTAGTGGTTATTTATTTTATAAAAACAAGCCAGTTGTTAATTTTTATAAAATTCTACAAGTTGTAAAATTAGAACTTGTGGTGACAGATTGTGACATTTTAAAACTCCTTTTAAAACGTTTGGCGTTTGGTTGGTTTATTATAAATTTTAGTTATAAAAAAATAAAAATAAAAGCAACCATAAAGCAAATAAATATGTAAATCTTTTAGGGCCAAGTTTGTTTGATCTTGCTAGAGCCAGTTAGCAAGAACAAAAGGGTCACGGGGTCCACAAAATTAAAACAACCACAAGGATGGACTTCTGTGCATCTAGTCGTCTCGGATGACTCCCACTGACTCCATGATTCCTGTTGCGTCTTCAGATTTGTCTTCTGGCTTTTATTACATTACATAAAATAAAAAAGTCTATTCTATTACAACTTTGAGCCACCAAAAGTGGGCTAAAACCATAAAACCAAAAAACTGAATAATAAACACAAACAATCACATGGGTCGGGCCAGATTTACATATTCAACACAATCACATACGGGCAATAAATTTGGTCAAATAAAAAAATTAAAATTGACCAAATTAATAATAAAAATGCCCCAAAAACAGATCAGATCAGAAACTTTAAGATAGTTAAAGTTTGTGATTAATCTAACCAGTGAAACCAGACCGGTTCCGATTTGCGTGTTATAACCCAGACTCTGATACCAATGTTGGGATTCAGTGGTGATCAGTTTGAATTTTGTAAAAACGGGTTTTGATTGAGAAATTAATTAATTTAGTTAATTAATAAATACACAGCGGAAAAATAAAATCATAACCTATTTAACAGCACTGACAAACCGAACAGGATCTGGTTATGAACACGGAAACACAAAAAAAACAATTAATCTACTGATGAGATTAATTATACCTTAGTGGTTAATGATTAACCGGTTGAGACACCTAGGTACAACAAACCAATGCTAGATCACGAACCGAAACGCGAGAATGGGTGGCACCGGGGCCGGACAAGTCGACGTACGGTGGCAGAGCTGGTGGCCGGAACAAAGGCTTAAAGCCTTTCTTCTCTGTTGTTATTTCCTTGGGAGAAAAGCCAAAAAAATTGCAATCGAGAATTTTGTTGCGGCTAGCAAAATTGTATGTTCTCACCCAAAAGCAATGGAAAATAGGTTGTTTATATATATATATATATATATATATTATATAAACCCTATTAGTTTAGGGCCCAAAGTCTAATACAAGATGAAAAGCCTCTACCCATTTAATTGTTTTAATAAAAAGATTAAAACAATAAATATGAATTATTATTTATAAACCTGTATAAATAATAAATCCCGTGTAACGAATATATATAAAATATATCGTCTCGCTAACAGTTCGTAATTACCAGTTAAGCAGGTTAAGTGGATTTAATGTTCGATGCCCTAGGTGTAACTCTTACGGTCATAGCTCGGTCAGCCACGTTGTCTATCGGGTCGGTCCATAAAATCCAACAGATTTTTGCAAAGAAAAGGGAATAAACCGCCAACTTACCGCTCCCTACACTCCACCCTACACTCCACAACAGAACGGGATAGTGGAACGAAGGAACCGAACAATACTAGGCACAACAAGAAGCATTCTAAAAGCCATGAACTTACCTCAAAACTTCTGGGGTGAGGCGGTACATCACTCGGTATACTTATTAAACCGATCTCCGACAAAGGCAAATGAAAATTTGACCCCGTACGAGAAGCTACGGAAGAGACCTCCTAATCTTACACACATAAGAGTGTTCGGGTGCTTAGGGTACGTAAAAACCTTAACAACTGGACAGAAAAAGCTAGATGATCGATGTTCATTAATGGTACATCTGGGAACTCAACCCGGAACCAAGGCGTATCGCATGTTTGATCCGAAAAAAGGACGGGTTCATGTATCACGAGACGATAAGTTTGATGAATCAAGATGCTATGATTGGAACCCATACTTATCTAGTATGGACACTAGTGACATAAGCTGGTCGGAATTCTCTATTGAAACAGAAGTAGCTCTATCACATGACAATGGGTCAGACATGTTTATATCAGATGAGCAAAGCACCGCTGGACAATCTGAAGCTGAGTCAAGTGATACACTTGGGTCAGAATCAACCGGACCTAATGCAGGTTCAACAACTTCAAATTCAGCAACAGGAGACGGGGAAGAGGAAAATCATCCTCGTCGTTCCACCCGTACCTCTATGCTTCCGACTCGGTTTCAAGATTTTGAAGTAGAGAACGTCCCAAACTTCACACACCAGCTGAATGAAGAAGAGTTACAGCTTATGATGTCTATAGATGATGAACCACTCAGATTTCAAGATGCAGTAAGGGAAACACAGTGGAAGAAAGCTATGGATAGTGAAATAGCCTCAATAGAAAGGAATAATACATGGAAATTAGTCCAGCCTCCCCCTCAGTCAAAACCCATCGGGTTAAAGTGGGTATTTAAGGTGAAAAAAGATGCAAAGGGAGAGATATCAAAGTATAAGGCAAGACTCGTAGCAAAAGGATACATTCAACGATTTGGAATCGACTTCGAAGAGGTGTTTGCACCAGTAGCACAAATCGAGACCATAAGACTTATACTTGCTTTAGCATCTAACCGGGGTTGGGAAGTTCACCATTTGGATGTTAAGTCCGCTTTCTTACATGGTGAGCTGAAGGAGGACGTTTATGTGTCTCAACCGGAGGGTTATGAGAAGAAAGGTTAAGAACAGAAGGTGTATAAACTCTCAAAAGCTCTATATGGTCTACGCCAGGCACCGAGAGCGTGGAATATAAAACTTGATTCGGCTTTAAAGAAACTTGGGTTCACAAGGTGTAAACATGAACAAGCAGTTTATAAAAGGGTCACAAATCAACATTTATTACTTGTTGGAACATATGTTGATGACTTAATAGTTTCCGGATCGAGTGTCCAAGATATTGGCGAGTTTAAGAGACAAATGGAGACCTAATTCGAGATGACTGATCTTGGTTTGCTACACCATTATTTGGGCATGGAAGTCACTCAAAGCATTAAAGGAATCTCAATTAAGCAAACCGGGTATGCCGAAAGGGTGCTAAAACAGTCCGGTTTATGGGACTGCTATCCTGCTCAATTTCCCATGGATCCAGGGCTAAAGTTGTCGAAGAAGGACGATGGACCAGAAAAAAATTCAACCGAGTAAAGGAAATTAGTTGGGTGCTTACGGTATCTAACTCACACACGTCCGGATCTTAGCTACTCTGTGGGATACGTAAGCCGGTTCATGCAAGATCCAACTAAGACTCATGCAGAAGCGGTTAAGTACATACTAAGGTACTTAAAGGGAAGCCTTGATCTGGGAATAATGTATCCAAGAGGAGGAGGAAACCTTCTATATGGGTTTAGCGATAATGGACATTCGGTTGATCTTGATGATGGTAGAAGTACAACTGGAACGGTGTTTTACTATGATGATGCACCGATCACTTGGTGCTCACAAAAACAAAGTACTGTTGCTCTTTCTTCATGTGAAGTTGAATTTATGGCGGCAAATTCAGCCGCATGCCAAGCTGTGTGGTTAAGGGGGTTACTATCGGAGTTAACGAGAGAAAAAGAAAGAACAATAACACTCTATGTTGATAACACATCCGTTATTGCCTTAATGGATCTATCGTGTGCGTTCGACAAAACCAATCTCTAACGATTAAATACATGGCAAATCCTTATTATATTAAAACTATGAGAAATTGTTACATAAACATTTAAAACTTAGCCGATGCTTATGTGAAATAAATAATGATTTGTTAAAAGTGTAAAATAAGTAAAGATCACGAAAAAAGAACATCAAATAAGTCTTACAAAACAAAATAAGTATACAGTTGGAATTTAAAAAAAAATAAAAATAAGAGGAAGACTAAACTATCATTTTTGGTTTAATTATTTTTGTCAATTTCATCAAAAAAGTTTGTTTTCTTCTGTGTGTACTCGTCGATTACAAAACTTTCATTTTGATCCAATCGGTTAACTCAATCTATTTTTTAACGTTAAATAAGAGATATTAGGTCTTTTTATATATTTTATTATTTTTCAAACCCTTAATTACGACTGCCTCCCCTCCCGTTAACCGTATTAACCCTAATTCATCATTATAAACGTCCCTAATTCCTTAAACCGTATTAAGGCTAATTCATCATTATGAACTTTTTTTAGAACGACTTCTAATGTGTTTATATGAAAAACACTAAAGAAAAATTACTTAAAAATGAGTTTTTTTACATGTAAAAACAATATTTTTATGACTTTTACCTGATTTTCCGGTTCCCGTGGTTTCCTAAATAAGACACACACAGGGCTAAGAGGTGAAAATGAAAAAAAAAAAACAATAGGTGGACTTGCAAACGGTCGCTGAAACAAGTAAGTTGGTTGTATCTAATCTATTATATAATAATGTGATGATAGTTATAACAAATAACTACCAATGATTTATTTTAGACTAAATTACAAATTTTTTAAATTACTTAAGTTATGTAATGGTGTCTTTAATATTTTGACTCACTTACGGTTCTTTATTTGAAAAGTTTTCTTATTTCTTATCATTTTAACTAAATTTGGTTAAATATTTCTCTTAAGTCAAGATATTATTGTCTTTTTAGGTATAAAGAACTATTCTTATAAATGCTAAAGTTTTAATTTTATATTTTTCTTTATTCTTTTTATGACTTTAATTTTATTGATTTTGTTTAAATTTTTATTAATTAATTAACCAACTTATTTCTTTTATAAAGATATATATTTATAAATTTTTTTATTTAATCTATTTATTTTCGTTTGTTTGAATAAGTAATATATTTTTCTCACTTCTTTAAAACTTTATTAATTAATTAAGCAACTTATTTGTTTTATATAAATAGATTTTTTTTTTTATATTTTTGTAATTTATTTTTATTATATTTTTTTACTAAGCTATTTACTTTTATCAGTTTATAATTATTATAATTTTTACATTATTTTTATATATTAGAGAGTTTGTAGGAGTTCAAAGTTTGAAATTTATTTTGTAATGATACGCATAATTTGGGGCCTTGTTATCGGACGAGCAAGTGTTCAATGGATGCTCGCTTGTTTTATAGCCTATTTTTAACCCAGTAGATTTTAACTGAAAAAATAGTGAACTAATGAAACAGGGAAAACAAAAACCGATTCGATATCACTGTATTTTGTGTATTGGTTAAAATCTAATTAAACCCCAAATTAAAAAGTGAACCAAATGGGTGAAGCGTTGGTTGTCGGTTGTCAAGATCTGGCATTTGGGCCGTTCAAACCTGCTCTAACCTTTCCAAAATTTTATTTAAAACTGCCACGTAAAAAAACCCATTTGAAGGGGTTCTAGAGACAACCCTGTGACGGTTAAACCAGTATTCGTAGAGTTGTAAATGAACTAAACGAATACGAACCGAACATATTCGTTTAATTCGTTTAACTTTAACCAAACAAGCGATCGAACACGGAAAATTAATCGAATGAGGTTTTCTTGTTCGTGTTCATTTGTTAAGAAAATGAGCGTGTTCAAACAAACAAATAACAGATAACAAAATGAGAAAAATATATAACTTTTTCAAAACAAATGAAAATAAATAAATTAAATAAAAATTGTATATATCTTTATAAAATAAATAAGTTGGTTAGTTAATTAATAAAATTTTAAATAAAATACATAAGATAAAAGTGATAAATAGAATAAAAGAAAATAAAGAAAAGAGAAAATAAATTAAAATAAAAAAGAAACTGTAGTACTTACAAGAATAGTCCTTTATTGGTAAAAACGCTATAATGTCTTTGACTTAACAAATATATTTAACCTTAGTTACTTAAAAAGATAAGAAATAATTAAATTTTTTAAATAAAGGATATTAAGTGAAAGTCAAAATTTTAAAATACAATTTCATAATTTGGTTTATTATAAAAGATAAAAACTGTAACATAGTTTTTATTTTTGTCAATTCTTTATGTCGTGGGAGTTTGAGTTCATAGAAAATTCTTTTAATGATCCAATTGATTTCACTATGAGGAAAAAGAAAAGAGTGTGTTATTTTTCTTTCTTTTCTTTTTCTCTCTTTTAGTGTTTTATAAACCGGTTTTTAAATTGTATCGGATTAGCCTCAGAAATGGTTCAACCGGTTGTATCGGGTTGTACCGGGTTGACTAGTAAACCCGTAATTTCATAAAAATACAACTCTAACTCAAAATAATTCAAAAATACATGATTCCATGATAAAAATTAATGTTAATCCATAATCAAAAGATAATCCAAAATCACTCGATTTTTCAATAAAGTTTTTTTTAAATAAAAGTGCATAATTGTTTTATGTCATTGGAGTGTTGAATGTATTAATTTCGTTATTGCTTAAAAGATAAAAATTCACCATCATCGTCATCCTTATCAATAAGAGCATAACTACTTTCGTTTCCTACAATATTAAATAATAAGTTTTATCGCTTAAATGTTTTTAAACAATTTTTTTTAAGTTTGAACATAAAATTTTACCTGTAACTAAAACCGGTACAGCGGTATAACCCGGTATTACCGGTGGCGGTTCAACTAACATACCGGTTTTTCAATTTACCGGGCTCAAACTTACCGGGCTAGTGGCCGAGAGCCGGTTCAACCGGTATTACCGGCCGGTTTAAACCGGTTTTTAAAATATTGCTCTCTTTTCTCTTCTTTTCTTTTCTCTCCAAATCTCTCCAAAATGGAAGGATGGAGATTATGCTAACTTTCCCTTCAAATCCATCCATTTCCCTCCTTAAAAAAAACTCTGAAACAACTTTCCTCTCATTTCCTTTCTTTTCCCCCTTAAAAAAAACTCTGCAACAAGGGTTCCACTACCCTTCCCTTCTTTCCGCTTTTTTTTCATCCTTAAATGTTAAAGACGAGGAATTAAAGAACTAGAGCCCCAACCTCCATCAACCGAAAGAATTAAAATTCATTGAGAAAAATAAATTACCTAACTCATTTGGCAACGTCAGTGGTAAATGCCACCGACGCATATAGTCCTTCAAGTTAGTTATAATTACAATCTAAACTCTTAATTTAAAAAAAAAATTCATTTGATCCATCTACTATATATAATATATGCTTTTAACCCCATTAAACTTTTTAGTAAATTTTATTTTCTCCAATAACTTCCGTTGATTATTTTTTTTTTAAATCGTTAAATATATTTTTAGGTATAATTGGTTATATCGACTGGCGGTAACATGCTTGTATCTAGAATAATGAGATCGACACCGACTAAAGAACATCGGTACCGTTGTATAATTGTCTTTGTTACTAAATGTTTTAACGAGTTTTTCATTTCAATGTTAAGTCATGTTTACGTCACAATGTTAATTTTATACATTTTTTTCACGTTAATATGACGACTGGTTTAATAATAACCCTCCAACTTTCTTCATTTTCATATAATACCCTTCAACTTTCTATATTTTAAACATATCCCTCAAGTTTCTAAAGTTTTAAATTTACACCTCTACAAAATTCTCAACTCTATTTCTCAAATTTCTAAACTCTCAAGTTTTCCCTTAAATTTCGTTTCTTTTTTCTTTTACTTTTTTTATATTCATTTGTAAAAGTTAGTTTTTTCTATTTTTAATTTGTTTTTTCTTTAGTGAATTTGTCGTTTCAATGTTAACTTCTACTAGCCGCAATTTATCTATTTTTCGATCTCCAGAACCGAGTCGTGGTAACTTCATACGTTTCTTTTATGAACTTAGTCACGTTATTATATTTGCCGCACCACGTGTAACGATGTTAGCAAACCCGTCGCATCTCGTGACTTTAATTATGTACTTAAACACGTTAATGTCACTGTACAGCCCAGCCGTAACTCACATATTACTATTTCTAGTTTAAAATAATAATTAACTTTATATAACTTATATTAAATATTTGATTTTTACAATTGTTCTTTATATTAATAATTATTATTTTTCCAGTTGTCATTTATATATCTATAAATTATGTAAAATTTCAAGAATAAATCTTCACCAAACTTTATACCTTTTGTTATATTTTGTACTAGGTTAGATTCTCGTGTACTACACGGGTTGAACAACAAAAATAAGAAAATTCATAAAGTTATAAGAATTTCTTAAGACTGAAATTACATATAACTAACGACTTTAAGTAATAAATCAATAATATTGAAAATGAAATAAAAGAATTATAATTCATAAATTTTCATAACTTGAAAGTTAAGGATTCAAACTAATGTTTTTGAAATATTAAAAATTTTAAAAACGTTATATAGTTATCTTTTAAAAATGTTTGATAAAAAGAATTAAAGAAATGTTCAATTTATAAAAATATTTTATGAACAAGCCTAATTTTTTAAAATAAATTAAAAAACGTTTTATAAGAAAAAAATTATATAAATCATTATTATTTAATAGGAGAGAGAGTTGAGAAAAAAATATAAAAAACAATTAAAGAAAAACTTGTATAATTAATAGAAGAGACGAAAAAAAAAATAAGAATGTATAAAAGAGTGAAAAGTGTCATCTCAAAACTTTTATTTATTATATAGTATATAGATTTTAGTGTATTAATATATAATATAAAAACCTAATTATATAGGACTAATTAAATGCGTTCATTGATTATAGTCAAAGTAGTACACATGTAGGTGTAAATACATTCACATGAACCCACAATCACATACATACATGCATACTTCCACAAATACGTGTGTGTATATATATTGTCAAAAGTTTAAATTCACACACACTAGTCAGAAAATGAAGTCAAGTAATTTGAATTTGGCCCAATTTCTTGTTATATTTCTCTTTGCTACAACTTTAATGGCATCTCGTACTCCGACTATTGAATCAGGTACTCTAGTTGTATTTCAATATATATATTTAGTTTTATATAGCATACAAAGTTATAGTTTCTTAATCATTATAGTTTCTTAATCATCATTCTCAATGTTTGGTTATACAACAATAGTTTGAGAAAATAAGCGAAACTCTTACATTCTTGAAAAGCGCAAACATATTTGTCCATTATTCTTACAATCACCATGTTTTTTAATTAATAGACAATTTTAATATCACACATTACACTTACAAATATTAAAGAAAAAAATCTAAATGATTGTTTGATAGCATTATACATTATACATTGAAATCTTCTATTAAAAAAATGATGTTATATATATTAAGATGGACACAATTTTT
The DNA here is from genome assembly GCA_023525975.1 of Smallanthus sonchifolius. NCBI lineage: Eukaryota > Viridiplantae > Streptophyta > Magnoliopsida > Asterales > Asteraceae > Smallanthus > Smallanthus sonchifolius. The sequence continues at coordinate 39,479,083 of CM042042.1, read as the reverse complement.
TTTAAATTAAAATAATGATGCTTTTGGATGGAGAAATAATGTTTTCCATTTAGTTTCGTAGGTGTTGGATATGGTTGATAATAATTTTCTTGATTATTGTGATTTCAAATATTGGGTTTTATATGTGTAGATAACATATCCCTTTGCTTATGAGTGTTAAATAATCATTATTGAATAACTAACAAGGTAATTATACAACCTTATTTTCTCTATTTATTCATGGAATAATTATTTTTACCACACATTCAATATCATCACGAAATTCTTTATAATAAGATATTGGCTACAACTATAAAAGTTTTATCAATAATATTTTAAAAATTTATTCGTGCAAAAAAATAAAGATTTAGATAAATCTGCATATAGATAGACAAACAATTGTTTTAGTTTTTGTTTTCTTGTTTATATTGGAATATCCCAGTGACAAGGGAGCTCCAACATGTTCTTAAACATTACAACTTAAAATTACATCATAAAAACGATCCGAACACATGTCATCTTTCATTACAACCATATACCTTATATGTTTCTAATAAGTTAATAATGTTTTTGGTTTTAAGTATTATCTAGTTCTGATTATTCGAGTTGTGTGAGAAATACTGCAACGCTGGGAAAGGATTTGGTGGATAGCATGCTATTTGTCAAAGTGGTTTGTGTTGTTGCGCACATGGACTAATTAATATCTAGAACAAGGGCTGGTTATAAAGTTGTTTGTACGTCATAAACACAACGAAACCGTTTAAAGTATTATAGATGTGCTTAAAATGATGCTTCACTTTATAATTTGCATATAATTAGCCATAATGCAAATTGCAAAAGGAAAAGAAAGAAAGAATGGATCTATCGTGTGCGTTCGACAAAACCAATCTCTAACGATTAAATACATGGCAAATCCTTATTATATTAAAACTATGAGAAATTGTTACGTAAACCTTTAAAACTTAGTCGATGCTTATGTGAAATAAATAATGATTTGTTAAAAGTGTAAAATAAGTAAAGATCACGATAAAAGAAAATCTAATAATTAATCAAGTTTTACAAAACAAAATAAGTATATAGTTGGAATTTATAAAAAAATAAAAATAAAAAAACTAAATTGTCATTTTCGTTGTTATGGTTTAGTAATTTATGCTAATTTCATCCAAAAAGATTGTTTATCTCCTCTGTGTCTTTGTGTTTTACAAAATTTTTCATTTTCATCTAAATTGTATCAATATTTTAACGTTAAATGAGAGATATTTTAGGTTTTTTTAAATGTTCTTTATTTTATTGTTTTCACCTTAATCATATTAACCCAAATTCATCATTATAAACGTCCCTAATTCCTTATACTGTATTACGGCTAATTCATCATCATGAACTTTTTTATTTTTTTTATTTTCTTTATTAGAACGGCTTCTAGAGTGTGTTTATATGCAAAAACACTAAGAAAAAATTACTTAAAAATGAGTTTTACATGTAAAAATAATATTTTTATGAGTTTTTCCATGATTTCACGGTTCCCTAATTTTTGTGGTTTCCGAATGAACCCACCCATATGCAGTGGGGTTAGGTTTTTGGGTGGGGGTGGGGAGAGGGGGTAAGGTTTTTGGGGTGGTATTACGTTTAGGGTTAAGTTTATGAGGGTAGGGGGTGGGTGCGGTGGGTTTAGGTTTTTGAGTGGGGGGTGGGGGTGGGTAGGGGTTTAGGTTTTTGGGTGGGGGGTGTGTGTGTGTGTGTGGGGGGGGGGGGGTTAGGTTTTTGGGTGGGGGTGGGTTTAGGTTTTTAGGGGTGGGTGCATGAGGTTTAGGTTTTTGGGGTTGTGTTATGTTTTTGGGGTGATACTACACATATTTAATATTGAAAATAATAAGAAAAAAAACGACGAGTTAATTCTTATTTTTTATAACGTTATTTATACTCAAATGAAAGATAAATAAATTCTTTATTTAATGGTGCAATTTAAAAAAAAAAATAATAATGTATGCAAAATATTGAAATGTTTAAAGATTTATATATTTTAAGTTTCAATTTTACCCTTCATTTTTAAAATTCCACCATTATTTTCTTATTGGTTCTCTAGTTCTCTCATTAAAGTGAGTTCTCTTATGAACTCAACCATATATATATATATATATATACACACATATATGGAGAGGTTCATTACAGAACACTAAATAACTACGAGAACAAAAAGAACAAACTTAAATTGTTTAATTTCTTGATCTATGATTTATATTTTTAAAATTTTGTACTTCATACATATAAATATGCATGTTTATATACAGAAAAACCCATTAAACAATATTTTGACTATGTTTTTATACATTTGAAAGTTTACCTACAAATGTTTAGATTATATGTAGGTAAAATAACTTATACATCCTACACAATGAATTACACATGTTTAGTTGTTTAAATAAACGAAAATTGTTCAATTTTTTTTTATAAATTTTTTGAGAGATGAATAAACATTGCATTTCTATCAATTTCTTAAATTTCAAAACTTTTCAAAATTGAAAAAATGAAGGATTCATTTTGTTCCCCATGTTCTCGCAATATAAATAGGGGCGAGTTCACTAGAAAACTCATTTTCATGAGAAAGTCAAAAAAACTCCTACTGCATATGTGTAGTACACCCAAAACCCCAACCCACCCTAAAAAACCTAACCCCCCACCCCACCCCCACCCCCACCCCCACCCAAAAACCTAACCCACCCCACCCCTCTAAAAACCTAAACTAAACCCAAAAACTATACCGACGACATGTCATCGGCATAGGCTACCTGTGCCGACGACATGTCGTCGCCATAGGGTGCATCGCGAACAAATAGGGAAAATAGACTGCCGACCTTCATTTCCACCCAGAATCCTTCAAAACTCCCCCAAATTGTTCTCTTCGACGATTTCACGGTTTTTGGGCTTTTTGGGAGCACCTTTCACAGAAAACCCCTCCAATTTGTGAAAACATAGAAAACTCTTCAAAAAACGGATTTTTACAAGGTTTTTTTTTGAAAGCTTTATTATGTAAATTCAAAATTTTTTATAAAAAATATCAAAAAAGCGCCGACCAAATATTTTTATAGATTTAAAAAAAAATTCTGCCAGTTGTTTTACATGCGTAACATGTTTTTTTACATATACAACATGTTGTGTTACATAAGTAACACGATATTTTTACACAATAAACGGGGTTTTTTTGTCCATTTTAAATAAAAAAACCGCTCGACGTTTTTACTATTTTTTTTGACGAAAATCTTATAAAAGTTGTTTAAAATGATTTCCAATTTGTTTTAAAAAAAAAACATGTTTTTTGGGAAGTTTTCAATGTTTTTACAACTCAATTGAGTTTTCAAAATATCCTTTCATATATATATATATATATATATAACGTATCAAATAAAAACCCTGAGTTGTTGTGAAAACTCATAAACTCAATCTCAACCACATGTTCATTTCCTAATATTTTATTATGTAGGTGTAAATGAATTTGACTTTTTTTTATTTTAAATAAAAAAAACACGTGATTCATATTTATTACAGGGGTAAATAAGTAATTTAACGTTATTAGATTTAATAAATTTCACACACTCTCTCTTCTCTTTCTCTCTATATATATGCTGATAAAGAACATATATTTTTTTAAACCCTGTGTAAAATTAGTTTACACATATACACAAATCTGTTAAAAAACTTCTTTCTTAACTCTCTCGAGGTCTGTGTACACTTGTGTAAAATCATTTTACATTTGTGTAAAATCAATTATTGCAAATAAAACTAAATACAAATTTAAATATATAAATGGAAATCAATTTCTTATCACTCTCTCTTTCTCTTTTCTTTTTCTCTCTACATATACAGATCAAGAACATGATTTTTTTTAAAGAATCTCTGTGTAAAATTAGTTTACACATATACATAAATCTTTTAAAGAACCCCTCTCTTAACTCTTTACGGGTCTGTGTACACTTGTGTAAAATTAGATTACAATTATGTAAAATCATTTTACATTTGTGTAAAATCAATTATTGCAAATAAAACTAAATAAAAATTTAATTATGATTTTAGGGCTAAACAACCATTAGAAGCTGTACAATAACAAGGACTTTTTAAATTTTTGTTCAATTGATAAAAAATGGAAGAATAACATAATGTAGAACATAATTAAAATTAAAAAAAACAGCCATTAGAAGCCATTAGCTATCTCAGGGACGATTTATTCCCCAACGCAAATGTAGAACGTAACAAAAATAAATAAAAAAACAAAAATATGATGTAATCATACCAATCATCTCATTCCGAACTTTCTCACCGGAAGCCTCCGTCTTCTCTCACTTCATTAAAACCAGGTGAGAGGAAACAAAATTGAACCGCAGATTACGATCTCATCATGTACCACCACCACCAAAGTCCCTTGAAACGGCCTCCAACGCATAGATCGGAAAATTTCCACCGATGTCTCCTCGAAACGGCCTCCGTCAACAGCACACGACGTCTCCACCTTCGATATCTCAGAAATCCGATCATTCAGATCCATCGACGATACATCCACATCTTTAGTCAACAAGCCACAAGTCGCGCTGGCGGTTCAGTGTAAGGCCCCAAACCCGGGAACCCGACACGTTGGCATACACGTAAGCATAGTAGTAAATGACATCAAATTATCTCAAATAAATACAACGGTAAAACAAACAGTCATCATGTGGTCAACGACCCAAATCTAAAACGCAAGTCAATCAAGTACTAATATCTAAATGGTCAATCATCATAACGGAAATAAATGTCATCACAGCAATCACGGTAACCAAATGCCATCCAGAAGTCGCCAGCTCACACCTTCTCTTTACCTGAAATACATGCTAAAACGTCAGCTACGCTGAGTGAGTTCTATAGTAATTTATTCAGGACATTAGCTCCACAAAACCGTTATAAAATGGTTTAAGTCTCAAAAGATATTAACTCATAAAATGGGTTATAACAAAATGTTTGTTTAGTATCAACGACGCACAATTTATTCACGTCTACCCAATCCGAGGATACCGGCAGACCCAATCACCCATCTGACCCCGCCAGACACGTTAATCCGTTGACTAAAGTCAGCCCGATATCAAGCTTGCACTCAATCACCCGTCACGTCGAATAAGTACGTGACACGTTCCCATGCATACCATGCATACGAGACCACATTAGAATATGTACGCTTAACACACAACGCCACCTATATTACGATCAACACCAACATCCTAAGCATGTATTCGAGCCCAAAACATTGAATCATTAAAAGTAGGCGATAGAAACTCACATTTGCTTGACGCAACTTGATCTCTAGAACCCGCTAACACCTCGTACTCGCTTTTTGACTTCGCACCTATATTACGCACAAATTTACGAGTCAATACGTGACCCGACATTAAACTTTTTCCTACACGAATACCCCTACGCTACGCATGACCGCATGCACCGCCGAGCCACCACCGTCCCGCGAACAGCCCGTGAGCCTCTCCCACCACTGTCGCAGTTGGCCAACATTACTCCCAGCATCCCCGCGTTGCTTCGAGTCCTTCCATCGCTGCGGTGGTCACCTCCCACCGCTGCCATGGCTGAACCGCACCTCCACGGGTTCTCCCGGCCAGCGTCTCCCTTCGCTACACCTTAGCCGGCCTTCCACTTGTCCCTACCGGACCCTAGTAACCCGTCGGCCACCCTAATGGTTCGGCCGAACCGCTCACTCCCATACTCGGGGTTCATCCAATCGTTAAACACAAGATAATACAAGGGTTACAAGATTATACCTTTCGATCGGGAAACTCGTGTAAGCCGAACACCCGATCTTCTTGTCTCTTTCGAAGCTTGCTTCTTTTGAAACCCTAGAATCACAAAAATGGTTTTAACGACAATCTAATGATCCGAACACGTAACGGTTGATTAAAGATACGAAAAATACCTCTAATCGGCTATGCAACTTGAATGACGGCTCTCTCCTTCCTCCTCCTTGTTCTCGGCAGCCGCAAAATCCAAATGGGAGTCCTCTCATTTGCGTAACACCCTAAAGGTGTTGGTGTTGGACCGGGCTCGGCCCCATGCGCTACCGGACTCTACACTCGGGCTCGACCCGTCTTAGTTATTTTATAAAATGCTACCTTTGAGTCCTGATAATTACACAATAACCCCCGCCTATTTATTTATATAACAATAACGTACCGTTCCCGTCAAGTTTCCTGTACCCGAGAACCTTTATTTACAAAGTGTACATACCCGTTTTCTAAACGAAAAACCGGGATGTTACAAGTCTCCCCCCCTTAAAGAGGTTTCGTCCTCGAAACCTGCATCATCTAGAAACAAATGTGGATAACGTTCTCGCATATCCGCTTCCGGCTCCTATGTAGCTTCGGATCCCTTATGATGCTTCCATTGCACTTTAACGATAGGGATCACTTTCCTTCGCAATCTCGTTTCCTTCCTATCCAGTATAGCCACTCGTTCATCCACGTAATTTAGCTTATCATCCACCACAATGTCGTCTAACGGTATGTGTTCCGTAGCATCCGCCAAACACTTTCGTAAATGGGACACATGAAACGTTGGGTGTATTCCTTCCAATGCATCTGGCAACTGCAGTCTGTAGGCGACACTACCAACACGTTCCTCTATCATAAACAGTCTAATGTATCTTGGACTAAGCTTTCCCCTTTTATGGAAACGAATGATGCCCTTCCAGGGTGACACCTTAAGCATCACATAATCTCCTGCATTAAACTCTATAGGTCACCGTCTCTTATCGGCGTAAGACTTCTGCCAGTCCTGAGCGGCTTTCATCCTTTGCTTCACTAGCTCGAACTTCTCGGAAGTTGCTTTTACAACATCTAAACTCCCTAACTCCTTCTGTCCGATCTCTCCCCAACACACCGGGGTTCTACACCTCCTCCCGTAAAGCATCTCATACGACGGCATCCCAATAGTCGTGTGATGACTATTGTTATAAGAGAATTCCGCCAACGGTAGGTGGCCATACCGTGCACCTCCGAAATCGGTCACACATGCACGCAACATGTCCTCCAACGTTTGTATCATCCGCTCTGACTGTCCGTCAGTCTGAGGGTGATACATAGTGCTAATGTGTAGTCTCGTCCCTATAGCTTCATTGAACCTCTTCCAAAACTTGGACGTGAATCTCGTATCCCGATCGGATACAATAGAAATTGGCACTCCGTGCCTAGCAACGATCTCATTAACAAACACTTCGGATAACCTTTCCGATGAGAAAGTCTCCTTAATCGATAGAAAATGTGCGCTTTTCGTCAACCGATCCACTACTACCCAAATGGTATCGTGCCCCTTAACCGTCTTAGGCAATTTCGTAATAAAATCCATTGTGATATGCTCCCACTTCCACTTTGGAATCTCTAAAGGTTGGATTTTTCCATAAGGCTTCTGATGTTCTGCCTTGACTTGCAAACGTGTCAAACACTTGCTCACATACTGGATCACATCATGCTTCATTCCCGGCCACCAATAAATGCCCTTCATGTCCTGATACATCTTTGTCGTTCCAGGATGTATCGAGTATCTCGACTTGTGCGCTTCGTCAAGTACCTGCTCTCTAAATCCACCAAACTTTCGTATCCAAATACGGTCATCCTTGACCCACACCCCTTGACTGTTCTCAGTCAACAGATCGCGCTGTCCAAAAATCATATATTTTTTTAGCCTTTCATCTCTCAAGGCTTCCGTCTGCACGTCCTTTAGCAATGTCAGAAAATATGACGTTACCACTAGTTGACACGCTTTAACTCTAATTGGCGTGTGCTCTTCCTTACGACTCAACACGTCGGCAACCACATTTGCCTTACCCGGATGGTAAAGGATCTCACAGTCGTAGTCCTTGATTAGTTCTAGCCACCTTCTCTGCCTCATGTTCAACTCCTTTTGCTCGAAGAAGTACTTCAAGTTCTTATGATTCGTGTAGATTGTACACTTGATTCCATACAAGTAATGTCTCCACAACTTGAGTGCGAACACCACCGCCGCCAACTCTAAATCATGGGTAGGGCAATTCACTTCATGCATTTTCAATTGCCTTGATGCATACGCTATCACTTTCCCTCGTTGCATTAACACGCACCCTAACCCCAAGTAAGACACATCCGAATACACCACTAAGTCGTCCGTTCCCTCCGGTAACGTTAACACTGGTGCTTCAGTCAACCGCTTCTTTAACTCTTGAAATGCACCTTCTTAATCTGGTCCCCAAGCAAACTTCACTCCCTTTCGAGTCAAATTAGTTAATGGTGTTGCCAGCTTAGAGAAGTTCACTGGCTAACCCTAAGAAGCTACGCACCTCTGTTGGAGTCTTAGGAGCGTTCCACTTCACTACTGCTTCAATCTTTGCACGATCCGCCATGATCCCTTCTGGGTTAATGACATGTCACACCCCAACCGACGACGGAATACGTCGGGCCGGGACATGTATATTGTTCATGAGCTCAAAGTTGACTAAATTGCAATATATTATTCATTAAATTTCATTTCAAACCAAACAAACACAAACCAAGTTCAACAAGTACATAAATGAAATACATATTGTTCATTGTTTAAAATTAACTAAGTCCAAACTTAAGTGTAGCATGTCTTGATCAAACTCACACATTAGCACCTGAAACATGAATAAAATAAGGTTAACTAAAAAGTGGTTAGCATACATAGGTTTGTACACAGATAGTATATAGATGTGAGTAACCAAATCCTTACAAATCATGATAAAATAAGGCATTTATGGGGAGCTACTATTGTGTAACCAAATAGTACAATCAAACCTTTGTAACTAGCATGCAAAAACAATTGTGTTGTCGATAACAATCACCCTAACTGGGTGGGTTTGTCAGACTCAATATATCTATCATTGTTAACCGTCAGCTTGAATAGTTAATGATTGCACGTGAATTGCACACAAACAGTTAACACACCTAGTACTCAAACATAAAGCTTAAATTTACACACATGAATGTAAAGTGGATTTGTATTTGTGTAGTTTGTGTAAATGTAAATCATTGAATGTATAGTGTTCATGTTTCACCCCAAAAAGTGTAAAAATGTGAAAAGGGGCTATGTAATACTCACATGATTCAAGGGTGTAGCTAGCACGCGAGACTAGGTAGCAAAGTGATCCTTGTAACTCACCACGTTAACCTAGTGTGTAATGTATATTGAATTAATAGTGTGTACAAAAGTGTATGTCAAATTCTAGGATTGGATTGGATGTGTGTACGAAATGTTGGAGTTGTAGGTGTCAATGGTTGGTACTTGAAAAGGGGGGGGGGGGTTTACAAAAGAAAGAATTGAAATGGAAATAATTTGGATTAGGGTTTGGGTTGGTTAACTAAATAAGTTGAATAATTGATATTTATTTAGTTATAAAAATAGTGCGCGTATTATATCAAATATAAATTAAATAAATAATTTTTACTTTATTTATTTATTTATAAAGATGTGTAATTATAAAGTTGTGTAAAATAATAGTTATGTATAAAATTTAATAATAATTATACATTTAACTTTTTAGTGTAGGTTATAATAAATTTATTTATTTATCACTTAGAAATAAGTATTTGATTGTTTTAAATAAAATTAACATTTTATGAACTTTATAAAACAAACACTTTTATTTAGAAATTAATTTAAATATCTAAATTTTGTTTGTTTTAAACTTTTAATATACCCTTTTAACCATAAAATTCATAATAAAATGAATTTATATTGAAAATTGACAAATTCATAAAATTCATTTAACTTTTAAATATTGTATGGTTTATAAAAATTATTATTTATAATTTTTGGAGTGGTAGAACGAGTTTTAAAAATTAAACAGACCACAGGGACTCGAACCCGGGTCTGGGGTGTACAAGTCAGGGGAGCAAACCACTGGGCCAGGCTGTGGTTCTCTGATGAGGATCCGGCCATTAATTGTTTTAACATGTTACGAAAAGGAGCCGGGTTTTGGTTCCAGACTTACCCAAAACAAAACAGCCCGTGGTGTGGTCTGTGGGTTTCGAACCCACACCACCTAGTTCAAGCTCGTGTGTTTTAACCGATTGAACTAGGTGGTTCGCTGGTCATGAAAGTAAAGCGAAAAATAAAATACGAATTTAAACAAGCCCCAATTCTAAATACGTATAATCGGCTATGAACCCTAATCCAGATGTGTTTCGATGGATTATGATCACTCGAATTGATAGGGGGCTTTTGATCAGGGTTTAATTACGAATCGATCGACATAAAACTTACTTGTGAAGATTGGGGCATGAATGCAGACGGCTACGATAATTTCCTCGACTGTTCTTGGTGCTTGATTTGGCTCCAGAAGCGTAATAAGATGCGATTAGCGGCTCAGTGAGGTTGTAATAGACTAGGCGAAGGTAGACGTCTGATTTAATTCGATAAATTTTGTCTTAATTACTTGATTCGAGTTAAAAGGGTAAGCGTGAAGTGTCGGGATCCGATTACGCGTAAATGGTTTGAATCTGAACGATTTGAGTCGCGAAATAGGGTCGAATACATTAGAGGATTGATTGAACTAGATTTGCGGGAGAGATTACGCGTTGATTTACACATTAATTGACGAATTGATACGGTTTTGACTATTCAAAGTCAAATTCATTTAAATTTGAAATCGCCCGCTCAATTGGTCGCTTTTGCTTGTTGCTTGGGCCGGATTTGGGTCGTTTGTTGATTGTGTAAACATAGGAGTCTAACCCAACATGAAATCGGCCGAATGCGAACTCAGATTATTGCAAATTGGCTGCTTTGACTTTCTAAAGTCAACTGGATCATGTGGGGGGGGGGGGGGGGGTCAAACTTGATGTTAAAAGTCCAAATTAGGGGAGTGAGTTCAATGATTGAGGGTTCAAATGGTTAAGGGTTCATTCCAATGTAAAACCACTTGTCAATTGAGTGTATATATATATATATATATATATATATATATATATGAGTATGTACTTGTATGGTGCATAAATGTGTATATATATATATATAGAGAGAGAGAGAGATTTTAAAATAATTAATAGGTGGAATTTTTGTGAATATGAATTGATAATTAGGGTTTGATATAACCATTTCATTAAGATTGGAATTTAAACATGAAAATCAGAAATGTTACATGACATGTCCCAGAAACTGCACTTCCCGCAGCCAAAACGCACACTTTGAGAATTTAGCGTAAAGCTTTTCCCATCTCAACGTTTCTAACACTCCTCGTAGATGCTCTCCGTGCTCCTCCTCACTCTTAGAGTGGATTAGAATATCATCGACAAACACTGATCTATCTAGCATTGGATGGCACACGCGATTCATCAAGTCCATGAATGCTGCCGGATCATTCGTCAATCCAAAGGACATAACCAAAAACTCATAATGTCCATAGCGTGTCCTAAATGCCGTCTTCGGAATATCTTCTTCCCTAACCTTCAGCTGATGATATCCTGAGCTCAGATCTATACGTAAAAACCACTTTGCTCCCTGTAGTTGACCGAACAAGTCATCGATACGTGGTAACGGATACTTTTTCTTGACCGTCAACTTATTGAGCTCCCGATAGTCGATGCACATCCGCATGCTACCATCCTTCTTCTTCACAAACAAGACCGATGCACCCCACAGTGATATACTTGGTCTTTTGAACCCTTTGTGCAACAAGTCCGAAAGTTTCTCCATAAGCTCCTTCATCTCTGTCGGTGCCAATCGATACGGAGCTTTAGCAACCGACTGAGCTCAGGGATGTAGATCGATCTGGAACTCGATCTCTCGTTCCGTTGGTACTCCTGTCAAGTCATCAGGGAAGACATCTGCAAACTCCTGTACCACTGGAACCTCTGATAGCTCTATGCTCTTTGCTTATGTATTGGTGAAATACGCTAAGTATGCCTCGCACCCACGCCTCAACGACTTCACCACCTTCATCATAGAGATAACTCTCGGTAGAGAGCTCACTCTGTCGCCATACACCGTCACCACTGTTCCTTCTAAGGACTTCAACCTTATCATTTTCTGTCGGCAAACAATGTCAGCATCGAACGCGGCCAACCAATCCATCCCCAACACAACGTCAAATCCTTCTAAAGCAATAATAAATAATCTAATAGGGAACCTATAACCCTCTAGATCAATAAAACAACCGTCTAACGCTTCAATGACTCTGGTGGGTGATCCCACCGCGGTCTCAAAACTAAACGGATTTTCAATTGTCCTAGCCGTCCTACACAAACTCTTGCAAAACGATAGGGCTACGAAGCTCTTACTTGCCCCCGAATCAAATAAAATAGAAGCTGGTACATTATTAATAAGAAAAGTACCTGAAACAACATCAGGATCATTCTTAGCCTTAGCTGCAGTCATGGTGAAGGCTCTTGCTTTAGCCTTAGACCTGTCGTCTTCTTTCTTCACCGGGACTGCTTCCCTACTTGATCCTGCTCCTGACCTACCTTACACTCCCTTTCCAGATGACCAAAACCCCCACACTGGTAACACTTAGGATTGCGCGGGTAGTCTCTAGCAAGGTGTCCCGCCTTACTGCACCTATAACATGAACTTGCATCAGCCTTGCACTCACCCGAGTGCACTCTACCACACTTGCGACATGAATCAGGGCCATCGGTCCTAGCCTTCTTCACAAACGGTAACCTCGAATCCTTACCGAACCTTTTGAGGGGTACGGTCCACTTCTTATCCTCTAGCTTCTCCTCTTGCACCTCTGCTCCCATGACATCATCATACAAAGTCCGACTAAGCTCCACCGCACCGTCAAAACTCGAAGGTTGCTGAGCCTTGACTAAATTCCTAACACGATCCGGTAGATCGACTATATATAACTTCATCCATCGCTCATCACTTCCCGCTAAATGTGGCACCAGACGTGCCATCTCTATGAACTTTGACGTGTACTCATGATGAGTCGATCTTCCTACCTTGAGAGTCAGAAACTCTCTCTCGATCTCCTAGAGCACAGAACTTCTTCCTAACCAAACCCTTCAGATCCTCCCAAGTCATAGTTTCCAACTCCTGAGTAGTCTTTCTTTCCTTCACCGAGTTCCACCAGTGCAAAGCCTCAGCAGAGAAAGAGTGAGAAACGAACTTCACTATCTGCTCCGGCTTGCACTCACTGATAGAGATAGTGGACTCCATTTCGGTAAGCCACTGATACGTGGCCACTGCATCCTTCAACCCATCGAACCTAGGTGGATCGCACTTTTTAAAGTGCCCGTGGTCACACTTACTGCTGGTTCCAGCCGACCACTTCTTCTTTTCCACCTCCACTAGCACCCTCGTCTCTAGATCTTCGAACGCTGCCTTCACAAGATCAGGCAAGTACTCATGAATCATCTCGATCACTTCCTTCTTGACCGCCTCGCGAACCTCTGCTTCAAATTGGAACCCTTCGTTGTGCTCAGAATGCATCGAAGGTTCAGCACGCACTGACGGTTCAGTATGAACCGACACCTCCTCATGATTAGCATTGTCGTCCTGAGCGTTCTCATGACGCCCCCTACCAGTAGCATTAGCAGCAGTCTGTCTCTTAGGTGCCATCAGTTACTGGAATTAATAACAAACAGAGCAATACTTAGGTATCATTTAAAACAATTCGAGCAGTGCAATTAGTTAATGACGGTGGCCAATCACCATTACCCGCTTGCCTTGCCTTTCAGGTTTTAAACCATCCCTATACTGCATCTTGGCATAACGCCCCTGTCTTAAGCTACTAACACACACACACATACACTAACTCGTACATGGCACTTATGGCTTTTGGTTACGCGTGATGACATTCCCTACACATTAGTCCCGGTCCAAGTCTAGGCATCGAGGATGCCCAGATTATTTAAACCACCGCTCTGATACCAACTTGTAAGGCCCCAAACCCGGGAACCCGACACGTTGGCATACACGTAAACACAATAGTAAATGACATCAAATTATCTCAATAAAGGCAGCGGAAAAACAAACAGTCAACATGTGGTAACCGACCCAAATCTCAAACGCAAGTCAATCAAGTACTAATATCTAATTGGTCTATCATCATAACATAAATAATTGTCATCACAGCAATCACGGTAACCAAATGCCATCCAGAAGCCGCCAACTCACACCTTCTCTTTACCTAAAATACATGCTAAAATGTCATCTACGCTGAGTGAGTTCTATAGTAATTTATTCGGGACATTAGCTCCCCAAAACTGTTATAAAATGGTTTAAGTCTCAAAAGATATTAACTCATAAAATGGGTTATAACAAAATGTTTGTTTAGTATCAACGACGCACATTTTATTCCCGTCTACCCAATCCGAGGATACCGGCAGACCCAATCACCCGTCTGACCCCGCCAGACACGTTAACCCGTTGACTAAAGTCAACCCGATATCAAGCTTGCACTCAATCACCCGTCACGTCGAATAAGTACGTGACACGTTCCCATGCATACCATGCATACGCGACCAAATTAGAATATGTACGCTTAACGCACAACGCCACCTATATTACGATCAACACCAACATCCTAAGCATGTATTCGAGCCCAAAACATTGAATCATTAAAAGTAGGCGATAGAAACTCACCTTTACTTGACACAACTTGATCTCTAGAACCCGCTAACACCTAGTACTCGCTTTTTGACTTCGCACCTATATTACACACAAATTTACGAGTCAATACGTGACCCGACATTAAACTTTCTCCTACACGAATACCCCTACGCTACGCACGAACGCATGCACCACCGAGTCACCACCGTCCTGCGAACAGCACGTGAGCCTCTCCCACCACTGTCGCAGTCGTCCAACACTACTCCCAGCATCCCCGCGTTGCTCCGAGTCCTTCCACCGCTGAGGTGGTCACCTCCCGCCGCTGCCATGGCCGAACTGCACCTCCACGGGTTCTCCCGGCCTGTGTCTCCCTTCGCTATGACTTAGCCGGCCTTCCACTTGTCCCTACTGGACCCTAGTAACCCGTCGGCCACCCTAATGGTTCGGCCGAACCGCTCATTCTCATACTCAGGGTTCATCCAATCGTTAAACACAAGATAATACATGGGTTAAAAGATTATACCTTCCGATCGGGAAACTCGTGTAAGCTGAACACCCGATCTGTAGAACCAAAGACTGATTGCTACCAAATTATTCTAAGTACAAATGCTGCTGATAGGCTTATCAACAGCATTCAACACAGATGGCTGCTGATAGGCTTATCAGCAGCATTCAACACAAGTTACTGCTGATAGGCTTATCAGCAGCATTCAACACTTGTTGCTGCTGATAGGCTTATCAGCAGCATTCAACACTTGTTGCTGCTGATAGGCTTATCAGCAGCATTCTGCACAAGTTGCTGCTGATAGGCTTATCAGCAGCGGTCATCCATTTTTGCTGCTGATAGGCTTACCAGCAGCAACCTTCACTCTTTGCAGCTGATAGCCTTATTCACTGAAGACCAAACGTTGCAGCTGACTATCTAGGCCAAGCGTCTCTAACACCTTTCTGCAAAAGCAACTGACAGACTCAAAGCAGAAGGAACCGCTATGGTCAACCAATGACGGACAACAATACACTTCTCCAAGCATGCAAACAATCATGAATAAAGAAAACGTTTCAGTAAAGTTAACTAGATTAGCCTTTACGTGTAATGTAAATTAATAAACAAGATCAACGGCTTGTGTTCGATCTGATCCTTAGAATCAAGGGTCTGTCTTGATTCTAAGTTACTATAAATACTGAGTGTCTTGATAGTGCCTTGATAGTGCTTGTAGTGCTTGTCATACTTATTCATTGAGTTTCTCACTTGTAATCTTTGCATTCACAAAAGCTTAATACAACAGTGTTTATCAGTATTCTTTGTGTTTACTTGATTATAAATTGTGTAGTTGATTTTGTTTCCGCCAACCTCAACTAAGAACAGAACCATCTTGTATTCTCACGATCCTACAAGTGGTATCAGAACTTTGGCTCAGATTAAACAAACTAACATTTGTCTAATCATCTCTGGTTCTATTCTAAACTCTCTCTTTGATCAAGTCACCCAAAATCAAAAACAAAAATGGCACAAAGCAACGAGCCTAAAGACATCCTGAAGCAGCAATACAACAACTTTGTCTGCAATGAAGGTGAGTCACTAACCAGTGTGTATAACAGGTACACTTACTTGGTAGGAGAGCTGCAGTGCTCTAAGGTGAAATTGGAGAATGAGGACATTCTCAAAAGGTTCATCAGATCTCTTCCTAGTTGCTGGACACTTTACACAGTGTCAATAAGAAGAACTGAGAATCTGAAGACTTTGCAGATGACCGGGCACTTTTGTATACTAAAAGCCTATGAATTAGAAATAATTCAAGACAAAGAAAGAAGCTCAAGCCATCAATCAGCCTCTTCCTCCACCTCTCCCGCGCTTCACTCTGACCACTCTGGTCCTAGTTCAAGCGACTACTATCCTCCAGCACAAACTGCAGCCTGTGCAAATGTTGGAACTAATGACTTTGACTGGAGCTTCCAGCCTGAGGATCTTTCTACCAACAATCAAGCTCTCATGGCGGACACATCAGAGGTATCCTCTCTAACTTCAGACACATCAGAGGTACCACCAAAGGTATATGAAAATCTATGTACTCAAGAGTGCATTGATAAGGTCCTTCGATATAGGAAACATAACCAGAAGCTCATAGATCAAAATGAAGAATTTCACCAAATGAAATATGAATTTAAAAAGGTTGAAAATAGTTACAAGGAAAAGAATGATTGTTTAAAGAAAGAAATTTCATCATTAAAACATGAACAAACAAACCTTGAAACTCAAATTGATGATATTCTGGTTAAGTTGAAAGCTGCAAGGGCTGAATTGGCAGACCAAAAGGTCCATGTGGAAAAATATGAATTTGCATCCAAAAAGCTGCAAAGACTTTTGGATATTCAAATCCATGAAAATGTAAACACTGGGCTGGGATATCATACTGACCAATATAAAACCGTCGCACCTCCTGCTGATTACGTTGCCATCCATGAACCAAGCTTCAATCTAGCAAATCTTGACATGGCCAACCGAAATCTTGACCCTACTGTCAAAGAAATCCCTGTGCAAGAATGCACTACTTCATCAGAGACTGAGTCAACTTGCTCAGACTCCACTGAAACAAGTAATGCCTCATATCCTCCTGCCCCTCAAGTGATAGTCACTAAAGATGAAGTCCCCATTATCCCTTCAATACCAGTTCCTAAACCCTTCAAACAAATCAGAATTAGCTATCCTCGAGAAGGAAGAAAGCTAACTATTGAAAAGGGACAGTCTTCCACCTCCACCAACTCAAAGCCTTCCTCCAATTCAGTCCAGCCAAGGAAGGTGTTTGACACATATCATGCGCCTGAAGAAAGGGGTCCATATGTTCAAAAAACATTGGAAGAAGCTACTTTTGAGCACAACAAAGCTCACCCTTGGAATTTCAAAGACCTTTTCAAAAGAAAGGATTATGTGTATCTTTCAAAGGATAAACTGGCAAAATCATGTTTTGTCTGTGGAAAATATAACCACACTGCCAGCACCTGCTTCTACTACCTACAGCAGCAAAGAAACCTCAAGCAACATGCTTTTGAGAAGACAAGGAAGAACAAACAGGTAAGAAGCTTTGAAGCTAAGACAACTCAATTCAGAAAATCTCTTTCTCCACCAAGGGAGCAGTTGTCAAAACCTCAAAAATCCTGCATCATCTGTGGAGAATCAGACCACTTTGCTGCAAACTGTAAGTTCAACCCTTTCAACCAAATTCTTCATCAAGCCCCTCAAGGACAAAGGGTAAAGAAGAATCAGCATACATCAGCTGTTAGTCCAGCTAAGCCCAAGAAAACAAAGCAGAAGCCTTCAGCAGCAACCAAGTCTGCTGCTGATAAGCTAAAATCCTCCGCTGCTGGTAGTGTGAGAAAAACTAGAAAAACACCAATAATGCAATGGAAAGCCAAATTATCAGATACAACGTCTGTTGCTGAAAAGACAAAGAAAGATGGAAAACCACCATCTCAACAATGGAAGGTAAAGAAAACACCAAGCATCATCATCGGTTAAGCTAAATGCATCTATCTTCTATTGTAAATATGTCTGTCTAATGTTGTAAATAAAGGGTATAGTCAGCAGCACCTTTTTCACTGCTGACAGTTTTACTCTTCAGCAGCAAAGTCCTTGCCACTGATCACCTTAAGTTATCAGCAGGAACAAGTTTCCTGCGGATAGCTTTAAGGCAGTCAGCAGCAACCTTTTTGCTGCGGAATGAATACAACGGTCAGCAGCTACCAAATCTGCTGCTGAAAGACTTAACTATCCGCAGCAACCAAGTTCGTAGCGGATAGCTCACCATCAGCAACAACCAAGTTTGCTGCTGATGGGTAAAATAAGTCCAAATTAACTTTTACCCGCTGTAAAAGTAAATATCGTCAGTCTTCACCATGACTGCTCGAGTGTTTTACAGCTGTAACAATGAAAAGTGAAATAGGTTGTACTGTACAAGTAGAGTTGCTTTTTCTCCGTCTGTCGTTATATCACCAACTCAAATCATCCCTCTACCTCTTCACACTCTATTTCAAACCTATCTCCCATCACTTTCTCTCCCGTCCCCACAACATTCAAAGCCCTCCACAATTAACCACCATTCAAACACCTTTCTCTCTTCCCTCTGAATCCATAACAATGGCAGGCGCAGACATAAACAACCCCAACGATAAGTTCTCCCCATATCACAACCTAACTGCATACCTAATCAAGGGCAAGAAATCCGAGGTTTCGACGGTATGATCGACTTCCTCTGTCGGTCCAAAATTTACCATGCCCTAACCGTCAACCCAACCATATATACTTCACACATGGAAGATTTTTGGAGCTCAGCCGTGTATTCTACTGAACAGGGCACTCCTCAAATCAGAGGCACAGTAGACGGTAAGGAAATGATCATCACTGAAGCAAAACTCCGCCAACACCTCAAGCTTCAGGATGAAGGGGACGCCCTCTCCTTCCCAAGAGACGTATACATGAGGACCTTTGTATCCATATGGTACACTGGAAATCAAACAGAGTATACGATAGAGAAGGCACTCATGGGTCCCAAATGGAAGTATCTCTGCCACACTCTTCTCCAGTGCATATCCCAGAAGAGGAGTGGCTGGAACCAACTCAGCTCCGGACTTGCGTCGGCAGTTCACGGTATGATAACAGGGGCAGGTTTCAATTTTTCCCACCTCATTCTTGAAGGTTTGAGATACAACCTTCAAGAAGGGGTGAAATCACAGTTCTTCATGTACCCAAGATTCTTGCAGGAAGTGTTCAATATTGAACACCAAGATCTTTCAAAAACTGCAAGAATCTACTCTATACTGGGACATAAGAACAACATTTTTCAGAGCATGAGAACAGTTTCATCAAAGTTCTCAGGGCCCGATGTTCCATTGTTATCTACAATGTTGAACACACATAGTGCCCAGGGTGACAGTTCAGCAAACCTAGCAGATACTGATCCCACACCCTCCTCCTCACTGCCACAAACTCAACCTACTGTTTCCCTTGATCGAACCCCTGTGCATTCTACTGAGGATGCACAGGCACATACATTACTCACCCCTAGTTTGATTGCTCAACCGGAACACAGGGCCCTGGTTGCAGCCAAGTATACAAGGAAGAGGGGCAAGAGAACTTCTTCTTCTCTTGCCTCCAAGGCCCAAACCCAAGCCAACATCCCTCACTCAGAATCACAACATTCTAGTGAGAATATCATAAGGGAAAGCCACATTGCTAGGGAGACTCCTTCGGAAGTCTCTCTATTAGGATTAGGATCACTTCCCGGATCCATAGAATAGCCCTTCGAGCCATTCTTCTCTTCTTTGAACTTAAGTGTAGAGGAACCTGACCAAAGTGATGTACCTTCTCCAACTACCACTATCCAGGAGGTACTGAATGGTCTTGCTTCCGAAACACCCAACCCAAGTTCCTCACCCTTGAAGGTCCACTCTGGGAGTATTGAAAGAGTGGATGTGGACGAGGCTGTCACTACTGCTGGTCCATCAACTGACCAGTAGGACAGTGACAACCTCTTTAAGACCTCAACCATGGCAACTCACGGTGAGGGTGTTTCCTTGGAAACTCTCTTCACTGAGAGGAATCCCAGGCGCCAAGAAACCGCGTGTGATGGGGATGCTGAGGCTAGACCTACGGCCCCATCTGGGTCCAAGGACTCCACAACTGTGGATGAGGACAGACTGAAACTTCATAACATGGAATTGACGGCCAGGGTGGCTATGCTAGAGGCTGAAATGTCCAAACTAAGACACCAAGTCGCTATGCATGAAGCCCATCAATGCCCAACTTTAGCCTCTCCCTCTCTTGTATCAGTAGGCACCCAAACTGATGCTTACCTGTCTGCTGATGCAACCAAAAAGGGGGAGATGGTTTCTATGGAAGATGATACAGACAGTCTTGACGACTGGATTCAAGAGCAGTTTGTACTTCAAAGCTCACAATACAAGCCAGCTTTTGTCCAAGTTCATGACCTGCCAGCCCCAGATAACGAAGACGAAGAGATATCTGAAGACTGGCAGTTGGTCTTCAGGGCTGTCGATGAAATGTTGAATGATGCTGAAGATACATAACAAACAAATGCATCATTCATCATCCTTCCACAAGCAGCAGCCATCATTGGTCAATCATCAACCCCCCAACTATTCAGAACATCAAGGAAGCTAGAATTTGACTCCATCCTAGCTTGGGGGTATGATGGATCAGCTGAGAGGTTTTGGATTGGATGGGAGTTCAGCGGAGTAGAAGAGCTGAACTGGAACTCTCTCAATGCGCTCCAAGTCCTAGAACTGCATCAACACTTCAGCAGATCTCTCAGCTGAACTTGCCATTGGCAGGTTCCATGACCTGATGGAGGATAATCTACCCAGGTTCCAAAGATTCCTACAAGCAGCACATCGGGTAGCTTATCCTGAATCCTCGGCGGCCGCAGAAAGAAGACTGACTCCTAGCAATCTTGAAATAACAAGGAGCAGTCTTCTCACTGAAGAAGAAGTTCTGGGCCTTCGAAGGTTCCTGTATGCCTTTCTGGTCAAGGACTTGGATGTGCTAGGTTGGGTGAGCACTAAGTCTCTTGACCACACTTTTCTGCTCAGCAACGGTCTTCTCTCATCATCAACACCAGAAACATCCTTCATCTGCCCTCAGACTTCGTCTTCAAGATCTATCAGCTCAGAACCAACATCTGCAATGTCAACTCACTTGAAAGCCAGGCAATGATAGATACTTTCAGAGCCAAACTTGAACAAGTAGGAAGAATTACTGAGGCAGTATATGTGTCAAACTCTGACACTGACACTGACTCAGCTTCCCCTCGAGTTAACATCTGCACTGCAGCTTATGAGTCAAGATCAACTATCAAAGAAAAACTGAGAGAAATAGAAGGTCCTGAGTATCAACTTGATGAAGACGATGACCTTCCCTTATTCACATCTCAAATTGCCAATGAAGCTGAGGCAGAGATCCCAATAGCAGCATCACCATCTGCTGTTGTGATTAATGAAGCTGAAGCAGAGGCATCCAATGTAAACAAAGGAAAGGGAATCATGACTGATGAAGATGAAGAGAGGTTGCTAAAAGAGAAAAGAGAAAGGGAAGAGAAAAGAAGAAGAAGAGAAGAAGAGGAGATGGCTGACATAAAAAGGGTTCAAGAAAGAAAAACAACCATTCTCCTAAGAGAACAAACCATCCAGCTGTATGCTAAACAGCTGGATGAACTGAAAAGAAAGATTCCTGCAGTCGACCAAATTGAGAAAGATGAACAACTGGCCAGGCAGCTGCAGGAACAGCTTGCCAAGGAAGAAGAAGAAGAAAATGAAAAGAAGAAGAAGGAGGATGCTAAGTTTAGAATCACTGATTCTAAATTAGCAAAAGAATTAAGGGAGGAGTGGACTGAAGCTCTGATCTCTCAAGGTGAGGATGCAGACTACCTTGAAAAACTTTCAAACAAAGAGATCTACAGAGCCTTCATGGGTCAGCAAGGTCAGTTGGCAAAGAAGAAAAAGGCTGAAGAAGAAGAAAAAGCCAAACAACAGTCCAAAAAGACCATTGCCTTCAATAAAAGGACCCATGAAGAAAGGAAGGTCATGATTGACTTCCTTAAGGCCAGAGGAGATAGTGGAAAGAGGCTAGGTCCTATGAATTTCATGAACCTGCAAGCCCTCTACTTTAAAGTTAAAAAAGATGAGGAAGAAAGACTAGGGAAGAAGGGCTCCAAGAAAAGGGTACTTATCAAAGAAGATGAAGAACCAAAGACAAAGAAACCCAAGCCTTCTCCCTCACCTACCTCTTCCTCAGTCCATCATCCTTCCACTCTCCTCCCCAAACCTTCCACTCCTCCACCCAAAAAGTCCAAGTCATCCCACCCAGCTCCCACTCATCAACAGCCTCCCTTGAAGATACCCAAACCCACTCCTAAACCAGAAGACTCAAGAAATATAGTTAACTGGTTCCACAATTCACAAGATCAAGTGTTTGAGATCTTCAGGGGGAGAACTGAGAGAAGAAGATCCACTTACAGGTCTGTTGATGAGGTTCTGCAACTACCTGATTCCGATCTTCAAAGAATTTTAGAGCTAGGTGAAGCTCATGAGCCTGCAAATGAGAGTGGGAAATGTCTTGTGCTAGCAATCAAACACTACTTCAACCCTAGCAAAGATGTGATCATAAACATAAAACCACTCAAGTCCCACTCTCCATTTGTATCCTGGACCTACAATGCTGATTTGGATGAGTTCACACTGACTGATGTAAAGAAGCAGCAGATGAGATGTTCAAGCAAAGCAATCTACAAAATGCAACACAAAGACATCAAGACTCTGTCTGAACTTCCACTGAACAATCCCAGCAAGGATCCAAGAGGCTATGAGGTTGAAAGGATAGTCAGCCACATGCAAAAGCTTCAGCAGCAAAGTGATTAGAAGAATTTTGGTTGCATCAGTCTAGGGGGAGTTTGTAGAACCAAAGACTGATTGCTACCAAATTATTCTAAGTACAAATGCTGCTGATAGGCTTATCAGCAGCATTCAACACAGATGGCTGCTGATAGGCTTATCAGCAGCATTCAACACAAGTTGCTGCTGATAGGCTTATCAGCAGCATTCAACACTTGTTACTGCTGATAGGCTTATCAGCAGCATTCAACACTTGTTGCTGCTGATAGGCTTATCAGCAGCATTCTGCACAAGTTGCTGCTTATAGGCTTATCAGCAGCGGTCATCCATGTTTGCTGCTGATAGGCTTACCAGCAGCAACCTTCACTCTTTGCAGCTGATAGCCTTATTCACTGAAGACCAAACGTTGCAGCTGACTATCCAGGCCAAGCGTCTCTGACACCTTTCTGCAAAAGCAACTGACAGACTCAAAGCAGAAGGAACCGCTATGGTCAACCAATGACGGACAACAATACACTTCTCCAAGCATGCAAACAATCATGAATAAAGAAAACATTTCAATAAAGTTAACTAGATTAGCCTTTACGTGTAATGTAAATTAATAAACAAGATCAACGGCTTGTGTTCGATCTGATCCTTAGAATCAAGGGTCTGTCTTGATTCTAAGTTACTATAAATACTGAGTGTCTTGATAGTGCCTTGATAGTGCTTGTAGTGCTTGTCATACTTATTCATTGAGTTTCTCACTTGTAATCTTTGCATTCATAAAAGCTTAATACAACAGTGTTTATCAGTATTCTTTGTGTTTACTTGATTATAAATTGTGTAGTTGATTTTGTTTCCGCCAACCTCAACTAAGAACAGAACCATCTTGTATTCTCACGATCCTACACGATCTTCTCATCTCTCTCGAAGCTTGGTTCTTTCGAAACCCTAGAATCACAAAAATGGTTTTAACGACAATCCAATGATCCGAACATGTAACGGTTGATTAAAACTACGAAAAATACCTCTAATCGGCTATGCAACTTGAACGGCGGCTCTCTCCTTCCTCCTCCTTGTTCTCGGCAGCCGCAAACTCCAAATGGAAGTCTTCCCATTTGCGTAACACCCTAAAGGTGTTGGTGTTGGTGTTGGACCGGGCTTGGCCCCCATGCGCTACCGAACTCTACACTCGGGCTCGACCCGTCTTAGTTATTTTATAAAATGCTACCTTCGAGTCCTGATAATTACACAATAACCCCCGCCTATTTATTTATATAACGATAACGTACTGTTCCCATCAAGTTTCCTGTACCCGAGAACCTTTATTTACAAAATGTACATACCCGTTTTCTAAACGAAAAACTGGGATGTTACATTCAGACACCTTCTATAGTTGACGACCAAAAGCTGAAAATCTAGGCCTTGGAACCGACCGCGTCTTCCACTGTTGAACGATATCAATGCCGCCGCACTTGTTCTTCTGGATCTGGTTCTTTCATATCTGGATCTTGGTGAGGCTGAGCTGATGTAGAGAGGGAGGGGCAGGCTATGCGTTTGAATGGAGTAAGGGAGATACAACGTGGGTTTGAAAGAGAAATGAATTAGAATCGGGGTTTTGAAGGTAAGCAAAAGACACAAATGTCCTTGTATAATTAAAAAATCTAGAAATTCAAGAAATGAGATGTGTGGTTAAGAATGAGTTTATGGGTTTTCACAACGACTCAGAGTTTTCATTTGATACGTCTCATAATATATATATATATATATATATATATATGTGTGTGTGTGTGTGTGTGTATGTATATATGTGAGGGTTCAATTCAGAATACTAAATATTGCGAGAACACGCACAACAAAACGAATCATTCATTTTTCCAATCTTAAAAAGTTTTAAAATATAAGAAAATTATATAAATATAATGTTTATTTGTTTTTCATAAAATTCAAACAAAAAAAAATATGAAAAAATTTCGTTTATATATATATACCTACACATGTGTAATTCATGTGTAGATTTTTTTACCTACACATGTGTAGGAAACTTATAAATATATAAAAACATATGAAAAAATTATTTTGATTGTTTTTATGTACATAAACATACATATTTATATGTAAGAAGTATAAACTTTTAATTTTTTTACTATGGATAAAAAAAACGATTTAGGTTTGTTCCCCTTGTTTTCATAATATTTAAGTGTTCTGAAATGAACTTCTCCTTATATATATATATATATATAGGGGTATGTTCTTTTGAGAACCAACAATATGTTAAGAACCGTGAGAACCACATTAACTCTTGCTCTATTTATACTATAAATTGACTAGAATTCATGTACATTTCAGTATGTTTAAGGTTTGGTTTTAAAAGAACTCGAATTTATAGTCGTTTTTTAAATGCATATATGCACTCACACTATATGCACAAATGAATGCATATATGCATATTTTTATACTTTTCTTAAAAAAAATTAGGAGAGAGGAGATAAACTCAAACTAAGAGTGAGAAGAGATAAATAAAACATTGTTGTTGAATTTTACTTTTTTCACTAAAGCGATATGTACACGTTTTGTGCGGTTCTTTCGGTTCTCAAAAGAACATGCCCATATATATATATATATATATGGGTGGGTTCCAGAGAAAACCACTAGTTATATAAAAACCAAGAAAACTACTATTTCACCCTTGATCTTATTAGTTAACGGTTGAGATCAAGCACTGACAAAATTGTAATTATTTGAAAGTAAAAGGATTGAATTATAAGGTATTAAGGGCATTTTTGATAGATGAATCTTATTTCATTTTTGGCTTCTGATGGTCAGTGGCGGATCCAGGATTTTTATCCAGGGGGTTCACTCTATGTTTTTTAAGGGGTTCACCTCAGTGTTTTTACATACCGTTCTATATAAATTTCGAAACTCGGGGGTTCCTGTGCACCCCCCCCGACACTACTGAATCCGCCCCTGCTGATGGTAATCATTAACAAAACTCTTAAATATCTCACTTTCTCTGCATATCCTATATATATAATTTGTGTAAAAGTTAAACAAAAATAAACTAAATTATTGTCTTTTAGAAAGTGCTAGGATTTTACTAAAATACAAGATAATAGGCGATTTTTACATTTGATTAATCATTTGTTTGCTGGAAATTTAACATGTATGCTCGTATGAAAACAAAAAATCGATGTTAAGGGTTCTTTAATTTTCGATCAATTGATTGGTTTTTGTCACAAGATTTATGAATTGTGGTGTAAAACTTGAAACTGGTGACTAGGATTTTTACGATTGGGGACAATCTTTGTGTTGTGATGAAAATATGAAAATGATTTCCGCATACGATATACGTAGCTCAAACGAGTTATGCATACGGGTAGCTCAAACGAGTTACGTATACGTAGCTCAAACGAGTTTGATCCAAAAGATTGATAATTTTTAAATGGGGTATTAAGAGGAAACATTTGTTTCCATACAACTAAATCAGTACGTAATTAATAAACGAATAGCTAATTAAGATCAAAGTTATGTACCAAATAATGTTTTAGTTATAATGATAGTTGAAAATCAAACTTGTTCTTCGTTTTCTTTTAAAAATATTTGTGAATACAAAATCAGTTAAAACATACCTAGGATTTATGGGATAAGTAATCATGCGCCATTTGCTTAAAAATATCTACCTGATGTTCTTTGTTTTTTTTTTAATGAATTCTTTAATCTTCCCAATGAATTCTTAAAAATATATGCCCAGAGTTCATCGTATTTCTTCATATGATAAAGAGTAAACTTTGTTTTTTGCTCCTGTGGTTTGACCTGTTTAACCCTTTTAGTTCAAAAAAGAATCTTTTAACATATCAGCCCCTGATGTTGTATTTTTATAACCATTTCAGTCCATGACACTAACGATGTTAACTTCTCTGTTAAGTATAGGAGCATTTTAGTCGTTTATTTTCTAATTAAACTAGTTAATTTTTTAAGTTCAATAAAAACTTTTTTTATATTTTTTCATAAAAAAAATTTCTACTTTTTTAAAAACGTTTTTTTTTTACTTTTAAAAATTATTTTTAGTTCTTTTTTCTGTAAAAACGTCTTTTTTTTTAATCTTTTTAAAAACGTTTTTTGATAAAAAAAATTTTAAAACTTTTTTCATAAAAAGCTATTTAAAAATATTTTTTTAGTTTTTTTTAGCTTTTTATAAAATATTTTTTTAACTATTTTAAAAACGTTTTTTTGTTACTTTTTTTAGTGAACTAGTTTTAAAAATAGTGAACTATTTAAAAAAATACGTTTTTAAAATAGTTAAAAAAAATATTTTAAGAATAAGCTAAAAAACGTTTTTATAAAAAAACGAAAAAATGTTTTTAAAAACGTTTTTTATGAAAATAAGTTTTAAAAAAATATTTTTTAGAAAAGTGAAAAAACGTTTTAAAAAAGATTCAAAAATGTCTTTTTTTAAAAAGTAAAAAAAAAACGTTTTTAAAATAGTTAAAAAATATTTTATGAAAAAAGTAAAAAACTTTTTTTATAAAAAAAACTAAAAAAATGTTTTTAAAAACGTTTTTTATGAAAAAAGTTAAAAAAGTGTTTTTTAGAAAAGTGAAAAAACGTTTTTAAAAAGATTCAAAAAGTCGTTTTTACGAAAAAAAAAAACAAAAAAAAAATATTTTAAAAAATAAAAAAAAACGTTTTTAAAAAAAGTAGAAAAAAAGTTTTATGAAAAAAGCCTAAAAAAGTTTTTATTGAACTGGAAAGATTAACTAGTTTACTTAAAAATAAAATAACTAAAATGCCCCTATACTTAACAGAAAAGTTAACAGAGTTAGCGTTATGAACTGAAATGGTTACAAAAATACAACCTCAGGGGCTGATATTGTGACACCCAGTAGTCCAGGTCAATACCCATAGTCATATTTGCACATTCCTATTTTATATTTCTTGGAATATTTTCTTTGACATGGTATTGTCAGGAGTCTAGCAAAGGGACAAGTGTCATATTTAGTAATTTTTAAGAATTACTAGGAAATAAACGATAATAACCCGCATTGAACGTTCGTTGGTGATTAACGAGATTTTATTCCAGTAAAAGTCTAGGGACACGTTTTAATATAAAAACATATATATTGGTGACTAAACCTTAAAACATGGACATAAAAATGTTGGTTGCATAACCTTGAGTTATTTTATATGTATAATATAGTTAAAGTAATAACTATGTCGGGAATTCGCTAACAAATTATTAAAGCTAGTTAAACTACACAAAATGTAGGACGTTTTAATAATTAAAGATATTAAAGCGGGTATTAATTTCACGTAGTATACCGCATCTAAATCAATCAAATCTTCATCATGGTTGCTTTGCTTACACAACACTCAAGCGTCATAATCCAAGAGTGTAAGCAACTTAAAGATCACATCACCATAACTATATCTTTGCTTGTACTCCACTCCATCATCAAATCTTAACGATGATGACTTGTTGTGATCTACACTCAACCCGGCCCCGTTTCATCTAATAATTATATATATGTATATATAAATATATAAAAATATCTAGGTATATAGATATAAAGTTTACATCAGTAAAAGTTCCTACACCGGGTGTTATATCATAGGATCACCTACCGGGTTTACACCACCTTAAACCGATCCAACTAACAATTAGAATGCAACTAGGTGATTGGACAACACCCAACCCCCACCTCTTAACCCTCTTCGGTCGAGATCCAAGGTATGGCCCACCCCACAACATCACCTACACCACACCACCATATTGGTGTCATATGCACCATGCTCTTATGAGTGTGAATCCATCTAAAGGTCAGATCCATCAAATCCATCCATTCAAGCCTCACCTTGTAATGATGATAGTGTAGTCCAACACTCCACTCAATCCATCTAATGATGACTAATTATTAATAACAAGATTATACACTATCCAACTAGTATATATAGGAGTATATTGAGGAAGAACAAGAGTTTCCTCTTGTTCTCTCCTCATTTCGACACACCCAAACACACACATACCCACAACTTCAAGTGCCAAGCCCTAGTACTTCAAGAAGGAATCACCCTCTTTTCCCCCTCTTCCTCTCGGCTTTAACCAGTCCCAAAACCGAAGTTATACCCAAAATTCCCGTAACTCAGCTTCATGCCAGAATTTCGGTCAACTTCGGAAGGCCATATCTCTTTCGTTCCTTGGTCAAATCAGTCCATTCTTTTTCTATAATGAAGCTCTATGTTAACAGAGGAGAATCCAAGTGGAATCACTCGAATCCATGGAGTATTCGACCTCCAAACAGCCGGCACAAGAAGGCCGCTCAGTGCAGGTCGAATCTGGACAGCTCCTTTCATTTTCCTGTTTTGAGGTACCTACACAACTCTAAACCTAGTAATTCTTTTTCACATCTCCTCTGGTTTCAATAAACTTGATTTTAGAAGAAAACCCCAAGTCATTTGGTCTTCTAAAACCATCTAAAAGTCTATTCGAAGTACGCCTAGAAATCTGAGTTCAAGAACAAAATAAAACATAAAAGTCTTGATGAGTTTTGGCTTTATTTCTTCATAAGTCATGTTTGAATACATATGTTTATACACGTACATGTTCATACATTAAATACTAAACTAGAAGGACCATGGACAAGACAAGGACGTATCGAATATGAACTACATATATATATATACTATCACATAAAATAACACTTGGATGATGGTGTTCTTCATAAACCCTTTACACTACAAGAATTTTAGGCAGTTTCAACGACTTGTCTCGACGACATGTCGTCGAGAAAGCCTATCTCGACGACATGGCGTCGATATTGCTTCCGTCGGCAAAGCTTAGGCGAGACTGCTTAAAATGTCGTCGAGAATTAGTCGTCGAGATAGGTAACCCTTTTTTCGACGACATGTCGTCGATATTGGGGCGTCGGAAATGGTTTTTACTTTTAAAAATAAATATAAAATAAATTAAAAATACCCTTTCTCGACGACCCAATCTCGACGACATGTCGTCGAGATTGGTATAAATTATATTTTTTAAAAATTTTAAAATTTTTTTCCAGATTTTTATACAAAACAAAAACTCAAAACCTGTCAAACCTGTTATATAAATTAAAACATTACACAAAATAATACATAAAACATTCAACAAAAATAAACAAAATGTGTAAGTTATTGCAAATCGTTCAAATAAAATGCTACAAAACAATTTAATCATCTTCATCGTCATCATCTTGGTTGCCGGGTCGACTACAATAACCCTACAATAAATGTATCAAAAATAACCCTACAATAAAGGTATCAAAACACAATATATACATGTATTAGTATTGCAAATAAACAAAATGTGTAAGTTTTTGCAAATCATATACAAACATAATACGCAAATAATTTCTCAAACATCAATAACCCTACAATAAAGGTATCCAAATACATGTATTAGTGGACTTGGGTTAAACGAGTAATTTTGACCCATTTATAATGGTTACGTGTCATTTTGACTCATTTATACTTTGATTCGTAACATAGTAACAAAATATATTTACTTACCCAATTGTTTTGTGCCCGATCGTTGACCCATGTGGCGTGAGAAGTGTGCATACGTCTCCAACCCTCAACAATATATTCATCTACATATATACATACATTCATCTATATTCATACAAATTATACATTTCACAAAAAAAAAATAACAACAATATATTCATCTACATTCATACAAATACCCAAATAAATAATACATACAAATACTCAGGGTCAAAACAAGTGAAACAGTTCGTGTTTGAAATACTAACATATATACATGCATACATTCATCTATATTCATACAAACCATACATAACAAAAAATAAATAACAACATATAATTCATACAAATAATACATACATAACATCACAAATAATACACCTACACAAACATACAATTCACAAATTTCACAAATAATGCATACATCTATATATTTATACATCTATACAAACCTACAATTTCATAAATAATACATACATATATACAAATTAACTACCAATTTCACAAATAATACATACATTTTTATATTCATCTATATTATTCAAATAAATAACAATTAAAACAACTATACAAAACTAAATTTAACAAAAATATACCTATTAGCAAAGTATTGCACAAATATATTTATACATCTATAAAAATTAACCATCAACTTCACAATAAAATACATACATTTATATATCCATCTATATTATTTAAATATATAACAATTAAAACAACTATACAAAGCTAAATTTCACACATATATACCTACTAGCAAAGTATTACACAAATATATTTATATATCCATACAAAACTACATACCCAAATACACTAATTTTCACATAAATATATACATAATACCTCCGAATTTGTAAACGAGATACCGTCAGGAAAGCCTCAATCTAGCTTCCAATCCGTTCAATTAACCAAAAACCCCACCTACACATGATTTATATTAAAACATTTAAATTATAATGGAAAAAATAAATAACAACAATATATTTATCTACATATATACATACATACATTCATCTATATTCATACAAATTATATATTTCACAAAAAATAAATAACAACAATATATTCACCTACATTTATACAAATACCCAAATAAATAATACATACAAATACTCAGGTCAAAACAAGTGAAACGGTGCGTGTTTAAATTACTAACATATATACATGCATACATTTATCTATATTCATACAAACCATACATCACAAAAAATAAATAACAACATATAATTCATACAAATAATACATACAAAACTAAATTTCACAAATATATACCAATTAGCAAAGTATTACACAAATATAATACATACATCTATACAAATTAACCATCAATTTCACAAATAATACATACATTTATATATTTATCTATATTATTCAAATAAATAACAATTAAAACAACTATGCGAAACTAAATTTAACAAAAATATACCTATAAGCCTCAATCTAGCTTCCAATCCGTTTACTTAACCAAAACCCTCACCTACACAAGATTTATATTAAAAATTTTCAATTATAATGGAAAATTACTAAAAAAGTCAAAATAGAGTCTTACCACTTCAAGAAGATAAGTAATGGTGGTGGTTGAGGTGGAGCATGGTGGATTTTCAAGTAAAATGGTTGGATTTGATGGTGAAAGTCGAGAGAAAGAGTAGAGAGAAAAAGGGGGTGAAATGAGGAGGAAAAAGGGTTTCCTACGTAGATAAGACTAACTAAGACCAGTTTCGACGACATGTCGTCGAGATTGGGTCTTTTTTTTATAATTATTTTATTTAATTTAATTATTAAATAAAAATGATTTTTTAATACACACATATCTCGACGACATGTCGTCGAGACTTGGTATTTCCTTTAAATAAAAAAACAATTACAATTCTACCTGACAAAAAAAAAGAAAAAAAAAATTAAAATGGGCAATTGTGACGACATGTCGTCGAGACTGCCCTGAGATGTCGCCGATGAGCGCCAAAACTTTTCACTTTTTTCCGCTGGAACATCGCCGACGACATGTCGTCGAGAAAAGGTGAAAATAGTCAAAAAATTTGACTGGGACCATCGCCGACGACATGTCGCCGTATTTGGGTGCCCTATCTCGACGACACTTGTCGTCGAGATTGCCTCGACGAAACTGCTAAGATTTCTTGT
The DNA here is from genome assembly GCA_023525975.1 of Smallanthus sonchifolius. NCBI lineage: Eukaryota > Viridiplantae > Streptophyta > Magnoliopsida > Asterales > Asteraceae > Smallanthus > Smallanthus sonchifolius. Next base: position 39,446,491 of record CM042042.1, on the reverse strand, counting down.
AGTGTCATTCCATTCATGTGTTATGTTGAAGGATACATGTTCGTGAGGTTATATGATCATGTGTGACTTACCTGGCAAGACCCGAGGTAGTGTCATATGATTCAAGAAGACATACGAACGATTATCATCAACATATGAACGTGAAATGTGTTACTAAAAAAAATTATATGTTTATGGATAAAATTGTGATATATATGTGTTGGTGTACGGTTTTGGTTAAATCATGGAAATGTTCTAAGAATTAAAGATTAGTATCCTAATATGAATATTTGATATATGTACATGGAACATATGAAGAGATTCAGTTAAAAATACATAATCACATGACATCGTGGAACATAAGTGAATATATTTTAAGTTACAAAAATAATATTTATTTTTGGTACACTTAATAAGTCACCAATAGGGAAACATATTATTTTCTCAGAAAATATGTAAGTGTCTAGACTGGAATAATAATCACCAACGAGTCGTAAATAAAAACACTATTTTTACTAAACAAAGGCGTACTTAACAGTATTCGTTAAGTCGGATGAACAACTTACGTATAAGACGGGTAGTCTTAACACATTAGTACCCTTGTGTGATTAGGGCACGGATAGACAAGAACTATTAGCACAAGGTTGTTTGCTAGGATTTCATCGAACACAAGGTGAGTTCACGGCCCCCTTTCGCTTTTTAATGTTTTGTAAACTGCGGGGGAGAAACATACTTACTGGTTATGTTTTGAAAACATGAAATACAATTGCTTATACGTTTGACAATATGAACATTCTGGTTTAACTCTTTGGGAGTTTCACTAATCCCCCTTTTTCTAAAGTTTTTGAAATGATTTGGGGTGGAAACATACTTGTAAAAGACTTTTGTATGTAAATGAATGAACTAATGATCTGACCGTATGTGTGTATTGAGGGAAAAGTAAAGCGCTTAAAGTCCTCTGAATAAGTTAGTAACCATTAGCTATTTTAGCCCGGGATTATATGGATAGTACTATTGGGGGTGACGCCTCCGGTCATGGTTAGTCGCGCTAACCAGGGGTCCAAATGGCCGAATTACCGCATATTGTCTTACTCGCAGAAAGGAGGGGGGAGGCACAGAATGTTGGGGTTTGGTTACGGTCTCGTACATTACATACTATTTTGTATTCCTTGCAAGCTTACAAATGGGGTCAATAGATCGGATTAGTATTCAGATTCATTGGTAATACATGCAAAAGAGTTTTGATCAGGTTAAAGTGATCAGGTTTAAACAAAAGAGGTCTGATCAGATTAAAGTGATCAGGTTTAAGCAAAAGAGTTTTGATCAGATTAAAGTGATCAGGTTTAAGCAAAAGAGTTTTGATCAGGTTAAAGTGATCAGGTTTAAGCAAAAGAGTTTTGATCAGGTTTAAACAAAAGAGTTCTGATCAGGTTAAAGTGATCAGGTTTAACAAAAGAGTTTTGATCAGGTTTAAACAAAAGAGTTTTGATCGGAAAATGATCATGTTTAAACATTGGATTTATGACGGTAAAGTCATGGTAATGTTTTCAAAGGAAAACTACATATTTTATGACGGTAAAGTCATGGACATGTTTTCAGAGGAAAACTACTTATTTCATGACGGTAAAGTCATGGGCATGTTTTCAAGGGAAAACTACATATTTTATGATGGTAAAGTCATGGGCATGTTTTCAAAGGAAAACTACTTATTTTATGACGGCTAAGTCATGTATACGTTTTCGGGGAAAACTAACTGTACTAAATGAACAAACTCTGTATCTTTGTGTTGACACTTTCAAGTATGTTTCTCAGGTAACCTTTAGCCATGGCGCGGTTGGAATATGCTAGCTATGTTGGAACAAGTCCTAGTAACCGGACAGGCATAGATTATCAAGTCTCAAGTCGACCATTGAACTAGCAGGACTTAGATCATTGTATTTATTTAGTTTTAGTAATCGTATATGTAATCAAGTCTTAGAAATCACCATTACAGCTTCCGCTATCATGTAATGAACCAATCGTTGCAACCTGTATTTATTTATTAAGTAAATAAATTTGGGGGTGTGACAGATTGGTATCAGAGCAATGGTTTTAGCGAATTAGGTTTCCTTAGTGACACCTAGGCTCTAACCGGACTTATTTAGGGACCAAGATTTCCAAGACTTACATCACACTAAAAACACCCAAGACTTGAGTATAGGAATTCCAACCGTTGCCGAACAATTTGTGTAGACTATTAGTGTATGGAGTTACACTAGGGTATCATTAACTACACTAATACAGTTACATAGCACATGTAATGAACACTTAAACACATACAACAATGTGAAAATAATAAACACTTACAACATGTTACTGTTCGGATTACGAGTCAAGAATAACGGGTACTCAGCATACTGCAACCTTAGAAGATCGAGTTACGAGCTGAGCTTGGGCGACGACGGCAGCAACCGTCAGTTACCGATCTTGGTATCACAACAGGCTGAACCCGTACCAGAATCTGTACCTATACCTGCACCACACCGACAACTACTCTAGCCGTGGAGGCAACTTTCTTTCTGACGTACGTGCGGTATAAATACTCTAATTCATGAGTTGCCGAATCGAACGAATAGACTTTCGCCATGAGATGTGGCAGACGGGATTGCCCAGACCGAAGGGAATCCAAGGTGGATAAGCAGGACTAAATGGGGGAGAACTCCATGGGTTAGGAGACCCAGACATTCATCAAGATCATGTGGATCCATACGTACATACATACTTGGAGCATGAGTTGCTCGACACTAATTTGAGGATCTCTGCCCTACACATAGTGCTTGACTTCCATACACATTTTATTCTTGAGAGACACTGGTGGTGCCTCTCTACCGTTAACCTCATTCGGTAACAGCCAGATTCGGCAGACTCATGGGTATTGGTACTCATAATCAAGAGTAATCCGATAGAACAATACACACTCCTACACAAGTGTGCAAACACGACCTAATGATCATTTCAAATCCTTTTAGCTAAAAGCTGGGGATAAAAGAAACACTATAGGGATCAGGCAAGGCAAATTATCATTACGGGTGAACACGTAATCATAATTTGCAGTGCATGGGAACTTTAGTGAGTCTTGTTGTCCAAGCTAATGATCAAACCATGTTCTCAGTCAATTGATTTAGGATTGGATCTTAACAAATCTGACTTCTCAATTAGGTACTCACAAAGCACTCTCCTAGTTTTGGGAGGAACGAGAGAAATTCAAATTGAATTCAACCAATCCTTAGTGAATCCTGAACGGCGAAGGATTTCGCACATTCATTCTTTGAGATTCTGCTTGTCAAGATGGCTTCAAATTGAGCATTACCACAACCCACAATTACAATAATTGCAAAATTATTATGGGAGATTATAGCATAATCTCGGGATCTATCGTACAATTTAGTCTCACAATTACTTGAAAGTTACGTCAGGAGTGCTATGCACTAGCTCCGGTAATGGGGCAGAAAATCTTTCTGACCCGCATACACATAGCACCTATGGGGTGTTGTGGAAGCTCGACATGAGACAAGTAGGCAATCTGACATTTCATAATATTGGTCAAACAGGGTTGCTCTCGCAACCAATGACATTCAGTACACCTTTAAGTCCGACTATTCTCCCGGTGATGAATAGGTCGGGGATGATGCTCAAGCGAATGCCAAAGAAACCTAAGTGTGGACTAACGACTATTGTCGCACTAACAGGAAAACGACATGCAAAACTCTTAAAGGAGTCCCAAATGCGGAATTTCATTCTAATCTCATTAGTTCATGATATGCATAAGGGACGTAAGCTCGAGCTATTCACAACAGGTCACTGTCCACAAAGAGTTGAGAAGAATAATTTATTACTCTTTTGTACTCGCACTTCCCCAAAGTTCATCTTGTTGGATGGATCCCAGATTTTAGCCTAGAAGAGAGGCGTGATCACATCTTTCACTCCTAGTTTTCTATAGTTGGGAAGCTCTAGAGCATCTATTGTTAAGAAATGATCTCCTGGAGTAGGCTCAGTTAGAATACAAAAGTCTCGACGTTCAACACTCATTACCTCAAGTTTATCCTTGTGCTAAGGATTTTGAGGCTATAACCTGAATGAGTGGAATACGTAATGGTATGTCACCTAAGTACCATTCAAACCCTAAGGAAGTGCAGATACACTGAATGACTACAAGATGGCAATTGTAAAACTCCCAAAACATCTCAGCCAACTTAATGGGTTGACAAGCCCATAGCCCATTTTGGGGAAAACACTAATTCGATGAGACCATTCTCACAGTATCACTATTCATTTCCTCACATAGACAGAATGTGAATATTCCAAACAAACATCGAACTTCGTATGGCTTACATACTTTGAAGGTATGGTAGTCGAGACATGAGTTTACATATCAGGACGCTACAACCCAAAGGCTAGTCTGCCTCGAAAGGTAGTGCGAGCAAAGGGGTAAAGTGGTGATTAGACTAGAAGTTCACAAATAAGAGCTCCCAAGGAACATCAAATCTTAGCTCCATGAAGGCACATGGAGAGGAAAATCCTAGAAAACATGAAACCTGAAATTAGAGAAAGGTCTTAGTCCAGGAAAATGCTTTCGAAAAGCATAAGAGGGACAAACATAAAGTTTCATTTTCGTATTGTTTCATTACTACCCAATATTCAACTAAAACCTGGACACCTCGTCGAGTAATTCTTTCCTAAGATCTATAGTGCGTAGACGAATAGAGGGTATGTGTCGACATACGCTCAAGATTCGCAGGCACCATTCCTTTCATTACCAGGAATGAGCATCACATAACCCTACCATATTGAGGGTAATCAAATAAAGGGGTTCTTGCACGTTTAATATTGTTAGTCGGAGAAGTATTCGCTTTGCTTTCGAATACCGACTACCAAGTAAATGGAATCAAACAATTGAAACCTAAGTTGGATGATACAGATAGAATTTGGGTACCAGGTATCGGTAGCCTATGTGGAAGGTTATGGATGAAGTCCATAAGCCCAAGTACTCCATTCATCCATAATCGAATAAAACGTATAAGGATCCCAAGGAACTCCATTATGTGGCAAAACATGAAAGGAGAAATTGCTATCTATGTTGGGAGATACCCGACAGTAAAAGCAGAATGTTAGGAATCACTTGAGTGAACACAAAAACCGCAGATTCCTCAATAAAAATGGGAAGAGAATTCCATAGATTTCATTAAAAATCTACCCAGAACATCTAACGGCTATGATACTATAAGGGTAATCGTCAGTCGTTTGACGAAATCCGCTCACTCCCTACCAATAAAGGAGACAGATAAAAGTAAGAGGCGTGCGAGGTTAAATATTAAGGAAATTGAGGCTAGGAATGGTATGCCAATTTCCATTTTCTCTAATAGGGACAGTCAAATCATGTTAAGAACCTGGCAGTCAGTACAAGAAGCCTTGGGCACACGCCTTGACATGAGCACTGCATATCATCCCCAGATGAACGGTCAAGGTAAAAGGACCATCCAACTTTAAAAGATAGTGTGTAATCGATTTCGAAGGAAATTGGGATACTCACCACCGTTGGCTGAGTTTTCATATAATAAAACTACCATACCAGCATTAAAGCCGCTCCGTTGAGGCTTTGTATGGTTGTAAGTGTCACTTATCGCTATGTTGGGTAGAGGTTGGCAAAAAGCATTTGACTGGTCCTGATAGTTGTCTAGGAAACCATTGACAAGATCGTCGAAATCAAAGATCGTCGGAAAGCCACTCAATGCAGACAAAAGAGAGTTGTGCTAGCAACAGACGAAAGCCATTAGAATTCCAAATTGGAGACCGAGCCTTGTTAAAGGTCTCACCTTGGAAAAGAGTTGCCAGGTGTGGCAACTGTAGCAAACCTAACCATAAATACATCAGATCGCTAGATATACGGGCTAGGGTTGGCCCAGTAATCTACAAGCTTACGTTGTCACGGGGAATTAAGCAATATATAAGATTTGTTTCATGTATCAAATCTCAAGAAGTATTTATCAGACGAAACGTAAATCATACTGTCTGGTGAGATTCACATAGATGACAACCTACACCTTGTCAAGGAACATACTGAAATCACTGGCTAAAAGGTCCAGGGAACAAGGTGTAATCGTATTGAATTGGTTAAGGTACGTTAGGACTCGAAGCGTGACCCTAAGGATACATGGGAACACGAAGATCAAATGAAAAATCGAGTAGCGGACCATGTTCATGAAAATACCAATTCAATATAACATCAACTGAATTTCGGGACGAAATTCTCTTTAACATGGGGAGAATGTGACACCCAGTAGTCCAGGTCAATACCCATAGTCATATTTGCACATTCCTATTTTATATTTCTTGGAATATTTTCTTTGACATGGTATTGTCAGGAGTCTAGCAAAGGGACAAGTGTCATATTTAGTAATTTTTAAGAATTACTAGGAAATAAACGATAATAACCCGCATTGAACGTTCGTTGGTGATTAACGAGATTTTATTCCAGTAAAAGTCTAGGGACACGTTTTAATATAAAAACGTATATATTGGTGACTAAACCTTAAAACATGGACATAAAAATGTTGGTTGCATAACCTTGAGTTATTTTATATGTATAATATAGTTAAAGTAATAACTATGTCGGGAATTCGCTAACAAATTATTAAAGCTAGTCAAACTACACAAAATGTAGGACGTTTTAATAATTAAAGATATTAAAGCGGGTATTAATTTCGCGTAGTATACCGCATCTAAATCAATCACATCTTCATCATGGTTGCTTTGCTTACACAACACTCAAGCGTCATAATCCAAGAGTGTATGCAACTTAAAGATCACATCACCATAACTATATCTTTGCTTGTACTCCACTCCATCATCAAATCTTAACGATGATGACTTGTTGTGATCTACACTCAACCCGGCCCCGTTTCATCTAATAATTATATATATGTATATATAAATATATAAAAATATCTAGGTATATAGATATAAAGTTTACATCAGTAAAAGTTCCTACACCGGGTGTTATATCATAGGATCACCTACCGGGTTTACACCACCTTAAACCGATCCAACTAACAATTAGAATGCAACTAGGTGATTGGAAAACACCCAACCCCCACCCCTTAACCCTCTTCGGTCGAAATCCAAGGTATGGCCCACCCCACAACATCACCTACACCACACCACCATATTGGTGTCATATGCACCATGCTCTTATGAGTGTGAATCTATCTAAAGGTCACATCCATCAAATCCATCCATTCAAGCCTCACCTTGTAATGATGATAGTGTAGTCCAACACTCTACTCAATCCATCTCATGATGACTAATTATTAATAACAAGATTATACACTATCCAACTAGTATATATAGGAGTATATTGAGGAAGAACAAGAGTTTCCTCTTGTTCTCTCCTCATTTCGACACACCCAAACACACACATACCCATAACTTCAAGTGCCAAGCCCTAGTACTTCAAGAAGGAATCACCCTCTTTTCCCCCTCTTCCTCTCGGCTTTAACCAGTCCCAAAACCGAAGTTATACCCAAAATTCCCGTAACTCAGCTTCATGCCAGAATTTCGGTCAACTTCGGAAGGCCATATCTCTTTCGTTCCTTGGTCAAATCAGTCCATTCTTTTTCTATAATGAATCTCTATGTTAACAGAGGAGAACCCAAGTGGAATCACTCGAATCCATGGAGTATTCGACCTCCAAACAGCCGGCGCAAGAAGGCCGCTCAGTGCAGGTCGAATCTGGACAGCTCCTTTCATTTTCCTGTTTTGAGGTACCTACACAACTCCAAACCTAGTAATTCTTTTTCACATCTCCTCTGGTTTCAATAAACTTGATTTTAGAAGAAAACTCCAAGTCATTTGGTCTTCTAAAACCATCTAAAAGTCTATTCTAAGTACGCCTAAAAATCTGAGTTTTCAAGAACAAAATAAAACATAAAAGTCTTGATGAGTTTTGGCTTTATTTCTTCATAAGTCATGTTTGAATACATATATTTATACACGTACATGTTCATACATTAAATACCAAACTAGAAGGACCATGGACAAGACAATGACGTATCGAATATGAACTACATATATATATACTATCACATAAAATAACACTTGGATGATGGTGTTCTTCATAAACCCTTTCATTCCATTCATGTGTTATGTTGAAGGATACATGTTCGTGAGGTTATATGATCATGTGTGACTTACCTGGCAAGACCCGAGGTAGTGTCATATGATTCAAGAAGACATACGAACGATTATCATCAACATATGAACGTGAAATGTGTTACTAAAAAAAATTATATGTTTATGGATAAAATTGTGATATATATGTGTTGGTGTACGGTTTTGGTTAAATCATGGAAATGTTCTAAGAATTAAAGATTAGTATCCTAATATGAATATTTGATATATGTACATGGAACATATGAAGAGATTCAGTTAAAAATACATAATCACATGACATCGTGGAACATAAGTGAATATATTTTAAGTTACAAAAATAATATTTATTTTTGTTACACTTAATAAGTCACCAATAGGGAAACATATTATTTTCTCAGAAAATATGTAAGCGTCTAGACTGGAATAATAATCACCAACGAGTCGTAAATAAAAACACTATTTTTACTAAACAAAGGCGTACTTAACAGTATTCGTTAAGTCGGATGAACAACTTACGTATAAGACGGGTAGTCTTAACACATTAGTACCCTTGTGTGATTAGGGCACGGATAGACAAGAACTATTAGCACAAGGTTGTTTGCTAGGATTTCATCGAACACAAGGTGAGTTCACGGCCCCCTTTCGCTTTTTAATGTTTTGTAAACTGTGGGGGAGAAACATACTTACTGGTTATGTTTTGAAAACATGAAATACAATTGCTTATACGTTTGACAATATGAACATTCTGGTTTAACTCTTTGAGAGTTTCACTAATCCCCCTTTTTCTAAAGTTTTTGAAATGATTTGGGGTGGAAACATACTTGTAAAAGACTTTTGTATGTAAATGAATGAACTAATGATCTGACCGTATGTGTGTATTGAGGGAAAAGTAAAGCGCTTAAAGTCCTCTGAATAAGTTAGTAACCATTAGCTATTTTAGCCCGGGATTATATGGATAGTACTATTGGGGGTGACGCCTCCGGTCATGGTTAGTCGCGCTAACCAGGGGTTCAAATGGCCGAATTACCGCATATTGTCTTACTCGCAGAAAGGCGGGGGGAGGCACAGAATGTTGGGGTTTGGTTACAGTCTCGTACATTACATACTATTTTGTATTGCTTGCAAGCTTACAAATGGGGTCAGGAGTCTAGCAAAGGGACAAGTGTCATATTTAGTAATTTTTAAGAATTACTAGGAAATAAACGATAATAACCCGCATTGAACGTTCGTTGGTGATTAACGAGATTTTATTCCAGTAAAAGTCTAGGGACACGTTTTAATATAAAAACGTATATATTGGTGACTAAACCTTAAAACATGGACATAAAAATGTTGGTTGCATAACCTTGAGTTATTTTATATGTATAATATAGTTAAAGTAATAACTATGTCGGGAATTCGCTAACAAATTATTAAAGCTAGTCAAACTACACAAAATGTAGGACGTTTTAATAATTAAAGATATTAAAGCGGGTATTAATTTCGCGTAGTATACCGCATCTAAATCAATCACATCTTCATCATGGTTGCTTTGCTTACACAACACTCAAGCGTCATAATCATCATGATTATTACCAAGAGTGTAAGCAACTTAAAGATCACATCACCATAACTATATCTTTGCTTGTACTCCACTCCATCATCAAATCTTAACGATGATGACTTGTTGTGATCTACACTCAACCCGGCCCCGTTTCATCTAATAATTATATATATGTATATATAAATATATAAAAATATTTAGGTATATAGATATAAAGTTTACATTAGTAAAGGTTCCTACACCGGGTGTTATATCATAGGATCACCTACCGGGTTTACACCACCTTAAACCGATCCAACTAACAATTAGAATGCAACTAGGTGATTGGACAACACCCAACCCCCACCCCTTAACCCTCTTCGGTCGAGATCCAAGGTATGGCCCACCCCACAACATCACCTATACCACACCACCATATTGGTGTCATATGCACCATGCTCTTATGAGTGTGAATCCATCTAAAGGTCACATCCATTAAATCCATCCATTCAAGCCTCACCTTGTAATGATGATAGTGTAGTCCAACACTCCACTCAATCCATCTCATGATGACTAATTATTAATAACAAGATTATACACTATCCAACTAGTATATATAGGAGTATATTGAGGAAGAACAAGAGTTTCCTCTTGTTCTCTCCTCATTTCGACACACACATACCCACAACTTCAAGTGCCAAGCCCTAGTATTTCAAGAAGGAATCACCCTCTTTTCCCCCTCTTCCTCTCGGCTTTAACTAGTCCCAAAACCGAAGTTATACCCAAAATTCCCGTAACTCAGCTTCATGCCAGAATTTCGGTCAACTTCGGAAGGCCATATCTCTTTCGTTCCTTGGTCAAATCAGTCCATTCTTTTTCTATAATGAAGCTCTATGTTAACAGAGGAGAACCCAAGTGGAATCACTCGAATCCATGGAGTATTCGACCTCCAAACAGCCGGCGCAAGAAGGCCGCTCAGTGCAGGTCGAATCTGGACAGCTCCTTTCATTTTCCTGTTTTGAGGTACCTACACAACTCCAAACCTAGTAATTCTTTTTCACATCTCCTCTGGTTTCAATAAACTTGATTTTAGAAGAAAACCCCAAGTCATTTGGTCTTCTAAAACCATCTAAAAGTCTATTCGAAGTACGCCTAGAAATCTGAGTTCAAGAACAAAATAAAACATAAAAGTCTTGATGAGTTTTGGCTTTATTTCTTCATAAGTCATGTTTGAATACATATGTTTATACACGTACATGTTCATACATTAAATACTAAACTAGAAGGACCATGGACAAGACAAGGACGTATCGAATATGAACTACATATATATATACTATCACATAAAATAACACTTGGATGATGGTGTTCTTCATAAACCCTTCATTCCATTCATGTGTTATGTTGAAGGATACATGTTCGTGAGGTTATATGATCATATGTGACTTACCTGGCAAGACCCGAGGTAGTGTCCTATGATTCAAGAAGACATACGAATGATTATCATCAACATATGAACGTGAAAGGTGTTACTAAAAAAAATATATGTTTATGGATAAAATTGTGATATATATGTGTTGGTGTACGGTTTTGGTTAAATCATGGAAATGTTCTAAGAATTAAAGATTAGTATCCTAATATGAATATTTGATATATGTACATGGAACATATGAAGAGATTCAGTTAAAAATACATAATCACATGACATCGTGGAACATAAGTGAATATATTTTAGCCCGGGATTATATGGATAGTACTATTGGGGGTGACGCCTTCGGTCATGGTTAGTCGCGCTAACCAGGGGTCCAAATGGCCGAATGACCGCATATTGTCTTACTCGCAGAAAGGCGGGGGGAGGCACAGAATGTTGGGGTTTGGTTACAGTCTCGTACATTACATACTATTTTGTATTCCTTGCAAGCTTACAAATGGGGTCAATAGATCGGATTAGTATTCAGATTCATTGGTAATACATGCAAAAGAGTTTTGATCAGGTTAAAGTGATCAGGTTTAAACAAAAGAGGTCTGATCAGATTAAAGTGATCAGGTTTAAGCAAAAGAGTTTTGATCAGATTAAAGTGATCAGGTTTAAGCAAAAGAGTTTTGATCAGGTTAAAGTGATCAGGTTTAAGCAAAAGAGTTTTGATCAGGTTAAAGTGATCAGGTTTAAACAAAAGAGTTCTGATCAGGTTAAAGTGATCAGGTTTAACAAAAGAGTTTTGATCAGGTTTAAACAAAAGAGTTTTGATCGGAAAATGATCATGTTTAAACATTGGATTTATGACGGTAAAGTCATGGTAATGTTTTCAAAGGAAAACTACATATTTTATGACGGTAAAGTCATGGACATGTTTTCAAAGGAAAACTACTTATTTCATGACGGTAAAGTCATGGGCATGTTTTCAAAGGAAAACTACATATTTTATGACGGTAAAGTCATGGGCATGTTTTCAAAGGAAAACTACTTATTTTATGACGGCTAAGTTATGTATACGTTTTCGGGGAAAACTAACTGTACTAAATGAACAAACTCTGTGAACTCACCAACCTTTGTGTTGACACTTTCAAGTATGTTTCTCAGGTAACCTTTAGCCATGGCGCGGTTGGAATAGGCTAGCTATGTTGGAACAAGTCCTAGTAACCGGACGGGCATAGATTATCAAGTATCAAGTCGACCATTGAACTAGATTGACTTAGATCATTGTATTTATTTAGTTTTAGTAATCGTGTATGTAATCAAGTCTTAGAAATCACCATTACAACTTCCGCTATCATGTAATGAACCAATCGTTGCAACCTGTATTTATTTATTAAGTAAATAAATTTGGAGGTGTGACAGATATGTTAAAAGATTTTTTTTTGACTAAAAGGGTTAAACATTTCAAACCACATGGGCCAAAAACGAAGTTTACTCTATGATAAATTATGTTAGATAACTAGGTTAAAATCCCGTGTATTACACGGATTAAATAAATGTAATGTAATATATTTATTAATAAAAATTTTTAATTTTTTTAAAAACCCGTGTATTACACGGGTTGAATGATTTGACGGGACGATTATAAATTATGTTAAGTTAAAATTTTAAAACATTTTTCTCAACTCGGTATTAATATTTTTTTTTTTTGTAATTGATAAATGTTAATTTATATTAAATTCATTTAGTTAATGATATAATAACTATCTATAACTAAATAATAAGTATCTATAATTAGATTTATATTAGATATTTAAAAGTATATATTATTTTAATATAACTATTTAATAGGAGAGACAGACGAAAAAAATATACTAAGGATGCACCACAAAGTGACATGTGTCCCAAAAAACCTTTATTTATTAGTATAGATTTGAATTATTCAACAAAAAAGAAAATGATTATAGATTAGAGAGAATTAAGGGATTCACTATTAAAATTATATAATTACCAAAAATAGTTGAAGTGGAATTTTAGTTAAAAACCCTTTTAAAAATAAAAATAGAAAATTAATTAGAAATTACGTGATTGGTGGATATTGGTTTTCTTGGTTTTCGCCTAACTTTATGGTAGGGAATGTATAAGATGAAAACCCCTTCTAGTTGTGAAAATTGTCCAAAAATCGGATTTTTACAAGTTTTTTTTTGGAAACCCTTTTATATGTAATTTTAAAACTTTTTATAAAAAAATCAAAAAAGCGCTGACCAGATATTTTTATAATTTTTTTTAAATTCTGCCCGTTTGTTTGACATACGTAATTTTTGTTTTTACACAAAAAACGGGGATTTTTGTCCCTTTGAAAAAAAAATTGCTCGGCGTTTTTTGTATATTTTTTTGACGAAAATTTTATAAAAGTTGCTAAGAATGATTCCCAATTTTTTTAAAACATGTCTTTTATTAGAGTTTTCAAAGTTTTCTCCACTCATGTATGTTTTTAAAATATCCATCCCCTATATATAATGGTTCCCCTAAGAAGTAGAAATTGGCTAAGAAGTTTAAGAATCAATCTCATCCATTTAATGAGATGATCAATGGTAGGATTTAAGTGTTGGAAAAATAAGGGGTGGAGGAGCATTTTTAGAAAACCCATAATTGTTGACTTTTTCAAATTCTCCCATTTTTTTTAAACATACATAACTTTTTCATACGACCTTATTTTAAAAAAACAATTACACCATAAAATCGAGCGTTTTTTACCTTTAATTCGAGTATAGTATTGCTATATTTTTTTTTATAAAAATAAAATCAAAACTTAATGAAATTGTGCAAGTTTACGTAAATGTGCTGGTTTCTGGTAAAACAACACAATTAACTGTGCTGCTTTATCATAAAACAACACCAAACATAACAATTAATTGTGATGTTTTACTATAAAACAACAACAAAACAACACGGTTAATTGTGTAACTTGCTCTTCTTAGCTAACCAAGGACAAACAAAAGCAGCACAACAAAACTAGTATATCAAACCAGCACAAAACAACATTTTGATGCATAAATTTTTTGTTGCCTACCACTGAAGCTTTTTTTTGTTGTATGGATGCTTTAAATTTTTATTTTTAAAGAATGCTACCTAATTAGGGACATAATAATTGACTAAAAGTAACACAAATTAAAGAAACCAGCACATTTACGTAAATTGTACTATTTTACAAGAAACCAACAAATTTTTAATGTGCTAAATTGTGCTGTTTTATCAGAAACCAGCACATTTACGTAAAGTAGCACAATTTCATTAAGTGTCGATTTTGTTTTTACAAAAAAAAAAATATAGCAATACTATACTTAAATTAAAGTTAAAAAACGCTCGATTTTATGGTGTAATTTTTTTAAAAATAATGTCTTATGAAAAAGTTATGAACGTTTAAAAAAAGTGAAGAAAGTTAAAAAAAAATCAACAAAAGTGGCTATTACTTAAATAACATTCGACCATTTATTTTTCTTATACTTAAATCTCTATTCTTGATCATCCAGTTGAATGGATGATATTGTTTCTTAGACTTTTTAGCCAAATTACACTTCTTATTTGAAACCCACGAAACCCTATGAAAAAAATTAGTAATTTTTTTAAAAAAAATTGGGATTGATTATTTATATAAAAAAAGCCCCGGTCGCAAAAAAAAATTAAAAAAGCGTCGAATATATATAAAAATAAAAAAACATGTAAAAATAACCAAAATCAACGTTTTTTTCTTACGTCAGCAATTACATATTTAAAAAGCGTCAGATTTAAAAAAACACTCGACGTTTTTTTATAATTTTTTCACCAAAAGTAATAAAATTGAACGTAGAATTCATTACAAAAATAATTTTTATACATATGTAAAACAGGGTTTCGTGAATTTCTTCATCTCAAGTGGGTTTTCATTATAACCCTTCCCTATATATATAGGGTGAAGTTTATAAGAAAACTAACATTTAGGGAGAGAATTAGAAAACTCATCATTAAAGGCAAAAAAAAAATCATAACTCAAAATATAAATCAAAAACTAAAAAAGTTGTTCGGAGACCTTTTTTCCCACGTCGTCCTCGTTAAAAAAACTCAAAAAAATAGTCAGTTTAACTTTTGGGTTTAGTTTAGCTTTTGGGTTAGGTTTTTTGAGGGGGTGGGGTTTTAGGTTTGGGGGGTGGGTGGGTGGGGGTGGTGTTAGGTTTTTGGGTGGTGGTGGGGTGGGGGGTTTAGGTTTTTGGGGGTGTGTTAGGTTTTTGGGGTGATACTACACATATGCAGTATTAAAAATAAGAAGAAAAAAAAAGACGAGTTAATTCTTATTTTTTATAACGTTATTTATACTTAAATGAAAGATAAAGAAAATCTTGATTTAAAGGTGCAATTTTTTTTTAAATTATAACGTATACAAAAGATAGAAATGTTTAAAAATTTATATATTTTAAGTTCCAATTTTATCATTCCTCTTTAAAATTTCACACATTCTCTTTTTAGTGATTTCTTAGTTCTCTTAATAAAATAAGTTCTCTCATTAACCTAACCCATATACCATATACTTCCATTTCACTTGACATCTCCATTGATGAAAGATTATTGGATAAAGAATGAAGAGAGAAATTATAAATTCGTGTTTTGCTATTTGGAATTGTTTTAATGCCTGTAGAAAATATATAAAAGCCACAATTATAGGGATAATTTAACTGATATTTTCGAATGAAGAGGATAACATATTTAAAAATAGATTGCATAATGTTAGGGATTTCAATTAAAACAAGAAAATGCAAAAATACAAAATTACCCTTATATTAAAACCTCTAATTATATACATGTCATTATACTATTGGTTACTACATTTTTTAGGAAAATTGCACTTTGTATATGATCCCCCCCCCACACACACACATATATATATGTGTGTGTATATATAGGGAGAACACCCATATGAGTTATGAAAACTCTATGTAACAACTTTTTTTTAAATATGGTAGTTTTGTTACATATTTTCCTCACTTTTAAAAAAAATCAAAAAAGCGCCGAAAAACTTTTGTTAAAAAATATGTAACAATTGTAAAAAAATCTCGTTTTTATATGTAACAGCACGTGTTACATACGTAACAACACTGTAACGGTAACTTTTTTACAATTGTTACATCTTTTTTTTTTCAAAAAACCCTTTCGGCGCTTTTTGTATTTTTTAAAGTGACGAAAATATGTAACAAATTATCCTATTTTTTTTTAAATAAAGTTATTACATAGAGTTTTCATGGGTTTTCACAACTCATATGAGTTTTATTCTAGCCTAACCCTGTATGTATGTATGTATGTATATATATATATATATATGCTAGGGATCAATTGTGAACCACCTTTTCATGTGTAAATTATATAATCCAATAAGAAAATGACACATAATTAATCATTTCTTTTAATAAAAAGGGTATTATGGTAAATGCACAATTGCCTAGATTTTTTAATAATAAAATTCCACCTATTCCATTTCTCACATCTCCTTTTAAACATTCATAACTTTTTTATAAAACATTATTTTTTTATAAAAATTACACAATTAAATAGAGCTTTTTTTTATCTTTAATTCGAATATAGTATTGCAATTTTTTATGTTATTTTTTTAACGCCAGTTATTACATATATGTAATGAACAGTTACACATATGTAAATATAAACATAAATGTAGTTGTTCCAAGTTTATCTCTTTAGAACATTAATAACTTTTTATCAAAATCCCAAATATAAATGTGTTACTCTAACATGTTCATGCAAAAAAGCAAAAAAAAAAAAAAACTAAAACCAAAAAATTTGTTCATTTCAAAAAACTAAAAAACCTATAACTTGGTTTATTCGAAAACCAAAGTAATTAGTTTTCTTAAAAAAATCTCATAACTATATGTTAATCTAATTAGTTTTCTTTAAACTAACTTCACCCCATTTATTTTAACTTTAGTAAAAATTTTATATAATGTTATTTTTTTAAAACAAATTACATATATGCAATAACCTAGCACACATATGTAATAAGCTATTAGATATATGTAATAACATAGAATGTGTGTGTAGCTACACATTCAAGATATACTTATATTTAAGTAAAAAAAACCCGCGTAATCAACTATAAATAATGATAAAAAAAACCCACATATATAATTGCTTGTATTTTACATATTACATATAAGTAATATCTTATATGTAATATATATGTAATTGCTCATAGTTTGTGAAATAAAAAAATACATATATGTAATATCATATTACACATATGTAATATCTTATTGTTACTTACATGTAGTATCACATTACATATATGTAATTATTTTATTACGTGACTTCGTATCATATTTTTCAAACGGATTTCAATTTAATCATAATACTTTTCATTTACCTTTTTTATATTAATGTTACTTAAAATTCGTATGTTACTAAATTTCATTTTATATAATTTTAATTTATTCTTATAAAGAACTTTTTTAAAAGTTTAAATTTACAAAAACAAACGTATTATTCTTTCTTTATATATTAAAAATATATATTCGTTTTATTTTTCTTAACAGTCTTTTTTACAACGACGTGTACCGTAACATTCGTTTTTTTTATTTTTCTTTACACAAAACAACGTATTATTCTTTTTTTATATATTAAAAATATATAATTATAAAGTATAAGCAGTTATTTAGACAAGAATATTATTAATATATAAGAATTTCACAAAATTATTTTATACAAAAGTGCCTGTCAAAATAATATATATTTTAAACAAAAGTAATAAATAAAAAGTATGAATTCGAAAACGTTGCAGTAAAATTAGTATAGGCCTGATATTTATATGTATTTTTTTATATGAGTTAATATATAAAAAAAAGTAAGGTAATTATTTTTGTGTGAGCAAAAATAAAAATAGTTTTACTTTAAGGAAAAAAATAATTTTCTCTATTTATTATTTGGGTTATTATATTAAATTAATAAAATATATTACCAGTTAAAAAGAAAATATTATTTTATTTTGTTTAGGAAGAAGACAAAAATATAGTTTTTACCTTAATACCCTTTAAACAATATCAACCATACATTTTCTTAAAAAAGTTAATATTAAATATGAGTCACTAAATAAAATATGTAACAATTAATGGGTGGTCCAGATTTATTTTAATGGTTTACACATGAAAAAATGGTTAATATAAGATCATTTTCCTATATATATAGGGTTAGGTTATAATGAAACCCCACTTGAGTTGTGAAACCCTTATAAAAAATTAAAAAGTTTTTTTATGGTAGCTTCTATATATACTTTTATGACTTTTTTAAAAAACAAGTTTTAAAAATGCCAAGCCATTTAAAAAAATTATTTTATAAAAATTTACATATTTAACAACCTGATTTACATATGTAACACGCTGAATTTATATGATTTTTTTTTACCAAAAACGGGATTTTTGGTTAATTTTTCAAGTATTTAAAAAAAAAAAGTATTCGGCGCTTTTTGTTTTTTTAAAGTGACGAAAATGTTAATAAAACTTACATTTAAAAAAAAATTAAAAGTTACATAGTGGTTTCACGAGATTTCACAACTCAAGAGTGGTTTCATTTTATACTTTCCCTATATATATATATGTATATAGGGGGATGATCAAATAAGAAGTCTAATTTGGCTAAAAACCCTAAAAAGTAATCTCATCCATTTAATTAGATGATCAACGGTAGAGATTTAAGTGTATGAAAAATAAGGGGTGAGAGGGTATTTAAGTAATAGCCACTTTTTTGACTTTTTTCAACTTCCCCCACTTTTTTTTAAACGTTCATAACTTTTTCATAGGACATTATTTTAAAAAAAAACTACACCATAAAATCGAGCGTTTTTTTTTATCTTTAATTTGAGTATAGTATTGCTATATTTTTTTGCAAAAACAAAAACGACACTTAACGAAATTGTGCTAATTTACGTAAATGTGCTGGTTTCTCGTAAATGTGCTGGTTTCTGGTAAAACAGCACAATTTAACATATTAAAAATTTGCTGGTTTCTGGTACAATAACACAATTTACGTAAATGTAATGGTTTCTTTAATGTGTGTACTTTTAGTCAATTATTATGTGCCTAATTTGGTAGCATTATTTAAAAATAAAAATTTAAAACATCCATACTAAAAAAAAAGTGATTTAGTGGTAGGCAACAAAAAGCTTATGCATCAAAATGTTGTTTTGTGCTGGTTTGATATACTAGTTTTATTGTGCTGGTTTTGTTTGTGTTTGGTTAGCTAAGAAAAACAAGGTACACAATGAACCGTGTTCTTTTGGTGTTGTGAAAAAACACAACTAATTGTTATGTTTAGTGTTGTTTTATGATAAAGCAGCACAGTTAATTGTGCTGTTTTACAATACAGCACAGTTAATTGTGCTGTTTTATAATGCAACATGGTTAGTTGTGCTGTTTTACTATAAACCAGCACATTTACGTAAAGTAGCACAATTTCACTAAGTGTCGATTTTGTTTTAGAGTAAAATATAGCAATACTATACTCGAATTAAAGGTAAAAAAATGCTCGATTTTATGGTGTATTTTTAAAAAAAAAATAAGGTTGTATGAAAAAGTTAAGTACGTTTAAAAAAGGGGGGGATTTGAAAAAAGTCAACAATTGTGGGTTTTTCAAAAATGTCCTCCACCCCTTATTTTCCTACACTTAAATACATATCATTGATCATTCAATTAAATAGGTGAGATTGCTTCTTGCGCTTCTTAGCCAAATAACACTTCTTAGGGGAACCATTATATATATATATATATATATATATATATATAGGATGTTGTTCAAATCAAAACCCATATATCATGAAAAAACCTTAAAACTCCATCATAATCCATAATAACCTTATTCCCTTTTGATCCTACGGTTCCTATTTTTCATGATGATTTCCATATTTCTTACATTACTAAGTTTTATGAGAAGGGTATAATAGTCTTTAACACATTCAAAAGTCCTGTACTTTTTCTGATGTTTTTATGCCACATGTCTGCACCCATCATTTCAATCTCTTAATTCTTCAAATCTGCAAGAATCAGACAATACTTTATCATCTTTCCAACACAAGATATTAGCTTAAATTTCTTTAATTCTTTCAAAATTTCAAATGGAGGAAAACACCATCTCCAGAGAGAGCTTTAAAAACTTAGAAGGGAAATTATTTTTACGAACATTGGGGGATCTGGCAAGCGAGAAGCTTATTCAATCAAGTTTCGACATTTGGGGTCTCATACCTATCCTTCTCCTCCAGATCTTGAGAGAGAGACAATTAAAAAAAACTCACACACCTCTATTATCTTTCTCCTCCAGGTATTTTTTTCAACCTTTTTTGTGGTTTTTTTGTTTCCTCCTCTGTTCATAATTTTCCAAACAATCGACAAGGGCTATGGCAGGTTTGCCTCAATATATGATTTGTGGTTGCACACATGGGTGTAGCAGGGAAAGAGAGAAAGTGATGAAAGCAATTATTTGTTTGGAATTTTGTATTAAAAAAAGAAAGGAAAAGGAATTTTGAGTATGTCATTTTTATTTTTTTAATTTTAATATTAGAGAATGAATTTTTTTAACACTATAGCGAACAGTTAATGGAACAAGTAATTTTTTTTAACATTGTATCATAATTTCAAAAAAATAAAAAAAACACAAAGGGAAAATGAAGAAAAGAAACAGTAATGGAGGGGTGGAATTAAATGAATAAATGTTAGAAAGATGGATAAATTATATATTATTTTAACTATAATTGTAAAAAAAATATATATTAGGTCAGTTTGTTTTTAGTTTTAGGCAATTGACCTGCACTTGGTATTTTTGCTACGATTCTGTGACAGTGAAAGTAGCCATGTTACATCAATGTAACATTTTTGTTATACTAATGTAATACATTGTTCAAGAATTGCTATAAAACTAAAATAAGAAAAGTAATCTACAGAGACTAATTACTTGACTTATGAAACAGAACAACTCCTAGTTGAAAGCAGTTAACATATGTGTGTTTTACCTTTGCATCAGGCAACCCAGGCTCAAAAGAATGGCACTGATGTTCTGTTGGAGTTACTGTCAATCGGCTCATGTTCCTTACAACAATGTAACTTGTAGCTATATTAATGTAATTTAAAGAGGTCTGATTTACACAAGTGTAACTAGTAGTTAAAGTGATGTTATATTTCTTCACTAAGTTTTCTCCGTTAAAATCGAGTTAAATGAAGATATGGTCTTTGTCCCTCTTTTTTTTGATAAATGGTAGTTACATTATCTTGGTGATTTGCTTGTAAACAAGTTCGTTACACATACGTAAATTTTCGTTACATTAATGTAATAAACGACGTCCGAAAAAAATTGCGAGACTATAATGGAATTAAAAAGAAAAACGCGATGAGTTTAATGATGCAATTTTTATAAAAAAAATAACAAAGTATAAAAAAGTTATGAAGGTTTTAAAAAAATGGAGTGAAACTTTAATACAAAAAGAAGAAAGTAAATGAAAAAAGAAGGTACAACTTTTTGCAGAAAAAGATTAAATCTTTAAAAATGTGAATTGAATGTCCATAATACCCTTCACTTAAGGTAAAGTAAAGAGATAGGTGTCAAGATCTGATTGGTTCTAGTGGGTTTTAAGGTTTTTAAGTGAAAATAGAGTTTTGATAGGAACACAACCTTATATATATACATATATATATGAGAAGTATTAATTACAAAGTGGGCATAGCGTACGAAGCTTTGTGGATACGACGCGTGTTAATTTTTAAGTTTTGTTGAAAGGATAGGATCGTCCTTTTACAGTTCGTTATAATATTTATTCATATTGATTTTTGCGTGATTATGTACTGTTAGTTTTATACGATATGATGGCGCATAGTTTTCGAACAAGATTTTGTATATTAATTTCCCCTAAATATGGGCGGTTATTCTTTTTCCGTCATTGCGACTCATCTGTTTCTTATTGTTTTTTTGAAATTAAAATACGTTGCGAGGCGATGGAATTTGTTCAAGGTACAATGATGTTCTCATATTGTCCGTTATTCGTTCTTCAATATTCAATGTAGATGCAATTTCGTTATTTGTTGTTTTAAGTTTTGTACAATAAGAAATTACGTAATATGCATGACGTAAATTCAATTATAGTAGTATGTAGATCTGATTACTTTTTTTGTTATTGTTACGTAATTTGGATTACGTAATATGCATTACGTAATTTCAATTATAGTAGTATGTAGATCTGATAAGTTTTTTTGTTATGTAATTTGGATTACGTAATATGCGTTACGTAATTTCAATTATAGTAGTATGTAGATCTGATTAGATTTTTTGTTTTTGGTTACGTAATTTGGATTACGTGATATGCATTACGTTATTTTATATCTAGTATGCAGATCTGATTAGTTTATGAGTTTGTTACGTAATTATGTTTGTTTTATTTACGTTATTTGTATCATCGTAAATAGGTATGAACGTGATTATAATAACGTATTATCGCTTAATTTACATGTCACAATTGTAGTTGTAAAATCATGCGTGAATACGTAATTATAAATGTATAGCTGAATTAAGTAACATGTGTATTTGATATTATTGCAGATATAATATATGAAGATATAAGCTGTGGTTTTCAATGTGTATCTCCAAATTCTGGGAGATGCTATTACATTCCCAATGTCTTCGATTCATGTAGACCATCTGAAGGGATGATTTTTCCAACCTTAAATCATGCGTATCTGTTTTACTGCTCTTATGCTAAACAATCTGGTTTTTGTGTTCGTAAAGGTTCCCAAATTGAAAATCATGTCGTATTACAAATTAAGTATTTTACATGTCCCAAGGAGGGTAATAAGCATCAAAACATTTTTGATTATGGTGCTGCAATTGGAAATGATAATAAAACAAAAAAAATCAAGGAAGAGACCTACTATTCGTTGTAGTTGTCGTGCAAGTTTGTGTCTGTCTCTAGTCAAAGGTACTTCTTCGTATAAGGTATACAAGTTTGTTGAGAGGCATAGTCATAGGTTGGTTTCAGCTGACGACATCTAATTGTGATTATCTAGAAAGTTGTCGTACATCCAACAAGAGATGTTATGTGAGCTTGGCAATTTAAATTTAGGTCCTGTCAAATCTTTTCATATCATGAGGACCAAGTATGGTGGTTTTGAACGTGTTGGTGCAACAGCAGCTGAGTGTAAATGTTTTAGAAGGGATTTAATTTGTTTTATTAGCGAGTATGATGCAGAAATGATAGTTAGAAGATTATCTGATAAGAGTATCTTCCTGATTATTCATTTGAGTTTTCTATTGACCAGAAAGGTGCTTTAACCGTACTATTTTGGGTTTATCAGGAATGTAAGTGTAATTACATCGCTTTTGGGGATGTAATATCTTTTGATGTCACATTCAACACTAACAAGTATGTTATTTTTTGTTTGTTCATAGCGTAAGTATTAACAATGCGTTATTGTTTTTGTTTTAGATACAAAATGGTGTTTGTTCCATTTACTGCTATTGATAATCATTACCGCAATGTTTCTGTTGGTGCTGGGTTGTTAGCCTCTGAAACTATTGAATCGTACAAGTGGTTACTAGATCAATTTTTGAAATCATTTGGAAGTCAGCCTAAAGTAGTAGTTACTGATCAAGACCCTGCAATGAAGCAAACTATTGAACAATTTTTTTACAGAAAATAGGCATAGATTATGCATGTGGCATATCATGAAAAAAGTGGCTGATAAGGTATGTAGCGTGATAAATATGTAGCATGAAAAATATGTAGCGTGATAAATATGTATTGGTGAATAATTGTTTGAATTTCAATTCTTTTAGGTTGGTAGTCCTCTATGCAATGATGAGAAATTTAAAAAGAGTGTATGTAATATAGTTTGGACTGATGCTATTACTATAGAAGAATTTGAGACTCAATGGAAGGAGGTGATGGAAGAATTCAATCTCGCAGATAACAATTGGATTAATGATATGTTTGAATTGAGATCGATTTCTAGGCTAATGCGTACAACATCATGGTCAGAGAGTGAGAACCATTTTTTTCGACAAGTTTCAAATTCCCAATTGACCCTTGTTGAATTTTTTAATCATTTTGAGAGTGCAATGGAAGTTCAAAGGTATAATAATAAAAAAAAACGATCATCAGTCTAGATACACATATCCTGATTTGTGGACCGAGTCTCCATTAGAGTCTCAAGCGTCCGAAATATTCACCAGATTTATATTTCATGATGTGCAAGAAGAAATTTATGAGTCCACCAAAAGTTGCACTGCATTCAAAACATTACAAGTTGAAGAGTATGCACAAGTCTTTATAAAAGACCGAAACGCGTTTGGGAAAGGATTACTTGAGGTAATTATCTTGAATACGTGATTATTTGTTTATTACGTTAATATCGATTAATACGTGATTTTGATCAAAACATTTTTTAAATTCAGTTTTAATGCGTGATATTGATGTTGCACCATCATGTTCAAAACTTTTAATGTGTGATATTGCATGTGCTTTTTAAAAAGGATGAATTAACTTTCAGCTGCAGTTGTAAAAGATTTGAGTAATATGGTTTGTTATGTCGGCACATTTGTTATGTTTTCAACATGTTTGTTGTCGAACAAATTCCTGACAAATATATTTTGAGGAGATGGAGAAAAGAAGCTGTACCCAAACAAAGCATCTCTTCAACTGTTACTTTAGATAGTGCTAAAGAGAAAAGCCAGAAGGTCAAAGAGATTGCACGTGATATTATGTTTTCTAGTGAATACATTGTTGATCGATGCATTTCAGATTTTGAGCAGTTAACCAAATTCAGAGACGAGTTGAAATCTATGATGAAACAGCTGATGAAGGTCGTCATATTTCTACTGTTTTAAAGAAAAATGACATTATGTCTTCACTTTTGGGTTATGAGCAACCTTCAGACGCTACTGTCTGTGCTCCTACTGGAATTAGAAATAAAGGTCGGGGTTCACATAAGCGTATTAAATATAAAAAAGAACAAGCGATCAGTCGTGCTGGAAAGAGACGTAGGGAATGCCAAAAAATGTTTCAAGACTGGACACGACAAGCGGACATGCACAGCGTAGCTCGATTCTTTTAGTAAAGCATAGCGTGATTTCACTATAGCTTAGCATTATTTTATAAAGTTAACATATATTTTACCTTAAAAAAGTTTTATGTTTTAGACTTCTGATATGTCATAGCGTCATTGTTTCAATACGTTATAAGTGATAACAGATTTTTCATTTATTACATATTATTATTTAGTAATAGTGTGATTGCGTGATATATTATAACATAGATTTTGTAAACACCAGTTGATTTTTTACATCATCCAAAAGATATATAACCCTACCTATTTTTTCTTTACATACATACCAAAAGATACCATTCAGTCATCCCATTTTGTTCACCTCTAATTACCATCTCCAATCATCCGAAAGCCCCTTCCTTTTGCCTCCATTCCTCCCAACACCTTATCAGCTGCTTTTTTGAGCTGGTCGGAGATATCCAGCTCATTTGACACCTGATCTAGCAGGTAGCACATTGTCCTGTCACGTAGGTCGGATTTTGGTTCCTTCATTAGCTGATTGTACATTGCCATATTTGCTTGAGCATTCTCTATTCCTTGTTTTTTGACCTCTAGTAGACATGCAGATGAACTAACGTTACCGTTGAATTCTGCTAGAGAAGGCATTGATATAAGACTCTTTATTTCCAAGTTAGTCTGGTTTGTAGTCATTTTTTTGAGTTTATGGTTATGTATGAGAACCACCGTTTTTATAATATTTTGTTAGATTAGGTAGTTGAATTGCTTTTAATACCAATACATCATTATATTATATCAAATCACATTCATTACACTTGAATGCAAGATATTTTGTTAGTACTTCATTTATATTAAGATATGTGTTTTTAGCATGACTTTCGAAGCGTGGTGATTTTTCATCATTATATCGATTCCCCTGATATTTGACCATTTTCTAATATAGAATTTATTTTATTATTGATATATTACATAATATATTATAGCGTGATTGCGTTATTATTTAGCACGTATTTTTATGAACAACACGTAATACGTCCAACGAGTATTAATTGCTTTATGTTTGGTAGTGATTTGTCTACATTCTATTGTTTCGTAGTGTTTTTTGTCAGTACTATTTGTCTCTTATTTTCTTTTTTGTTCCAAAAATGTCTTTATAAAGGAACTCAAAACACAAACTTCTATGCCTTATCCTAAATATGAATGCCTCATCCTCATCCACCCCCTCCCTTAGATCTCGTATGATTAAACTCGTTTCAGATCAGATTAGTATAGATGCTACTCGTAGAGATGCTTTGGAAGCTAATTTTAACAATGTTTCAAATATGATCAACCAAAGGGATAGAGTAACTCAGATTTTAAAGTCCATGAATTCTATCACTTTACGTGATCTTGCTGTTATGTTCATGCTTGACATTAACGAGAAGGATGAGAAGTATGTTGAAGAATTGACGAAGGTTATAATGATGCTTAACTATAATATTGATTTGAAAATCCAATTTCTTAATTCACTATGATCATTCTCTATGATGTTTGTCTTACTTTAGTTATGTTTTATGTGATGTGTGTATTCTGGTCTCGTTAATCATAATAAAATACATGAATATCCTTAACATGATGTAATTTTTTCATAAATGATTTACTAGTAGCATGATTATAAAACATGCCCATTCGCTAAAACAGAGATACAAGGCATACAAAAAATAAAGACATGTTTGTTGTTTCACATAATGTAAATGCGTGATTTACCCAAATGTTTTTACTTGTCGTGCCATGAGTTCGTCAAACAAATTACGTTTTGTATCTTCTTTCTTCCCCTCCATTTATTTTTTGTATTCTTTCACAAGATCCAACAGTTGATTTTCGTATATGTTTAGATCTGATAGTAGCATCTTGGAAACGTACTTGTACCGGAGTTCTGTGATTTGTCTGGTTTGTTTTTCTAACTCCTTTTCATCATCAAAACCACATTGCCATGTAGGGTCACCGGTATATGTTTCCATGTGACGCATTGCAAAAGTACCACAGTCAATTTTGTTATCAAGCGTCCTCCATGTCATTTCAACTCTTTTAATCACAGTGATCTTGATTTTTTTGCTAATACCACAGCCAATGTTGTCTAGATACGAACACACTGTTTTCTTCTGTAAAGTATTATCATAGAATAAGTAACTAATGTTTTTTTATACAAGTATTAAAAAATAATACGTATTTTGACTTACCAACAGTTCTGGTACATTGTTGTATCTTATGTTGAATGGCTGTTCATATTTGCTGTTGTCCAACAAATCAACATCTCCGTCTCTCAAATTAAAGCATAATACATAGTAATGATCAGAGATGATCATTGGTATAATCGGCAGGTCTATCAGTTTTAGTGATTTGATATTTAGAGCACTTAATCTTACTTCATGATTATCACTAAAAACCTTTAATCTTTGTGAATCGCTAATGGTAGGCACATAGTGATCATTAGGCTGCATTTAAAGAATAGTGTAATTACGTAATTTTACAATATAATATAATTCTAATTTACGTGTTTACCTGATTACTAACTTAATATAAGAAAAAGATTTTTACCAGCATTGTGCAAGTTCCAAACAGTCTGAATATAGAGTCTGGGCTTCTTTTTTGCTCTTTGAAGTTTAGCAATTCAATGAATGCATCTAATGCATTGGCCACTATTTGTAAATTTGTATAGAAGAATTCAAATACAACTTTGTAGAAATCGCTGCCGGTAATTGATGATCGGAAGACTATGTTGTTGTTTATAAAGTTTGTTAGAGTTATAATAAATTTAACTAAACGTAATTGTACCTACGGTAAATAAAACACATGCTTACTATCTTGAAGCAGCTGTGTCCTTGAATATATAATTTGTCACCGAACGTTGTTGTCAACTTTTCTCCCATTGCTACTTTCTTGTTGACATATGGTGATTTTAAAGCACGTGACAACGTTTTTACCCTTTTGATTTATGTCTTCCTTTTTCGTTGGTTCTCATGTTTGTAGGAATGACACTTGCCAATAGTGTATCAACGTCTTTATCAACATTCTCTGGCTCCATTGCTTCTTGAATATCTTTCAAAACACTTTTTGCTGTTAAGATTTTAATAAATGTGTGATATTTAAATAACATAAAATTTTAATACATACTTTATAAAAATATAAATATAAATAAATTACGTATGCCTCCAACTAACTTCTTAAGATTATCAAGTTCTTTTAATAATCTTTCATCTCCCATTCGATTCAGAGATGGCCATGTGTATCCAACATTAGCATCAAACAGTTTGTGTCTCCACCTTCGCCTTACTTCAAGTGACCTCGGAGAGGAGCCTTTCTTTTTTTTTTTCAACCTTTTGTTGTCATCCTTCTTACCTTTTTTTGTTTCTTCCAAACTTCTATTTTCATACATGGCAAGCTCTATTTCTACTTTGTTCATTTCTTCTTTTAGTTTGTCAAGACCCCATTCCTGAGTGTCTTCTTGTTTATATCCACCATTCTACATCAACCATGTCCTCATGAATAGAATGTTTTCTTCTTATTCATCATCACCTTCATGTTTTTCTTCATTATCACCTTCTTGGTTTTTTTCATCAAGTTTTGCTCCTGTAGTTTGCATATCTTGTTCATCATTTCCACAGTTAACAACATCATCTGTATATAAAATGACAATGAAATAAAGATTAAAGTTATAGCGTGATTAACATGATAGATGGTTTTATATATATCAATGACATCATACCTATTATTTTTTCAACCCCAATTTCTTCCCTAATAACCTTCTCATTCTCCTTGTTTGACACCTCCTCATTGTGAATCACATCATCTTCAACCAAGCTTTTTTCAACCAATTCATCTGAAAACAAGCCATTATAGCGTGAATACGTAATAGTACATATGTTAAGTGAGTTACGTGATTAAATCACAATAGCATGATACTGAATTCAATATGTGATTATAACTTACCAGCAGTTTTTTTATCTGCAACCTCCTCATTATCAATCACCTCATCTTCAACCACTTCATCTGCATACATTCCAGAAGAAAAGATTTAAATAGTGTGATTACGTGATACCAAATTATTTTAGTGTTATCCCTGATTAAGGTACAATAGCGTTATACTGAATACAATACGTGATTACAACTTACCAACATTTTGTTTATCCCCAATCTCCTCATTATCTATCACCTCATCTTCAATCAATTCTTCTATACCCATTTCATATGTGGATTTAAAGAAGCAACTTAATTGAAAATAATTAGATGACTGCATTATTTTAAATAGCGTTATTGCGTGATACTTAAAAATTAATTGCTTTCAGTCATTAAGTTACAATAGTGTGATAGTGAATACAATATGTGATTACAACTTACCAACATTTTGTTTATCAGCAACCTCCTCATTGTCAAACAGCTTATCTTCAATCAACTTTTCTCTAACCATATCATCTGCAACAACATTATGTTGCATTGTTGTTTTGTTTACATCTCCATCCTCTTTCATTTTCTTATTTACCTCTTCTTCCACTGCTCACATTCAGAAAATATGCTATTTTCAAACTGTCATAGCTTGAATTAATATTGTAAGCATTGTCTCAACTAACCATATTTGTGTTCATTAAGTTTCAATAATACACTTTCCCATTTTGTATATACGGCTTGTATATCTGTATTTAACATGAAGTTTGTTCTAGCATCTTGTATCAGTGTATCCATACCGACAAGTATCTTTTGTAATTTCCCGCCTTTCTTATCCACCTTGTTGAACCATTTCTGAATTGGAAACATTCATGTATTAGTGCGTAATTGAGTTATATAAAATGTTTAAAAATGATTTAAACTATCTAAGAAATTATCTAACCTTTTCACCTTTTGAGATTTCTTTTGGTGGGATATAGTAGTTGATAATTTCCTGTGTTGATTTTCTTACCGGCAAGTTGATTTTCAAATTATAACCTTTGGATAACTCCGTATAATCACCCATAAATTGGTCATTATACTCATTACCATCATCTTCATTATATCCTCCATCCTCATCTTTCGGTGATGTGTGATCTTCATGTTTATCTTCTGCAGAATATACTTCTTCGTCATAATCATCATCTTCTTCCACACCTTTTTCATCACCATCTTCCTGCTCACCTTCTTCATAAACAACCTCCTCATCATCTTTTTCATCACCAACCCCATCCCCACCTTCTTCATCACCAACCTCCTCATCACTTTTTTCATCACCAACCTCCTCCTCACCTTTTTCATCACCAACCTCACCTTCAGCTTCTTGATCCCCACTTTTATCCTTATTTTCTTCTTTATCTTCAACATCTTCAACATCTTCCTTCTCAGATTCATTATTACATTTTTCCTCATCTCCTCCATCTTCATCATCCAAATCATCATCTGTGTGACACTTCTGATTTTCACTACTTGTACTCATTCTAGACTTATCAATGAAAATCCGCATGACATTTCATTTTACTTTAAATCCTATTCAGACGTTGTTACAATACTAGTTCACATGTGAAACATTACGTTTATGCTTGATTTCAAAGACTTATACTTATCTGTGATTGATTCATGGATCGCACGTAGAATTAATTGATCTTTATGACACATTAAATACAATTGAACCACCCCCATACATCTCAAACATGTTCTTACAACCCATTCAATGTGAATTGATGCTTAAAAGTACTAGTTAGTACTTTCGTGCGATCGTTCGCCTTTTAAACCGTCGTTAACTACGTACCGTCCACGACCGACAAATCGTTTAACATGACATTAATTTATGTTTTAAATGTTTAAAATATTCATTTATTTAATTAAAACAAAGTTTGTTTGCAAAACTTTCCTTAAATAAATCCTGAAATTCGAAAAACGATCAAAAAGTCCGTTTTCTCGCCCACCGATCGCTAACTACTATATGCGAATAACGTAACTTTAACTTAAATGTTTTTAGCTAAACATACTCTTTTTTTTATGACAATCAACTTTAATGTTGGAAACATTTGCCAATTTCGCTTAGAAATGCTTAAAATCGCAATTTTCGAATGCGCGCACTCAACCGGATCAAGCTAGGACCCAACCCACCTACTCTTGGACCTAGCCCAAGCAAGAAATCACAAAAAACTCAGCCCCATTGAGGAAAATTTCACAGATTTGAGGTCCCTAAAACCCTAAATTGCTTTCCAAGACATTCCATATTTACACCCCTTCAACCATTAGTATAAATAGGAGGCTTAGGATCTTGTTTTCTTTGCTAATTCTCCCTCAAACACTCCCAACCCCTCCTAAGTTGTGAAATCCCTTCCCAACATTGAAGATTTCGAAAATCCCTTAGAGGATTCCAAGAGTTTGAAGATCAAACAAGTAAATAACCCTCCGAAGTTGAATACCGTCTTTTTATTTTATTCTTTCTTCATCCCCTCAATCTTTTTCTATTTTCTATCCATGATCACTTGATCATGTGAAACCTCAGCCCTAAAAACCCTCTAATAATCTTAATCAAACTAATAAATCAAGCTAACATCACCAACTAACAAACAAAGGATCCCGTTTGCAATGGCGGCTATGCCGTCGCATTCTGCGAATCCTCAAGACAACTATTGCAAAAGTGGCTCTGCCGATGCTTTAGTATGTTCTTGCTAACTTAAAACATGTTATTTATTCTATATTATCACTTATATGAACTCACACGCTAATTAAATATAGAATCCGCTTGCTCGTGTCGGCTATGCCGATTGCATTCTGTGATTCTCCAAAACGCTTCTGTGAATATCATGGCTAGACCGGTGACACGGGACGTTTTGGCTAACCTAATCTGATTATATTATATATTATAATAACATAATAACATTCGTCTAATTTTTATTTGCGCGTTCGGTAATCTTAAAACCCTAAACGGACCACTTAAGTGCAACCATTGATTTTGGACAGAAACTGTGCTGAATTTAACTGAGCGTAACTTGACCATAATTAATCTAAACTGAGCAAACTCAATTTCCACGACGTAGTTCGTCGAATTTCCTTTCCAACCATAATTGGATCGTTTTCTAATTCAAAAGTATGACTCCGTAGTAGCCAAAACGGGACAGAAACCTTTTTCAGTACCTTCTGTCTTGTTGGACTATTTTGGCTATGATCCGAGTCTCAAATGGAAAAACTTTCTAAACGAAACTTCTTCAGAACGATGTAAAATAATTCCCTGTAAAATTTCATAATTTTTAGACGTCGTTTGATATTTTTAACAATCCCGTTTCTGTTCAGCTACTTTGCTGTCCAAATCTGAAAATCAACTAAAACTCTATTTTTGCAACTAATTCTTAATCTTATGACCCGAACCGCCTATCTAACACTCGTAACCATCGAACCTACCCTAAAACTGGTTTATTTCTTTGTTTAGGGTCTGGTCCGTGATTCATCTCGTCTATTCGTTCAAGTTTCTTATCTCGTCTAGCTTTCAAGGTGAGACTTCATAGCCCCACTTTATTCAAATCGTTTTGGGGGAAACATGTACGCGTTGGCACGTATTAAAACACATTTTCAAACAATTCTAAAACAAGCGAATCATATATGTATGTGAGTAAATAAACACAACATGATAAACGTTAAACTTGCAAATCCTTAACTTGAAACTTTCAAGCCAACGGTAGTACAGATATGGGCCATAGGATGGAAACCTCATATACTTTATGGACAACTTTTGGTTGGACATCTTATTCGTTATCAGTGCAACTTGCGAGTTGTACCACTTATTCGTTACTCATCATTTTAGGTTGGATTTGCTAATCATGTGTTTGTTTTATTACGTGCTATATGATGATCTTGGAATATGAATTGTCACCTTTGCCAAACTTATACTTTTATTAAACCTGTGATTTCTCACCAACTATTTTTAGTTGACACTTGTTTTTCGTACATGTTTCAGGTGATTAAGCTCGTGATAGGTCAAGTCAATATCACATAGGATTTGCCTAGATATCAATTGAAGAATCTTATTTTAAGTTGCTTGTCTTTTGAACATGTTATTTGTTTGGTTTAATTCGAAACTTATGTAATTGGGATTTTTTTATATTATGAAACTTTAATAGTAAATGTCTTTATTCCATTGTGTTCTTTTGTCAATTAAGTCGCACCCGTGGTTAAGATGCACGGTTGGGGTGTGACAATCTGTAACATGCAGGCTTTTTTCCAATTCAGTCAATGATTCTGATGTTATGTATCCAATTGCTGGAGTTTGTATGCTTTTGTTGGCATGTATTTTGTCATGCGTATATTTGTACAACATCTGAATTTGGATAAAAAGAGTTAGGCTAAGGTCATGAAGCTTTATAATCAAATAAAATTTTTTTAACAACAAATAGGTAGAAAAGTGTTTAGTGATCATACCAACCACATAGCAATTGTTCCGTTATATTGCTGATTCATCTTCCACTATGATATTGTGTAGTCTAAACATTCAATCGCATAGCTACACCAATCCATGTTCTTGATTTCATTATAGTCCTATATTGAAACTATGAATTTTTAGTTGATGGTAGTAGACTTTTTCACAAATCCCAATATTGTATTGTATACCACGAGAAAGTTAAGTTTGAACTCTGGTCCACCCAGAACTTATTTTTTCAAGACTTCCCCAACACTAATGCGTGATTCCCTGAATTGGTTTTTGAAAGTGTCAATGGTAGAATTTACCCCTTTTATTGGTATATTTTTTTCACTTACCTTTTTAGGACCCATGGGGACACCAAGAACTTCATGTACCAGTGCAGGTGTTATGTGTATCTGGTTTCTTCCAGTGTTTAGTAGTCTAGTTTTAGTGTCATAGTTCATCAACAACCACGAAGCTAGATTAGGTGGGACGATGTCTATTCTGAAATCCAAGATTGATTCAAAGCCCATTTTCTTTATATCTTTGAGTTGAAAATCAGTTAAGTCTTTTACAGCTTGGACAAGGTTTGCTGGTGAGGTTCTGATTGTAATTTTGCTATTTTTGAATTCTTCGAAGGGCTTTTGTATAATGACTTGAAGTTGCATTGGTTCTACACTGGTTTTGCTTATGACTTCTGTTTTTGAAAATTTTAATAAAAAATGAATGAGAAATCAATTACGCATTCCATATGTATGTTTCATATATATTGATTAATCACGTAATAACACATTACATTAATAAGTATGAAATGTTGGTAAATATGGAATTCAAACATAACGTTTAGCTTTTTCAAAATGACACAATCACAAAATTCTTTAAGACTAACCTAGTAAGTCAATGCGTGACTGTAACTCATCAATCATAAAAATACACAATTACTTTCACGCTAACAAGTTCTATTTAGAAAACTAGGGTTTATTACAGTAATTTCACGCAAAAAAGTTCCAATAAAAAAACTAGGGTTTATATTAGCACCTGCTTTTTGTTTCTTTGTAGGTCTGTCATTGTTCTTCTTGCTTCGTAATTCTCTTTTATGTTTCGTCATTGCTTCCTTCTTACGAGTATCTGGTGATTAATCACGTATTCATATTACTTTAAAAGGATCAATGTAATACGAAGTTACACAAACGTGAAGGTCGTAATCTAACAGTAAAAAACAGCTTCCCGACGTACCTTTCGTCTTCGGTTCCTTTGATTTCTCCATTGATGATGTTTCTGCTTTTTTCACACTATAAGGGGTTTCGTTTCTGTTTGAATATCCACGTTTGCTATTTTGTAGCAATGTACGTTTCCATGCTACCGGGTACTAATTGACAAAATTGCCCTTTTTCACTTTGTCACACCTTGTTTAATTTCAATTTAATTACGTTTATGCCACCGCTTACTCCCCAACCATTGATCATCTTAATCTGACGCATATAAATGCTTCGTACGTTTCGTACGCTATGACCACTTTGTACAATAACCGGCCCATATATATATATATTATATATATATATATATATACACATATATATACTAGCGGTAAACCCGCGCGATGCGAAGGCGGCAATTTACAATACGGTACTCGTTTTCTGTTAGTTTATCCTCTCATGATATATTAGTGTGGTCTATCTATATCATAGGCCTTATAGATGTTAATTATATAGATATACTTTAACCATTTTATGTTTGAAAGGGATATCATTTAAAGCAAACATTGTATGACGTGACCTAGAGGTGTATGTACATGCTTCATATTATAAAAAACAATACCGGCACTTATTGAAATGTGGTCCAGAATCCTTAACCCCTTATTTGTGGCAACCCTTTTAAGCTATCTTACATTTTTATATAGATATATACTTTAACCATTTTATGTTCGAAAGGAATATCATTCAAACAAATAGAATCTTGATGTGCAACAAGGAGAAAAAGATGCAAGGCCAATAAACATAGGAAAATTTAAACCTAAAAAGATAGAAAAAAACAATAAAATGGTAGCTATTACTTAACATTTAAAATCAAACTAATCAACTTATGATATATAACATAGATGTAGTTACAGTGGTTATTTCCAACTTCAATAGCAACTTAGTAAGGCAATGAGTTGCTTACATCACAAGTTATTATTCATCAGAATAATCAACCTAACATCTAAAACATCAAACAGAAAACATCTAATATAAACAGTTTACCATCTTGCGTAAGATCCTCAAATATTTGCATGTGAGTTTTAAGATGAGCAGGTTCCATAGTAGCAGCAAACTTCCCCAAATTCGTTGCAGCAACACTCCGAACCATTGGCATATCATCTTGACATCACTGACCGAAAACGACCTCAGTTTTCTGTCAAAGTGTTATAAACCATTGAGTCTCACTTCTTCCACATCTACAATCAATCACAGAAAAAGATTAGGAGATTAACCATCGGTAAATGTTGAACCCTAGATTAAGAACCAGGAATTACTAAAAATGCAGTACAAAATATAAAAACAATGCAGAAAAAATGTATTCGGTTATAGTTTCGAACCTCTAAACACAAGGGCGACAAAATGCAGTAAAAAATGTAAAAAAAATGCAGTAAAAATACTAAAAAATGCAGTAAAAAAAGTGTAGTAAAAATGCAGAAAAGTACTAAAAAAAAAATGCAGTACAAAATGTAAAAACAATGCAGAAAAGTACTTAAAAAATGCAGTACCAACACCACCACCATACCGATGCTCCCTCCATCCCTCACCGGCCACCACCATCTTTCTGCCAAACTAACTCGTTCGTCCTGTTTAAAAAAAAATGATCACTCTTATGACCAATTTTACATTTATCTATAGAAACAAGCTTTTATTATAAAGAACAAAATCTAATTATTACTGCTTGACCAGCTACGGCTCCGCCTCCGCCAATTTAAGCAACTCACCTGAAAAGAGTGTCCGTTCATTATCATCCTGGAAAAAACACAAGACATAAAATCAGAAATCATAGACTAATTATATTACAATATATTATTAACAAAAAAAATCCTAATGATAATCAAATCTATACTATATAATAAAGGAAAATCATGGGGACACGTGTCACTATCTGGTTAATCTTTGCCTTTATTTTCCCGACCCTCTCTTTTATTTAATATTAATTTTGTTGTTTCTCTCTCCTATTAAATAATAATATCAAATAATAATCTTCATATTAATAAATAAAATTTTATGGACACATGTCACTTTCTGGTTCATCTA
The DNA here is from genome assembly GCA_023525975.1 of Smallanthus sonchifolius. Lineage (NCBI taxonomy): Eukaryota > Viridiplantae > Streptophyta > Magnoliopsida > Asterales > Asteraceae > Smallanthus > Smallanthus sonchifolius. Next base: position 39,409,668 of record CM042042.1, on the reverse strand, counting down.
TATCAATTTTGTTCCCATCTCTCTCTCTCATATTGAATAATGATATTAAAAAAAATCATTTTTAGATTTTTAATATAAATCTAATTACGGATACTTATTATTTAATTATAAATAATTCAACCGATGTAATATACCGGTCTATTCAATACACGGGTTTTTAAAAATATAAAATTTTTATTACTAAAATACACGGGTTTTTAAAAATATAAAATTTTATTATTAAGTATATAACATTTTATTTATTCAACCCGTGTAATACACGGGATTTTAACTTAGTTACTAACAAATCACTAAACTAAAATGACAAAGCAGAAATCAGATTACTAACAAAGCAATAAACTAAACTAAAATGACAAAACAGAATCACAGAGCACTAAATCATATTACTAACAAAGCACTAAACTAAAATGAATTTATATACTCAGAAGATATTCAAATTAGTTCTACTTTTCAATGTTTGGTGGATAAATAGTTGTGACATCATCCCTGCCACCTTGGCCTAGATTCATACGCATGCTTGTGAATTAGAATTATGAGTTAATTTATATGTCCTTGGTGATATGATGTTGATGACATTACACCATAAACTTAAATTTATATAAATTTGCTTCTTTCAAATTGTACATATGCAACATCAAGAAACAAAGAAAAAATTGACGTGGGTCGTGGCTCATGGGTCATGTTGTGTATCTATATCTTACATTACTCAATATGCGTTTGGGTCCCTGAAACAGAAATGTGACTGGCCGGGTGTTCGAGACAACACCTAATAATTTTCGGCATACAAATTTCAGCACATAATAACCAAAATCCCTTAAATCTCTCTCTTTTATTTAAAATCAAAACTTGTTTTGTTTAAAGATGAATTCAACTGCTTTTTTTTTTCTTCACGTTTTCAATAATTACATATATGCTTACGTATATGTAAATATGTACACATATACGCTTACGAGTTACGTAAACATGTACACATATGTGTTTACGTATATGTAAACAGGTTACGTGTTCCATATATGTACGTATCTCACGAATGGAGAGGATGTGGATGTTACGAGTTACGTATTCGTAACTAATACAAGTTACATATACAAATCAAAATAGACGAAAAAAACTCAAGTTTATAACATGTAAACATGGGTAAATAGAAACAAAAAAGGGAAGAATAATTAAGTTACATATACGTAACTTACGTAGCTCATAAAAAAATAAATAAAGATTAGCCTGATGCATTTAAAGTTATTCCAAATATTACACCAAACCATGACACTAGCACTGCAAAGAACTCTTTTCTTGGAATCCAATTCACTTATCAAATTCATACCCTCAACTCCATGTACAGAATCCATTTCATCCGTGCCCATAAAAAACTTATTACCACTACAATAAAAAAATTCACAACAGAAGCAAAGTCACTCCTTCCTCTAATCAAATTCACCATACCTAAACACGAATCTCTCCCCCACTGCCAGCTCTCTTCACCGGAGACGGCGACTGACCGGCGACGACGATTGATTTGCTTGGGGGTGAGATGGGAAGGAGACAAATCATTCACACTCTTCTCGCATAGGAAGCCCTGTTTCGCAACAGCCCATGAAATGAGTTCATATAGGAAAACACGAAACCCCACCGTCAGCGCTCTTCATCTTCGCCAGCGACGACGACGACGGATTTGCTTGGGGGAGGTGAGATGGGAATGAGACAAATCATTCACACCCTTCTTGTATAGGAATCCATGTTTTGCAACAGCACATCAAATGGTTCATATCGGAAAACAAAACCGGCAAAAGAAACCGGCTACAGATCGATGAAGAGAAATTTGAGAAAAAAAAAAGTTGAAATGTGAAAAATGAAAATGCCAACTTGATTGATTCTTGGAAATGTAACGATTGAGAATAAAATATTCAAAACAGAAAACGTAAATGGTGGAGAAAAAAAAAGGAATTTCCGTTAAAAAAAATAAATATCAAATATAAATTAATATATATTTATTAAAATACCCTTTTATATAAAAAAATAAATAATTAAAATCTAAATTTTCTGATTGGCTTAGACTGGTTTTTTGGTTTTCGCCTAACTTTATGGTTTTCTCTTGATGCTCTCCCTATATATATATAGGGAATATATAAAATGCAAACTCATCTAAGACATGAAAACTATGAAAATCCACCTCTTGGTTCATATGTTGCTACATACCCATTTTTGTTATTTTATGTTTTAACCCTTAAGGTTATTTTCGTAATCTTATAATTATTTCTTACACATTAATAATGACATTTGTACTTCCCACATATCATAAGATTTCAAACATCCTCTTTTATGTACTTTCTTTTTATTTATTTATTTTATTTAATTATATCATTTCTTATTTATCCATCCACCTTCTCATAGTATCTCTCACTCTCTCTGAGCATCTTCTTCCCATTTTCCCCCATTTCTATAACTATCCATTTCAAAACACCCAACCTTCCTCTGCAACAACTCCGACAACCACACCGACCTGCCTCCGCACTGATGCCGCTCTCCGCCCCTACCTCGAAGACGACCGGATCTACTTGTTCTGCGACCAACATCGTCTCCGTCCGGATCTACATGTTCCTATGGTAATTTTTTTTCTGAACTTTTAGGTTTAAGTAGTCACGTAAAATTAAATTGAGGAATCCCTCTTGTTCTAGTGCTTCCGTCCATGAAGAGCTCATGAACTTTTTTCTCAACTTTTTTTTAGATTTAAAATTACTTAGTTTAAAAACGAAATTCACAGTTCATTTTTAGAAAGTATGATGATAAATAATAAGATTGTAACATTAAAATTAAAAATATCATGGTTAATAGGAAGAGTAACAAATATCTTGTATAAAGTATTTTATATTTAATTAGCATTATAAATTTACATAAAAAGATAAAGTATATATGTCATTTTAAAGTATACAAGAGATCTAGACTTGTTCTTGATTCTGTGATCATTAGTGAAAGCTGAAAATTGTTCATGTTTTGTGATTTTATAGTTAATTTAGACTTTTCATCATTGAATACAAGAGATCTAGAATCGTACTTTTTTAGGCCAAATCTTGATATTACATATGTAACAGTTGCTAGTTACATATGTAATATCGTTTAGTTACATATGTATTATAAATTACTTTATACTTAACATATATTTATTTACATATGTAAAATGATGAATTTGTTTTTTTTTGGTAGGTGAAGTGATTTTTGTTTATTAATTGTAAATGGATAAAAATTAAAAGTCTAAGACTTACTCGTTAACATTTGGGTGTTTAGAGAGCATGGTTGCCTCTTGTCAACCAAATCACATTGACCTGGGCTTTGTCAACTATTCATGCATGTATTAATCCAAATATTTTTGTCCTATTTTTTATAATACTTTTCTTTATTAGCTACATATGTAATGATCATTGTTACATGTGTTATATTATCTAGTTACATATGCTATCTACATATGTAACATTTACCAGTCACATAACGTTGTCTTAATTTTACATGATGCCACACATATGTGTTCTAAGTTACTCTATATTTAACATGTAATAACATATGTAAATTGATGAATTTGTTTTCTTCGTATGTGAACGTTTTTTTTTGTCAAAGACGAAGATGATTATCAAGAAATGAAGCATAATTAAGTTTTATGCTTTTGTCACCTTATGATAGTTTTTGGATCATCTTTTAAAAATTAAAGTTTATATGAAACACTTTGTTACGTTTAACATTGATTGTAATTTTTTTTATCTAAATATACAATTTATGTATCCTTTTATTTTGTTACACAAGTCTTAGATGAGGTTTAATGTTTTTTTTATCACCTTATGATAGTTTTTGGATCATTTTTTTACCAATTCAGTTAAGTTGTGTAACACGATTATAACATATGTAACCCTACTGCTGTGACACCCGGCAAAAATCCAGGTCAACATCCATACCAGACTAAGACTTAGGTCGTAGTATACGTCATACATTCCACTTAATTTTATAGTAATTAAGTTCATTTCACACTTAGCAAATCAATCCGTTTACACATGTTGGTAATCCAGAAGATTACCCGGTCAAACACGCGTCCTACAACACTACCGTTGGTGATAATTCAAATAAATACCTAGACATATAATCTATGTGTGTAAATTATATGTGACACTGTAATTTAATTAATCATGCCTACATGAATTTTTCTGTGATTTATAGAAATACTTTTGTTTTCACCACAGTCCGGTGGACACGCGGTGTACACTAGCTAGATAATTAATTCCAGGCTTACACTTAGACATATATTTGGTGTGCACAAATTACATGTAATATTGTGATATGTTATTCTAAGATTCTGTCAATTTTTCGGGAATTTTCTAAAAAACTTTCTGTTTTAACGCTGTCCGGCTAGTCTGTAGTATGTACGGACATTTCCAAATAAAAATCTAAAAATTTTATATGTTAGACTTACCAACATGACTCATCATATTTTTAAATAATTTCGTTCATACTTATTCGGGATTTCTATCAATAAATCGGTGACTATTCGTTTTCACCACCCGGTACCAAAACCCCTATAAATACCCCCCTTTTTCTCATTCCACCATCCCACCTTCACTTTCTCTCTCTCTTTTCTCTCTTATTTGAGCCGAGAACCGTCCCCACACCACCTCCATCTCCATTTTTGTGTTATTTGATCTTGTTTCCATCAAATTCAAGCATCCAACATCAAGAATCAAGCATTTGCGAGAAGATTCAACCATCAATCCATCCATTTTCGAGTTTGGTAAGATCAAAACCTATCTTTTTCTATTTTTCATCTTCATGTGCATATGAACATGCATCCAAAGAAAACTCATTTTTATGAAAGATTAACCATGGATTCTTAAAGGAAATGTGTTTTAAAACTCAAATGGTACATATTGTTGGTGACTTTGGACCCGGATGTTGTTCATAGCTCGGCTTCCATATGTAGGAAACTTTATTATGTATGCATGTGCTAGATGATGAGATTTTGATGATCTAATGATGGATTATGTTGTATAATAGTTGTAGATGGATAATATATGCAAATTTTGTTGTCAAAAGTGTTGGATGATACATGCATGCTTGGTTTTGTTATTTTTGAAAACTTTAATTTTGGGTTTCATGTTAGATGCCATGTGTTAGGGTGATTTGATGATGGAAAATATTTAGATATGCATAAAGAATGGATAATATGTGTAGATTTGCTATGTTGAACATTTGGTCATATGAGATTTCATGCTCGGTTCTATATATGGAAACTTTAAAATATGGGTTTTTTTTCAAGGAGGTTATGATGTGTTTTGTTTGGTGGAAATGATGCATAAACACTAGATATAGATATTGTATGATTCTTTTTTGGTAAAATCACATGTCAATGATGTTTTAGGCTCGTTCCCTATTTTTAGAAACTTTATTTCTTGACATGTATGAGAAACTTGATGATTGAATACATGTAAAGCATGAAACTAGTATATTGAACATTATGAAAGTATGATTGACTAAAATGATGGATTAAAATGCATGTTTATGAGTTCTAGAGCCAGATTTCTAAATAAGGAAACTTTATTCATCCATGAGTTATGTTTACAAGTTGTTAACATGATTAGAATGTTTAAATGACTTAGTAACATGTAACTAAGTGTATTGTATGATAATATATGCCATTATTCCATAAACTTGACAACTTGACATAGTCTTGCTATAATAGGAAACTTTAATTATCCGAAACACGCATGTTTGTCTATTTGTAGCAAATAAACCTTGAAATGTTATATATGTGTTATAGAATGCCTAATCTCATGTGTGAACATCAACTTTGCATAGTTGCCATATTTAGGACTCAAAATTTGACTTTCCAATTAAGAAAACTTTAATAAATCAAAAGTTGTGTTTCAAGTTCTAAATTCCAATCGAATGTGTCAATGTGTTAGATGATAATAGACTATTTCAAAGTAGGTTTTAATTCTATGTTAGGATTTGAATGCTTAAGTCCAACGTGTCACCAACGTGTCGTCGAGTCAAAACAATCTTTGAAATGTCAAAGTCACTTTTCAAAACTCTCTTGGATGCATAGAGTTCATAGTCAAACATTTACAAATATTTAGACCTTAAAGTCCTAATTGTTCCTAGGGCACGAGTAGGTCGTCTTATTTAGTCCGGATTTGCTAAGAGTCTTTCAAGTCGTTCATCAGGTGAGTTCTCACAGCCCATTTTTACTCATTTACCGTTTTGGGGTGAGATACATGCTCAAGTATACATTTTTCCAAATGCTACATTTTCACACTTTCACAGTTACATTAGTTATAGAAGTTTTGTACTTGGTGTACAAATTCCTCTCAGAGTCAATCGTTAATTTGTCCAAAAGCTAGGTGATCATGAACAATACTGTTGGGGTTAACAACCCATGCCCGGGTTAGTAGCGCTAACCTCGACTGGAGGTCGAACGGGTACATAATTGACCTATTCCATTCATGTGCAAGGCACAAAGAGGCGAACCACATCCTTTTCCTTTTACAGTGGCTACAGTTAGTGTCGGTTTATGATAATTTTTGGTTTTGTTTGATCAACAATGATTGTGTAAAGTACTAATGTTTTTCCATACATTCATAAACTTGTTTTCCATTACAATTACCAGTGAACTCACCAACTTTATGTTGACCTGTTTTAGCATGTTTATCTCAGGTCTTTGAATGCTAGGATGCACCCATTAGAGTCACACACTATTCATGCATAGCATCTTATTTTGATAAACCATATTTTATCATCCCTATTTTCAAATGTCGTAAACATTTAAACCTTTGCTTCCACACTTTTACTTTGGACCATGTCAAACTTATTTTGGACTCGTTCGAGTTATGCATAAAACACGTATTTTAAAAACCATTTAGTGGTCGTTCAAAGTAATTCAATGGTAAAGATCCTCTCGGGTCACACCCCGCGGGTATAGCCTGAACTGGAATTTGGGGATGTGACAGACTAGTATCAGAGCCATTGGTTGCAGCGAACTAGGTTGCATGTAGTGAACAGACTGTAACCGATGTCTCATATGAATTTCACTTCCGCATGAACACTTAGCATTCTCACATACACTTATAAGACTCAGATAAGATAGAAATTGTGGTTGAGCTGTTACAGGAACATGTCAGCTGCAAACCAGCCAATCGAGATTACAGACTCTGAGGACGAGTACATACTCTGAGGACGAGTACATGTACACGCCATAGACACCATTGGACACTACATTCAAAGAGACACTACCAGAGTACCCTGTCTCTGACGACACCACCATTGAGAAGTCGGAAGAAGAACCGACATATGGCGACGAGGTTGAGTCAAAAATGGAATTTGTGACTCAAGCAGCTGAAGAAACCCGCGAGTGGGGTAACTGTGACATCACCCACCCACACCGACATCGCGCCTACGGGCCACTAGTTCAGCACGCCCCGTTGAAGAAAGCACGACCTTCTCCTACGAGCACGCATGTCCCTGAGCCCAAGCGTAAAAGACGTATACTTGATGTAAGAAAGTGGACGTTCGTTTCTGATACATTGCAGGACTAGGCTAAGGAGGAAGGAATACCTCCCATGACCGAGATCGAAGATTCTTCACATGGACCACGCATTTTACCGATTATCGGGGAGCCGATCGAGCGTACGGTCTCGACCCTGGTAGCCCGATGCAACTGGTATGAGAAACTGCTAGGGGATCTGCAATGGGAGCAGAAGAAGGTACGCGGTAACCTGAAGCAGGTTGAACACTTTAAGGAAAAAGTCTTATCCATAGAAGGTTTGGGGAAAGAGACCGAGCAGAGGATAGAGCATGTGCCTGTGTCCGTATCCGAGACCACACTCCAGACTCTACAGGAGCAGGTTTCCCAATTAACGGCGGATCGCCAGAGAGATGCTGCCAGGATTACAATCCTATCCGACCGAGTATCTGAGGCTGAAAGGCACCTGAGCATATAGAGATAGAGGGCCACCGTAGCCGAGCTGAGAGCTACACTTGTTGTCCAGAGATCCGTTGCAGCGGAGCTCAGGGCAAATGCAGTGGGGGAGCAGTTAGAGGTTACGAGTACTCTTGCGACATTCAGCGCTGCTTTGCTCTCGGCCATTGTGCGGAACAGCACCTTCACGCATTCTAGTTGATTAGCCTATTGTGGACGGGCTGTGCCCACATGATATTTGAAGTATTAAACTTGTTCTCATTTTTAGGGAGCGGAGACTCCTGGAATATTTTGTACCACTAACAATTTTTTTATCAAGTTTATTATCTTTTTATATTTCATGGTTGATCTGGTAAATGTGATATTTTATTTTGTATACATGTGTTGATTGTATGTTCCATATAATCTAACTTTTGCTAACATTATGATGTGAAGAGACATGCCGCCCCGTCCGGAAACAATGACCGCAGCACAAATGGAGGCCCTAATCAATCAAAGGGTAGCTGCAGCTATAGCAGCCTTGCCAAGCAACCAAAATGCTGAAGGGCAAGGACAACAACCCCTAGTTTGCACCTACAAGCTTTTCCTTGATTGTAATCTGCTCACTTTCAATGGGCGAGATGGCGCTGTTAACCTAATGTGATGGATCGAGAAAGTAGAGTCTACTTTCGAAATGTGCAACTATCCAGAGAATTCGAAGGTGAAATTCGTTACTGGTATGTTTGAGGGACAAGCCCTCACCTGGTAAAAATCAAATGTTCAAGCAAGGGGTTTGGAAGCGGCAAATGCTATGCCGTGGGAAGATCTCAAGAAGATGTTAATGGATCAATACTGTCCTCGAAACGAACTCTAGGACCTCGAAGAAAGGTTTTGGAATTTGAAAATGAATGGAGCTGATGTGGTGGATTACACATCAAAATTTCATGATTTAGCAGGATTGTGTCTGGTGTGTTTTGTGAATTAAGTATAAAAATATAAATAAATATATTTTTAAGGTGATTGATTTCACAAGATCAGGTTTTAAATTTATAAATTAAAATGATAATTACGTTAACTTAAAACACACACAATAGGCAAGTGTACCTATCGTAGCGTAATATAGTTAGGCAAGAACCAAGTATCGAACCAATGGATATGATCGAGTTCCAATACTCAACTTTTGTTATCGTTTAGCTGAATTAATTAGTAGGTGGGTTTTGTGTACTTGTGAAGCAGAAAAGTAAACGACGGTAAAGTAAATAACATAAAAGTAAAAATGTGCGTGAAGTGTGTAATAGAAATGTAACTAGCAGAATAGTAAATAACAGGAAGGTAAATAAAGCGAAAATGATCAGATTACGAAATGTATTGCTTCGGGATTTGAATCAGCTTGGTAGGTGATAATGTTAAGTTAACTAATTCAGTGGTATGACTACTACAAACTTGTGACCCGGGTCACCGCTAGTGCCTCGTCCTCACGACATTTGATTTGCAAATTATATTCTTTAAAAAATTGTAGTGCCTCCTGTTAGGGACAACATTTACCCTCAACCCATCGAATGGTCATCTCCAGGTTGGATAAAGACATCGGACTCAAAATGCTTTATATTAAGTTAAATAGGTGATTATATTTTGCTCACCGGGAGGCGGTGTAACAATGAGACCAAATATAAAAACGTACCGTTCCCAACATGAGTTCACCAATTCTTGGTCGCATAATAATTTCGTATAAAGACGTATGATCTTAGGAGTATAGATCAAGCCTTGGCATATCAATCTCTGCTCGTATAAAGACGTACGAGTTTCAAAGGAAGTTTGATTAAAAAGGGTTTTACGATCTCACTCTTTAAAATCAAGACACTCAAAAAAATAAAGACGGATTTAGATAATAATAAAAGCCCATCAAAAGATGGTTTTTGAGGACGAATTAGTTAAAGACATAAACATACCACTTCATTAATAGGTTAAACATTAACATGCACCAAACATCATCTTCACCCTAGCAATACAAAGAAGTTTTAGCCACGAATGGCCATAACAACTAGCGTAATGATGAGTTTCGTAGGCTCCCCTATCGTGAAACAAGGAGGAAGAGCCCCTCTGGTCTCTACTCTCTACTGTAACTACGAGAATGCTCTCTTCTTGAGTGTAATTTTGCTCTGGATTGGTGTGTAAAGGTGTGAAGAATGAAGAACCCAAGCCATCTATTTATAGGCCCCGAAATGACCAATGCACGACCTTGCAAACACCTCGGGAATCTTTTAGGGTACAGAGGACAATGTACCGGACCCTTGGAGAGCAAGATAGGGTTTGCACGGTCGTGTATGGCATTGCACGTCCGTGCATTGCCCTACTGCTCCCCAGTTTTGTCTTTTAGCTGCTGGTTTGACTTTTGTTGACTAATTTTGAATTCTTGGGGGTTAATGCTCGGGAATGAACCTTCTAGAAGCTTGAATTATTGGTGTTTTTGATAGATTTTTGCTTGATTTATATTTTCAACACCGAATAACCTACAATTACAAAATATAAGTATTTTAAGCATAAATTGCAAGGTTATCATTCAATTAGTACCATAATGTGGGATTATTATGCATGTAAAATATGTATAAATGATGACATATCAGTGTCCTCATATGGTGACACCCGAAGAGAAGCGAATTGAGCTCTATTTATGGGGACTGGCCCTGCAAGTCCAAGGAATGATAACTTCTGCAGAACCTACAACCATCCGGCAAGCAATCCGATTAGCACACAACCTGACATCCCAAGCCATTCGTCAGGGACTCTTTGACAAACCTGCTGATAACAAGAGAAAGTGCGAAGGTAGTTCTTCCAAGTCATTCAATCCGCCACCACCATAGAAAAGGCAAGAGACTACCCGAGCCTACAGCGTAGGTCAAGCTGATAATAAGCCAAGGAGAGCTTACACAGGAAACCTACCAAAGTGCAATCGATGCAACTTTCACCACAACGGCACTTGTGATGAAGCAAGGTGCCAGAAGTGTAAAAGAATTGGTCATTCAGCCAAGGATTGCAGGATAAGAGGACCAGGTCCAACTAATGGAGCAACCCGTACCTATTACACTTGTGGGCAGAATGGACATTTCTCCAAGGATTGTCCAAAGAACAAGAAAACAGGGAACAACAACAACGCCAAAGGACGAGCGTTTGTGATCGGAGCAGGAGAAGCCAGGCAGAACCCCGACTCCGTCACGGGTACGTTTCTCCTAAACAACCATTATGCATCCATGTTGTTTGATACTGGTGCTGAGAGAAGTTTCATGTCTAATGAGTTTAGCCCGTTACTTGGTACCGAACCTACCGTGCCAGATACCGAGTATACCGTAGAAATAGCTGATGGCAAATTAATCAAAACCAACCACATTTTTCCAAACTGTGTCCTAGAGTTAGCCAATCATTCCTTCGAAATAGACCTACTACCCATTAAACTAGGAAGTTTTGACGTAATTATCGGCATGGACTGGATGTCCAAGAATAGAGCGGAGATTTTCTGCCACGAAAAGGTTGTCAGACTTCCTCTATCGAATGGAGAAACACTTATGATTCAAGGATAATAGAGCGAGATTCCTCTAAATATCATCCCGTGTATGAAAGCCCGAAAGTATCTACGAAAAGGATACTATGCCATCTTAGCTCACGTAACAGAAAACCGGACAGAAGAAAGGAAAGCCGAGGATATACCAGTTGTTTGTGATTTTCCAGAAGTTTTCCTCGAACACTTACCCGGACTACCACCGCAAAGACAAGTCGAATTCCGAAGCGACCTTACCCTAGGAGCTACTCCGATAGCGCGATCACTGTACCGACTAGCGCCGTAAAAAATGCAAGAATTATCAAACCAACTACAGGAGTTGCTTGCTAAAGGATTTATCCGACCAAGTCATTCGCCGTGGGGAGCGCCTGTCTTATTTGTCAAAAAGAAAGACGGATCATTCTATATGTGCATCGACTATAGAGAATTGAACAAGGTAGCCAACAAGAACCGATATCCCTTACCCATGATCGACGATTTGTTCGACCAACTACAAGGATCGAGTTATTACTCCAAGATCGATTTAAGGTCGGGATATCATCAGCTGAGAATCCAAGAAGAGGATATACACAAGACGGCATTCCGAACTCGATATGTATATTACAAGTTTCTGGTTATGCCATTCGGTTTGACTAATGCTCCCGTAGTGTTTATGGATCTTATGAACCGTGTGTAAACCCTATTTAGACAAGTTTATTATTGTGTTCATCGACGACATCTTGATCTATTCTCGCAGCGAAGAGGAACACGTTGAACACCTAAGACTTATCTTAGAGTTATTGAAAATAGAGAAGCTTTATGCTAAGTTTTCAAAGTGTGACTTCTGAATTAGAGAAGTGCATTTCCTAGGTCACGTGGTAAACAAGATGGGCTTACACATTGACCCGGCAAAGATTGAAGCGATAAGGAACTGGCGAACACCCAAAACCGCTACCGAAATACGACAATTTTTAGGTTTTGCCGGATATTACAGGAGGTTTATCGAGAACTTCTCAAAGATTGCAAAACCGTTGACTGCTTTGACGTAGAAATACGTGAAGTATGATTGGACCGACCGAACTGGAGAAGCATTTCAGTTACTCAAACAAAAACTTTCCAACGTGCCGATCCTAGCACTACCAGAATGAAACAACGATTTCGTGGTCTACTGCGATGCGTCACACCAAGGACTCGGTTGTGTACTAATGCAAAGAGAGAAAGTTATCGCATATGCTTCGCGACAACTCAACGTGCATGAGAAGAACTACACTACTGATAGCGTGTGTTTAAATATAAAAATATAAAGAAATATATTTTTAGTATGATTTCACAAGATCAGGTTTTAAATTTATAAAATGATAATTACTTTAACTTAAAACACACACAATAGGCAAGTGTACCTATCGCAGCGTAATATAGTTTAGGTAAGAACCAAGTATCGAACCATGGACACGGATCCCGTATTCAACCCTCGTTATTGTCTAACTAGAATAATAAGTTGGAAAATGGGTTTTATTTAAAAGGAAAATAAAATTTAAGAAATGTAATTAGAACTATTATTCTGTTTGAGGTGTTACTCTAGTTGTTATCCCTTATTAATTAATGCTATATTTAAAGTAAGGTTGGTCATAGTTACTACTACTAACCTTTTCGATAGGGGAGTTAGTATGTCGTAACGGAACAGTGGATACGATCGGCTAATTGTTCCTTAATGAATATAACGGACCCTAAACGGGGTGTCAAGTCCGTCGGTATTTTCACAATTCATTATTCGGACTTATTATCCTTGTGACTGACGTACGTCTAGTCTTGTAACTTCTTCCGGTAAGTCAAAATGTACGACTTCCTCTAAAGGTACTTTATGAATGCTCGGACCTAACTAATTATGTTCTTAAATAGTTGTATTTACTTATAATATTATTTCAAATAAGTAAGACTTTCCTTCTCAAGATCAAACCCCATGGCTCCCGCTAGAAGTCCTCTGCAAGCCAATACGAGAGAAGTAGAGAATTACCGGCACAAACCGCCTGGTCTGATTAGGGCTCAAACGGCCTGCTGAATACCCAAATCTCCAATCAACCCATAATATTAAATCTATACTAACCAACTGGACTAGCAACAAGATTTGTATATAGACCGTACAAACATCGAATAAGCTTTCCAAACAAGAAGTCTTGCTTGGGTAACTCACAAGATTTAAGATTATTAGATTGGTTTAAAGATCACTTATTCTGGTCTTTTTTAGATAACTTATAGTAAAGACTTTAAAAACATAACTTACTAAAAATACTCCATTAATTAATTAAAGTTCAACCAACTCGAGCAACATAAGAGAACTAGCCATGAATGACCATACAAGTGACTCCACTAACCCTTAGATAATGTGTGGAAGTGTTCCAACACCAAGGGAGAGTGGGTATAGGTTGCCTCTTGTTTCACTCGAACGAGAAGAATAAGTTCATATTACAAGACTTAGAAAAGAAAATAAAAATAAAAAGCTAAACGGACCAAAATCAAGAGAGTTCCAGCTCTTAGCAGAGCTCTAAGGCCTTCCCTACTCTTGATCTTGGACACCTAAATGGGAGACTTGAGTTTGCTATTTATAGGCAAAGAGTTGAGGTTTGCATGGCCATGCATTCAAATGCATGCTTGTGCATTTGGTCAACTTGTACACAGGTACTCTTGTAAGAGAATGTTTCACTTTTGACGGACACATGTACAATGGAAGAATCTCTTGCTTTTATGGTGCACACAGGTATAATGCATGACCTGGTTTCCGACTTCCACATTTACTTCAAATTCTTGGCGTTTTTCGCTTCTTTTTGTTCGGGAAGCAGTTTAACCTGCAAAAATAAAATATATGCGAATTAAGTAGTATTTGCAAGGTTTTAATTCAATAGTTACCATAATATGCTTATAAAATATGTATAAATTGTGACATATCAACTACCCATGGCCTGGAATTGGGAGCTGTGGTTTTTGCACTCAAAATTTGGAGACATTATCTGTACAAAACCAAATGTACGATCTTCACTGACCATAAGAGTCTCCGGCATATATTTGATCAAAAGGAATTGAATATGCGCCAGCGCAGATGGGTCGAATTGCTTAATGATTACGACTGCGCAATCCGCTACAATCCGGGAAAGGCAAACGTTGTTGCCGACGCCTTAATTATATATATATATATATATATATATATATATTAAATCAAAAAGTTAAACTTATGAGTTTTAATCATGTAGTTACATTATTTTTATAATATATATATATATGTATTTACTTATGAATATATGTATATATAGTTGTTTATTTTTTTTATCAATGTTACAATTCGTAATTTTATGAAAATGAAAAATTTGTTTATTTATAAAATACTCATATTCAAACCATTAAAAAAAATTAGATTTTTATAAACTTTACAAAAACATCTTTTTTTAATAATTAATTTTTTTAAAACAATTAGTCTTGAACCCATTCAAATAGCTTTGAACCCTCCCACAATGCCTTCGAACCCCCATGAACACAATTTGAACCCCTCCTTTTCCAATTTGGACCGTCCTTGATATGGAACCCTCCTTCCCGGATTTTGACCTGCAAAAGTCAACAGGGACGAAACCCACACAAATTAGTTACCAAATCGTCCAATTCATGAGCCATAACTCCTTAGGTCATGCTAAAACGTTACTCGGTCTGTTTCAAATGATTTTAACAAGTCAATTTAACAGAAAAGATGATTGAATTCGAATTCAAACCATTCCCGTTGATTTGACTTTCAAGGGTCAATTCAAATTCACGAATTTAATCATAATTAACGGCCTCAAAACGTGCGTAGGAGCTATACGAATGTTTGCAAAAACAAATGATGATTCAATTTATTAGAAATCAAACTAATTAACTCAAAAATCATGTTTGTAGCCGTTTCAAGAAATTTTGAATCGAATTGTACGTTTAAGATGAAATCGATCTATAATATCAGTCCCTCACCTTCGCAATCACCTTTATAAACTTCTGGAACACGATCAAGCACCAAGACCATCGAATCAATAGCTTCAGCAGTCCGTCTCTTACACGCAACCATTCTAGGTAACTCTTATACCATTTTGCTCGTTTATGTCTCCTGATTGAAAGCCCCATGGTTGTTGTACCGATCGTTTGATTAATCGGGTCGATTTGGGAGTCTAGGGTTACGGGGTTCGTGATTTGGGGAAGATGAAATCGTGGACTGGTGGTTTTAATTTAAGTAATCCCATTCTGGACAAAGCATTAATCCCATTCCAGCGGTTAAGTGTGCATGTGTTCCTCACCAGAGACCTGGGTTCGAGCCGGCAATGCTTGCATTAAACTTCTTTATATAAATATATTTAGTACATAAACTTAATTATTTATAAACCGTTACTTTCATAAGAAACTTAATAACCTTTTTATTACAATTTATTTTTAAAAATTTTAACACATAATTCAATCTTCTATTCAAGAAATAAATTATGGTTGATAAGTTATTCAAATTAGAACTTATATTTCAAAAATTTTGTTTTATTTACTTACGTCGTTAAACTATTTATTGTTTAAACCTTGTGTAAGGTTCGAAATCCTGAGTATCTTCAATCAACGGATTCAATAACGTGTTGAACATGGTGGAAACAGACTCGACACGTGACTTGTAGATATAATTAAAGAGGAGGAGACATAATTTACTATCAAACGATTCGTATATTGATTAAAACACTGAAAAAACAATACAAGATCGTTCAACTTGTCTATCTAGTCCAACCTGAATACTGTTACAAACACATCTATTTATACTAAAATAGAAAGTATTCGGTGGGCCTGGGCCTGGACCGCATGCTTCGCATACTTCAAGTATGCTACTACGACCACATACTTTAAGTATGCTGCTGGCACTAAAGTATGCTGCCACATGAAGTATGCTGCTGTCCATGAAGTATGCTGCCAGATGAAGTATGCTGCTGGCCATGAAGTATGCTGCCAGGTGAATTCTTGCTTCTTCCAATCTTCATCTTATAAACTTTTGAACAACTCGGTGATTCTTTGATTGCGTCAGCCTATTATATTTTTGGTCCTTATAATCTCCCCCTAGGTTGATGCATTCAAAGCAGTCTTCAAATTTTAAAATTGACTGAATGATCACTACCTCTTACAATAACTTCTTTCTTAGAGCCATTCCCAAAACCTTCACGAGTAACTTTGCAGTTGTTGAGGTTGTTGTTTTGTTCACTTGCTTTCTTTATTTTCTTTGGGTTTTGATCCGCCCAAAGATCATAATCAACATTATTAAAATCATCATTATGTTAAGAATAGTTGTTAGGAGGAGGATTCCCAATAGCCTTTCTCTTTTGCAATATCTCTTTATGATGTTTGTTGATCGGTACTTTCTCTCTGTCACTTTGTGCAACAGTGTTGATCTTTTCTTCATCATCCCTTGGATAAGGAAGGTTATCTTGTTGCTCCTGAAAGTTCACT
Source organism: Smallanthus sonchifolius (assembly GCA_023525975.1). NCBI lineage: Eukaryota > Viridiplantae > Streptophyta > Magnoliopsida > Asterales > Asteraceae > Smallanthus > Smallanthus sonchifolius. Next base: position 39,392,725 of record CM042042.1, on the reverse strand, counting down.
CAAATACAAGTATGCGCAAAATGCAAGTATGCTCAAACCTATAAACCTTGAAACTTTCCAATTTTTTTTTTTAGTAAAAACCTCCTTTTCACGATTATTGAATCAAACAAGAATGGTCATTTTAACAAACAAAAGACAAAGATAAAAAATAAAATAACTTAAAGTAAGCTAAAAACACAAAATCATTTTGTTCTTTTGACAACATACGACACTTACCGAAACACATTATTATTATTTTTTATTATTTTTTTTGGAGAAACTCTATTATGGGATCATATCATTCTAGTGCAGACCAAAACATACTTATCAGCCATTCATTTTGTTAGACAGATCTCGGTGATTGCCAATATAGAGTATCCTTCTAAACTCAAGCTTTTATACCTCAGTTGACAAGCAATCAATGAATAGATTTATCATGTTTTAAGGTAATAATTATTCATGACTTAATGGGTCCCACACTCACATCTCAGAAACCTGTATTTATTATAATGTGATTTAGATGAGTTTTTGATGAACTGAATGGACCCCACAAGTTATTGGATAAACCTCCCCTTCCTCATGATCTTTTGAGCACCTAAGAAATAACTAAAAGAGCATAACTAGCATGGGTCTTTGAACTATTCAGGAGATCTCTGACAATGTGGGTTAAAAACATAGCACGACGGGCTTACATGTTCAAAAACAATATGCCTTGATTAGAGAATCCTTCCCAGTCACACATTCCCAAAGAGATCAATATTTACAAGTATACTTATATGTACGTCTTTAAACATATCTTTTTGATGTATGACATTTGCATATCTTTTGAATTTTCCAATAGCACGACATTAACATTGCGTGTCTTTTTGCTCAAATTTCTGCTTTGCAGAGTAGCTTTGCACTATCATTGAGTGTCTTTTCATCTATTGCATGTTATTGCATGTCTTTTATCTATACACACACACACACACACACACACACACACACACATATATATATATATATATATATATATATATATACAGACTTGTATCAAGTCAGCTCGCAACCCCTTTGTCAAGGGTCTCGGTTTGTGCAATCCAGAGCAATCCACAGTTCATCAACCTTTATGTTTAAGTGTTCGATTATTAACAGGAAATAATTACTCTACCAATCAATGAGATGTTCCCCACTATCACAATGACCTTTATGTTTAAGTGAAACACTATCATGCCATCTTTCTAGTTTTAGTAGAGCCTATCAACATATCACCCTAAGATCCTGATCTTTTTAACTACATGCCTTACATAAGATGATCCAACCTCTAGAATTATGTACTATCATTTCCCAATAGACAGAGTTCTCAGATTTTCTCAATAGAACGACTTTCCTAAGAAACACAATCTTTTTGTATTTTATGATTTTTGAAACTAAAAACTCAAACCGAAAATCTTTTTGGTGTTTTTAGGAAATTTATCCCCCTAAACTTTTGCATTTATGTAATAAATCAAAATTTAAACAAGCTAAAAACTAAGAAAAATATTTTTGGTGACAAACCTGCGACTCGTTAATCGAAGCAGAACATTTTGAAACACTGAACCAGAAGATGAATCTGGTCAGATCAAAGGATTTTGTAAAAGCATCTTAAACATAAATGCCATCCTCAAAACACAGAGTACCATTATTGACCATACCTTTCATGTTGATCTTACCTCATTTATCTCATGCAAAGGAAACATACCCTCCATCAAAGTGTTTGATATCAAGCAGTAGAGAGATGTCCTGCGTTATGTGTCTGGAACAACCACTATCAACGTACCATAGATTGTTGACAATCCTCCTTGGCTGTTCCTGCGTGATTCAAGCAAGTTAGTTAGACATAGGTACCCAAGCTATAGTGGTCCTGGGTACGCCCAAAGCATCAATGTAAGATACTTCATGTAAGCACATATCCTTATTGTTCTCTAACACTGGTGATTCAACTGCTTTTGATTTAGTTTTCCAAATTGGTGTAGGTTTAACAAACTTTTTGGTTGCTTGAGGAGTACCAACTTTAGGTTTTTCTTCATGTTTAGGTTTTTTACATTGCTTGTTTTCACGAAAAACCTTTTGTTTGTTCTTAACAGCATTCCAATCACTATCAGAAGGCTTAACTTTGGGATGCTTATTCTTCATTGCCTTAAGTTTTTCAACCTTCATTGGCTTAGAATAATGCTTTACCCTTGATGTAGCCCTATGATTTTGCAAATAATACGGCTCATAAGGACGATGTGTGCAGTTTCTTGCAATGTGACCAACTTTGCCACATGTGTAGCATGTCCGTTTCCTAGCATACGGAGCATATCCTGATCTGTTGAACCATAATGATGACTGCTGAGGAGATCCTTTGAAGTAACATGCATTTTCACAGTTCCTAGAAAACAATTCCAATTAGAATTTTTAACATTTTTTTCAAAAACATGATGATGATTATCAAATTTTGAATAAAATTCATTTTTGGTAAACCGTTGAGGCAATTGTTTAGAACTTGACTGACTTGTAGATGGTTTGCTACTTTCTCTATTAAGGGAACGGTTTTTATTTTTGAGAAACTGATGATTTTTACCGTTGGCAATTTGTTTTTCTTCCCTTTCTAAAGTACTACTTTTAACAAATGTGGATGTCAAACTCCATTTCAACTTATCTCCTTTTGAAAAACTACCATTTTGAAAACAACACGATTTATTTTTAAATGACGCAAACTTAGACTGAAAAACGCGACCATCCTCCTCATCACCACTCCCACATTCCTCCACTATGCCCTCTACTAATCCTCACACATTCTAATACAGGACTAGCAGTCACAGGCATTGACTGCTTGGATGATGAAGGTTTATCCGACTTACGACCCACACCATATTCCATTTCAACATCTTTATGTTGATCACTAGGCCTTGAGGTAAAGTTTCCATTGAACGGATGTTCAACAGCATGATAACCAATCTCTGTATTCCCTTTATTTCTGACTTGGGAATCTATCATGTCATACACCACTGATCGAGAGTGTTCAATTTTCTCGATTGTTAGTTTGGTGTTTGCCAATTGAGTCACAACATCATTTAATTTTAAGCTAAGGTCGTCTATCCGTTTTAATGCATCACGATAAAGACATTACTTATTGCTAAAATCCATTTCAAGGTTTGAAAAATCATTTTTGCTTGCTTCAATTGTATCTTTGAAAACCTTTTCTAATCTTTTGTGTTCTGAATTGGAATATCTAAGCTTTGTTATTCCTTGATTTAATATATCGTTATCATGTTTGTAAATATTGACTTTCTCAATACAAATAGCAGAGCAAAGATCTTTGATTACCTCAGTGTCGGTGACCTCAACCACAAAGGCATGATGTTGTTTCACTTCCAAATCTTGAACTTTGTCACTCCTATCTTGCTGGCTCACCAGTGCCTTTGATTCACATGAAGTGGATGTACTTGCTCCAGCAATTTCAGAAACATCCATTGAACTTATATGATTAAGGTGACGCTGTTTATCATCCATATCATAAGAGTACAAAATAGAAATCAGCTCACATAAGGATGTTCCAGGTTATTGGTAAAGAGTTGAGCAACCTTTTGTTGATTTCTCCCTTTGTCAACTCTATTTCAGCATTCTTCATCTCCGTCATCAAGTGCGTGAATCTCCAAATTTTCACCACTAACATGATTGAACATATTAAACTCTTGCTTCAACATTTCCTTTCTACTTTCTCCCATGTTGCAAGTTCACGTGGAAAAAATAAGCAACAAAAAGTATTCGCACCAAATACTTTGAAAAACCGAAAACTTTGAAAGACCGCAAACTTTGAAAACCGCAAACTTCAATTACTGCAAACTTGAGGTAACCACAAACTTGAGTGACCGCAAACTTGAGTGACCGCAAACTTTGGTGACCGCAAACTTGAGTGACCGCAAAATTTGGTGACCGCAAACTTTGGTGACCGCAAACTTGAGTGACCGCAAACTTTCAAAGTTCCAATCTTCAAGGAAAATGACAGAAACGAGATCCAAAACCTGTGAATCTGTCCAGAAACTCTTCCAAAACAAACAAGTCAGTTTATTCAAACAAAAACAATAACTTTGATACTTCACGAGTCAAAGAAATCCGTTGTAAGCATCACGAATGAGCGCTAAGGCTCTGATACCAATTGTAAGGTCTGAAATCCAGAGGATCTTCAATCAACGGATTCAATAAGGTGTTGAACCTGGTGGAAACAGACTCGGCACGTGACTTGTTGGTATAATCAAAGAGGACGAGACACAATTTACTATCAAACGATTCGTATATTGATTAAAACACTGAAAAAACAATACAAGATCGTTCAATTTGTCAATCTAGTCCAACCGGAATAATGTTACAAACACATCTATTTATACTAAAACAGAAAGTATTCGGTGGTCCTGGGCCTGGACCGCATACTTCAAGTATGCGGCTAGCACTGAAGTATGCTGTCACATGAAGTATGCCGCTTGCCATGAAGTATGCCGCTTGCCATGAAGTATGCTGCTGGCCATGAAGTATGATGCCAGATGAAGTATGTTGCTAGCCATGAAGTATGTTGTCAGATGAATTCTTGCTTCTTCCAATCTTCGTCTTACAAACTTCTGAACAACTCGGTGATTCTTTGATTGCGTCAGCCTATTATATTTTTGGTCCTTACACCTTGGTTTAATTACTAAATAATTAGGCCATTATATTCATTTTGAAACACTGTTGCTCATAGTAACTATAACTAAATTAAATAAATAAATGGTTTTTATTTATTTATCCAATTATCCATTTATCCAAACATATTATTTTTCACTTATTATGTTTATTATTTATTTACAAGGGAAAACTAATCACTCATATATTTTCCTATTATAAAGCAAAGAAACATAAATTGGTTATTCGTATATATACACATACTCAATTGTTTACAACACAAATAAAACCCTATGTTCATATACTTTTTACAAGAAACTGATAAACATCATTTGAGACTCAAACAAGCACTCTCCTACTTAACCAAGTCCACACCCAATTCCTTTGTACATTAGGAGCCCCTCTAGTCATTTGAGCCCACCATTAATACAATTATACTAATCAATCATAGGTTAACCTTGTGGTTATCTAGTCTCTTGTGCAACAACTTGTTCGTGCGATCTCCAAACTACCTATCACAAGTGAGTTTACATTGCCCCTTTTACATTTTTATAATTTTGGGGTGGAACATGATTACATTGGAAACTATTTGCAATTTATACAATTCAAACATTTTAAACATGCATGTAATTTGTGGCTTATGTTTGAACACTATGAGTGCAAACTACAATTACATACATGTGTGCATAGTGCAAATGCAATCATTAACTAAGTACAAGCCGATGGTAACAATGACAGATCTATTGTGGTACACAGGTAGGTGATTGTTTCCGATATTACATGTGGGATAACATTTTGTGCAATCACAAGGTTGTACGCCCCAGTTTTAACTATAATGGTTCTCCATAATTGCATTATTAAACCATGTTTCATACGAATTGTACACAACTTTTGATATTACTTGTGGTGTCAAAACCTATGTATGCTCACCAACTATTTTTAGTTGACCTTGTTTTCTTCATGTTTCAGGTACTAACATTTGAGATCATCTACAAGATGCTACACTCAGGATTGAGGACTTAGTTAAATAACAAATTGAACATTGTTGGTGTACTTTGTTTCCTTTGTATGTTTGTACATGTGTTTAATTGAAACAAGTGTTACGGAAATTTGGGTTTAATTATTATATGAAACTTTAGTTTGATCATGTGTTTATGAACAGTCTACATGTCCTGCCCCGACGTATTCCGTCGTCGGTTGGGGTGTGACAGATTGCTATGAGGGGAATTAGGTTATTAGAAATCAATGACCTAGACTATAACCTTAGGATGCCCATTATGTGATATGATTACATGTTACCTACTATTTTCTACTCTATGTACTAAATTTTTCGATGCCTTGCTTGTTAGATTATATGACTTACTCCTACCCTAAATGATAGCTAAGTAATTATTCAATAATACTCCTATCCTAAATCTCTTATCCCCTCTCTCCCTTTGCTAGGACATCATCATCTTCACATGTGGGACGTCATACTCATAGACACAAGTTTATCAAAATTCTGAAACCCCGTCAAGGTTTTAAATTCTATTAACTAGTAGAGAACATGTGCAATCTGAAAGATGACACATGTACTCTGGGTTTTCTATCTAGGAAAGCATTTCATAATTCCAAATCAACCGAAGGATCCGTATGCTTACTGGGAATTCCCGAGGTGAGTGTTTACTTATAGGCTAAAGCATATCTTCTCAAAAGTAATATGAATTTAAATAACCTTGATGTGTCATAGTATTCAATTGGTTATGTTACCAAGCGAGTACAATCCAAATATAATCATTTTTCATATTACATAATGTGACATATGTTTGTTTTATCCCTATCAAAATCCAAAATTCTCATGATTCTTATCCTTTTCCCTTGTGTTGTTCCTTCTATAGCATACATCCCCATCGTGCCAACGATACCAACAACAACAATGATCTTGCTACCCTCCTTACCCAACTTGTGAACCAACTCACTTAAGCAAACAACAACAATGTTCGTGCTAATGGTGGTAGTGTTAACAACAATGGTGGTGGTGGTGCCAACCCGCCCCAATGCACCTTCAAGCACTTCAATTCCTACAATCCCATCAAGTTTTATGGCACCGAGGAAGCTTTCTCCATTGGTTTGAAAGCATTGAGAATACCTTTCTCAATAGTAATTTCCCTGACAATCTTCGAGTCCGTTATGCCACGAGCGTCTTTAAAAAACGAGCGCTCACTTGGTGGAACGGTGAAAAACTGGCTTGAGGCGTTGATGTGGCAATGACCTTTCCATGGAATGAAGTGAAAAGACTGATGATTGAGGATTTTTTCCCTCGAAATGATATGAAGAAGTTGGAAGCTGAATTTTGGGATCTTGCCTAAGAAAGTGGCGAAAACCTAGTCTACACAACTCGTTTCCACGAGTTGAGCCTTCTCATGCCACACATAGTCACACCACTATCCTGGTGCATCGAGACATCGAGAAGTATATAAGTGGTGTACCTATGAAGATTCAAGACACCGTGTTGGGAAGAAATTTCGCAACTCTTGAGGACGCCATCCGCTTAGCCGCCACATTAACCGACAATCACGTGAAGGCGGGCACGATAACAAGAAAGAGTACAAAGAAAATCGATGACAAGACAACTCCAACCAAAACAAGTAAAGAGGACAAGCTCAAACATTCTCACAAGAATAAAAAGCATAAGGCTAGTAACTTTGCTGTCGTTACCCCTACTGCACCAATCAAACAAGTTGCTCTGATGGTGTCACAGCCCGCCTCAGGTACCCCCTGGACGTGTGCGAGCGCTATTGGTATCTTGATTCTTTGATTTCAAAGTTTTGTAAAATACAACGGTAGTCTTTTTAAAAGGATCATTTCATCATTTGTTTCAACCTCAAGGGTTGTATTTGTAAATATCAAAACTCAGTCTGAAGACAAAAGTTTTATATTTACTTTATAAACATAGGGATTTAAATACCCTTTACACATTTGATTACAAAACCAAGTTTAAAACCAAATACATTTCTTGTCTCCTTTGGACAAGTTCAAGCCACAGGAAATAGCTACCTAGGGTTGATCAATTCCATGGTTCCATCTCCTTTATCTTTATTTAGGATTTCCTATACACGAGGCCTGAGAATCCAACGTGTAAGTTATCCTTTTCACAGGTTAGATCTGATGTCTGCCTCTCACATATTATTTGGGTCAGATCTTATGTCTGCCCATACCCCATTCTCATCACATTTTATTCGTTACCTGGAAAAAACATTTCGAAAATAAAACTTCAGCGCGAACGCTCGTGAATACAATATCTTAACATAATATCATTTGGCACAAATAAGTATTAATTTCATAATCTCAAATTCATGTTCAATCTACACACTCAGCAGACTCGTCCTATTCAATCGCACCACAGTATACACTGGCGTCATAGCTTATAACAGCGGACAGGTCTACGCCTCCGGATTTGTTATAAGATAAGCACCGGCCGTAGTCCGGGAATTTCACCCGTAACCCGTGTAGCCCTTGCAAACCTATGGACTGAATGCTTGTTCGTAGAAGAACGTTGAGCATTATTTCATTAACTTTTATTTGGCCATTTTCATAAATAAAATGTTTGACACAAATTTTAAAAGAGATAAAGTATTCACCTTTTTAGTGGGAGTGAGTCTCTAAAGTTGAAAACTTATAAGCTAGAACGAGTGGGAATCGAACCGGGATCGTCGGGAGTGGATTAGGGATGCTTTGGAACAAGATTTGAGTGTTGGATTTGTGTTTGGGATGAGAGAAAATCGATTGAAGTCGATCGGCTATTTATAGGATGTGATTTGGGTCCATGTTGGGTCGATATGTCTCGGGATTTCGGTCTGACATCCGACTTTGTAACATCCCGAAAATCCTTATAGTACTAATTCGGGTGAGTGAAAGACCCGAAAACATCTTGGAATAAGTCGAATGACGGGAGTAACACGTAAAGTCTAAACGAATAAGATTCGAAGGTTAATCAGTCGTTTATGTCATAGTTCGGGATGGATCCGCATTCGGCAATCTAGAGGGACCCGGACGTAATATAGGGAAGAGTTAAATCCCCCTTTACGCGCAAACACTAGGGCCACTTTTGTGACCCTAGGCATGCGACGGCAGCCACAAGAAAGGAGAGAGAGGTGGACGACGGTGGTGGCCGGAGACGGGCGGTTCCGCGGTGTTTCAAGCAAAGGACTCCATATTCGACCAAGGTAATCATTTTCTTTAATTGTGTATGTATTTGTTTACGTTTTTAGTCAGAAAGCCAATGAGGGTTTGAATTCTTGATCGGCCGAAGTCTCGTAGCAAGAAGGAGGTGGCGGCCGACTGTGGTGGCGGGGTCGGTAGGACCGGTGACTCGCCGCAAAGTGGTGGCGTGCGGCTATGACGAATGGCTAGGTAGTGGTAGCGGGTGGCCGGCGACCCCGGTGATGGTACTAAGTCGCTAGAACTCAAAAAATCGAAAGGAAAATGGGGAGAAGGTGGCCGGTTTGGTCATGGCAATGGCGCGGGACGGCGGTCAGCAACCGGAGGCCGAAAGAGAGGAAGAGTGAGAGAGAAGGAGAGTCGAGAGAGGAGGTGGTGACGCCGGAGGGCGTCGACGATCATGGGATTCGGCTGTGATGGTGGTTCTCGGTGGTGGTCGACGGGGGTGAGAGTGGGAGTGATGTCCGTCGTGAAAGGGAACCGGTTAGAGTTTCTCACGGCTGGAAGGGGTGAAGGGAGTACGAGGGTGACTCGAGATGATAGAATGCGATGGTGGTTCACGACGGGATATGTTTGGTGGTGATGCGCGGTGGTGGTGGGTCCCAACAATGAACAAGGGCGGAACATGGGGTCGGGAATCACCCGATTAAGGTTTTGCTAGTTGAGGGTTTTGCGCGCGACGTGCATGCATGGAAACTTGGTTCGGGTGTTCGGTTTTTGAAACAGGTCAAGGACGACCCGATACGTTTGCGTGGAGCTACGGGTTAGGTGAATCAGAAGGGCGAGAAGATGAGACTAAGTGCCGGATTGTATTATTTTATGCGTTATTAGAAGTATGTTTAGAACGTGGTTTGATCATGTGACCGTACATTTGACAGGTATGGGGTTACGAGTGAGTGGACAAAGTACAAGACAAGGATCAACACTCAGCATAACCAGCGAGTTTCTAATCCCTTCTTTAAAACATTTTACTGTTTTGGGGCTAACGTACACACATTCACGTGGTGTTAATATAATAAATCATGTTAAGGGTTTCGGGTTCTAACCCGTTGTGTTTAGAGTATAAAGTGATTATTAAGGGTCGTAGCGTCAATGGAGTGATAAGGGTGGATTGGGGAGAGTCGGGCTTTAAGCTAGATGTCTATGATTTTTTGTGTGAGTTAAGGATATGGGTTGTTAATGCGTGACGTGTTAAGTGCTGAATGGGAAGGGCCGTGCCTTGTATTAAATTCTAATGAATTCATGATTTTAAATTTGTTGTTCTAGGGTTATGTGTGAGATGCGTGTGTAGTTAATGAGTTATGTACATAATGTGTGATATTACATGTTTATATTTAAGTGCCAGGTTTGCTTCGTTATCCTTATGACACGGCAAACGGGATCGTGGAGGAAGAGGTCCTTCGGGAAGTCACCAAAGGTGACAGTTATTTAACAGGTTAATGATGAGCTTGAGGTGTGTTGATCACCCTGACGAAGGTGCAGTGTAACATCCCAAAAATAGTAAATAAATAAATAATAACACGATCGTGATTTTTATTGTCAAAGAAACGAAAGAAAAATGGATGGGCTTGGGCTCGGCTCCAACGGGCCGAAGGAAGCCCAAGTATATAAGGGCAAGGGCTGCCCAAACTTCTCATTTTTTTCCACCACTTGCAAGTTCTAGAGAGAGAAAAGGGAGCTCGGGTCTAGAGAGAGAAAGTAACGGATCGACTCGGGAATTCAGGAGAACGTTGCTACCATGCTCGTGATCATCTTCTCTGAATCATAACTCCAATCCAGGTAAGCATTCGATCATAATCTGAGTTTTTATGATTATTTTAGGATTTTCGGTTTTAGCTAAATAGGTGAAGTTTTTATGGATGAAACTTGAAAATGAACAAAGATCTAGCATCTAGAATAAAAACCGAACGTTCTGATCTAAGAAAATTTAGATATTGACATGGTCAGACCCGCATGCAAAAAGTTAGGGTTCTTGCGCCTGAATTAGATCCTGCGTACTTATCAAGTACGCAGGAAGAAGGGTTCTGCGTACCGCGTACTTATCAAGTACGCATGAAGTAAAGTCTGCGTACTTACCAAGTGCGCATGAAGTAAAGTCTGCGTACTTGTCAAGTACGCATGACCAAGGCCCTGCGCACTTGCTAAGTGCGCAGGCATCAGAATGGTTAAGTAAAGTCAGTATGTTTAGAATGATTAAACCGTTAGAGTCAAGATTAGGTCTGATGTGTATTTAACTAATCAATTCAGATCAGAAGTGACATTGTTGGACCTTTGTTTAGGACAACCTAGAGAAGCTTATCAGGTGAGTTCTATGTGCTCCTTCTATGTTATGTGCAAATCTTATTAAATGTTTTGGGGCTGAAATGTATACACTAAATGAATAAATGATATGAAATGTCAATGTGATCATACGTATATATATAAATACTTATATATGAAAATGAATTATGAATAAAGAAAGAAGCGTATGATTTTAAAGAATGAATGAAAGAAGGACATAACGTAAAAGAATGAAATCTTGCTTTATATTACATATATATTGCATGTTATGAATGAATGTAAACGTTACAAACCCTTCTATGACAACGGCTACTTCGGTAGACGGACGACCACGTGACTATTTTGCAACCGGGACAAAAACGTTCCTTCGCAAGCTAGGACGTATGAAAAGGTATTAATGGACGGTTGAAGCACATGCCTTAACTAACGTAGAACGGTTGCATACATAATGGTCGCGTGGGAAACGGATGCCCTAGGGCAGACGGACAAAATGACGGACTACGACGGTAGGACGGTAAAGAGTGGACGGACAAAGGTTGCCGGACGGATTAATGAATGACGGACGGTAATGAAATGGGCTACGACGGTAGTTCTGACAGCGATGTCTTCGTGACATTCGCGACAAGTATGACGGGTTGATCCCTTAAGATTATGGCCAATATATGTTCTCTCAAAGAAAGTATGTATGTACACATGTATATACCCTCAATGAATGTTATGTGAGAACAGTAAAGTAAAGAAAATTTAAAAGTACGAATATACATATATACATTATATTCATGATAAAATAAATATTATGTATGATTGTCTTTAAACTAGAACTCACCAGCGTTAGCTGACTTTTAGTATACATTTCAGGTAAAGGAAGAAAGGGTCGTGCGATGGCGTGAAGACACAAGACTGACATCCCACTCTAATATATGTGTTAAGACTTCCGCTGTCAAGTTATGTTATATTATGTAATTGAATGACGACTGAATTGTAATTGAATGATGAATGTTTTTAATTTAAGTTCAGTATTTATGACTATGTTTATGAGTAAATCCAACGAGTGAGGTAACCCGAGAAAGGGGCCTTACAAGTTGGTATCAAAGCAATAGTTTGAGAGATTCAGACATCCCTAAATGTCTGGACTCAAACTGATTATGGGACCAACGCACGGATGTCAGTATGGGTAACCAACGCCAACGCAGCACGGTAAGTAAGTACTAAAGTTAATGCTCTTGGATAAGAATAGATACCTTAACTTAGAACAAATAGATATCAATGTCACAACCCATTTGAAGAGTTTTGAACCCGAAAAGCAATGTAAATTAGTAATCATAAACCGGTCACTGTAATTAATAATTTACCTTGCTCGTACTGTTCCAAACTATGATATGAAGAAATGACATTGATGTATTCCCTTTATAACTATCAGGAAATTAAGAATTTATGGCTGGTGGAGGAAGAACAGGACGACGAGGCGGTCGCACCAGCCGAGTAGGTAGACCTCCATTGAAGCAAAGACATGAAGAGGAAGAGAGTGTGCACGCAGAACACACTGAGAGTGTGCACGAAACAGATGTGACACCAACTGGGAATGATAGTCCAGGGCCTATACAGTTAGAACCCGAAGTCAGAGATGCTATTGCCCGCGAGGTCGTACTTACTCTGAAGAACATATTGCCTGACCTACTATCTGAGGCATTAAAGAAAAGCAAAGAAGAGGATGAAGGGAAAAATGAAGAGAAAATTTATGACAGTGATGGGGATGAAGTAAAAGTGGCATCAAGCAATCGTGGGTGTACTTACAAAGGTTTCAAGGACGGAGACCCACCTAAGTTTGATGGAACCAAGGATTCGGTGGCTACTTTCGAATGGATTGAGAGGATGAACGCTGTAATCAACATCAGCGAGTGCCGACCGGATCAGGCGGTCAAATATGTTGCTCATTCTTTCACCAATGAAGCGCTAGGTTGGTGGAGAAACATCCAAAGAACAAAGTCGCCAAATGCTCTTGCCAGAATGACATGGGAAGACCTGAAAAAGCTCATAATCCAGAAGTTCTGCCCACAGAACGAGATTGATCGTGTGGAGAACGAGTTCCTAAACTTCAAGGCTGGCAACAAGACTTATCGCCAGTATTCTTCAAGATTCAACGAGTTGGCCCAACTGGTACCACACTTGGTGGAAACTGAAGAACGTATGATCAAATACTATGTCAAGGGTCTGCCGCAAAGGGTCCGTGTTCATGTAAAAGCTAATCTACCATCGACCTTCGAGTCGGTAGTCAACCTGTCTGGAATCGTCTACGACGATTATGCCAATGAGGACCCGGCACCTGAGACACAAAAGAGAAAGTGGGAGAACCCGTCTAGAGGCACCGGAAAAGGGAAAGAAACAGCTGAAATTAAGAAACCAAGGTTGGACGGATATGAAACATGCAAGAGATGTGGAAAGCAACATCTGGGCGAGTGTCGAATCGGCACCACCGTGTGTTATAAGTGCGGGAGGCCGGGGCACTACTCCCGAGATTGTTTGAAGGATGTCAAATGTCAAGTATGTGGATTGTTTGGACATCTGACAAAGAACTGCAGGAAGGCCGGCCAATCTGGTTCGGGAAAAGAGAAGGAACAAGAACAGCTAAAGGCTAGGACTCGAGCCTACGCCCTGACTGAGGAGGAAGCAAGGGGAAACCCTGATGTTGTGTCAGGTACGTTCCTAGTTAATAACGAACATGTTGCTATTTTATTTAACGCTGGTGCTAGTAAAAGTTTTATATCCAATGCATTTAGTCGTAAACTAGGATGCACTATCAACACCATAGTAAAGGCTTTTAGCGTACAAACTGTCGTGGGTAAAAATTCGGCAGTATTCCAAGTAACAGAGGATTGTATCATAGAAATAGAGGGCCATAAGTTTCTTTCTAGATTATTCCTTCTCACCTTAGGAGGATTCGATATAGTATTGGGTATGGATTGGCTAGCTGCCAACGAAGCTCAAATAATATGTAAACGTAAGAGGATACACCTCAAGGCTCCTAGCGGCAGTCCAATTACGGTTTATGGGGATTGGAATTGCATGATGCCGAACATCATCTCGATGATCAAGGCCGAAAGTTACATGAGGCGCGGTTGCGAAGCTTATTTGGCATATGTTATTGATGATAGAATGAAAACGAATGAACTCAAGAATGTACCCGTGGTGTGCAACTTTCCGGAAGTATTTCCTGAGGATCTACATGGATTACCACCCGATCGGGAAATAGAATTTCAGATTGACTTATTGCCAGGAGCTGAGCCCGTTGCCAAAGCCCCCTACCGATTGGCTCCGTCAGAAATGAAAGAATTGATGTCTCAACTAGAGGAACTAACAAAAAAAGGATTTATTAGACCGAGCATCTCACCGTGGGGCGCTCCGGTACTATTTGTAAAGAAGAAGGACGGCAGCATGCGCATGTGCATTGACTACCGCGAATTGAACAAGAGAACAGTAAAGAACAAATACCCACTACCTAGAATAGACGACCTTTTTGATCAACTGCAAGGTGCGAGTTGGTTCTCAAAGATCGATCTTAGGTCGGGTTACCATCAGTTGAAAGTAAGAGAAGAAGACGTACCAAAGACCGCATTTCGCACGCGTTATGGGCATTATGAGTTTCTCGTGATGTCCTTCGGATTGACCAACGCACCAGCAGCGTTCATGGATTTGATGAATAGAGTATGTCAACCAATGTTGGATCGATCGGTGATAGTTTTTATAGATGACATATTGGTGTATTCAAAAAGCGAGGGTGATCACCACTGTCACCTAAGAGAGGTTCTAGAGGTGTTAAAGCAAGAAAAGTTATACGCAAAGTTCTCCAAATGCGCGTTCTGGCTTAGGGAAGTCCAATTCCTAGGTCACGTAATAAACCCAAACGGAATCATGGTAGACCCTGCAAAGATCGAGACAGTAAAGGAATGGAACGTCCCAAAGACACCAACAGAGATACGAAGTTTTCTGGGATTGGCAGGCTACTATCGAAGGTTCATTCAAGATTTCTCAAGGATAGCCTCGCCATTAACTAAACTGACACGGAAGGAAGTGAAATATGAATGGGGTCAAACCCAAAACAACGCGTTTGAGGAACTTAAGGCACGATTAACCCAAACTCCATTCTTAACACTACCTGAGGGAAATGAAAACTTGGTAGTCTACTATGACGCTTCAGGGCAGGGTTTAGGGTGCGTACTCATGCAACGAGGAAAGGTAATTGCTTATGCATCGCGGCAACTAAAGATTCACGAGGTTAACTACCCTACGCACTATCTAGAATTAGCAGCAGTAGTTTTCGCGTTGAAAATATGGAGACACTATCTGTATGGAATTAAATGCACCATTTACTCCGATCACAAAAGCCTGAAGTACTTTTTCGAACAAAAGGAATTAAACATGAGACAAAGGAGATGGTTAGAGCTACTGAAAGACTATGACTGTGAGATATTGTACCATCCAGGCAAGGCAAACGTAGTGGCTGACGCTTTAAGTAGAAAGAAAGAATCGGAACCTATCCAGATCAAAGCGTGTCAACTGATTATAACACCAGACTTGATGGGTGAAATATCAAAGGCACAAGATGAAGCACTGTTAGAAAGAAATGTGAAACGGGAAAGAATAGTAGGACAACAAGGGAACTTAGATGCAAATGCATACGGAGTACGAACTAGGTTTGGCCGGATGTAGATACCTAAGATTGGCGAGCTTAGAGCCAAAATACTCGATGAGGCCCATAAGTCTCGTTATTCTATCCACCCCGGGACAAACAAAATGTATCAAGACTTGAAGAAAGAGTACTGGTGGCCTGGCATGAAGAGTGATGTGACTGAATACGTGAGCAAGTGCTTAACGTGTTCACTAGTTAAGGCCGAGCACTAGAAACCATGCGGTAAAATGCAACCTTTACCTATACCGGAATGGAAGTGGGAAGAGATCACAATGGAATTCATTACCAAGCTACCGCGAACAGCTAAAGGCAATGATACCATTTGGGTGATCGTCGACCGTTTGACGAAAAGTGCTCACTTCTTGTCAATACGTGAGACTTCTTCGTTAGAAAGACTAGCAGAAGTATTTATCAAGGAAATTGTGAGCAGACATGGTATGCCGCTGTCAATTGTGTTCGACAGGGATACTAGATTCACATCAAGGTTTTGGAAGAAATTTAATGAAGCAATGGGCACTAGACTGAACATCAGCACCGCTTACCACCCCCAAACCGATGGACAATCGGAAAGGACCATTCAGACCTTAGAGGACATGCTCCGGGCCTGTATCATTGACTTCGGTGGGAGTTGGGACAGCCATCTACCATTGGCAGAATTTTCATATAACAACAGCTATCACACAACTATTGGCATGCCGCCGTTTGAAATGTTGTATGGGAGGAAATGTAGGACCCCGGTTTGTTGGGGGGAAATTGGACAGAAAGATTTTGCAAGTCTCGAAGTGGTCAAAGCTACTTCCGAGAAATTTGATCAAATCAAGGCTCGAATGAAAGCCGCAAAAGACAGACAGAAATCATACGCGGATAAGAGAAGGAGGGATTTAGAGTTTCAAGTAGGGGACATGGTACTGTTGAAAGTATCACCGTGGAAAGGAATCATTCGGTTCGGAAAACGTGGCAAACTAAGTCCAAGGTTTGTCGGACCTTTCAAGATTTTAGCGAGAGTGGGTCAAGTTGCTTACAGACTCAACCTACCCGTCGAGCTTAGCGAAATACACCCTACATTCCACGTGTCGCACCTACGCAAGTGCCTAGCTGACGACACAGCTCACATACCTTACGACGAGATCGAAGTGGATAACACTCTAAATTATATAGAAGAACCGATAGCCATTATTGACCGAGCTGAGAAACGACTACGCAATAAGTCAATCCCATTAGTAAAAATACAATGGAAACACAGAAAGGGTTCAGAAACTACTTGGGAAAACGAAGACGAGATGAGGGAACTATACACTCAATTGTTTAACGTGTAAGCAGTTTCGAGGACGAAACCTCTTTAAGGAGGGTAGACTTGTAACATCCCAAAAATAGTAAATAAATAAATAATAACACGATCGAGATTTTTGTTGTCAAAGAAACGAAAGAAAAATGGATGGGCTTGGGCTCGGCTCCAACGGGCCGAAGGAAGCCCAAGTATATAAAGGCAAGGGCTGCCCAAACTTCTCATTTTTTTCCACCACTTGCAAGTTCTAGAGAGAGAAAAGGGAGCTCGGGTCTAGAGAGAGAAAGTAACGGATCGACTCGGGAATTCAGGAGAACGTTGCTACCATGCTCGTGATCATCTTCTCTGAATCATAACTCCAATCCAGGTAAGCATTCGATCATAATCTGAGTTTTTATGATTATTTTAGGATTTTCGGTTTTAGCTAAATAGGTGAAGTTTTTATGGATGAAACTTGAAAATGAACAAAGATCTAGCATCTAGAATAAAAAGCGAACGTTCTGATCAAAGAAAATTTAGATATTGACATGATCAGACCCGCATGCAAAAAGTTAGGGTTCTTGCGCCTGAATCAGATCCTGCGTAGGAAGAAGGGTTCTGCGTACTTATCAAGTACGCATGAAGTAAAGTCTGCGTACTTACCAAGTGCGCATGAAGTAAAGTCTGCGTACTTGTCAAGTACGCATGACCAAGGCCCTGCGCACTTGCTAAGTGCGCAGGCATCAAAATGGTTAAGTAAAGTCAGTATGTTTAGAATGATTAAACCGTTAGAGTCGAGATTAGGTCTGATGTGTATTTAACAAATCAATTCAGATCAGAAGTAACATTGTTGGACCTTTGTTTAGGACAACCTAGAGAAGCTTATCAGGTGAGTTCTATGTGCCCCTTCTATGTTATGTGCAAATCTTATTAAATGTTTTGGGGCTGAAATGTATACACTAAATGAATAAATGATATGAAATGTCAATGTGATCATACGTATATATATAAATACTTATATATGAAAATGAATTATGAATAAAGAAAGAAGCGTATGATTTTAAAGAATGAATGAAAGAAGGACATAACGTAAAAGAATGAAATCTTGCTTTATATTACATATATATTGCATGTTATGAATGAATGTAAACGTTATAAACCCTTCTATGACAACGGCTACTTCGGTAGACGGACGACCACGTGACTATTTTGCAACCGGGACAAAAACGTTCCTTCGCAAGCTAGGACGTATGAAAAGGTATTAATGGACGGTCGAAGCACATGCCTTAACTAACGTAGAACGGTTGCATACATAATGGTCGCATGGGAAACGGATGCCCTAGGGCAGACGGACAAAATGACAGACTACGACGGTAGGACGGTAAAGAGCGGACGGACAAAGGTTGCCGGACGGATTAATGAATGACGGACGGTTTTCTAAAGCCGGACGGTAATGAAATGGGCTACGACAGTAGTTCTGACAGCGATGTCTTCGTGACATTCGCGACAAGTATGACGGGTTGATCTCCCTTAAGATTATGGCCAATATGTGTTCTCTCAAAGAAAGTATGTATGTACACATGTATATACCCTCAATGAATGTTATGTGAGAACAGTAAAGTAAAGAAAATTTAAAAGTACGAATATACATATATACATTATATTCATGATAAAATAAATACTATGTATGATTGTCTTTAAACTAGAACTCACCAGCGTTAGCTGACTTTTAGTATACATTTCAGGTAAAGGAAGAAAGGGTCGTGCGATGGCGTGAAGGTTACCCGACACAAGACTGACATCCCACTCTAATATATGTGTTAAGACTTCCGCTGTCAAGTTAAGTTATATTATGTAATTGAATGACGAATGAATTGTAATTGAATGATGAATGTTTTTAATTTAAGTTCAGTATTTATGACTATGTTTATGAGTAAATCCAACGAGTGAGGTAACCCGGGAAAGGGGCCTTACATGCAGCGATGAGGTATGTGTTTGCATGCGAATATATAAGTGTTAATGTGCATGCTAATGATTAGTTATATTTACTGCGTATGAGTTGTGTTATTGTGACGTGTTGAATTGTGACGTGTAGAGTTAGACTGACCGTTGAGTCAGGACTTATGACGTGACATGTACATGAGTCGTGTCAGTTATTTGTGAGAGCCTTGGTTAAGGACGGACGTGTTAGTGTTCTAGGGTAGGTTGTGTGAACCCTGAGTCAGGTCAATATGTATTCTTGGATATGAGTTAGCACAGTATGTTGAGTCTATGATGTTGTGATTGTAAAGTTGTTATTTGGTATGTTGGTAGTATGGGTTGAGTCTTGGGTGATAAACGGTTACGGGGGGTCATGGGGTGACACTGGATTAGTCATGCATTAATAAAGAGTAATTATATTTTACAAGGACCGGAGGGTCCGAGTGAATTAAACCGAAGAACTTGGTGTGATGGTTTTTATTTAAATTAAACTATTAGAACTCATTCAGCGTAGCTGACTTTGTGTGTACGTTAGATTGTTTGCATGTAAGCAGTGTATTGACATATCTTGACTTGGAAGCGGCGTTACTCGGATCGGTGTGCAGGCATTCGTAAGGTAAACCTAATCACATTAAATGGTTATAAATGTTTTTAGAGAGACTTCCGCCGTAGTTTGAATTGTAATAAATGCGTCTTTAATGAAAATGACCCGTTATGAGAACCAACTGTAGGATGCCCAGGTTGGGGTCTTACAAGTTGGTATCAGAGCTGTGGTTTAAGAGAAAACTGGTATTTTTAAACAAATAAAATACTTTAACTTAAACCGAAAATGGGACAAGGGTGAAACGAATGCCACCACGAGTAACCGCGAGCCAAGAGGTATGTTTTTCAAGTTGAGCAGTAATTATTTATTTACCATTTGTGTAGTATTACAATAGGTAAAGCGATTGATGTGAGTGAATGATTTGGGGTTCCGTGTGGGAACATGATGTGTGTTATGTGTTGTAGTAGTATGTAGAAATAAGGGAAATGTGTGGTGTGACTTTGTGAAATCAAGTTTTGTGAGCTAACCAATGTAGAGTAGCATTAATTGTGTTATGTGACACAGCTTGGTGTATTAGTGTGGTGTAATAAACTTGTGTGCAACTACTTGGAATGTGTAAGTGTGATATATATGATGATTTGCTATATAATTGTGTGGTGTTAAGTGAGTGGTGTGGGATGCATGTGCATCCGGCGTGTGGGAAAGATAGAAAGCTAGTGTGAAGATGATGGGAAAGGTTTAGAGTACGAGCAGTAATGTGGACGACCAAATTGCATTTGATCACCGTAATTTGGCAGTCTATTATTACTCTCATATTCTGAATTTGAGCCCATAGTAATCACTCCAACGTTCTATCTTGTGCAGGTACTGATGGCTATGACTATCAGGACGAGGTGGATCAGACGAGGGGCTCTTATCAGGAGGACGGCAGAGCGTCGGGCGAGATGTTTGGCTGCTACATGGGCGATAGTTGTCGACAGGAGGCGAATATTAGCACCGGTTCCATTATCAGTTGTACCACCGACAGTCGAGGAGGAGCGTGAGCTACAGACACAGGAGGTGACTTTGGCGCTCCCGGCGCCTAATGCACCCAGTGCTACTAGGGCAGTCACGATGGGACTCACTAGTTCCTTCTATAGGAGGAGTAGCTAGTTGGGAATTAATGCATTTGCAGTCAGGCATCAACCACCGAGACATGATTCGGGGTCGAGCAGCGGATGGCTTGAGGAGTCGGACGACGAGGAGCAGGTGGGAGACAACTTCGGGTTGTTCAAGGAGTAGAGTGTTGATATATTTCCACGATAGGGTTGGCATGTTTTGAGTGGTAGTAGTTTGATTTTGTGATGAGATATTTGTTTGGGGTTCTTATGGTGAATTAGATGCATATGTGGTGCGGTGTTTGACTGGAATGTTGACTATGTGATTTTGATATTGAGTTTTGCTTTGTCATGATGTGATTTAGACGTGGTTAAAATAATTATGTTTGTGAATGTGTTGTATAGTGCTTGCGATAGGAAGCCATATGCAGTGTGGTGTGATGTGATTTTGCATGACGTGAGTTCATGCCAATGTGATTGATTAGATATTGTGAGTAGACTTGTGTAGCTATGGGTCATGAAATTTTTTGTGTTAACGAAAGTATTATAGTGTCATCTATGAGTTAAGGGCTAGGCGGAGTGTGAAGTACAAGGGGTGTGTTGCAGCTTGTGTTAATGACAAGGGCAAAGCCCTGCGGAAAATAATGCTTATAAATATTATAGGTATGCATGTATAGAGGGCTGACTTGTGTCTAGATCGGGTAGCATGTTGCCTTAAACCATTAATGATACCCGTAGAGGTACGAATGTGTGAATTTCGTGTAAATATATGATGACGGGTGGCGGGGGCTATTGTTATAATAAATAGAAGGTAGAGTCCACGAGTTGTGTGTCTATAAATAATAAGGTTGTATTGTAAAACGCATAGATTTTCTCAGGTCTAGCTAATTATGTGTGTGCCTTACGCGAGTTAGAGAGTTGAGGTACTTTATATAGAGATATATATGTGGAACTTGTTAAGTTATTACATAGACTTAACGTTATTTGTCCCGGTAATACATGCTTAATCGTGCATAGGATGAGTGGTCGGTGAGTTTAGGTATAGTGTTTCTATCTATACAATTTTCTCAATACATCGATGCGACACGCAGAGTTTGACGTTATTCGAGACGACCGGAGGGGTGCTCTTATGAGATACCTATGCTTATATCTCGTGAATTCAGAGCACAAAGCCAAGGAGTGCGGCTGCCAAGAGTTGATGATACGAGCGTTACGTGGATGCTTGACTGGAGCTAGTTATGACGTGATTGAGGTGACAACGCCGGAGGTTTCAGCACGGAGTGAATGAAGTAACGAGTAGATCCTCATGGGATACGTTCCACATTGAGAATACTGCTAGATGTGAGATACCAGAGGATACAGATGTTTAATCAGAGCGAGTCGATGAATAGTTGAAGCTTATACTAGGGTGGATTTTCCGTATGTACTCGATGAATGAGACACGATTGGTGATCGTGTGGCAAATGACCAAACACTGACGAGGACCGTGGAATGGGATGAGGGTAAGTGCAGGTTTGCCCATAAGTGACTGTAAAAAAAAGGGAATGCTTATGCTGGTACGCATACGAAGAAGTTATATGGAGCAAGCTCCTGTAGAGTATCGAAGGAGATAATGTTAGTATTTTAAAACAAACACGATTGATTAAGCAAAGTCATCAGAGGACGGTGGACGAAGGCTAATGATAAGCGGCATGTGCTTACCAATGAGATGCAATGAGCATAAGGTAATGTAGTAAGGAGGTGTTGTAGTAGCAAAACCTGAGATGAGATCAGCAAGGCTTCACATGAACTCTTGGTGATCACGTGAACGGGGTAGATGCCTGAGTTGAGAAAGGCTGGGGTGCCTGAGTTTAAGGGATCATCGCCAGGAGGCGATTAGAATGAGAGACGAGAAGGACGGTGAATGATCTGATAATGGAAAACAAGGGACCCTACTTGGGCACGACGGTCGGAGTGACAAGGTCACTCGAAATTATAAAAAGAAGTGACGTCATGTATGATCTGAGCCGATCAAGAAGTGCAATAATTAATACTGAATGTCGGAGGAACAACAGCCGGGGAGGCAAGTAATAAGGGGATATGTAGGCGATCCTACAAGTCCCAAAGTTGAAAGCAGGCAATGAGGAGACTTCTCTGAACACCTAGAAGGTGGTCGAAATACTAAGCAAACCGATAGATTAGTAAATGGTACAGATAAGGGGATTGTCACCAAAAGGACTTGGTGCATGTTTGAGAACGGAAGAATGTGTTTGGTAGATTTGTACCGACATAGGATTCGAGGACGAATCCTCTTTTAAGGGGGTAGACTTGTAACATCCTGAAAATCCTTATAGTACTGATTCGGGTGAGTGGACGACCCGAAAACATCTTGGAATAAGTCGAATGACGGGAGTAACACGTAAAGTCTAAACGAATAAGATTCAAAGGTTAATCAATTGTTTATGTCATAGTTCGGGATGGGTCCGCATTCGGCAATCAAGAGGGACCCGAACGTAATACAAGGAGGAGTTAAATACCCCTTTACGCGCAAACCCTAGGGCCACTTTTGTGACCCTAGGCGTGCGACGATAGCCGTAAGAAAGGAGAGAGAGGTGGACGACGGTAGTGGCCGGAGACGGGCGGTTCCGCGGTGGTTTCAAGCAAAGGACTCCATATTCGACCAAGGTAATCATTTTCTTTAATTGTGTATGTATTTGTTTACGTTTTTAGTCAGAAAGCCAACGAGGGTTTGAATTCTTGATCGGCCGAAGTCTCGTAGCAAGAAGGAGGTGGCGGCCGACTGTGGTGGCGGGGTCGGTAGGACCGGTGACTCGCGGTGAAATGGTTGTGTGCCGCTGGGACAATAGGATAGGTAGTGGCAGCAGGTGGCCGGCGACCCCGATGATGGTACTATGTCGCTAGCACTCGGAAAACCAAAAGGAAAAGGGGGAGAGGGTGGCCGGTTGTGGTCACGGCAATGGCGCGGGACAGCGGTCAGCAAACGGAGGCCGAGAGAGAGGAATAGTGAGAGAGAAGGAGTCGAGAGAGGTGGTGGTGACTCCGGAGGGCGCCGACGATCATGGGAGTCGGTTGTGATGGTGGTTCTCGGTGGCGGTCGACGGGGGTGAGAGTGGGAGTGATGTCCGATGTGAAAGGGGAACCCGGTTAGAGTTTCTCACGGCTGGAAGGGGTGAAGGGAGTACGAGGGTGGCTCGAGATGATGGAACGCGATGGTGGTTCACGACAGGATGTGTTTGGTGGTGATGCGCGATGGTGGTGGTTCCCGAAAATGAACAAGGGAGGAGCATGGGGTCAGATATCACCCGATTGAGGTTTTGCTAGTCAAGGGTTTTACGCGTGACGTGCATGCATGCATGGAAACCCGGTTCGGGTGTTCGGTTTTTAAATGGTTCAAGGACGATCCGATACGTATGCGTGGAGCTACGGGTTAGGTGAATCAGAAGGGCGAGAAGATGAGACTAAGTGGCGGGATTATATTATTTTATGCGTTATTAGAAGTATGTTTAGAACGTCATTTGATCATGTAACCATACATTTGACATGTACGGGGTTAAGAGTGAGTGGACAAAGTACAGGACAAGGATCAACACTCAGCATAACCAGTGAGTTTCTAATCCCCTCTTTTAAACGTTTTACTGTTTTGGCGCTAACGTACGCACGTTCACGTGGTGTTAATAAAATAAAGCATGTTAAGGGTTTCGGGCTCTAACCCGCTGTGTTTTGAGTATAAAGTGATTATTAAGGGTCACAGGGTCAATGGTGTGATAAGGGTGGATTGGGGAGAGTCGGGCTTTAAGCTAGATGTCTATGATTTTATGTGTGAGTTAAGGATATGGGTTGTTAATGCGTGACGTGTTAAGGGCCGAACGGGAAGGATGGTGCCTTGTATTAAATGCTAACGAATTCATGATATTAAATATGTTGTTGTAGGGTTATGCGTGAGATGCGTGTGTAGTTAATGAGTTATGTACATAATGTGTGATATTACGTGTTTATATTTACGTGTTATAGGGTTATGCATGATATTACGTGTTTATATTTAATGAGTTATGTACATAATGTGTGATATTACGTATTAAATGCTAACGAATTCATATTTGTTTCGTTGTCCTTATCAAACGACAAACGGGATCGTGGAGGACGGGGTCCTTTGGGAAATCACCACAGGTGACGGTTATTTAGCAGGTTAATGATGAGCTCGAGGTGTGTTGATCACCCTGATGAGGGTGCAACGATGAGATATGTGTTTGCATGCGAATACATAAGTGTTAATGTGCATGCTAATGATTAGTTATACTTAATGCGTATGAGTTGTGTTATTGTGACGTGTTGAATTGTGACATGTAGAGTTAGACTGACCGTTGAGTCAGGACTTGTGACGTGACGTGTACATGAGTCGTGTCAGTTATTTGTGAGAGCCTTGGTTAAGGACGGACGTGTTAGTGTTCTAGGGTAGGTTGTGTGAACCCTGAGTCAGGTCAATGTGTATTCTTGGATATGAGTTGTTAGCACAATATGTTGAGTCTATGTTGTTCTAATTATAAGGTTGTTATTAGGTATGTTGGAAGTACGGGTTGAGTCTTGGGTGATAAACGGTTACGAGGGTCATGGGGTGACACTGAATTAGTCATTCATTAATAAAGAGTAATTATATTTTACAAGGACCGGAGAGTCCGAGTGAATTAAACCGAAGAACTTGGTGTGATGGTTTTTATTTAAATTAAACTATTAGAACTCACTCAGCGTAGCTGACTTTGTGTGTACATTAGATTGTTTGCAGGTAAGTAGTGTATTGGCACATCTTGGCTTGGAAGCGGCGTTACTCGGATCGGTGTGCAGGCATTCGTAAGGTAAACCTAATCACATTAACTGCTTATAAATTTTTTTCATGAGACTTACGCTGTAGTTTGAATTGTAATAAATGCGTCTTTAATGAAAATGACCCGTTATGAGAACCAACTGTAGGATGCCCGGGTTGGGGTCTTACAGACTTAGCCCACGTCAGCCTTAAACGTCAATGTCTGATTGGACCGAATATAATTGGCGGCATATCGGACCGATATGTGAACCATGTCGGTCCGTCATCCAGACCCATGTCCCATCATTAGGGCTGAGTCAACGGATACGTTTCAGCACCACAAATTACGGCTACGAGGAGGTTGTCGGACCGTTATGAATCGATGTCGGTCCGATATCCAACTAAGAAACTCATTACGGACCGATATGAGAATGTATGTCGGTCCGCTATCTGAGCCTAGTTCACTTCGGACCAATATGAATTTGGATGTAGGTCCGCTATTAGACTGACTTAAGCTTCGGTCCGATATTTATAACTTAATTTCATGTCGGACTGATATGGGATATGATGTCGGTCCGATATCAACTTAATTTCTTAATTTCTTTTATTTTCAACTCTATACTTTGGTGTATTTACACTTATAGTCCCTGTGGTTACCTTTTGACAGATCTTGGATATATTTGTGGAAGGTGTTACGTCCTCCCCACCTTGTTTAAAACTCATCCTCGAGTTTATTCAAACAAGTGTGGATATTTATTTTTCATTTCCGACTCTAGTTCCCACGTGTACTCAGGTCCAGGTCTAGAGGTCCATTTCACTTTTACGATCATTAGTTTCTTTCTTTTCAATCTCTTTTCCTGTCTATCCTCGATTTGCAAAGGTTGTTCCACAAATCTTAACTTTTCATCTACCTTTACATCTTGTAGGGGTATTACCAGAGATTCATCTGCTAAACACTTGCGTAGAGTTGACACCTGGAATACATCGTGTACTCTATTCATTTCATCTGGCAGTTCGAGTTGATAGGCCACATGCCCAACTCTTTTCAAGATTTTGAATGGTACTACGAATCTAGGACTTAATTTTCTATTCTTTCCAAATCTTAAGACGCCTTTCCATGGTGAAACTTTCAACGGAACGTTATCACCGACGTTGAATTCTAACGGTTTTCGTCTCTTATCAACTGAACACTTTTGATAATCACGAGCCGCTTTCAGTCTATCTTTTATCTGGATAACTTTCTCAGTTGTTTCCAAGACTATTTTAGGTTCAGACAACTGATTTTCTCCTATTTCAGACCAACAGATTGGAGTTCGACATTTACGACCGTATAACGCTTCAAAAGGAGCGGCTTGTATACTCGTATGATAGCTATTATTATAGGAGAATTCCATTAGAGGTAAGTGGTCATCCCAGCTTCCTCCAAGATCAATGACATAAGCTCTTAACATATCTTCGAGAGTTTGAATTGTTCTTTCACTCTGCCCGTCTGTTTGAGGATTACCAAGAGCTGTTTGAAAACTTTGCCAGAATCGAGAAGTAAATGTACTATCTCTATCTGACATGATAGATAATGGCACACCATGTAATGTTAAGATTTCATTAACGTATAATTGTGCCAGCTTATCCATACTGATTTCAAGTTTAGTAATAAAATCCATGGTTATCATTTCCCATTTCAGACAGGGATTTCAAGTTGCTGTAACAACCCAGGTGGTTTTTGATGTTCAACCTTAACTTGAGAACAGGTCAAACACTTTGCAACATATATTGCGATATGCTTTTTCATTTCTATCCACTAGTAATTGGCTTTTAGGTTTTTATAGATTTTATCGCTTCCAAGGTACATTGTGTATTTAGATTTATGGGGTTCTTCAAGAATTTCTTCACGAGTATTTCCATAGATAGGAACCCATATTCTCTTATTCATTCTAAGAATTCCATCATCTCCTATGATCAATTGTTCAATAATACCTCCTAATCCTTCTTTCTCGAGGTTGAGATCTTGTAAAGCAAGTTTATAAAATTCCTTAGTACGAGTGATAAGATCAATTTGGAGATCGAGTCTTAAAGCACGAACTCGTTTAGGTTTCTCATGTTTTTTTCTGCTCAAGGCATCTATTACAACATTGGCCTTTCCTTCATGATACAGATCTCACAATCATAATCATTCAGGACTTCCATCCAGCGTCTTTGCCTCATATTCTGTTCATTTTGACTGAATATATACTTTAGGCTTTTATGAACAGTAAAGATAGTGAATTTGACTCCATATTGATAGTTCCTCCATAATTTCAGAGCGAAGATTATGGCGCCCAATTCTAAATAATGAGTCGTATAGTTCTTTTCATGAGTTTTTAACTGTCATGAAGCATAAGCAATGACTTTGTTTCCTTGCATTAACACACAACCAAAGCCAGTGTGTGAAGCATCATAGTAAACTGAGAAGCCTTCATTTCCATCTGGCCAGTATGGGTGCTTGACTCAGTTTCTGTTTTAGGGTTTCAAAAGCTTCAGATTGTTTAGGGTTCCATTCATACTTAACTGACTTGCTGGTCAGAGACGTTAATGGTACACCGATTCGAGAGAAATATTGGATAAATCTCCGAAAGTAACCAGCTAAACTGAGGAAACTACGGACTTTAGTTGGTGACTTCGGGATTTCCCATTTAGATATAGCCTCAATTTTAAGAGGATCTACTTGAATGCTATTGGCATTAATCATATGATCGAGGAATTGAACTTCTGACAGCCAGAATTTACATTTTGAGAATTTAGCATAAAGCTTTTCTGTTCTTAGAATTTCAAGTAAGATTTTCAAGTGATTGGCATGCTCCTCCTTACTTTTGGAATAAATGAGGATATCGTCAATAAATACGATAACGAATTTGTCCAAGTAAGATTTACAGACTCGTCTCATCATATCCATGAATGTTGTTGGTGCATTAGTAAGTCTAAACGGAATTACCGTGAACTCATAATGACCATATCGAGTTCTGAAAGCAGTTTTAGGAATATCCTCTTCCAGGACTTTCAATTGATGATAGCCAAATCGAAGATCAATTTTGGAGAAACAACGAGCTCCTTGGAGTTGATCAAAAAGGTCATCAATTCGGGGGAGTGGATAACGATTCTTTATCGTAACTTTGTTAAGTTCACGATAATCGATACACATATGCATCGAACCATCTTTCTTCTTGACAAATAGGACTGGAGCTCCCCAAGGTGATGAGCTTGGTCTTATGAATCATTTCTCCAGTAATTCGTCTAATTGTTTCTTTAATTCTGCCATTTCGTTTGGAACTAATCTGTAAGGGGCTTTTGCAATAGGTGCGGTACCGGGTACAAGATTAATTCTGAATTCCACTTTTCTTTCGGGTGGAATTCCGGGCAGTTCGTCAGGGAAGACATCAAGGAATTCAGCCACAACCGGCACATCTTCAATCTTTGTTTTAGTTTCGGTAGTTACAAAAACAAGGTATGCTAAGCACCCTTTTCGTAAGTACTTTGTGGCCTTTAACATAGAAATTATTCCAACGGAGTTGGATAATTTATCGCCATTGATTGTAAGAATATCACCTTTTAGTGAATGGAGTTCTATTGCCTTCCTATCACATAGGATAGAGGCTAACTAATCCATTCCTAGGACAACGTCAAAACCTGCCAAAGTCAATGGCAACAATTTTGCAGGTATAACATGTCCTGATAATGTGATATGGCAACCCTTAAGGATTTTAGAGATTTGGACGATGTCACCATTTGCGGTTTCTACCACCTATTTCTTGTCTAATAGTTTTTTATTTAAGAGTCTACAGAATCTATGATCTATAAAACTCTGGTTTGCACCAGAGTCAAATAAAACTTGAGCATAAATATCATCAACAAGAAATGTACCCATAATGACATCGGGCATACCTGCCGCTTCATGAGTGTTGAGAACGAATGCTCGCGTATTCTTCTTCACTCTATCTACAGGTTTGGGACCTGTCCCGTTGGTCTTCTTTAACTTAGGACAATTGGTTTTGATGTGGCCTGCTTCACCACAACCATAACAAGTGATTGGATTCCTTTCGAGGCAATCTTCGGTTTTGTGTCCGGACATTTTGCAAAAGTTACAGAAGAGTCCAGCACGACATTGTCCCAAGTGCCTCCTTCTGCACCTTGGACATTCAGGAATCAAAGAATTGTTATTTCGAGGAGTAAAGGATGTCTTCTTAATTCCACTTGGGCCTTGCCCAGCTATCTCTTTCTTCTTCTTTCCATCTTCTTGATTTCTAATTAAGCTATTCGTTAATGATGCTCCCAGATCCATGGCATCATCAAGTTTCTCATAATTTGCGACCTTTACCATGTCGCGGATTTCTCCAATCAGACCCCAGATATAACGTTTGATCAGGTTTGATTCAGGAGTAGCTAGATGTGGAACTATTCGAGCGTATTCCAGGAGCTTGGTAGCATACTCCTGGTGATTTGTTCCGATCATTCTCAAAATCAGAAATTTTCCTTCTATCTGTTCCCGTTCGTTCTGGGGAACATAGTTCTTCTCGATCCTTGCCCTAAAGGTACTCCAGCCCATTGCGTAGGCTGCATCTCTGCCTTTGGCAGCAACGATATCGTTCCATCATTCTAGAGCTTGATCTTTGAATAGATTGGAGGCATATAAAACCTTGTCCTCCTCAGCACACTCGTTGATTGCTAACATAGATTCAGTCTTTTCTATCCACCTTAATGTGGCTATCCCTCCTTCTTTTCCAGAGAAGTTGTATGGCTTACAATCTTGAAACATCTTGTAAGTACAACCGACTACCTTCCTCTTCTTTGCTAAATGACCATAATTATTACCCATACTCTCATCTTCAAAGGAGTTATGGTAATACCTTTTCTTTTCCGTCTTCTTAGATTTATGAGAAACAGAACCCTTTGGTTCAAGAGTAACAGGTTTTGATTGAGTAATCATTCGTGTTTGTCGGGAATGAATAGATTGGGGAATTATAGGTTGAACAGATATTCTATCAGCTTGTCTCTTTTCAAGCTTAGTAAAGATCATTGGAAGAGAATCTTTGATTCCTTTTGTGATCATCTTCTGGAGTTCAACATGAGAATTATTGTTTTCAGCATCATTTTCTGCATGCTTTTTCTTGCCTCTCGTATTTTGAGAAGGTCCAGTTTCTTTAGACATACTATCAAAAGAACACGAATTAATGTAAAACAATGCTTTTTATTGATAAAATATATTACAAAGGATAATACATGTAGAATTTATTCAGACATTTCTAAAGTTCTTGTCTTCTAGAGCCTAAACTAATAAAGCATTTCGTGCTTCTACTTCAGCCTTTTCTCTCTCCAATTCAGCTATTCGGTTCAACAGCATTTGTTCCCTCTCACTTCCTGACGCATTCTCATTTATATGCGGAGCAGGAATAGGAATTGTCTCATAATACGGAACATAAGGTATATTGGAATCAGCACGTTCTTCTTCTTCGGGATCACATTTATTTTCATAAGGTAGTTCAACATATTTCTTTTGGAAAATTTTTGAATAAATAGGAGTGGCATTATAGCTTCCAGCAGTAAGAGCAGAATGAAAACTTATAGAAGGATTATAGGGAACACTAGGGTTTCCTATTTCTCTGACACTTCTGAAAGTAGAACTTTCAGTTTCCTCATTAAGTTCTATAGTTGTTTCATTCATTTTACGTTCAAAGTAATTAGCATGAGCAAATTTTCGAAGAAAGCTAGGACCTTTTCCTTTTCCAACCATTCTGAAATTAAAAACAAAGGATATTTTATTATTATAAGAAAATATATTACAATACGAAAGTACGAAATACAATAAAATTTTAATCTTTCATTAGTTCCTTCCCCAAGGTCATCAGGTCCTCTCCATATTCATACACTTGTTTCCCATGAAATTTGGTTCTTACCTTGTCCCTGATCTTCTCCTTTGTTATTTCATCTGTTTGACGCAACGAACGATCTAGACATTCGATAGGGGAAGAAGGCATACTATATTCATAACCATATTTTGGTGGATGTACACAAATACCAACCAACATATCATTATAAGAAATTTTATATTCTGGTGGTGATTGGAAGTAGGCTTGATAAGACCACCATATACTGGTTTGGGAAACACATATGGATCATACATGACCGGGGATTCAGAGTTATATGATTGATAATCACAACTGTTTGAAATAGGGTTATTAAATGGATAGTCATTAGGATTTTCAGAAGCAGTTTGATAATGGGAGTCTTCTGAAGGATCTTCTTCTAATGATTGGATTTGACTGGATTGTGTCAGACCCATGTCCCACCATTAGGGCTGAGTCATCGGACACGTATCAGCACCACAAATTACGACTATAAGGAGGTTTTCGGACCGTTATGAATCGATGTCGGTCTGATATTCGACTAAGAAACTCATTACGGACCGATATGAGAATGGATGTCGGTCCGCTATCTGAACCTAGTGCACTTCGGACCGATATGAATTTGGATGTCGGTCCGCTATTGGACTGACTTTAGCTTCGGTCCGATATTTATAACTTAGTTTCATGTCGGACCGATATGGGATACGATGTCAGTCCGATATCAACTTAAATTCTTTTATTTTCAACCCTAGACTTTGGTGTATTTACACTTATAGTCCATGGGGTTTACCTTTTGGTAAATCTTGGACATTTTTGTGGAAGGTGTTACAGATGGCCCGTTACCCAAACACTAGGTCATATGTGGGCAACAATCCTCAATGCAACACTTACAAATACCATCATTTCCCAAATGTATCATGCCGCCTATGCGCGAGTTGTGGGAGATATGGTCATTTGGAAAATACCAGTCGATTTAGGCTTCCCGTTAACCAAGTCAACCAAGGAAACCGAGCCAATCCGCAAGCTGTTAACCAAGCTCCACAGGCTATCACTAATGGACGTGCTTGCTATGAGTGTGGTGATCCAAACCACTTTCGAAACCAATGCCCAAGATTGGCTAATGCAAACCAAGGTGGTGCTCGTGGGCATGCTTTCAACATAAACTTCAACGAAACTCAAGTCAATACCGAGATAGTGAATAAGACCGTTTGAAGCAAGTGTAATATGGAGTTGAATAGATATTTGAATTAGAATAAATTATGCATTGTAATCATTTACGTTATCTTATCGTTGTTTGAACTATTCATACCTACTAGAGTTTGTCACCATCATTAAAAAGAGTTTAAGCTTGCTAGCCAACTTCGAGAAGATGAATCATTTCGCATGGGCGTTAACTATCCTTATAAACACCGACAAATTCGAAAATTTAAAACTCGACTACCCACATTGTACATGAACGCCGACCAACACGCTTGTCCACGAAGCTTGACCACCTACGAAACTCGATAGTTTACATTACTCATGAGATTCGATTATTTACATTAGACTGTTCGCATTATCCATAAGACTCGATTACTTAAATTATACACGAAACTTGATTATTTGAAAATTGATTGTTACATTATAAACGAAACTTGATTATTTGAAAATTGATTGTTTACATTATACATGAAACTCGATTTTTTGCAATTGATTGTCTACATTATACATGAGGCATGATTATTCATTTTATCCGCGAAAGTTGATTGCTATAAGAACTACTCGGGGTTTGACGTATTCTTGTTCAAACACGAGGAAGCTATAAACATTGAACTACTCGGGGTTTGACGTATTATTGTTCAAACACGAGGAAGTCATAAACTTTGAACTACTCGGGGTTTGACGTATTCTTCTTCAAACACGAGGAAGCTATAAATTTTATGGGTAATCTTGAGAATTATGCCATTTAACTTGGACAACCATATATGGGGCTGTACCACATTGTTATTATTTTATTCTTTGATTGATTTTATTATCCAAGGACATTATTATTTGTTAGCAACCCATATGTAAAACAATAGTTATGAATTAAGTGATTTTGTGTCCCCTCTTGACCTACGCACAATGGGATGATCTATACGGACCATGCGGCGATTTGAGTAATTACGGGTGCACACGTAATTATAAAATTCAGCGCATGGAAAATATAGTGAATTATGTCTTGTGTTATGACATAAAACCCATCATGATATATAGTAACGAAACTGATGCGATATGATACGGGCATGGTGGATTCGTCGCTGGTACTTCCTATATATAAGTGTTCTAGTCACATTGTCAGAAGTAGCGTTGTTCGTGTCACGTGAAGTTTTATGTTACTTTGACCTTGACCAATGTTTGTGAAATCTCTTATCCAGTGATGCTTCTTGAACATATTGACTATATCCTAAACAAGTTTTGATCATCAAATTCTCATCGTTCTCATTTCAAGTAATGCATTCCATATTTGGAGTCCAAATTATTCTTCGACAATTTTCTCCTTAATTCTCTTCAAAAGAAATCCACTATCACCATTCATGCCTGACACAATGACCATTCATGCCTGACTTTGAGTAACAGACTTGAATCTTGTTATCGATCGTACCCCTCAAACCAATTTTCAAAGTTTATTGAGAATCCAAACGTGGCCCAGAGTTACTTGGGAACGTGACGATGAAATAAAGCTCAAGTACCCTCATCTCCTTCCTGATTCAGTAGCCTTTATCAGTTGAATTTCGGGGCAAAATTTCCTCAACTTGGGGATACTGTAACATCCATGATTTTTTGGTATTATTTTTATTTTTCTATACAATAATGACACTCCATTTCAACCCCTTACTCGTCCAACACAATATCTCACAACAATTATTATTTTAACGTGTATCAATTCTAATTTTCAACCTTGCATTTAAATATTATTCTTCTATTATATATATAACAATTTATATATATATAGAGAAAGTATAAAATGAAATCACCCTTGAGTTATGAAACCTCGTGAAACCACTATGTAACTTTTAAATTTTTTTTAAAATGTAAGTTTTATTAACATTTTCGACACTTTAAAAAAACAAAAAACGCCGAATACTTTTTTTTTAAATATATTGAAAAATTAACCAAAAATTTTGTTTTTGGTAAAAAAATCATATAAATTCAACGTGTTACATATGTAAATCAGGCTGTTACATATGTAAATCAGGTTGTTACATATGTAAATTTTTATAAAATAATTTTTTTAAATGGCTCGACGTTTTTAAAACTTGTTTTTTTAAAAGAATCTTAAAAATATATATAGAAGCTACCATAAAAAACTTTTTAAGTTTTTATATGGGTTTCACGGATTTCACAACTCAAGTGGGGTTTCATTATAACCTAACCCTATATATATATATATATATATATATATATATATATATATATATATACACACATATATATATATAACAAATGTATGTATAGGGAATGGATTATTTGATAACTCTTAAATATCTTGAGAACTCCTATCAATGGTTTATATTTTTAAATTTTTGTATTTTTTTTATAAATTGTCGTGTATGTTTATTTACATAAAAAACAATCAAATTAAATTTTACATATGTTTTTATATTTTTAAATATTTACCTACACGTGTATAGGTAAAAGTTTAAAAATGTAAAAACGTAAGTAAAAATTAGTTTGATTATTTTTTATGTACATAAACACACATGACAATATATAAAAAATACAAAATTCAAAAAATGTAAACCATTGATAGGAGTTCTTAGAGTTTTCAAAATATTTAAAGTTCTCAAATGATCCTAACCCAATATGCATATTCATATAAAATTAAATATATATTGTTATATTAGTTAAATCAAAAAGTTAAACTTATAGTTTTAATCATGTAATTACATTTTTTATATATATAATATATATTTTTTATTTATTTACTTATAAATATTTGTATGTAATTATGTATAGTTGTTTATTTTTAATCAATGTTACAATTCATAATTTTATGAAAATGAAAAATTTGTTCTTTTATAAAATACTCATAATCAAACCAATAAAAAATTAGATTTTTATAAACTTTACAAAAACATCTTTTTTAATAATTAAAAAAATAAAACAATTGGTCTTGAACCTTTTCAAATAGCTTTGAACCCTCCCACAATGCCTTTGAACCCCCCTGAACACTCCTTTTCCAATTTGGACAGTCTTTGATATGGAACCTTCCTTCCCCGATTTTGACCTGCAAAAGTCAACACGGACGAAACCCATGCAAATTGGTTACCAAATCGTCCAATTCATGCGCCATAACTCCTTTAGATCATGCTAAAACGTTACTCGGTCTGTTTTAATGATTCTAACGAGTCGATTTAACATAAAACGATGATTGAATTCAAATTCAAACCATTCCCGTCGGTTTGACTTTCCAGGGTCAAACCCAATCGATTACGGTCAGCCTTAAAACGTGCGTAGGCGTTATACGAACGTTTTCAACCACAAATGATGATTTAATTTATTAGAAATCAAACGAATTAACTCAATAATCATGTATGTAGCCGTTTCAAGCAATTTCGAATCCAATTGTACATTTAAGATGAAATCGATAGAGCACCAAGACCATCGAATCAAAAGCTTCAGCCATCCGTCCCTTACACGTAACCATTCTAGGTAGTTCTTATACCATTTTGCTCATTTCTGTCTACTGATTGAAAGCCCCAAGGTTGTTGTACCGATCGTTTGATTAATCAGGTCGATTTGGGAGTCTAGGTTTACGGGGTTCGTGATTTGGGGAAGATGAAAGCATGGGATGGTGGTTTTAATGTAACGAAACCTAATTAACCGGAACCGATCGGTTTTTAAAATCCTTTAACCAAACATTTCTGTTTCGTTTCGGTGGGGGAAAAAACCGAACCGAAACGAACAGAGCACTCGCCTAGTCGTTAAACTATTTATTGTTTAAACCTTGATTTAATTACTAAATAATTAGGCCATTATATTCCTTTTGAAACACTTTTGCTCATAATAACTAAATTAAATAAATAAAGGGTTTTTATTTATTTATCCAATTATCCATTTATCCAAACTTATTATTTTTCACTTATTATGTTTATTATTTATTTACAAGGGCAAACTAATCACTCATTTATTTGCCTATTATAAAGCAAAGAAACATAAATTGGTTATTCGTATATATACACATACTCAATTGTTTACAACACAAATAAAACCCTATGTTCATACTTTTTACAAGAAACTCATAAACATCATTTGAGACTCAAACAAGCACTCTCTTACTTAACCAAGTTCACACCCAATTCCTTTGTACATTAGGAGCCCCTCTAGTAATTTGAGCCCATCATTGATACAATTATACTATTCAATCATAGGTTAACCTTGTGGTTAGCCAGTCTCTTATGCAACAACTTGTTCATGCGATCTCCAAACTACCTATCACAAGTGAGTTTACATAATCCCTTTTACATTTTTATATTTTTAGGGTGGAACATGATTTCATTTAAAACGATTTGCAATTTATACAATTCAAACATTTTGAACATGCGTGCAATTTGTGCCTTATGCTTGAACACTATGAGTGCAAACTACAATTACATACATGTGTGCATAGTGCAAGTGTAATCAATGACTCAGTACAAGCCGACGGTAACAATGATAGATTTATTGTGTCCGACAAACCCACCCACATAGGGTGATTGTCGCCAATGTTACATTTGGGATAACATTGTGTGCAGTCACAAAGTTTGATTGTACCCCCAGTTTTAACTATAGTGGTTCTCCATAATTGCCTTATTAAATCATGTTTCATATGAACTGTACACAACTTTTGATATTACTTGTGGTGTCAAAACATATGTATGCTCACCAACTATTTTTAGTTGACCATGTTTTCATCATGTTTCAGGTACTAACATTTGAGATCATCTACAAGATGCTACACTTAGGATTGAGGACTTAGTTAAATAACAAATTGAACATTGTTGGTGTAGTTTGTTTCCTTTGTATGTTTGTACATGTTTTATTTGAAACAAGTGTTATGGAAATTTGGGTTTAATTAATATATGAAACTTTAGTTTGATCATGTACTTATGAACAGTCTGCATGTCCCGCCCGACGTATTCCGCCGTTGGTTGGGGTGTGACATACGAACTCAACAACTTTTTAATTGACACTTTTTAGCATGTTTTTCAGGTAATAATTAGTGGTTCATAAAGGGAATACCTGAGGAGAGTTCTACATATTGTCTTTTGTTTTTTAGACTACATTTTGAAAATTTGCAAATCTTGCACTTAAACCATACATTAGATGTACCTTAAGCTTTTGAATGTAATACAAGTTTAGTTTCTCTTACAAACAATGTGTTCCCAATTACAGTTCGTTACATTCACGTGTTTATGATTTAGCAGGGGTGTGACAATATTTCCTCCTCTCTTACCTTCAAGTGGTGATATCCTGACCGTAAAAAAGTTTTTGAGAACCAACGTGCGCCTTGCAACTAGTCAAAAAAATCATCAATTCTGGGTAGCAGATATCTGTTCTTCATCGTTCGTTTATTCAGTCCCCTGTAATCGATGCACATTCTCATAGAACCATCTTTTTTCTTTATGAATAGAATCGGAGCACCCCAAGGTGAAATGTTTGGTCTTATGAAACCCTTTTCCACCGGTTCTTGTAATTGCGTCATCAATTCTTTCATCTCCAATGGTGCATGTAACACCCTGAGAATTCCCAAATAGTATAAAGCCTTGGAATATTAAAGAATAAAACCCAACGGATGAAAGTGTAAAGTTCTTGGAAGTTGAAGGACCAAAAATGACAAAATGGGATTTTAACTATGACGGACCGTCACAAAGGGATAATGGTCCGTTACGGTGGTGACAGACCGTCACAGGTCATAACGGTCCATTACAGGCTCGACACGACAATTAATCCAGGAGTGACACGTTTTTACTGACTAGCGGTTCGCTTTTTATGCGTGGAATCCCGATGACAGGCCGTCATGATGGGTAATGGTCCATCAGTCACAAAATGAAGCCACTCAACCTAAGGCCAACACATGGCAGCTGAATCAGGTCCATGACGTACCGTCACGAGGTGTAATGGTCTGTTACGCTCCCACCCCAAATTGGGTGACAGACCGTCACCACTCCACTGGAAACGGTCTGTCACGAACCTAAAACTTGCCCTTTAAATAGAAGTTTGACCCCAACACTTTTTTCACATGTTCACATTCTAAAAAAAACACACACAGTCTTGTGATTCCATTCTCGAGCCGTAGTTCACGTACGAGGCTTTAGTTTCGGGCAAAACGTCTGCTAACAGTCGTAGATAGTGTCGAGGTAAGGTTTCCGAATACACTGAGGTTTTTTTGTGTAAACCTAAGATAGGGATGTTGATTATGATAATGTGGGATATAATTTAGGGTTCTGTCGAGCAATTTATTGTTATATTGATCCGGAAAGAGGTTCTGCTTGAGTTGAGTTCCTCTAAACTGTGCATTATAAAATGTTTTATAAACGATTTTTTTTCTGAGATCACAATATCATCCGTATATATATCCTTTAATAAGTACTTATTATGGGCATAATTGGGTGGGACTAATGGCAAATTCTTTAGAAACCACAGCACTGAATTGGTGGGAATCAGTAAAACAAGCAAGAGGGGAGCAAGTTGTTGACAACATGAAATGGAACGAGTTCAAGGAACTAATTTCGCAACGATTCTGTCCTCAAAACGAGCTTAACAATATTGAGGAAGAGTTTCAACGTCTCAAGGCTGGAACTATGACGCATCAGGAGTATGCGATAAAATTTGATGAAATGTTTAAATTGGTGCCACATCTGGTGACACCTTAGTCTCGAAGAATTAAACACCTCATTAGGGGGTTGCCACTAAAGGTGTGTACCTTAGTGAAGACCTCTGCACCTCAAACGATGGATACAGCCTTGTCATTGAGTGCCATGGTTTATGATGATGTGGTAGCACAAGAAGCCAAACAGAAGGCTGAGAATGCAGTGGAGGTGAAGCCGGTAGAAACAAAAAGGAGAAGTGAAGAAGTGATATATCGGTTCAAGCCAAGGAATTTTAAGTTTCCTAGGATAGAAGGAAATAATTCACCAAGAGGTTCCCAAGAAGTGAGATGCAACAAATGCCAGAAGCCAGGGCATATCTCCTCATATTGTCCAACCCTGAAATGATATAATTGTAATGAGATGAGACATATATCAAGAACTTGTACCAAACCCGTTCAACAGAAGCCCAAAGAAGGGGCAAAGGGTCGGGTGTTTGTGATATGCGATAGAAAAAGGAACGATAATGCCAAGGTAGTAGCTGGTATGTTCCTAGTTAACAATGTTTATGCTAAGATTCTGTTTGACCCGGGAGCGAATAGAAGTTTTATTTTAGATGCCTTCAATTTGAATTTTTGGTTATGTCATTTGGTCTAACGAATGTCCCCACAACATTTATGAACCTAATGAACCGAGTCTGTAAACCATTCCTTGATAAGTTCTTTATAGTGTTCATAGATGATATCCTTATCTATTCTCGAACTCAGGAGGAACATGTCAAACATCTTCAAATAATCTTGGAAACACTGAGAAAAGAGAAATTGTACACTAAGTTTTCCAAATGTGAGTTTTGGAAACAAGAAGTGCAATTCTTAGGGCTTATCATAAATCATCAGATCCCAGTCAAGATTGAAGCAATCGTGAAATGGGAAACTCCAAAGACACCAACTGAAGTTCAAAGCTTTCTTGGTCTAGCCGGATACTACTTAAGGTTTCTACAAGACTTCTCCAAGATCGCTACTCCATTAACTAATCTAACTTAGAAAGCTATGAAATTTGAATGGAGTCAAAAGAAAGAAGAAGCATTCAAAACCCTTAAATAGAAACTTAGTTCAACACATATCTTAGCATTACCCGAAGGAAATGATGATTTCATCATCTACTGTAATGCTTCCCTAATTGGTCTAGGTTGCGTATTGATGCAACAAGGTACGGTAATAGCCTATGCACACGACAAATTTAGGTTCATGAAAAGAACTATACCACACACGATCTCAAAATTGGTGCCATATTGTTTGCTCTAAAGATTTGGAGACACTATCTGTATGGTACTAAGTGTGTTATATATATAGACCATAAAAGCCTCCAACATATATTCAATCAGAAGTAATTGAATATGAGACAGAGGAGATGGATGGAACTCACTAATGATTATAATTGTGAGATCAAATACCATCCCAAGTGAATGTATGTACGTTAGCCCCCAAAACAATAAAACGTTTAAAAGAGGGGGATTAGAAACTCACTAGTTTGACGATCCTTCACAAGTACTGCAACGCCTCCGAGCCCGAACATGTCAACGTATGATCACGTAGTCAGTGACATCCTAACCTTGTGTTACTACGTAAAAACATAAATGCTCCCGATACTCGTCTCATCCGCGCAACCCCATTATCCATGCCAAAACCCTAACTCGCGTGTCTACTCAGATCGGGTTACCCTGAACCCGCATGTAAATACGTCCCCGTACCATGCAACACCTAGTCTTACGAACCACGCGTATGCGAGCCGATCTTCCCATGCACGTCAAACCTCACCATGCAAACTCTAGGCTCGTCGATATCCTAATCGGGTGTAACCTGATCCCATCCCCCACCCTTGTTCATTGTCGCTAACCATCGCCACCGCGCATCACCACCATGTACCGCCTATCGTGCCACATTCGCCCCTCACATCGTGACATTCCAACGGTTAGCATCACCCAACCCACTTCCTCGTCTCGTGCTCATGACAGGCCACACGCCGGAAGCAACCTTTCCTCGGTTACGACTGTAGAGTGTCACCCCATCAGCCCGCACCAGCCACCACCTCTCCACTGCCGTCTCTTGTACCACCGTCGAGCTCTGTTGCCTCGCATCGTCCTCATCCTCCTACCATAGCCCTAGCTGTGGTGAGAAACCCTCACCGACTCCCTTCCCTCTTGCCGGAATGATACTGCCGTGGAGCACCACCATAGCCGCTGTCGCACTCCCTCTCTCTACTTCCTCCATTCGGTAGCCGATCACCCCCGAACCAAGCACCTCCGTGTTTCACCGTCGCACCACCGTTACCGTCCCACACGCCATCGTTTTCCTTGTCAAGTTCTAATATCCCGCTTACGACCCGGTGCCACCATGCACGCCTCCATGCGCGTCACAGCCGTGAACCCATGGGCATCACCGGCCATCGTCGGCCTTTGCCTTGCTCCCCGGGTCGCTCCACAGTCCCCTCCAGAACTATCATCACCTCCACTCGCCACTCCCTTTCTCCGATTGTCACTAGTCGGGACCACCCCCACAAACCCTACTCGAGTTTTCTACTATACACACATATAACACACGCATAGTATGAACAT
Source organism: Smallanthus sonchifolius (assembly GCA_023525975.1). Lineage (NCBI taxonomy): Eukaryota > Viridiplantae > Streptophyta > Magnoliopsida > Asterales > Asteraceae > Smallanthus > Smallanthus sonchifolius. Next base: position 39,350,939 of record CM042042.1, on the reverse strand, counting down.
ATATTACCTTTTGTCTTCGTAAGGAGTTCCTCCGCTCGAGATCACCGCCAAAACAACACTTCGGTGTCCCTTTCCTTCGCTGCTACCGTTTTCCGTGAACCTGGGTCAATTGACCTAGGGTTTGCGCAAAGAGGGTATTTAAACCTCTTGATGTTTCACCTCGGGTCCCTCCTAATTTGTACAGCGCACTTTCGTTCCAAACCGTGGTAATAACGACCATTCAGGTCCTCTAACTGTAATAAACCACCTCTACACGAAAACCATATAAGCCCTTTTTAATTTGCCCGAGAATCGGGTTATCCGTTATCACAATCCGGTAACCTATCGGTTCCCAGGATGTTACAGACTAAGCGTGTACTACAAGGACACACCGTCACCACATAACTATAGAACATACAATATTCTACATATGTACTAATAACCCAACCTTCTAACTAGCTCAAAGTGCACACCACTAGCTAGACCTTAGCAATTTAGCCATTTATAAACACACGAACTCTTAAACCCTACCTTCTGTTTATTATATCGGTAGCTCTTGCCACTCGTCGTCACATATTCACACAGAATTCACACAGTAGTACCCCCTACAGGTAGTATTAATGGTTTAAGACAACACACTACTCGATCTAGACACAAGTCGACACTCTACACATTCATACACATAGTATTTATAATCATAATTTCCACAGGACCTCGTCCTGAACATTTACACCTACTAAAGATGTATAATCATTACTCCCATAGGACCCTGTCCTGCATACTCGCATAAGGTGCAACGCACCTATTACACTTCAAATCACCACCTACACATTAACACGTAGGTGATACTATCATATGACCGTTGACACAAACAAATTCAATGTTCATGTCTATAAAAGTCTACTCATACCATCTATTCAACCATGCTCTAGTATCACAACAAAAATCACATTATTCAGACTGCAATCACACAATCACATTATAACGCACATATTCCACTATAGTAAACACAATCATACGCCATCACAAACACAATTATCATTAATTTTTTTCAAATCGTCATGCGGTAAGACTCACAGTAATTGTCAAAATCAAATAATCACTATTTGAATTGAGCAACACTCCACGTAAATGTCTAATCAATCACAACATCAAATCACCTCGAAATCCCTTATGACAACTACCACACAAACTAATCATCAAGTTATCGAGCATCCCAACCACTACTTGCAAAATCACTACTAGACCACGCCAAGTGCATCGGGTGTGTCCTCCTGAAACAGAGCTCTCTTGATCGCCGCAAGTGGTCGATCTCTCTACCATGTAGATCCACATCCCGTAAGAAAATCACATACAGCTGACACTGCTCTCCTTCTCCATCCTGTCTTTCCAATCATAGCTCCACGCGGTATGTTGCTGACCAAAGCTCCAATCACACTTGGCGCGAGAAGTGCCAACACCACCCCACCTTACTATCAGCTCTATCTATGGCAGTCGTCGGTTTAACCTGTCGATCTGCATTCCTCTTAGTAGGAGTTCCATGCTTGCCCAATCTCGTACACTTTATCTTAGTCACCTAATCCTACTCAAGATAGAACATTAGAGTGATTACTATGGGAATCTAGAATATGAGAGTAATCGTAGACTGCCAAATCACGGTGATCAAATGCAATTTGGTGGTCCACATCACTGCTCGGATTCTAAACATTTCCCATCATACTCACACTAACCTTCTACCTTCACGCTCACCAGATACGCATGCATCCCACACAACTCAAATAGAACCACAAAAGAATCTATCAAGTTCTCATAATAATCACAGTTACACACCACATATGGCTACACATAACATCATTAAACCATGCCAACAAACCAAACTATCTAACATAACACAGTTAATACTACTCCACATTAATTAACTCCCAAAACATGATTTTACCGAATCACACCACACAACAGCACATAGCACACATCATGTTCCCACACGGAACCATAAATAGCCTACTCACACCAATCGCTTTACCTAGTGTAACACTACACAAATGATAAATAATAATTACTGCTCACCTTGAAAGACGTACCTCTTGGCTCGCGATTACTCGTGGTGGCATTTGTTTCACCCTCGTCCCATTTTCAGTTTAAGTTATGGTATTTTATTTTATAAAAACACCTATTTTCTCTTAAACCATGGCTCTGATACCAACTTGTAAGACCCCAACTCGGGCATCCTACAGTTGGATCTCATAACGGGTCATTTTCATTTAAAACACATTTATTTCATGTAAGGCCCCAAACCAAGGAGGCCCCACTTGTTGGATTTACTCATTCACAAACAGTTCTTAAACATGAATATCAAATAACGCAGTGGAAATTTTCATTTAAACATAACGTCATCATTGTTCATACATGCGGAAGCGTAAACATTGTTTAAAATATAAATACATCATAACTAAAACATAACGGGATGCCAGTCTTCATAGTCAGCCGGGTAACTCCTCTCGCTAGCCAAGCATCACCGTACATCCTCATAACCTGCCTTAACCTGAATGTGCATACTAAAAAGTCAGCTACGCTGGTGAGTTCTAGCATTTCATAAAAACTTTAACATCAACATTTGCCAAAAACATATCATTCATTCATTTAGTAAAACCTTTCACAAAAGCATGTAATAATCTAACATCTTTAAAAAGGTTTCGTACCCATATCATCATCAACATCATTATCATAAACACCGTTGAACGGATCGTTCGTTAAAACTTTTAACATTCATTTAAGTCATACATTATCGTTATCTAATTATGTATCTTACTTTACGCGTCACAGTGTCCCCGAAGGAACCTTTGGTGTTGTGGGCAACCGCTACGTATCGCCGTCATTGCCACAACCATACACTACGCGGGGTCAACCGTTACGTATCGCCGTCATTGCCCAACCATTCACTACGTGGGGTCAACCGTTACGTATCGCCGTCATTGCCCAACACGCATCTTTCCTTTGGGAATCAACCGTTACGTATCGCCGTCATTGATTTCCCTTACCTTATTCACTTAGGATGATCGTCATCACCTGAGTAACCGTCGTTACTCCCTTACCAGTTGTACAACATCAAAACCATCGACAGGCCACCAAGACACTGCCCTGTTGTTCTTATGGTAACTATGGCTCGCTGTCCATAATCTACCACAAGGCTGGGAATCACATTCCCAGACTTCATTCGTCAATTCCATTCATTCGACAGATTAGATTTGTAATGACTTCTTTAAACCTTTACCTCTTTCCCTTTTCATTAAACATTTCCTCATTTAGACCGTTCATAAACATTCGTAAACCTTTTTGGCGAAAACACTTCATAACCTTTCCTTTCGTAAACATCGTTTCGTTAAAACATCATTTCGTAAGTATGCACACCAGCCCAAAACATTTAACAAAACATTTACAAGAGGGCTCTAGAACTCACCTGATACGCTAATATGGGTTGTCCTAAACGAAGGTCCAACAACGTCACTTCCGATCTGAATTGATTAATTAAATACACATCAGACCAATCCCGACTCTAACGGTTTAACCATTCTAACATACTGACTTCACTTAACCAGTTTTGATGTCTGCGCACTTGGCAAGTGCGCAGACCCTGCTGCCTGCGCACTTAGCAAGTGTGCAGACCCAGCTGCCTGCGCACTTATCAAGTGCACAAGTCCCTCCTCCTGCGCACTTATCAAGTGCGCAGGTCCCTCCTCCTGCGCACTTAGCAAGTGTGCAGGACCTGCTCCGTGCGCACTTAGCAAGTGCGCACGACTTGTTCTTCGCGAAAAACCCTAACTTTCGCATTCGGGTCTGATCAAATCAAGATCCCGAACCTGTTTGCATTCTAAACGTTCGTTTTCCATTAAGGAACTCAAATCCATGATTATCTTTCAGTTTCATCCGTTCAAACCTTACCTTTTCACCCAAAACCCGAAAAACCCAAAAACGAACTAAAACTCAGATTTAGGTCGGATTGTTACCTGAATCGAGTTTCTGATCCGGAGGTTCTTCTCACGAGTTATGGAGTAACACTTTGCTGAAGTCTCGGGTCGATCCGCCAACTTTCTCTCTCTATGTTTTCTCTCTCTAAAAGTTGCAAATGAGAGAAAAGGGGTGGCATAGGCTATTTATAGCCCGCTGACCCATCCGACCCGACCCGTCATGCCTCGTTCGTTTATTCCGTTATTATAATTGTCGTTTTATTTTTCGGATGTTACAAGTCTACCCCCTTACAATAGGTTTCATCCCCGAAACCTTATCATAAGTCAAATAGATGAGGGTACGACTCCCTCATTTCCTTCTCCGTTTCCCAAGTGGCTTCCGATCCCTTTCGATGCTCTCATTGGACTTTAACCAATTGGATAACTTTATTACGTAAACGTTTCTCCTTCCGATCAAGGATGGCCACGGGTTCTTCGATGTAATTAAGGCTGTTGTCGACCTCGATGTCAGTAAGTGGTACGTGAGCTGATTCATCCGCCAAACACTTTCGCAAGTGTGATACATGGAAAGTAGGATGAATCTCACTCAACTCATCAGGCAAATCTAGCCGATAAGCGACTTCACCCACCCGTGCCATTATCCTGAATGGTCCGACAAACCTCGGACTTAACTTTTCTCTCTTCCTGAATCGTATGATTCCCTCCCAGTGTGACACTTTCAACATTACTATGTTCCCAACATCAAACTCAATAGGCCTTCGTCGTTTATCCGCATAGGACTTCTGACGATCTTGTGCGGCCTTCATTCGTGCTTTGATTTGATCAAACCTTACCGATGTTTCTCTTACGACTTCAAGACTTCCAAATTCCTTCTGTCCAATCTCACCCCAACAAACCGGGATCCTACATCTTCTCCCATACAACATTTCGTAAGGCGGCATGCCTATCGCCGTGTGATGACTATTGTTGTAGGAGAATTCGGCTAACGGCAGATGACTGTCCCAACTGCCGCCGAAATCGATAATACAAGCACGAAGCATATCCTCCAATGTCTGAATGGTCCTTTCGGACTGACCATTCGTTTGTGGGTGGTATGTCGTGCTAACATTGAGTCTCGTGCCCATCGCCTCGTGAAATCTTTTCCAGAACCTCGATGTGAATCGTGTGTCCCGGTCAGATACGATCGTCAAAGGCATCCCATGCCGTGCTACAACTTCTTTAATAAATACTTCCGCTAACCTTTCTGACGAGAACGTCTCGCGAATAGGTAGGAAATGAGCACTCTTTGTTAAACGGTCCACAATTACCCAAATGGTGTCATGACCTTTAGCTGTGCGAGGTAGCTTGGTTATGAAGTCCATAGTAATGTGTTCCCACTTTCATTCCGATATATCAAGTGGTTGAATCTTTCCATACGGTTTCTGGTGTTCGGCCTTTACTTGTGAGCAAGTCAAGCATTCGCTTACATACCTTGTCACCTCAAGTTTCATCCCAGGCCACCAGTATTCCTTCCTCAGATCTTGGTACATTTTATTGGTACCAGGATAGATAGAGTACCGAGACTTATGAGCCTCATCCAAGATTTTGTTTCTAAGCTCGCCACCCATAGGTATCCATACTCATCCAAAACGTGTCCTAATACCAAGGGTGTTATATTCCAACTTGTCCTGTTGGCCAGCCATCCTTTCCTTCTTTATGTTTCCTTCTTTAAGTGCCTCATCTTGAGCCTTTTCAATTTCTCTCATCACATCCGATGTTACCACCAACTGGCAAGCTTTCACTCTAATAGGAGTAGGCACATCCTTTCGGCTTAGAGCGTCAGCCACCACGTTTGCCTTTCCAGGATGGTATATGATTTCACAGTCATAATCTTTCAGGAGTTCCAACCATCGTCTCTGCCTCATATTAAGCTCTCTTTGTTTGAAGAAGTATTTTGAACTTTTGTGGTCGGAGTAAATAGTAAACTTCACCCCATAGAGGTAGTGCCTCCATATTTTCAATGCAAATACGACAGCAGCAAGTTCCAAATCATGAGTCGGATAGTTGACTTCGTGAACTTTCAACTGCCGCAACGTATATGCAATCACTCTCTCGTTGACAGATTCTTGTGTAGTCTTGACTATACCTCTCTCGTTCTTGATAGACGTTATCTTTTTCAGCATCGTACATCCCTAGTCGGTCTTTCACATCTAACCGTTAGGGTTCTTATATCGTCATTCTATGTGAAATGTCTTATCAAACTCGGAGTCGTCCACAGAAGACTCCATGGCCATAATTTCAACTCCTCGTTAAGGTTATCTACCTTGCCATCTGGACGGTTACTATCGATCATCTCTCGACTATTTGGATCATTGAGTATACCTCATAAGCTGTCCATGGTGCATTCGTCCTTGAAGGACTATACCACGCCGTTCTCGAATGAATCATACCATCCCGTTCCCGAATGATTCCTACTATCAAGTTTCCGAACGTACCGTACCATCTCATTCCCGAAGGAACCACATGGTCTCGTTCCCTAAGGAACCATATCGCTTCATTCCAGAAGGAACCGTATCGTTTCGTTCCCGTAGGAACCGTATCGCTTCGTTCCCGTAGGAACCGTATGGCTTCGTTCCCGTAGAAACCGTATCGCTTCGTTCCCGTAGGAACCGTATCGCTTCGTTCCCATAGGAACCATATCGCTTCGTTCCCGTAGGAACCGTATCAGGTATCCCCCAAACATATGAGGCATCCCTTATCACACTCAACTTGTCGGGAAGGTATTCATTCAGATGGCACACTAGTCACTCGAACTTTTCATTCATATTTTCATACACAATCTCCTTCTAGTCTTTCTTTCAAACGCACTTGTCAGGTTTTACGTTTCACATCGTTGGTTCATTGAACACCATTCTTCCTACATATCACTGGATGGTCTTAGGGATTGGCATCCCATCTGACCGACAATATATATTCTCTAGCTACTCGTTTCCGTTAGCCTTTTCTGCATGCATTTCTTCTAAAGTCACATTCGTTGGTCCTACTATGGATAAATGACACGTACGGTGACACTTGTACTTTCATTTCCTTTCTAGTTTCAGTGGGTCCCTCAACGGCTTTCTAATTCTAACAACACTCGCAGCTATTGATTAGACTTAGACATAGTAGAGCGTTCTCTGAGTCGCCTTGAATTTCTTCTTAGTGCCCATGCCTAGCTTCACATTGTTGGTCAAAACTTGTCCTTCACATTCATTCTAGACAAACAATCCTTGGGTCGGATCTGGTTTGGTTTGGTTTAGCCTGCACACCCTAATTAACATCGCGGTTCCCGTCTCTTGTTGTTGTTGGTATATCTATTTTTCTCGTTTCAGCAGATACTCTTATTAGTTGTCTTGGACTGTCTTCTACATGGAAAGATGCCATTCGTGCATTCGTGCACTCATATATTCTTTGGACCTACACTTGTGAGGTTATTTCTATCATGCCCATGCATACTTCAACAGTAGACCAATTCTTATTCATCATAACGTGTTTGTGCTAAGCGTAGTCCACCCTAGCTCCTTGGCATCCTTCATACGTATGCTCGTCTGACTTAGGTAAACCGAAGTTTCATTCCTCCTCATCTTGTCCGTGGCTCGTACTCGTTGACATCATTCACCTCTGTAAGGTATACAATCTCTGACATCGTTACTATTACTAACGATGTTCATCAATCTCTTTAAATCGCTACTCGGGTGACTAACATCTCGTAGTCGTGGTTGAGTAATTGGATCAACTCTGATACGTAAGCATTAATCAACACCATAAAATTCGCTATCATGCACGTGCACCTGTAAATTCACAATTTCGCGGATCCAAACGAAATTACCAATTTACCTTACTCGAGCATTCTAGTTCCTCTTATAACACTTCCTAATACTCGCGTCTCTTCAAAGTTGAGATTTTGTCCCGGTATTCTCCTCGACACCTCTTACCACTTTCGCTCTAAGTCAACACAACGGAGGACATCTCGCATCACACTTGTACGGTCTCATACACACTACCTTCCGGTTCCGCAAGAACACTTGCCTCTTTACTATAAACTTGGTGGGCGGGAATCCTACCGTGTTGTCCGGTACCACTCCCACCACGCCTTCCGCCTATTCTACCCTCCATTTCGTTCTAAAAGACAAGGAATCCAACGTTATCACGCTAGTTAACAAATAGAATTCAATAAGCACTGTAAGATGTTAATATACACTGGCCATCTGCAATTAACAATTACACTACCTTTAGATTTCTATTTGACCACCTTTGTGATTCCATCAGAACACAAGTCCTTACCTAACCCTTTCTAAGGCATACTACATACACATACTCTACTTTTCATACCTGATGCTTTGGCTCGAGTTACCCGTACTGGCATCCGCTTTTGGTCCCATTCAAAGTTTAAGTTCAGACACTGGAGTGTCCGAATCTTTCAAACTATTACTCTGATACCAACTTGTAAGGCCCCAAACCCAGGAGGCCCCACTTGTTGGATTTACTCATTCACAAACAGTTCTTAAACATGAATACGCAGCGGAAAATTTTATTTAAACATAACGTCATCATTGTTCATACATGCGGAGGCGTAAACATTGTTTAAAACATAAATACATCATAACTAAAACATAACGGGATGTCTGTCTTCATAGTCAGCCGGGTAACTCCTCTCGCTAGCCAAGCATCACCGTACATCCTCATAACCTGCCTTAACCTGAATGTGCACACTAAAAAGTCAGCTACGCTGGTGAGTTCTAGCATTTCATAAAAACTTTAACATCAACATTTGCCAAAAACATATCATTCATTCATTTAGTAAAACCTTTCACAAAAGCATGTAATAATCTAACATCTTTAAAAAGGTTTCGTACCCATATCATCATCAACATCATTATCATAAACACCGTTGAACGGATCGTTCGTTAAAACTTTTAACATTCATTTAAGTCATACATTATCGTTATCTAATTATGTATCTTACTTTACGCGTCACAGTGTCCCCGAAGGAACCTTTGGTGTTGTGGGCAACCGCTACGTATCGCCGTCATTGCCACAACCATACACTACGTGGGGTCAACCGTTACGTATCGCCATCATTGCCCAACCATTCACTACGTGGGGTCAACCGTTACGTATCGCCGTCATTGCCCAACACGCATCTTTCCTTTGGGAATCAACCGTTACGTATCACCGTCATTGATTTCCCTTACCTTATTCACTTAGGATGATCGTCATCACCCGAGTAACCGTCGTTACTCCCTTACCAGTTGTACAACATCAAAACCATCGACAGGCCACCAAGACACTGCCCTATTGTTCTTATGGTAACTATGGCTCGCTGTCCATAATCTACCACAAGGCTGGGAATCACATTCCCAGACTTCATTCGTCAATTCCATTCATTCAACATATTAGATTTGTAATGACTTCTTTAAACCTTTACCTCTTTCCCTTTTCATTAAACATTTCCTCATTTAGACCGTTCATAAACATTCGTAAACCTTTTTGGCAAAAACACTTCATAACCTTTCCTTTCGTAAACATCGTTTCGTTAAAACCTCATTTCGTTAAAACATCATTTCGTTAAAACATCATTTCGTAAGTATGCACACCAGCCCAAAACATTTAACAAAATATTTACAAGAGGGCTCTAGAACTCACCTGATACGCTAATATGGGTTGTCCTAAACGAAGGTCCAACAACGTCACTTCCGATCTGAATTGATTAGTTAAATACACATCAGACCAATCCCGACTCTAACAGTTTAACCATTCTAACATACTGACTTCACTTAACCAGTTCTGATGTCTGCGCACTTGGAAAGTGTGCAGACCCTGCTGCCTGCGCACTTAGCAAGTGCGCAGATCCTGCTGCCTGCGCACTTATCAAGTGCGCAGGTCCCTCCTCCTGCGCACTTATCAAATGCGCAGGTCCCTCCTCCTGCGCACTTAGCAAGCGCGCAGGACCTGCTCCGTGAGCACTTAGCAAGTGCGCACGACCTGTTCTTCGCGAAAAACCCTAACTTTCGTATTCGGGTCTGATCATGTCAAGATCCCGAACCTGTTTGCATTCAAAACGTTCGTTTTCCATTAAGGAACTCAAATCCATGATTATCTTTCAGTTTCATCCGTTCAAACCTTACCTTTTCACCCAAAACCCGAAAAACCCAAAAACGAACTAAAACTCAGATTTAGGTCGGATTGTTACCTGAATCGAGTTTCTGATCCGGAGGTTCTTCTCACGAGTTATGGAGTAACACTTTGCTGAAGTCTCGGGTCGATCCGCCAACTTTCTCTCTCTACGGTTTCTCTCTCTAAAAGTTGCAAATGAGAGAAAAGGGGTGGCATAGGCTATTTATAGCCCGCTGACCCATCCGACCCGACCCGTCATGCCTCGTTAGTTTATTCCGTTATTATAACTGTCGTTTTATTTTTGGGATGTAACATTTCATTTCAATCTACAGCGGAAGTCTTTCAAAACTCATTTATTACCATTTAACGTTATTATGCTTGCCTTACGAATGCCTGCACACCAATCCGAGTAACACCGCCTTCGAGCCAAGATACGTCAACTCTACGCTTACCTGCAAAACAATCTAACGTACACACAAAGTCAGCTACGCTAAGTGAGTTCTAATAGTTTAATTTAGACAAAAACCATCAAGTCATATTCTTTAGTTTATTACACTCAGAACCCTCCGGTCCTTATAAAATAGTTTTACGATTCTTTAACGAATAGTTAACCCTATGATATCCCACGACATCCCATACCCGTTCATCACCCGGGACTCAGCCCGTACTATCAATAATAATAATCATAATAACCTTACCATTACGTCGACATATACTCAACATACTATACTAATAACCCATACTACGAACAAGTATTAACTCGACTCTTGATTAGCACAACATACCCTAAACATTAACACACCCAGCCTTAACCAAGGCTCTCATAATTTACTGACACGACAATCATAATACGTCACGTCACAAACCTGACACAACGGTCAATCTACTCTACATACCACAATAATATCATCAACACATCACATTAACACTATCTCACACACAATAAATATAACATATCACTTGCATGCAAATTAACACATATATATACGCATGCAAACACATACCTCATCACTGTACCCTCGTCAGAGCGTTAACACACCCCGAGCTCATCATTAACCTGTTCAATAAATGTCACCCCTGGTGACTTCCCGAAGGACCTCGTCCTCCACGATCCCGTTTGCCATGTCATAAAGACAAAGACGCAAACACAATACCCGTCGTGCCACGAGGACAACGACACCAAACATGCAACACAAATATAAACATATAATAACACACTTCATTTGCATGACTCATTTACTACCCCTGCACCTTGCACACGACACTAACACAACATATCCCACATGCAATCATAACCCTTTAACTTCAAGCCCGACTCTCCCTGTCCAACCCTTAACACGTCACCCAGTAATAACTCATCTCTCTAGCTCACACCTTTCTATGAACACGCCATAAAACCTACGACTCTTAAATAAGCATTTAATACCCAAAGCATATTGGTTTAGAACCCGAAACCCTTAACACGATTAATTATATTAACATATCATGAAAGTGTGTACGATAGCCCTAAAAACAGTAAACCGTTTAAAAGAGGGGATTAGAAACTCACCGGTTATCTGAGTGTAAGTCTTTGCTTCGCAACTTCTTGAACGTGCTTGAAACTCAAACCTCTCAATGCACGATCACAGGATCGGACATGTTCTAAACCTATGTTAGTTACGCAGAAGTATAAATAAATTCTGACACTCGTCCCCTCCACTTCGTCCATTTGATTACTGAACCCTAGCTCCTCGAGTACACATATTGGATCGTATCTGACTCGTTCAGGTGTCGTGCATTCGACCCCTGGTTCCCATGCACCCACGTAACCCGCCATGCAAGATCTAATCTTAACCTCGCAACTCAATCCTTATGGGACGTATTCAAGTTGGTTCCCATGCACACCATCTTCATCTTCTTGGCCGAGTAAATCTCTAGCCGATCCCCGCTCGGTTGCCACCTCAATCAACCACACCGTTGGTTTCTAATCGACTTGCCATACTCTTCGGGTATCTACCCTTCTTCGTCCCCCTTCGCCTGCCATCATGGAGAGTAACCGGCAGCCCTCACAGCCACCACCGTAGCCGGCCACCCCTGCTTACCCGTGAACCATTGTCAAACCCAACCCACACGGACTGCTACAGCCTCGTCGTAACATCTCTGAGCCGCACTCGTCTATTGCCGTTGCGTGCTACTACCGCATCCACCACCATCGTTGGTCACCTTCTCCCTCCTCCGCCGCTGGCCACTTTAGCGCGCCACCACAGAAGCTGCCGGCGTCCATCCCCTCGTCACACCGTCCTCTTCACCTCCCCGTGACCACCTCCACAGGCCGGCCACCATTCCTTGTCACCTTCATCCCCGACACGCTTAACCACAAACGTTGTCACCGTCTCCGATCACCTCCCTACCGTTGCCCCTGAAACCAAGCAAGAAAACAAATACACGAGCATGCAAAAACAAAACGGAAATTACCTTTACGAATTTATGAAACCGTTGACTCAACGCCGATGCCGCACCGTCGCCGCACTCCCATCCGGTCACTCCTCCTCGTCGGCTCCTGCTCCTCTTTCCCTCTCACTGCCGTAAGCACACCTAGGCTAAAAGGGGCCTAGGGTTTCTCATAGTATGCTATATAAACCCTAATAACTTTCAATCGGGTCCCTGTGCTTCTTTCTCGTACGTTTTAATCCCGAATATAGACATTAAACGGTTAACCAGTCCTCTTATTCCCGTTAAATTAAGTTTTATGCGAAAATCTAACAAGTCACCTTGTTTACTAAACATCCGGGTCATTTACTGACTCAACCCGTTATCATATGAATTTTCGGGATGTTACACATCAGAACCATATCTGAAGTAACAGTCGTCGACGATCTCAGGGCAGCACAGGAAGAAAATCTGTGTGTTTCTGGTTCAGGTGGATTAGGTCTTCGTCAAAACCACACCAACTTCGTCGCCTCATTACCACCGACCACCACCACCTCTTCCATTTCACGATCTCGTTCTGGATGGGGTAAATCTGAGCAAATGAGGGGCGATTGGAGATGAGTGTTTCTAAGCAGATGTGTTTATATGTAGATGGAGTTGAGTGTTTCTAAGCAGATGTGTGGCTGTGGTAAATCTGAGCAGATGGTGGTGGTGGGATGAAAATGATGCATATATATATATATATATATATATATATATATATATATATATAATATTTATTATGTACATATATTTAATAATTATTAAATACATATTAAAAGTAAAGTTTAGCATGTGTGGAGAGAACACTGTTCAAAATTTACAAACATCTAAGCAAGGGGTACAAGCCCTTAATGCTTACTTTTGTTTTTATTAATTTTATAAGCATTTTTGGGTTTAAATGCATGCTGAAGGAAACAAATTAACAAAACGATTGATTAGAGCAGACAGGAAACCCCCGTTCGAAACTCGCAGGCTCTCCTTTCCTCTCTTTTTTTACATTTTTCATGCTATTTTTTTCCTTGTCTTTTAATTTATAACCATAAATTTTATACGCTCTCCTCGGACAAGGTAAATTTACCTAAAAGTTTACAATTTATTTTTATTAGCTTTCGTGGGCGTTAATTTCTTCTCCGCTTTAACACGTCGCAATTCGCGTGGGTAAAAGATAGCATTATCGCCCCGAGGCCGCCGCAACGCGCGGGGCCTTCTTCTAGTTTTTATTAAAGGGCGTTTTAGTCATTTTTACAAAACTTAATAGAAAAACTAAGGTCAGTTAGTCTTAGTACCAAAACCTATTACAAAATTGAAAGCATAATACTCATACTTACAACTTGAAACCCTTAGTACCCGTATTTGTTACTTTTTATAAACCACAAGGACTAATTGTGTAATTAACTCTTAGGTATAATAATAATATGTATATGGGTGGATGTCCAAATTAGAAGTAATATTTCGCTAAAAAGTCTAAGAAATGATAAAAGCCTTAAGAAACAATATCAAACGAACTCCGATTGAGCTCATTCCAGCGGCTTTGGAACCGTCTTGTTGAACTCTACCATCTTAGCTTTTAAGGTTTAGATTTTAAGGTTGAATTTTATGGTTTTAGCCTTAAGGTTTAGGATTTTGTTGGAGGTGGGAGGGTTTAGGTCTTAGGCTTTTCGGGGTGGGGTTTGAGGGGGGTGTTAGGTTTTTGGGGGTGCGGGTGGGGCGGGTTTAGGTTTTAGGGGGGGTGGGGGTTTAGGTTTTAGGGGGGTTGGGGGTTTAGGTTTTAAGGGTGGGGTTATAGGGAGTGTTTTAGGTTTTTCAGGGTGGGGTTAGAGGGGGGGTTTGATGAGACGTTTTAACACCGCTGAAATGAGCTGAATCAATTTGACCCATTCCTTGGCAAAAAAAAAAACCACATTTTTAGTGGTACCCTCCTTGTGTGTATGTATATACATTGGACTTTGCATTCGGCTAGTTTCTTCATCTTCTCTTTGCCTGGCGAACCCGGAGCCAGTTACCGTCCAAAATGGCAGCAGCAGCAGCATCCATCCGAGCAACAACAATATCAGCCTCTGATCATCTTCTAAAACCCCTTTCTACACACGCCGACACATTCTTAACCCGAAAGATTTTCAAAGAGGGTAAGCTCCATTTCTCCAAAGATTTTCTATTTCAGTTAACCCCAACTTCCTTTCTCGATGTCGTTTATCATTGTCGTCATAATTTACATCTTGCTCAAACATTTCTTGACACAATTGCCTCAAATCATCCCAAATTCAACCACTCATTGCTCTCTCAGAGTGCCGCAATTCACATACTTTCAAGAAACAGGAGATCATCAGATGCACAGGCTTTATTGCTTCGAATGCTTCGGAAGAGTGGTGTATCAAGGACTATGATTGTAGACTGTTTAATATCAACCTACGATAAATGTGAGTCCAGCCCTTTTGTCTTTGATTTGTTAATTCGAACATACGTGCAATCTAGGAAGCTAAGGGAAGGTGTAGAGGCGTTTAAGTTAGTTAGAAATAGGGGGATTTGTGTTCCGATAAATGGCTGCAATAGTCTTCTTGGAGGGCTTGTGAAAATCGGGTGGGTTGATTTAGCTTGGGAGGTATACAATGAGACTGTTGCAAGTGGAGTTCAAATGAACAATTATACAATGAATATCATGGTTAATACGATATGTAAGGAGCACAAGTTTGATAAAGTCAAGACTTATTTGTTGGAATTTGAGGAGAAGGGTGTTTCCCCTGATATTGTGACGTATAATACTTTGATTAATGGTTATTCTGGAGCGGGTCTTGTTGATGAAGCGTTTGAGCTTATGAACTCTATGCGCGCTAATGGACTGGAACCGGGATTATATGCATATAATGCTATTTTGAAGGGTGTGTGTAGGAACTTGAGTTTTGAAAGAGCTAAAGAGATTGTAAAAGAAATGGTTGGTTTTGGGTTGAGTCCTGATGTTGCTACTTACAACACGTTGTTAGTCGAGTGCTGTAGAAAACATGATGTTTTGGAAGCCGAAAGTGTTTTCAGTGAAATGTTGCAGAAAAAAGTTGTTCCTGATTTTGTTACTTATAGCTCCCTTATTGGGTTGTTTTCAAGAAACATGAATCTTGATCGCGCTTTAGCTTACTTCAAGGACATGAAAAGTAACGGGTTGGTGCCTGATAATGTTATTTATACAATTTTAATCAACGGGTTTTGCAGAAATGGTGTGATCTCACAGGCGATGAAGATTCGGGATGAAATGGTGGATCATGGGTGTGTTTTGGATGTGGTTACATACAACACTCTTTTGAATGGATTATGCAGAAGTAAAATGCTCCATGAAGCAGATAAACTTTTTTATGAGATGATTGAAAGAGGTATATATCCAGATTTTTACACTTTCACGACACTGATTAACGGGTATTCCAAGGGAGGAAACATGAACAAAGCTGTAAGTTTATTTGAGTCAATGCTTCAAAAGAATTTAAAACCAGATGTTGTAACGTATAATACTTTGATTGATGGGTTTTGTAAGGAAGGTGATATGGAAAAGGCTAATGATTTATGGAACAGTATGATATCTAAAAGTATTTTTCCTAATCATATTACATACAGCATTTTAATTAACGGGTTTTGTACCAAGGGTCGTGTAGTAGAGGCGATAAGCATATGGGATGAGATGATTGGCAAAGGGATTAAACCGACAACTGTGACTTGTAACACCATTATTAAGGGCTATTGTAGGTCCGGATTACCCATAGAGGCAGCTAAATTTTTTAATAGAATGGCTTCTAGGGGTATTACTCCTGATAATATTACATTTAACACCCTTATACACGGGTATTTGATGGAAGATCAAATGGATCCGGCTTTTGACTTGGTCAACAAAATGGAAAGTCAAGGGTTGTCACCGAATGTTGTTACATACAATGTGATTCTTGATAGATTCTGTAAACATGGGAGGATGCATGAGGCTGATATGATTTATGGGAAGATGATTGAGAAGGGTTTTGGTCCTGACCGAACTACATATATATCGTTGATAAACGGTCATGTTTCACAAGAGAACATGAAGGAAGCATTTTGGTACCATGATCAAATGCTGCAGAGGGGATTTGTGCCTGACGATAAGTTTTGATTTATGTTCGGGTTCGTTTACAGTGTGACAGCACAATGGTGAAGCCTCTTGAATGAATCCTTACCATTTAATTGCTAAATAGCAGTTGAAGGTCTCAACAAAGAGGTACTTTTTGAGTTTGAGGTTAAAGAAACCAAATTTGAACTTCAATTTGACTTGATTTTCCTCAAAGTTTTCAGCAGTTGTTTAATAACTGCAATAAAGTTCAAATAAAATGCTAGCTTTATGTGTAAATCAGTGTCCACTTTTGATAGTTGGAAGTCAATGGGTTATGCTTTAATTCAAAATCGGTTGATATACTATACAGAGGAAGGACGGATCATCAGAAAATTTGTTTGATTTCTAAATATTCAATTTTACAGTTAGTAATTTTGATCTTCAAATGTCCAAAGTGAATAAATGCTTGATCCCCATTTTTGAAAGAATTTGTATGAATTCTGAAAATAAAAGCAGTAAGTAGAGGTTACAAAATAAGCGGGTGGTCAGGTTGGGTAACTGGTGGAAATAGGTTTGGGTGAAAACGGGTACCGTTCGAACTGGGCTATTGGGTTAAGTTGTTTAAGTTTTTATATTAATTACGTGTGTATAATGTGATTACACAAATTAGTTATCTGTGTTAAGCGAATTATTTGATTGAATTGATTAGGTGGTGTTTTCAAGCCATTTGAACTGTTTCTTTTTTTACTTATCTTTGATGTTCAACCCATTTGACCCGTTTCTTTATTACTAATCTTTGATTTTTTTAATGGCAAATTTCTTTTAATCCTATGAAAGTGGGACTTGAACCCATGACCTCCTTAACCCTTAGTGTTCCAAGATGATTTTCTTCTACAATTGGGCCACCAACCCCAATGGCTACTAATCTTTGTTGTTCAACATATTTGACCCAATATGTTTATTGCTATATTTAGTTTTACACGTTTGACCCATTCATAAGTAAGTTGGTTAAAAAAGCAATCTATAGCAGTAAGTTTGGCCTCGTCAGCTACGTTGGAAAATCAAGCCCCAAACACACGAATTTTTTTATCTCAAATATCGACTCTTTTCTATTAATTGAATACCACTCCGATAAACCAAATACAATGACTCCTATTTATCTAATCTAACCCTTGCTAAACAAGAAACCCTAACTAATTCAAACAGGAAACAAATCAAAATCAAATCTCTAAACAAAGCAACCCAATCTATACTATATAATAAATAAAGGTTTTTTAGTGCCACGTGTCGTCTCCATATTCATCCTCATCATTTTTTTCCCGCCTTTCTCTCTTATTAAATACACTTTAATCTTTTAATAACAATATATTTTTAAAGAAAATATAATTATATTAATAAAACACATTTATTTTAAATAATCTCTTATTATAATAAACTTTGAAATTTAATTATGCCACTTTTATTTTCAATTAAATAGTAAATAAAAGTCAAATTACATTAAATAGTAATTAACGTATTTTTGAAACCAATTATATATTAATTTTAAATATTTTGAGTTTTGATTTCTATCATTCATATATATAATACATTTTTACACCTATAAAATATATAAATAAAGATTTAAGAATTTTTATGTATTGATATTTTTCACCCCGTGTGTATTACACGGGATCTAAACTAGTAAACTAATAAACCAAACAACTAAGTCAATCTTTTTTACTTTAGTTTTAACAACTTAACCCGTTTTACTTTAGATAAACCCTTTTCTTTTGTTTTAACAACTTAACCCGTTTTACTTTAGATATTAGGATTAACATTCTTCAAGCTAATGTGCAACTTGTTCTTTAGAAATTATGGTGGATTTTTTTTTAATAATTCATGATGTCATGATTTATTGTTAGAACTGACATCTTGACTTATTTTTGTTTATTTCTTGGAAGCTGCAAGAAATGTTGTTTCTAACAAAGGCTCTTTCCTTGACTTAAAAGGTACCGCGAGCCTTGAATGATGCATGGAATGTGAAAGTGCATTTCTGCAGTTTGGTTATTGAGCAGAAATGAGACTATTCAGGATATTTGACTTCCTGATGTAAAAAGGTATGGATGTGTATCATCTTTCTGAGTAAGGTTTTCTGTGATTCATATATTGCTTCCCCTGTTAACCTTAACTGCTGATTCGTGTTCTTGGTTGTACCAATTGACAGAGCATTATGTGTTTATATATGTATATGTGTGTGTAAGAGTCTAAACGAGTCAATAAAAGAAACAAAACATCTTGTGATTTATATAATCAGCATGTAAAAGAAGCAACTGCTTAGAACATAAGGCTCATTGTTTTTCTGTCTTTAACATTTTTTTATTTTACTGGGATTTGGTTATGGTGTTCATCGTTTCTAGTTTCAGGCGGTGCAGACCAAACCAAAAACCACATTGAATTCGAAGCAGACCAAACTGAACCGTAACCCGAATTTGAATCCGGTTTGGTTATGGGAAGACCCCAAAGTAGTACTACCCACGCACTTGTTGGCTCACACTAGAGTTAATGGCTATCTAAGCAAGTGGGCGATATCTTCACATACTGTCTTTACTTATGTTCGTATACAAGGTGGATTCCCTTTTTTTTTAACCTAAATATCCAAAGTTTAAACCAAATGTTCTTAAACTCATTGAACAATGCAAAAACATAAAAATCTAACCGTCTCCAGTTACAACTATTAATATCATGTATTTCTATTGCAGTTAACACTATTGCAAGACCGTTTTATCTAAAACTATTAACACATCTGATGTCTCCAGCTACTACATGTTGTCAAATGCTACCGCGGTACAGCAAAAGTGATAAAAGTCAGATTTGATGAATTCTTTGGGGGCACATTTGCAGTGTTTGTAACATTGCCAGCTAATCAATTTTCTTAGTTGCATTCTACAAAAATATGGTGAGTCTGTTTAATTGAGTACACCAGAGTATATAAACTTATATGGTATAGGGTTAGTAATGTTTTTAATGTTTAAAGTTTTACCATTTTTCTGCTTTTGACTCTTCAGTTTTTTTTTTTTTTTTTGCGATATTTTTATCCTAAACTTTGGCCCAACCTGTTTAAAAATGCCCTTTTACTTGTTATCACAAATCTTAATAACAATGGTTAGTCCTTGATGTCTCACACTCAACAATTCTCCATTTTTTAATAATTTGAATAAATTTCGGTTTTAGTCCATGTGGTTTGGTTAAAATAACTTTTTTTATCCAATAGTTTTAATTTCACTTCTTTTAGTCCCTGTGGTTTGTCAGATGTCACAATCAACCCCAGGTCTCTAAAGTTATCCATTAGTTCTGTTAAGTTTTATGTAAAATGACAAACATACCCCTGATATTAAAAATTTGAGTTAAGTTACGGATGGTACCTGTGGTATGTCAAAATTTTGGATTTGGTCACTAAGTTTGAGAAAGTATAATGACAGTCTCAAACTATGTAATATGGTAACACGTTTAAACCCCAACTTAGATGACTGTTAAGTTTTCTGTTAATTTTTTTGAAAATGACAAAAATACCCTTATATAAAAAAATGTTAAACCCACCTAAAATTAAAATATATCAAAAAAAACATGGGATCCATCAAACCGAATCTGCCTGTTTCATCTTCATGAGACCACTACCAACCTCACCAATCAGAGTCGATTTACAGCATTTTAAGGCGGTTCAGGTGAGTAATGTCGGATATTTCTTGGTCATTTTCATGGATCATACGAGCACCTTCAGTCTATTCCTTCAATTTCACGGCGTCGCCACTTTGTCTTGTTGGTTCTCCGGCAGAGTTGCTAGTACACACCAAAACCTTTAATCAAATCTACAGAATGCCACATTTTCAAACATAAAAAAACACAAAATACATTTATCATCATCACCATTCGGTCCAATTCATGTGAGCATTAACAAAACTCGTTTCCAAGTTAGAGATTCAAATCAAATGGAGCAAAGTAGGCAAGACCCTTTGATTCAAATCAAATTAAGTCATGCCTATAAAACAAAATCACACCCAATGACTTAATTTTTGGTGGTTGAGAGTTAATTGGTCAAGATTACACTCGTGTGTGTTTGACCACCCTCAATTACCGATCGACATCCCATCTCATCAACAAGCTGCTGATAAATGCTCATGATTTATGTTGAACCGAGTGTGAGAGTGTCACGGGTGAAGTCTGCTGATTAATACACACGGGTAATTTTGACCAATTCATTCTCAACCACCGAAAATTATTAAGTCATTGGGTGTGATTTTGTTTTATAGGCATGAAACAAACAAACTTAACAAAGGGTCTGGCCTACTTTGCTCCATTTGATTTGAATCTCTAAATGAGTTTTGTTATTGCTCACATGGGATTTGAAATTGGACCGAATGGTGGTGATGATAAATGTATTTTGCGTTTTTTTTTTATCAAAAGTTTTGGTGTGTGTACTAGCAGCTGTGCAGGAGAACCAACGAGACAAAGTGGCCATGCCGTGAAATTGAAAGGAATAGACTGAAGGTGCTCTATGATGGAAACCCCTATGAAAATCGCCAAGAAATCTCTAACATTACTGTTGGTAATTTTAGTGTTATCGACGAATATTTTAGGATACTGGATTGACTTGTTGATCGAGAAAATGATGTTAGAGATTCAACGAGTTGGGTGACCGATTTAATCCTAAATGTTATTTGGACTTAAGTAAAAGTTATTAATAAAGTTGGGTTCACTAACTTTGCACTTGAGGTTGGGCTTACAACATTAACCATTTATAACATGGTCTTTTGTATGCATATGTTGATCAGAATGAGAGGAAGAACGATCTCTGTTTGGAAAAAAAAGGTTTTTTCCATAGGTTACAAGAAACCATCGATGAAGAAGAATAAATTCACAGAAGCATCAAATCCTATTTCACACAGAAGAAATTCTCTGTCTTATCCGATAAATCATTGCGTGTAACCTGCAAATAGGTTTATCTGAAAGTGTTTCACGTTTCAGAGAATGATCCAAGTTTCATTCATCGTTCAAGATCAAATCCGGTTTCCAGTTTTGTCTATTCGTTTATTTTCTTGTTACAGACCATGAGTAATAAACCTATTTTATGTTTTGAATTTGGTGTTCACTGTGATTGCAATTTCATTCGATTTGGTTCGTTTGATTCTCGTGATCAATTTCGGTTTTCTGTTCGCTATCAAGATCAAAGGACGATCGGGTGTTATGGGGAACGAAATTCAGAAATCAATTCGGTTTCTGCGTGCAATTGGGCAGTTTCGAACAGGAAAAGAAAAAAAAACGATTTTAAATCGTGTAAACCTCATTTTGATTGGATTGGATCAATAATCCTTTCAAGGAAACAGAAAAAGCAAATTTTCGTTTCTGTTTGGCGATCACGAAAAAGGACAAATTCTTCAATTTTGGATTGGGTAGAATTATTTGCTTTAGTCAAAGTTTTGGAAATCGGAATTGGAATTCTATGCTTCTGGTCAAAGTTCTTGAATTTGGGATTTGGCATAATTGTTAATTTGCAATACATAGATAAACTATTCGTAGATTCAATTTGGTATTAAAGACGAAATTTACTCTCTGTTTGAACTTCAAGAATGACAAAAACACTTAGGGTTTGGATGCAAGGTTCTGCCTTCATTTTGATCAGAACAAAACTTTGGTATGTGGATTTGTGTTTGGCCCTGTTTTCATTCGAATTTGGTAGTTAATGATGAGCTCGGGGTGTGTTGAACGCCCTGACGAGGGTAACCCTTACGAGGGTAACCCTGACGAGGGTGCAGTGATTAGGTATGTGTTTGCATGCGTACATATATGTGTTAATTTGCATGCTAATGATTGGTTATATTTATTGTGTATGAGATTGTGTTATTGTGACGTGTTGAATTGTGACATGTAGAGTTAGACTGACCGTGGAGTCAGGACTTGTGACGTGACGTGTATAAGAGTCGTGTCAGTTAATTGTGAGCGCCTTGGTTAAGGCCGGATGTGTTAATGTTTAAGGTATGTTGTGCTAACCAAGAGTCGAGTTAATACTTATTCTTGGTATGAACTATTAGTAGAGGATGTTGAGTCTATGTTGACGTAATGGTAAGGTTATTATTATTATTATTAGTAATACTCGTCGGGTCTCGGGTGATAAACGATTATGGAATGTCGTGGGATGTCAAGGGATTAACTATTCGTTAATAAAACGTAATGTTATTTTATAAGGACCAGAGGGTCCTGAGTGAAATAAACTAAAGAACATGACGTAATGGTTTTTGTTTAATTTAAACTATTTAAACTCACTCAGCGTAGCTGACTTTGTGTGTACGTTAGATTGTTTGCAGGTAAGCGTACGGCTGACATATCTTGGTTGGGAAGCGGCGTTACTCGGATCGGTGAGCAAGCATTCGTAAGGTAAACCTAATAACATTAAATGTTCATAATTGAGTTTTGAAAGACTTTCGTTGTAGATTGATTTACAATAAATGCGTTTTTAAAGAAATTGACCCGTCATGAGAACCAACTGTAGGATGCCCGGGTTGGGGTCTTACATAGTCGTGCATAGGATGAGTGGTCGTCGTGCTCAAGTTTAGAGTTTCTATCTTGACGATTTTCGCAACGATGATGTATCAAGGTGACGCAAGAAGTTTTGACGTCTTTCTGGACGATCAGTGAGGTGCTCTTAGGAGATACCTATACTTATATCTCGGGAATGCGGGGCACAGAGCCAAGGGATGCAGTGGTGAGAGATGACGATGAAAGCGTTACGTAGACGCTTGATCGGAACTAGTTATGACGTGATCGAGGTGATGACGCCAGAGATTTCAGCGCGGAGTGGACAAGCGACGATAGGGTCTCCATGGGGTACGCTCCATAATAGGAGTAGATTAGTTCTCCATGAACGAGACGATGGATAGGTAGGGCGCATGCTAGGGCGGACTTCCTGTTCGGACTTGATGAATGGGATGTGATCGGTGGTTGTGTGGCAACGATAGAGCATCGACGAGAAAAGTGGAACAGAGAAGGGGAAGTGCAGGATTGCACATAAGTGACTGAGAAGGAAAGGTCTACGAGGGCAAACTTATGACTGGCTAAGAGGGAGCTCCGGTAGAGCAATGAAGTAAAGCAAATATTGGCTATTGAAACAGACATGACGGTGGTAGGTGAGCTTTCGAGGACATCGAGGGCGAATGAGAATGACCCTAGTGTTAAATGTATGTACATGCTTGAGGGGAATAATAAATACGTGATAAAGAAGTAAAGGAATACGGTGATGGGGATCCGATAGAAAAGTTCAGTAAAGATTGACACAAGTTCTTGGAGGACATTCAAGGACGAGAGATGTATCACATCTGTGAGCAGGACAGTAGTACCTGAGTTTTAAGGGATCATCGTTGGGTGGCAATGAGTATACGAGATAGGAGGGACGACAAATGATCCTAGTTAGGAGGATCAATGAACCTTACTTGGGGACAACCTACGGAATGAAGAGATCATCAGGGTTATAAAAGGAAGGACGTCATAAGTGTCGTGGACGAAAAAGGGGATAAGCAAACAGGTGATTGAAGGGGGTTATGCCATAGAAGAGAAAGCTAAAAAGTTGATTAGTACAATGATAGGTAGATGATCCTGCAAGTCTCAAAGTCGGTATGGGGCAAAAGGATGAGACTTCTCGGAGCGCCAAGAATGGTAATAGTATTAGAAAGTAACGACGTCGACGGGGTGTACGAAGGTGAACAGATGGTGCCTAAAGACTGGGATGCACCAGACATAGTCGAGGGACAAATAGTGTTGGAATATGCTGTAACACCCCCAAATTCATTTACTTAATAATAAATAAATAAATCCAGGTTGCAACGATTGGTAACATTACACAACAGCGGAAGCTAAAGTAAAAACTTCTACACATTGAACACCATTACAAATACTAAAATAAGCTAGTACATTATCTTAGAACCATATAGGTCAAAACTGTCTTGAGGTTTGACGATCACGCTTCTTCGGCTTCTAGGGTTTAGTTCAAATGGCTAACATATTCCAACCGTGCCATGGCTATTTGTTACCTGAAAAACATACTTAAAAGTGTCAAAAACATACTTAAAAGTGTCAACACAAAGGTTGGTGAGTTCACAGGTTTAATTGTCTCAATGTAAAATAGTTTTCCTTGAAAACATTGATAAAGTGAAAGCATCCATAATATGAAACGTTTATCCTCGAAAATATTTAAAAAGCGTACACGGCCATAATATGAACCAGTTTTTCTTGATAACATTGACTAAAGCATTTGCACATGAATAAATGGCAAAACTATTTATATGTAAACGATTGGCAAAACCAATTTGCATAAAAATGATCTCAAGTTTCAAGTATTCAAGTTTCAAGTATTTAAGTTTCAAGTATTCAAGTTTTAAGTATTCAAGTTTCAAGTTTCAAGTATTCAAGTTTTCCTTTGCACATAAACGATTTCAAGTATACGTTAAACGAAACTAAGTAACCTTTTCAAGTTGACCCATCATAGCTAACTAGGCATACGAAGTTTACTTTACATGAGTTTTAACCAAACTAAACACAGGTGTTTCGCCCCTCGCCCATTCCCCACGGGCTCACGAGTTAAGACAATGTGCAGTCATCGGGCCATACGGACCCTTGGTTAGTGCGAATAACCATGACTAGGAGTGTCAATCCCAATAGTACTATTCACAATATCCCGGCTATACGAGTTAATGGTTAATAAACTGTT
Organism: Smallanthus sonchifolius; assembly: GCA_023525975.1. Lineage (NCBI taxonomy): Eukaryota > Viridiplantae > Streptophyta > Magnoliopsida > Asterales > Asteraceae > Smallanthus > Smallanthus sonchifolius. The sequence continues at coordinate 39,325,618 of CM042042.1, read as the reverse complement.
CACGTAGAGGAATTTACGAGCTCTTCCACGATTGTCTCATGTAAACATAAAGAAGGGTATATACCCGAGTATGGCAGGTCGGCTACGGTGGTGGCTGTGAGGGCTGCCGGTTGCGCTCCACGATGGCAGGCGAAGAGGGACAAAGAAGGGTAGATACCCTACGAGTATGGCAGGTCGATTAGAAACCAACGGTGTGGTTGATTAAGGTGGCAACCGAGCGGGGATCGGCTAGGGATTTACTCGGCCAAGAAGATGAAGATGGTGTGCATAGGAACCAACTTGAATACGTCCCATAAGGATTGAGTTGCGAGGTTGAGATTAGATCTTGCATGGCGGGTTACGTGGGTGCATTGGAACGGGGGGTCGAATGCACGGCACCTGAACGAGTCAGAGACGATCCAATATGTGTACTCGAGGAGCTAAGGGTTTAGTAATCAAATGGACGAAGCGGAGGGGACGAGTGTCAGAATTTATTTATACTTTTGCGTAACTAACATAGGTTTAGAACGTGTCCGATCCTGTGATCGTGCATTGAGAGGTTCGAGTTTCGAGCATGATCAAGAAGTTACGAAGCAAAGACTTACACTCGGATAACCGGTGAGTTTCTAATCCCCCTCTTTTAAACGGTTTACTGTTTTTGGGGCTATCGTACACACTTTCATGAGATGTTAATATAATTAATCGTGTTAAGAGTTGCGGGTTCTAAACCAATATGCTTTGGGTATTAAATGCTTATTTAAGAGTCGTAGGGTTTATGGCGTGTTCATAGAAAGGTGTGAGCTAGAGAGATGAGTTATTACTGGGTGACGTGTTAAGGGTTGGACAGGGAGAGTCCGGCTTGAAGTTAAAGGGTTATGATTGCATGTGGGATATGTTGTGTTAGTGTCGTGTGCAAGGTGCAGGGGTAGTAAATGAGTCATGTAAATGAAGTGTGTTATTATATGTTTATATTTGTGTTGTATGTTTGGTGCCGTTGTCCTCGTGGTACGACGGGTATTGTGTTTGCGTCTTTGTCTTTATGACATGCCAAACGGGATCGTGGAGGACGAGGTCCTTCGGGAAGTCACCAGGGGTGACATTTATTGAACAGGTTAATGATGAGCTCGGGGTGTGTTAACGCCCTGACGAGGGTGCAGTGATGAGGTATGTGTTTGCATGCGTATATATATGTGTTAATTTGCATGCAAGTGATATGTTATATTTATTGTGTGTGAGATAGTGTTAATGTGATGTGTTGATGATATTATTGTGGCATGTAGAGTAGATTGACCGTTGTGTCAGGTTTGTGACGTGACGTATTATGATTGTCGTGTCAGTAAATTATGAGAGCCTTAGTTAAGGCCGGGTGTGTTAATGTTTAGGGTATGTTGTGCTAACCAAGAGTCGAGTTAATACTTGTTCTTAGTATGGGTTATTAGTATAGTATGTTGAGTCTATGTCGACGTAATGGTAAGGTTATTATGATTATTATTATTGGTAGTACGGGCTGAGTCCTGGGTGACGAACGAGTATGGGATGTCGTGGGATATCATAGGGTTAACTATTCATTAAAGAATCGTAAAACTATTTTATAAGGACCGGAGGGTTCTGAGTGGAATAAACTAAAGAATATGACATTATGGTTTTTGTCTAAATTAAACTATTTGAACTCACTCAGCGTAGCTGACTTTGTGTGTACGTTAGATTGTTTTGCAAGTAAGCGTAGAGTTACTCGGATTGGTGTGCAGGCATTCGTAAGGTAAGCATAATAACGTTAAATGGTAATAAATGAGTTTTGAAAGACTTCCGCTGTAGATTGAATTGAAATAAATGTGTTTTAAATGAAAATGACCCGTTATGAGATCCAACTGTAGGATGCCAGGGTTGGGGTCTTACATGATGAGTCGGAGTTGGTGGCTGGGCGGAGAGGAGTGGTTCTGTTCTTAGTGGTCGGCCGTAAAAGTACTCAAATGCTTGAATGTTTCCTTCCAATTCCTTACTTCATTCACACAATCACTGATGTGCACGTGATTAAGTTAAATATTATATAATAATATTTAGAGATTATGGTTTCACGAGATCAGGTTTTAAATTTATAAATGATAATTACTTTAACTTAAAAAACACACAATAGGCAAGTGCACCTATCGCAGCGTAATATAGTTAGGTAAGAACCAAGTATCGAACCAATGGACACGGTCGAGTTCCAATACTCAACTTTTGTTATTGTTTAGCCGGATTAATTAGTGAGTGGGTTTTGTGTGCTTGTGAAGCAAAATAGTAAATCGTAGAAAAGTAAATGGCGGTAAAGTAAATAGCATAAAAGTAAAAAGTGTGTGATGTGTGTAAAGAAATGTAACGAACAAAATAGTAAATAGCAGAAAAGTAAATATGCCGGAAATGATCAGGTCACAAAGAGTATTGATTCGGGCTCCGAATCAACTTGGTACGTGATAATGTTAAGTTAACTAATTCAGTGGTATGATTACTACAAACTTGTAACCCGGGTCACCGTTAGAGCCTCGTCCTCACGACATCTGATTCACGAATTAAAATCTTTAAATTAAAATATTAGTGTCTCCCGCTAGGGACAACAGTTACCCTCAACCCTTTGAATGTTATCTCCAGGTTGGTTTAAGACATCGAACTTAAATGCTTTAAATTATAGTTAAATAAATGATTATATTTTGCTCACCGGGAGGCGGTGTAACAATGGGACCGAGTATAAAGGCGTATCATTCCTAACATGAATTCACCAATTCTTGGTCGCATAATAAGTTTGTATAAAGACGTACGACCTTAATAGTGTAGACCAAGCCTTGGCTTATCAATCTCAGCTTGTATAAAGACGTACAAGTTTCAAAGGAAGTTTAATTAAAAAGGTTTTACGATCTTACGCTTTAAAATCAAGACCCTCATAAATATAAAAACGGATTTAGACGATAATAAAAGCCCACCAAGTGGTGGTTTTAAGAGCGAATAATTAAATACATAAACATACCACTAAATTAATACGTCAAACATTAACATGCACCAAACATCATCTCCACCCTATCAATACAAGAAGTTTAGCCACGAATGGCCATACTAGCTAGCGTAACGCTGAGTTTCGTAGGCTCACCTATTGTGGAACAAGGAGGAGGAGCCTCTTTACTCTCTACTCTACTCTACTCTAACTACGAAGTTCTCTCTCTCTGGATAGTGTATTTGCTGTTCTTGAGTTGTGTGGAATGAAGAACTCAAGCCTCCCTTTATAGGCCTCAGACTGAGCAATGCACGGCCGTGCATTGGATAGCACAGGTGTGCAAACGCCTAGGGAATCATAGGGTACGAGTGGTAGTGTACTGGGAGCCGTGGGGAGCAAGTAGGCAAATGCACGCCCGTGCATCCCCTGCATGCTGCCTACTTTTGATTTTTAGCTGCTGGTTGACTCTTGTTGACCAATTTTTACTTATTTGGGGTCAAAGCTCGGGAATGATCCTTTTAGCTTGAATTCTTGGTGTTTTTGATAAATTTTCTCTTGATTTATATTTTAAACATCGAATAACCTACAATTACAAAATATAAACGTTTTAAGTATCAATTGCAAGGTTATTATTCAATTAGTACAATAATATGGGGATTATTATCCATGCAAAACATGTATAAATGATGGCATATCAGTCACACACACACAACTTTCTTTTACACTTTTGTTTCTCGTGTGTCTTCACGCTCCATCACTTGCATCGACTTTTCTCCTCCGCTCAAGAAATAAAATCGCTCCGACAACCAACCTAGACATCTTGGTGCAAATCAGTTTACTCCGACAAGAGAGACCTCAACCGACATTTGGGTAACATAGAGCACAACTCCTTATGCAAAAATTCTTTTACGCCTCCGATGGTTGCTCCCTAACTCCGGTAAGTCGATGACGTTCAAATATTATTCAAAAACCTACTATCATGTCCGACCGTAGTTTTTGGCCAACCGGTCCAACCTCTTACCACCGGAACTGGTTGGTTCTTTTAGAAATTGCTTAAATAGGCAAAACCGGACCACCGGTGGTGACGATTCCCAGTCCGACCAGTCGGTCCAATCCGATCCGATTATGAAAACATTGGAAGTTATCCAAGAAAAAGAAACCAAAGTTTCAATAAACCAATTTTTTGGGTAAACCAACTAGGATAAACATATATTTTTTCACCCAAAAGAAGAAAAAAAATACACGGATGGTCCCTGTGGTATTCCAAAATTTTGGATTTGATCCCTAACTTTGAGAAAGTATACCAATGGTCCAAACTTTTACACAAACGTAACATATTTGGTCCCTAAACATAAATGGAGTTAGTTTTTTCTGTTAACTTTTTAAAAATGATTAAAATACCATTTATAATAAAAAAAAATTAAAAAAACCTACAAACACCAACCCCACCCCTCATCTTATTCCCCTCTCTCACTTGGTTATCTTCTCCGACGAAAGCTTGCCGAAAAAACAGATTATCATCACACCATTCTCCCTCTCTTCTTCTTCACTTTGCTGGCGACCCACTACCACCAACTCCGACCCGATTTTCTGCCTCTATCTCTTCGTTGCCAACCAATTGAGATGCAAATCTAAAACAAAACCCAAACTCAATTCCTAATCCACGAACTGACTTCTTCACCATGCTTGTGTGAAACCCTTAATGGCCAACCAATGCAGGCGATTAACTCACCAAATCCAAAAATCCCAGCCCCGATGATCATCTTCACCAAAAATCATTCCAGTCCGATGATCGTCTTCTCCGATGAGGTAGAAAAGGTAAGGAAATCAAAACAGAAGCCATCGGCGGAGGGTTCACCTACGCAGCCGGAATTATAGCCCCATCGACCGAAAAATGGATTAATTTGGTGATGGTGGTGTGGTAGAAGGGGGGAAGACGATGGTGATGGCCGCCGGAGTTGGTGGTGAACAAGATTGGTGTCGGTGGCGTTTGGTTTAACGACGAAGTGGGTGGGTGCGTGGGTGGGGACAATGAAGTTGGTGGTCATTTTTTTTTTAATATTAAGGGGTATTTTAGTCATTATACATCCACTTAACAGAAAAAGTTAACCTCCATCCAACGCAGGGACAATGGTGTTACGTTTATGCATAGTTTTGGACTATTAATGTAGTTTTTCAAAGCTAGGGACCAAATCCAAAATTTTAACATACCATATAGACCAATGATAAATGAAATATATCTAGGGGTGTCCATTCCAAACATAACGCGATTTGTGAGAGAGCACGAACTTGGTATGAAAGTTTCTAACAAACCGCAAACCTGATAGAAAATAATCAGGTTCAAGTTATGTTTCAAGTTGATATGTTTAACTCATTTAATTAAACAGTAACTCGTTAAAAGTAAAAATTAAAATATATTTTGTATAAGGTCAAGCCTCCTACCTGTTTACATCCCATATAACATACTCATTATAATTCAACTCGTTTATAACTTGATTACAGACCATTTACAGTTTGCCACCCATTTGACTCATTCAGAAAGATGGGTTACATTGGCTGATGTCCGAGTTACACGATCTTACACGTGTTTGACGAACTTATCACGACCAAGCAATTAATTAGGGTAGATGTATTTTACACAAATAGATATGAGTCGTTTTCAAGACAAACTCAACATGATTAACATCACTAACTAGGTTTATGAAAAAAAAAATTAGGGGCATGTTTATGATCCCATTATGAAATTTTTGATAACTTGTGTTTATGATTTATAGTTATATGTATAAATAACGGAATCAATTATATCGATATTAAAACCAAACTTAATATTTTGTATTCTTAATAAATATATGTAAGAAGTCTAAAAAGTTTTCTTTATAATTTTTATATAAAAAGACATAGTACGTTGTCATTTATTCTCTCTCAAACTAAAATGGTGGCTAAATTTTATTTTAACCTAAGTATAATAAAATTTATTAATTAAAATTAACTTGAATAGTAGGTATTTAAACTTATAAAGATCCTCTCAATAGAGACGAAAGGAGTAAAGGCAAACCACGACTGATATGAGACGAACATATTATGAGAGATTTGTTAGACCTGCATCTCTCCGAGTATATAATCAGTGATAGGAATTCTTAGAAACGCCGAATAAATGTTAGGAATTTCTAGAGGGGCGCCTGGTTATCGATATTCACCAGGGCCTCGTACTTTGGCTTGTGCTGCACTTAGGTTTCCTTTAGTCGTTGGTGACTAGGGGTGAGCAAAAAACGGTTCCGACCCTTAAGAACCGCGAACCCAACCCTTAGAACCGTGGGTTAGAACCTTTCTAGCAAAAAGGGTCAGTTCAAGGTTCTGAGATTTCAGGTTTTAAAGGGTCCGGATCGGTTCCGGGTAGAACCGTGGGTCAGAACCTTAAGAACCTTGAGATTTTAAATGAATAAAAAAACCTATATTTTTTCAGGATTAGGGAACCAATTAACCAAACGACGTTCACTCTTATAATCATGAAAAAAGAGCCGCACTACATCTTCTTTCTTCAACATATAACCGACACTTCATATTCTCTTCAAGTAAGAACTGGTCTTCATCTTTATTAAATTTGTGTGTGTATGCGATTACATTGTTGCATGTATGCGATTAGTTTCAATATCTCCAATTGCGATTACATGGATAATATGGGTATGACACACCTACATGGTATGCGATTACTCATTTAACTTTTATAGTTGTATGTATGGAATTTAATCATTATTCACCGCCTAGCTATAAGACTTATTGTATGTATACATTGCGAATATAAAATCTATTGTATGTATACAACATTATGATATATACTTTTTTAAACAATGGATGAAAAAAATATTGAGTGACGATAATGACGGAACCGTTGATAAACACAAGCCAAAAAAAGAAAAGTGACACACTGAAGAGTCGAACCCTTGGACCCTGTAGACCCTTACCCGGACCCTCCTTATAGGGGTCGGTTCCCGGTTCCAGACTTTTCGATTTCAAGGTTCCGGGTCAGGTCGGACCCTTTGATCACCCCTATAGGTGACGGTGACTACTTAGTTTTAGGTTGCCAAGGCTTAGGTCTACCATTAGTCATAGAAGTGCTTTTTAGTGTCTAGGTATGCCACTCTTTCTAGATGAGTTGGTAATCTTAGGTGTGCCTTAGTCTAAACTACTTTAGTATTAGAGGTTTTATGCGTTATTGTCATATGTTGTTTTGATTTATAATAATGGTTTTATGTTGCAAGTTATACATATCATTTGGGATAGAGGTAAGGTTTGCCCTTATCTCACCTCCTCGGACCCTACTTTACGAGTGAGATTCAATTAGGTTTGTTTGTTTCATTAAAATTAACCTGAATCCACCCACTTCCGACAGTTAACTAAGGGGTTGTTTGATAACCTTTTAATGATTCCATTAATAGCCTACATTTGAATCGGTGCCTCTTAATAATTCATCAAGCCTCTTAATGGGTTAGCACAGAAACCATGTTGAACCATTCAGAACTCTTAATGAACCAAATATCCCCTAAGTTAAACTAGTTAACCGAACCATACTTTCTAAAATTGAATTAACCAAACTGTTTAATACCGAAACCTACAATTTATGAAAATATAAAAACCAAAACATTAGGTATCGGTTTGGTTTTAAACCATGACCTGAAAGAACCGCCAATGCTCACCCATACTACATCCACCCCTTGTTCATGACGATAACTGAGATTCTAATCCATGCATAAAAAGGTTATAAATAATAAAGGATCAGGTAAAGTGTAGCACACTACCAAATATTAAATGAGACTGACACAACTGCAGGTCATTCTGCTTCCCAAATCACAAAAACTTTAAAAAACAAGTAATCAAATTCACCTAAGGTTCTTATTGTTTCCAATATCCAAACAACTCTCTCTCAGTAGGACTTCCCACAATGTATCAAGCTCCCAGCACCAAGAAAAAGACCAAAAATTGCAGCACTGCCAAGTGTTGTTTGTCCAATATATCTGATCTTCATAAATCCAGGCACCTACAATTTCAATATAAAATTAATATATATGCGTATGAGTGTTTACTAACTTTGAATATAAAATGGAATATAACTGTGTGCTTGTAGTACAAACTACAAAGGAATCACATGTGGGCTCAGAGAAATTTTTAACCCACTGAGCATATACAATGTTAATTTATAAGTCTAATTAGACGTGACAAAATGACAGGTTAAGTAAAAGGTCACTTATGGTTCAGATCATGTTTACTTGAAACACTTTTCCCCAACTTTTTTTATAAATAATTTGTGAAAAATACATTATTACAATAATGATCTAATTTTTCTGAACAATGGGATTATTAGGTTTAAAGTATTTACATCACTCCGGTCTGTTTGATCCGTTCAACTTTTTCTGATTTACCCATTTAAATTAAAAAAAAACCATTTGACCCGTTTTTAAGTAAACTGGATAAAACTGCCACCTCTAAGTCAAATTTACATTAATTTGAGATCGCTGTCAGCTATGAAGCTGAAAATCTTGTCCATGAATGTGGTCTCTTGCGAGTCATTAGTCATAATGTTCAACATACACTAACTTTTATTCTGTGTTCCTGAGTTTAATAAATGAAAGAAAAGAAGGGAAAGGAAATTAAGGAGATAAAAGAAAGGAATAATCTAATTTCGTGTTCCAGAGTTCGAAGGTAAGGAAAAGAAATTAAAGATTTTAATACTTCTTTCTCTCCAATTTGGAAGGAAAGCAAGTGAAGAAGATAAGCATCAATCTTCCTTCCTTTTCTCCTCACTTCTTTCGAAAAGAAAAATTGTGGAACACGACTTTTCCCCGCTTCATCCCAGTTCCTTTCATTTCCATAGTTAAATTGGACCCAGGAACACAGCGTTAAGGATTATGAATACAAGTTGCACAAAATCATACTCTATGTTATTCTTTGCCAATGATGTGTTAAAAAAAAGCCTCCCTCTTTCAAGAGAAGGAAAAAAACACTTTTTTTTGAAAAATTGGATCATATTGTTGGACCCATTTTACACATGAACAAATTACATATAGTTTGCAGCAGCTAGCCTCACAAGAGTCAAAGCCAAAAAGTGAACAGTTTATGCTCATGATGGTTATTGTGCTACTACCATTTAACAAATATCCAAAAGTGACGACATTTCCCTGAATTTCACACAAATATAAACCATAACACAGGACATAGACGAAATAAAACTTGAGTTTTTGACAGTGTTATGCTAAAAAGAATACTAATAAAAATCATCAACTTTTTAACCTAAAAGCTTCAAGAACAATATAAGATCGTATATTCGTACCTTGTACCTCACAGCCTCATAAGTTCCATATACAGCACCTATATATTAATGTACAAATCATTATATAAAAAATCAAGTCATATGGCTAAAATATGCCTTAAGATCAATAATTCAAACATTTATGAGGTATCCAATTCATATAACAGCAATATAAATGAGCTGACTTCCAACTTCTCATTACTGAATTAAAACAAGAAAGCACAGCACAAAGTAGGCTAAAGAAGCAGAGGAAAAAAGAAATTGAAATAGGATTGTGCCAATCATATATTTTCATTATTGGGCCCTTTTACACCTTGTGGCGACTAGCGACCCTTAACTCCCCATGAGTGCGTCTTGCAACTACGGCTATTAGCAATCTTGCGGATTAAGGTACCAAAACATTAATGTCAAAGGTTTAGTGACCCAAAGAGTACCATTGCCACTAAAGTTTTTGATGATATATCCATCCACTTAAAAGAAAGAAAATTTTGGAGATGCATAATTGAAAACATCACAAAAACCTATACCAAATTACTACAGTTTACAGGCCAAATATAATTAATCCACTTACTGCAGTTATAGGCCAAACAATTAGGGTTCTTAATCCAGTTTACAGGCCAAATAACTAGGGTTCTTAATCCACATACTGCAGTTTATAAAGGTTTCCGAATCCACTTACTAGGCCAAATAATTAGGGTTCTTACTGCAGTTTTATCATTAGGGCTCTTACTCCACCCAAAAATACTGCAGTTGATGGACCAAAATTATTGCATTCATGAATCAGAATCTGTTGAAAGATAAGCTAAAAATCTGAATGTATCGGGCCTTGAATCAGCAAAAGAAAATGATACATAATAAGGTACAAGAAGAATGAAGTAAAATTAGGGTTTGTAAGATGAGAAATTTACCGACAGCGCCTCCAACAGCACCACCCACGGCGACTCCGGCGGTTACTCTGGCTAGACAGCTATCTCTTGCCATGTCTCCGAGAATTGTGATTGCGAAGAAGGTTAGGTTAAGGGCATGTTTATGTATTTATTCTGTTTTTCTTACTTTTTGCCTAAGAAACTCTCGAGTGAATCGGGTCATTTGCTTTGATTCAAGTGGCATAAGAGTCCAAGACCAGAACTCCATCCAATAAACAAACACTCACCCATATTATACATTCACGTCACAAAATCGTCAATTCTCTTCCTACTAGTGTTTTGAAGCCATTGGGGGTGGTGAACGAATGGTAAGACCAAAGTATCTCTTGCAAGGTCCTGGGTTTAAGTCCCGGAAAACTAAAAAAATTTGCCTTTCAAAAAAAAAAAAACTAGTGTTTTGAAACCTGGACATGACCGACCGGGAATTGGAGGCTTGGCTGGTCCGGTTAGGTGCGTTGAAAAGGTCCTGTAGGGCTATTTTTTTAATATCTTTTAAGTCTTTTGGATTCGTATTTCGTAGCTAATTGTTAGTTTAAGATTATTGGAAATGGTTGTTTTGATTGATTTATTTTTACAATATATACGACGTCGTCCGGTTCTTAAATCCGGGCCGACCAGTGAACCGGTAAGGACACCGGTTCGACGTTCGGTCTAGTCCTGAAAACACTGCTTTCTGCTGCTATAAACGATTTAAGCCCACATATTGATACTCGTCCTTTCTTCTGGCTTCTCTAGCGTCGAGTCGCAAACTCAAGAATTGCCCTTTCTGCTATAACGATTTAAGCCCACATGTTTCGTCTCTTTTTATTAGTTTCTTTTTCCTCTTACAACATTTAAAATATGATATTTTAGAAAATTCAAGAATTTTTCTACGTTAGTTTTTTTGGCAGGGTGAATACTGGTCGTTGAAACCGAACTTTACAAATTTTAACACCGCCACTGCCACTCCTTATTCACATAAAGATAGGTATGCAAGTCTACCACACAACTTCAATTCCAATGGATAACAAAGCAAAAATTTAACGCAAAATGGTAAGTAAAAGTTCATTTCTTTCCAATCATTTATGGAGAGAATTAAGTATTCATATAATCCATCTATTTCTTACCATTATTTTCAACCCAAAAACGTGTATCATTGTTAGATTATTATTGTAGAAGTGTAAAACTATTATTTCTTTAATCATATCTAACACGATAAATACACAAAAGAATTAATATTTGGTTAACACCACCTGAGACCCATATGTAAAATGACCTGTTTGACCCACTAATTAGTGGCATGATCACCAATAATCTCCACATGAACATACACCATCAACAAAATGATGAAACCTGTAATTATCTCTCATAATGATCTCCCTGTTTTCAACTGCAGATATATACTTCATTGCTGAATGGCAGTCTCCACATACTCTCAAATTCTTAATTACGCGCAAAGGGGTTGAACTCGAGGCTGAAGTGCTAATCAAGCCAAAAGCCAAAGCAAGCTTTTCACTATGTCCACATAGGATTGCTTCCTTCTCGACGTCTTCCATGTTTTGCAATACAAACTTCGTGTCGGGGACATAACCCTTTTGTTTTATCTTAAAGTACAAACTTTCCATTTTTGCATAAATTTGATCCATAAAAGGATGTGAAGTATCTCCAACAACAAAGCTATAAACTTTCCTACCAATTTCAATCCAACTACATCCAGGGGATTTTGTAACACCTCTCTCTTTCATCAAACACCTTATTCTTGCAGCATCTTCCCATCTCCCTAAAGTTGAATAAATATTCGCTAAAAGTATATAATTACCAGAGCTTTCGGGTTCAAGTTCAAACAGGAACTTTGCAGCATGTTTCGCCATTTCAAGATTCAAATGGATTCTACACGCGCCCAGTAATGATCCCCAAACAGCAGCATTAGGTTCAAAAGGCATATTTTCAATGAACTCCAGTGTCTCTGATAATTTACCAGAGCGCGCCATTAGATCTACCATACACGCGTACTGCTCCATATCTGGTTCCAAGGCGTATTCTTGTTTCATTAGTTTAAAATAATCCCGCCCTTGGGTTATCAATCCTGAGTGACTACACGCAGAAAGAAGATTTGTGAAAGTTACATGATTTGGTCTTATTTCCTCATGAACCGTCATATGTCGAAATAGTTTTAGAGCATCTGTACCAAACCCGTGCATTCCATATGCTGCAATCATCACATTCCATGACACAATGTCTCTTCTTTGACCAACTGACGAGTCAAACACTTGACGGCTTTTATAGAGAGCACCACATCTTCCATACATGTCTATAAGCGCGTTGCATACAAAGTTACTCGAGTCAAGTCCATGTCTAATTATATACTGATGCACCTCTCTTCCTTGGCGTAAAGCAGCTAGCTTTGAACAAACTGAGAGAACTGAAATAATGGTGACTGAATCGGGTTCAACATTACTTAATTTCATTTCTCTTACTAAATCTAAGGCACCAACTCCAAACCCATTTTTTCCACTAGCAGCAATAAGTGAATTCCAGATAACAACATCTTTTGTTGGAAGCCCGGTGAAGACGGCATAAGAAGCTTCTAGATCATCACATCCGGAGTACATTGCTATGAGAGCACTCCCAACACCTGTTGCCATCTCAATTTCATTCCTGATGGTGTAATTATGAATCTCTTTCCCCAACTTTAAATTCTTTGACTGTGCACAAGCTGTCAAGACTCCAGATATGGAGGTCGTGTTGGGAGAAATACCGAGCTGGCACATTTTTGCAAAGAACTCTAGAGCGGTTTTACCATCACCATACTGAGTAAAGCCTGTTATTAATCCGTTCCATGTGATAACGTCTGGTAAAACTCCTTGTAACTCCATTTCATAAAGGGATTTAATTGCATCGTCACGACAACCTTTAGTAGCATAAGCAGCAAGAATCGAATTCCAAGAAACCAAATCTTTTTGTTGAATTTTATTGAAATTTTTTCGCGCCCCATCATTTGCATCCTGGGATTTAGAATAGAAGTCAATTAAAGCATTGTTCACAAAAAGATTTGAATCCAATTCTTCTGTCTTTATGCAATAACCATGGATCTCCTTGCCATGTCTATCCAAAGACATGCTGGTACATGCTGAAATAACACTAGAAATGGTGGTCGGGTTTGGTTTAACTCCTACGGTCACCATTTTCCTGAATATATTCAATGCTCGAGAGGGATTTCCATTCTGTAAATTCCCAGTTATTAACGCGGTCCAAGACACAATATTTGGTTCAAGGTCTCCCAACCCACCCAATTTTGAGAAATATTTGGCTGCCTCTTTAAACTGTCCAACTTGAGCGAAACCACTAAGGATGGTGTTATATGTAACTCTGTCAGGCATCACACCTTTAACCCTCATTTGATCAACATACCTCAATGCTCTTTTGAAGTCCCTTTTTGACACATACCCAGAAACCATCATGTTCCACATGATAACATCACCAGAATCCATCCGCTCAAACAGTCGTCTTGCAATATCCATCCTTCCACATTTAATAAACATGTCAAGAAATGATCTTTTGACAGCATTATTCCCTTCCAACCCAATGGATGTCATGTAATCATACACATCCTTCCCAGCCTTATAGTCCCTGAGGTGAGCGCACGCTTTAAACACTCTCGGAAACACAAAATGATCAGGCCGAACCTCTTCTTCAATCATCATATAAAACAAATTGATTGTTTCCTGGTACTCACCCACTTCACAATACACCCCTATTACTGAACTCCAACTAAACACATTTCTCTCAGGCATTTTATCGAACAACTTGCGTGTCTCGTCAAAACTACCAACTTTGCAATAAAATTCCAGTAACTGACTCCCGAGAAACTCGCATAATTCCACTCCAGTGACAATCATATGTCCGTGAACTTGTAAACCCAGTTGCAGATTATGGAGTTTGCGACAGTTTCTAAGAACTAAAGCGTAGGATTGAACACACTCATCTGGGTCGGTCAAATCCATTGAATGGAGGACAGAGGCAACATTCAATTTGTCATCATGAACACAGACGGAAATGGTATTTTTGGGTTTTGAAGAATTTACGAGCATAGCCATCGTTGAGAATTGATGATGGTGGTGGAGTAAAGATGGAAGATTTAAGGCAAGTATTGAACGGTTTTGAAAGCACAGATTGTTGTGATGCAGATCGAATGGAGTTGAGTAAATTGCCATTAGTGGCAATGGCGACTATGTTGTGGATGATGTGCTATTTCTACCCTAACATTGAATGGAAATAGTTTCTTTTAATTTAAGTGGGTTTTAGTTCTTTTAAAATACTTATTTTCATTTTAAACTTTAAAAAAGTTTATGGATGATAAAAATAAATTCGAAACTAATTAAAAGATCATTGATTAAAATATTAAATTTAACATTTCTAAAATAATAATTATATTTTATTTAAATAATAAAAGAAGTTAATAGTTTAATGAGTGTCTAAGAGCTTACCTTTATTTTTCGACAACCACTTGGCCATAACACATGGTTTTAAATAAATGTGCATTTTTTGAACTACAATTACATTGCTATTACTAGCTCTATTTTTTTTTATCTATCAAGTATCAAATTTGTAGAATTACATAAAACCTAAATCAGAAAAGGCATAACAACAAGACATGTGCATCTTGAGCGATTGAATTCATTGAGTCGTGTTTTTCAAATAGTTTTCTTTGAATTGAGATTGAGTGAATTCATTTCAATTAAAATTAGAAAAACTAATTTGAATATGAGTTCATGTTGATTAGAACAAACTGAATTAGGAGAAATAACATAAATTTGTAACTCATGCATAGAAAAACAAGAATAAGAAGAGCAGCAAAAACAAATATAGCTTAATAATTCATTAAAAACAACATGCTGGTTTCTTTATGCAACAACAAATGAAAGAGAAGAATGAGTGAGACACGACAACTCAAAACACATGCAGAACCAACACTTGGAAACATGAAATTTTTTTATGTGGTGTACAACAATATTTTCTTCTATCTGGTAAAATAGTTTCCTGCACATTTCAACAGTTGTTTCTATGTCAAAAACTAATTCAAGATACTACAAGTATTTTGTTAAGAAAAAGAATACCGTTGGAGTTTATTTGTGTTTCGCTTTAAGAACGGGACAACACCCCTTTCGAGCTGCATATACAAAAATATGATGGTTCTAGTTTAATGAATGTCACCAGAAAACAATATTTTTGTAGATACGCATCAATGCAAAGTGCAAACCTAGGGACAGTCCCACGCCGCCTTGGGTCATACTCTGTTGCTTGTCTAAGAGCTCTTGCAAATGCCTTGAATGTTGCCTCAATTATATGGTGAGAATTTTTCCCAGCAAGCTGCATTCATATAATAACAATTTATATAGATCTAATTAGCAAAAACATAAACTAAATGCCTAGATATTCCTATCTACTCATCATCCAAAAAGTATAAAACTTGATTAAATTGACCAACATAAAGTTAATCACTTGCCAGTGTAATATCAGAATTTACTCAAATTACCTGCCGGATATGAAGCGTCATTCCAGATGTATTGACCAACGACTGGAAAAAGTGCTCCACGAGCTGTGGTTAACAAAATTATCAGTACGTGGTGGTAGTATCCGTCAACTAACTATGTAATCTATAGCACATATGCAACAATAGAAAGCATCAATTTGACACTAATAATGAAACATGAATCCTTGCAAATCTTGGGTTGCTTTTTATATGCCGATAAATTATATTTTCACAAGACACTTGTAAACTTCTATTGCAGCTCGAAGACGGAAAATGCACCATTTGATTATTCATGTCAGTGTTGTAAAAATCGCGCCTAGGCGCCGATTAATCGCTAGGCGCTCGGCTAAGGAGGAATTTTGGGCCTAGGCGGTCCTAGGCGGTCCTAGGCGGGCCTAGGCGGACCTAGGCGGCCAGATTCCGGCGAACATTCCGGCGAAAACCTGAAATTTCTGGCCAATTTCCGGCACTTTCCGGCCAAATTCCGGCGAAAACCTTTGGTGTGGTTTAAAAATGAACATTTTTATGAAAATTACATATAAAAATGTGTGTATATATATAAAAATGACCATTTTTATAAAAATTACATGTAAAAATGTGTGTATATATATAAAAAACTGAAATTTACATATAAAAATTCCAATCCGATTAATCCCGCCTAGGCCTAGGCCCCACCCCACCGCCCGACTAGCGCCTAGCGATTTTTACAACACTGATTCATGTATAGAGCGATTATTCATGTATAGAGCGTTCGACTAACAATCAATACCTAAATGTTCCTTGATAAGAAAAAAACTGAGAAAATATGTGTTTGAATTCAATGTCATGATTATACGAGTAAATTACAGAAAACAACATTTATGTAAATATCAACTTGCAGTTTTAGCCCTTAACCTTCATTAATTACGCTGAACACCCTTAAACTAAAGGGTCTGTAATACATTGCATCCTTTCCACTAACAAATGTAACTTTTTATGTTATTTTTTTCTAAATGACCATTTTACCCTTACCACTTAAAGGACTAAATGTGTAAGTTTCACTATTCTTTTCTTTTCTTTATTTTTATTTATATTACTTTTCTATCTTTTTCTTTTAGTTTTTCATCACTTTCTAGTCAATGTGGACAACATTGTTTTACCGGTAGCACCCCCTCATTCGTTCAACAAGTTGTTAGATCCATAGTTACCTAATACGTGGTTTGCGCGGGTATAGGTACGCAATTCGCTAGAGTTATCGTATTCGGTACCGAGGGGGTAGGTTCATTTCGGTACGAACCGGTACGGTGTACCATGTAGTTCGGTTCGATGTACCCGAATGAAACATAAGTTCAAATTCAATATAATACTTGCCAAATTCCAAATCAAAACTTCAAATACCACTTAATCCAAAATAGAAAAAGAAAACACAATAATTCTAAATTCCTAATCAAGTCGTTGCATTTTTCCTTTTCCGTTGTTAACACCTTCGTCTTCAAGATCTTCTCAAACCATTTCTTCTAATCGAGCACTTAAACCTTCAATGTATGCGTTTTCCAGATTCATGTCCCACTTTTTGTGGGGCGGATTTATAAGAATCCGAAAAACGGGATTGAAGTCTAATATTTGAGTGAATAAAAACAAGTTTATCCGCTCTTTTAAGGTTTAAACGATTCCGTTTTAACATTATGAATATCAGAGTATGTACTGTAGGTACCGGGGGCCTCGGTCGAGCACAGCGGAAGACTGAGATAAATAATGTAGACCTGTTCGTGATTTGTGGGGAGAACAGATGAAGGAAACGATGGACCAGAGAATATGAACAATAGGAACAGAAAAACAAGAGAATCGATAATCCATAACAACGTTATCATCACAGATTACATACCGAAGGACAGTGTTGTAAAAATCGCTAGGCGCTAGTCAGGCGGTGGGGTAGAGCCTAGGCCTAGGCGGGATTAATCGGGGCCTAGGCGGGATTAATCGGGACCTAGGCGGGATTAATCGGATTGGAATTTTTATATGTAATTTTCAGTTTTTTATATATATACACACTTTTATATGTAATTTTTATAAAAATGTTCATTTTTAAACCACACCAAAGGTTTTCGCCGGAAATTTCAGGTTTTCGCTGGAAATTTCAGGTTTTCGCCGGAATTTGGTCGGAAATTAAGGTTTTCGCTGGAATGTTCGCCGGAATCTGGCCGCCTAGGCGCGATTTGGACCGTCTAGCGATTTTTGGACCGACTAGGTCAAAATTCCTCCTTAGCCGAGCGCCTAGCGATTAATCGGCGCCTAGGCTTTTACAACACTGCCGAAGGATTATACATCTCTAGTTTAAGCTCACGGTCCAAGGGTCGGGAGAGCTCGTCCCGACCCGACCTCTCTCAGAATCTCACATTTGTTCTCTGCCCTTAACAAATGAGCCCGGCAGCTCTATTTATAGAGACAGGAACAAGCCATCATGCGCACTTAACAAGTACGCATGACATTTGGTCATGCGTACTTATTAAGTACGCAAGGCAAATGCCTTGCGCACTTGTTAAGTGCGCATTGAACAAGTGGTGAACTTGCTAAGTACACAGAAACATTCTCCTGCGTACTAGCTGAGTACACCGATACATAGAATTTTATCTATAGTTATCAAAACATGCATCAACAGACTCCTTAACTATAGCATCAAATTCTATCCATCACTAACACTGATATTCATCAGTTTACAAAGAATATACTAACAGACTCCCTCTAAACTAATGACATTAAGTGTCTGCCGGTGAGACTTGATCTTCTGGCATTCCACTTGAGATCTTCAAACTTCAGTTGCCGAGTGATGACAAACACGACTCCCTCTTAACTGTAGCTTTCTTTGTAGAGCAAAACAAGTGCTTCAATAAGAACCAACTAACCCAACACAACTCATTGTAGTTCACCCTCTCAGCAGTAGCTTGCTCCACCCTGACTCATCCAACAAATCAGTTGGCATATGATAGAGAGTTTTAATTTCCAATAATCTGTATCAAACTAATCAACTCCCATAGGAATTCCAGTGAGATAAACTTTAGTCTTTAAGCCAGATGTGTTAACTCTATCTTGTATCTTCACGAGTCAACCAAATTCTCGAAGATGTTCATTTCCAATTTCCCCTTTCCATGTAAGCTCCATCTGACTATACCAGAAACAAGGGATTGTTTCCTATCCCGTCAGCAAATGATAAAGGTTCTGTCTTCAACTAATAATCCCACGGATATCCAGCTTTATCTTGAAAACACTAGATAAAATCAAACACAAATTCATGCTCAGTAGTAATCATCATGTATCCAATCTCCAAGATTCTTCAGTTAGATCTTCATTCCTGGTTAACATCTCCTAATCGGTAACATTCAGCATGATGAAGTCCCATAACTAGGTTGTCTATCCGGATTCCGCCCAGAACCCAAATGAGAAATCCAATTATAACTGAAACACACCAAATCTTGAACACACTCTTGACCAATGAGCATGAAAAGAAAAATAAAATATAGTTTACACGAGAAATCATAGTTAAGATTCATGTTACTTTAAAAGTCCCATGAATACTCTTAAAAATTGTATCCACCTCATTTCTCTGTAAACTATGACCAGTTTCATCACCGCTTCACCCGATTCCTCAAAAACCACGTCTAGTCAAAACTAGGATTTTATTTCTTTGCAAAGATGTAATAGCAAAACTATGGGTTCAAATTGTTATAGTATTCATCCCCTGTTAAATAAGTATCCCGGATACTCGTTGCCTACATTTTCAGGTTTGAATACGCAAACAATATGATTCAAAGACCCAGAGCAGCACATCTTCACAAACAAATCGAGACCTTTAGCCTATGTCGACCCAGTTGTTTAAATTGATTTAGCAATCATTCCCTATTATAGAAGTATGCAAGATACTCGTAGCCAACATTTTCAGGTTTGAACAACTTAGCAAAATGACAACTGGTATCATACAGCAAAAATCTCGACCTTGTTTCGCCATGCTACTTTATATACAAATTTCAGTCCCGAAAAATCAAAATCACTAAATTTTCAAAAAATGGTCCGAAACAAGTATACAAATGATCACTAAATTTTCTTTTCTTTTTTTTTTATCCCAGATGATAACTAACGAGCAAATACGCATGTTTGATATTTCTTGGGTATTTAGTAAGTACGCACAACAGTGAGTCATGCGTACTTGTCTTCATGCGAACTTATAAGTACGCAGGGTTGTTTACTCCTACGTACTTAACTAGCAGTATACCAACGTACTTGTCTGATCTTTGAGGGAGATTCCAAAAACTGTTGGATTTCTGAAATTGATGTTTCCAAATGCTTAGTAATCATATTCTAGCAAACCAGTAGCCTTCCAAACATCAAATGAAGCGATAACAAAGACAAATTTTAGGATTCTGTTTTGAACAGGTTGAAACTTTCATAAGTACACCGAAGCTAAAATTCGAATCTGGAGCACAAATCAACGAACACCGAGGCTCTGATACCAGTTGTAGGTCCCGGGGGCCTCGGTCGAGCACAGCGAAAGACTGAGATAAACAATGTAGACCTGTTCGTGATTTGTGGGGAGAACAGATGAAGGAAACGATGGACCAGAGCGTATGAACAATAAGAACAGATAAACAAGAGAATCGATAATCCATAACAACGTTATCATCACAGATTACATACCGAAGGATTATACATCTCTAGTTTAAGCTCACGGTCCAAGGGTGGGGAGAGCTCGTCCCGACCCGACCTCTCTCAGAATCTCACATCTGTTCTCTGCCCTTAACAAATGAGCCCAACAGCTCTATTTATAGAGGCAGGAACAAGCCATCATGCGCACTTAACAAGTATGCATGACATTTGGTCATGCGTACTTATTAAGTACGCAAGGCAACTGACTTGCGCACTTGTTAAGTGCACATGAACAAGTGGTGAACTTGCTAAGTACGCAGAAACATTCTCCTGCATACTAGCTGAGTACACCGATACATAGAATTTTATCTATAGTTACCAAAACATGCAACAACATGTACTCCATTTTCTCTCCGCCGACGAGCTACTAATCGGTTGGGAGAGTACTTTCTTTGCTACTTCCGCCAATTCGGAGGTCTCCGCTCCGTATGTTGCCCACCAATCAACTACATCCATCGCAACGGCGTCGGCTTGTGTTGCGGATCTAGAATAAATACCTTTTTTCATATGAAAAAATGCAAATTGTTCTCGTAATATCTTTTGTTCTTCTTCATTTTCGACAATTCTTTGAAAAGGTTCCATAACACCGACAACCACTTCTTTATCTTTGTTAGGAGCTTGTCTTTCAATTCCACCCGGTGCCAACTTTTCAAGATAGTATTTATCATAAAACTTTGGATTTAAAGTAAATCCCACACAATGTAACGGGAGTGTGATTTTCTCCCACCTAGAAAGAACAATTGCTTCAACTCGAGGGAAATAAGTAAAGTATTTATTATCCCTTATACCATCTTTGGTTTCACCAACCATGTTCTCCATTCTTTCATATATTTCTCCTATTTTGGGACCTTCACCGTCACAAAACTTTATTAGCAAAAAAATAGGATACGTAATATCCAAAATATGTTCAACATCTTCCCAAAACTCGCCATCCTTAATTGTACCGATAACTTTTGCCCCAACTATTCTTGTGTTTTCGTCCCCACTTTTGACAAATTCCCTCCAAAAATTGAGGACTATAGTTGTGGCAAGCGCCTCCCTACAATCCATCAACCTCCTCAATAATATATAATGTGATGCAAAACGTGTTTTTGCAACCTTTAATAACTCCAACTTAGAGTTTTCTCTAAAAAATGATAAGACATGTGTGTGGTTAAGAAAATACTTGACAATTCCTTTACCTCTCTTATATGTTTCGTTGAGCCAATAAAACTCAATTGCCAAATCTTTAAAAATCAAATTTAGTGTGTGCACACAACAAGGGGACCAAAAAATATGATTATAAACCTTCTCAATCGCCCGTCCGACCGCTTTTCAATTAGCCGCGTTATCCGTTACCACTTGCAAGACATTGCTTGGTCCAATGGTTCCAAGAAGGAACTTAGAAATGGCTACCCCGTTTTTTCCACCCCTAAAAAGTCCTCCGCGTACATGAACATTGCACCACGATAACATTGATGATTGGACTATGTTTAACATTAGACCACCCATCCAAGACGATTGATACCCCTTGTGTGTACCACGTGTCTTTAACGGGTGTTAGCTCATTCTCGACATCACATACACATTCATCAAGTAGTACCGTTCTTGATTTTTCACATGATGGTGGTTTGTATCTATCCGGTGCATGTTTGATGGCATGGCACTAACCATTTCAAGAAATTGCGGGTTCCGTAATACATTGAAAGGAATCACCTTTGCACACAATCCTGGAATGTTCTTCAAGTCCACCGCGTTTCTCCCTAATTTGCCAAAAGATTCGTCGATGCGTTTATTTGAAGATCCACGTTTAGAGAGAACCGAATTCTTCACACTTTGAAACCACACAATTTTCGGCTTCTCTAACCTTCTTCAAAAGCCTTTCAAACATCGCTCGATCTCTAAGTACGGTTGTACATCTTCTAATTGTACCCTCAATCTCAGGAATTCCCCTTTTACTGAATTGGTAATTTTATTAATTTCTGAATTGATATGGCTTTTGGCAAAAGAAGGAACACTGAAGGAGATGATAGTGAGACCCATATTAGTAACACACAAGGCTTCATTGACCTTGACGATGAGGTTGTTGAACAACATGTGCAGCAAGTGCAAGTCAGGCTCAAACAAGTGGAAGTCGTGTAACAGAAAAAGTAAGTGAAGAAAAAGATCCAAATAAGCCGCTCATTGATGAAGTAACCTTCCATGGTGCAGGTAAACATCTATTCTGTTGTATTTTTATTTTTAATATCAATTTTGAAACTCAGTTCTAGCACTTAAGATCAGTTCTAAAACCTTCCAGCACTTAACATCAGTTCTGAAACTCAGTAACCTTGCAGCACTTAACATCAGTTCTGACTTCTGCCTTAACTGATGTAACCTTCCAGCACTTAACTGATGTTAAACACTTAACATTCTGCCTTACCTAACAGGAAACAACAAGAATCCCAGAGGTTGTAAACAGTGGACTTGCAATAACAGTAAAAGCAAGTTTACCACCACTTATACCAGAATTCACATCCATGTTTTTTGGCCTGCAGCGGGTAAAAAAACTGGGTTTAGAAGATGTCCAACCGTACTTAGAGATCGAGGGATTTTTTAAAGGCTTTTGAAGAAGGTTAGAGAAGCCGAAATATGTCGGGTTTCAAGGTGTGTGAAGAAGTCGGTTCTCTCCAAAAGTGGATCTTCAAATAAACGCATCGACGAATCTTTTGGCAAACTGGGGAGAAACGCAGTGGACTTGAAGAACATTCCAGGATTGTGTGGAAAGGTGATTCCTTTAAATGTATTACGGAATACGCAATTTCTTGAAATGGTTAGTGCCATCAAGGATGCACCGGATGGATACAAACCACCATCATGTGAAAAAGCAAGAACGGTCCTACTTGATGAATGTGTACGGGATGTCGAGAAGGAGCTAACATTCGTTAGAGACACGTGGTACACACACGGGGTATCAATCGTCTCAGATGGGTGGTCGAATGTTAAACACAGTCCACTCATCAATGTTCTCGTGGTGTAATGTTCATGTATGCGGAGGACGTTTTAGGGGTGGAAAAACCAGGGTAGCCATTTCTAAGTTCCTTCTTGGAGACATCGAGACCATTGGACCAAGCAATGTCTTGCAAGTGGTAACAGATAACGCGGCTAATTACAAAGCGGTCGGACGGTAGATTGAGAAGGTTTATAATCATATTTTTTGGTCCCCTTGTTGTGTGCACACTCAGTTTGATTTTTAAAGATCAGGCAATTGAATTTTATTGGCTCAACGAAACATATAAGAGAGGTAAAGGAATTGTCAAGTATTTTCTTAACCACACACATGTCTTATCATTTTTTAGAGAAAACTCTAAGTTGGAGTTATTAAAGGTTGCAAAAACACGTTTTGCATCACATTATATATTATTGAGGAGGTTGATGGATTGTAGGGAGGCGCTTGCCACAACTATAGTCCTCAATTCTTGGAGGGAATTTGTCAAAAGTGGGGACGAAAACACAAGAATAGTTGGGGCAAAAGTTATCGGTACAATTAAGGATGGCGAGTTTTGGGAAGATGTTGAACATGTTTTGGATATTACGTATCCTATTTTTTTGCTAATAAAGTTTTGTGACGGTGAAGGTCCCAAAATAGGAGAAATATATGAAAGAATGGAGAACATGGTTGGTGAAACCAAAGATGGTATGAGGGATAATAAATACTTTACTTATTTCCCTCGAGTTGAAGCAATTGTTCTTTCTAGGTGGGAGAAAATCACACTCCCGTTACATTGTGTGGGATTTGCTTTAAATCCAAAGTTTTATGATAAATACTATCTTGAAAAGTTGGCACCGGGTGGAATTGAAAGACAAGCTCCTAACAAAGATAAAGAAGTGGTTGTCGGTGTTATGGAACCTTTTCAAAGAATTGTCGAAAATGAAGAACAAAAGATATTACGAGAACAATTTGCATTTTTTCATATGAAAAAAGGTATTTATTCTAGATCCGCAACACAAGCCGACGCCGTTGCAATGGATGTAGTTGATTGGTGGGCAACATACGGAGCAGAGACCCCCGAATTGGCGGAAGTAGCAAAGAAAGTACTCTCCCAACCGATTAGTAGCTCGTCGGCGGAGAGAAATTGGAGTACATACTCCCATGTTCATAATGTTAAACCGAATCGTTTAAACATTAAAAGAGCGGATAAATTTGTTTTTATTCACTCAAATATTAGACTTCAATCCCGTTTTTCAGATTCTTATAAATCCGGGCCCCACAAAAAGTTGGACATGAGTCCGGAAAACGCATACATTGGAGGTTCAAGTGCTCGAGTAGAAGAAATGGTTTGGGAAGATCTTGAAGGCGTTAACAACGGAAAAAAAAGGCAACGACTTGATTAGGAATTTAAAATTGTTATGTTTATGTTTTTGTTTGTGTTTTCTTTTTCTATTTTGGATTTTGGATTAAATGATATTTGAAGTTCTTTTTTGATTTGGAATTTGGCAAGTATTATATTGTATTTGAACATATGTTTCATTTGGGTACATTGAACCGAACTACATGGTACACCGTACCGGTTCGTACCGAAATGAACCTACCCCCCTCGGTACCGAATACGTTAACTCTAGCGAATTGCGTACCCGAACCGCGTACCCGTACCAGAGCGCAAACCGCATATTAGGTAACTATGGATTGGAGTATCCGACAGATCCTCCATCTTTCGGGGGCGTATTACGGACATAACTAAGGGAAGTCAAAGACAGAATTCAAAATTCAAATTCACCCATAATTCATGTTTAACAAGATGCTGTAATATTCCAATTATCTCCTGTATTTACTCCTTACCATTGTTGTATTGGCTCTATGAAGAATCTTGATAATTGTCCATAGTAATATATTCGGATTACAATTCATTGATACCTTTATATCTGCTTGGTATAGAAAAATATGTGGAGTGCTGAAGAGAAACGAGTACCTGTGTGTTATATGTTCCAACTCTCTCAGTCGGAATTTGCAAGTCATAACTTAAGTGTGGCCGTCCAGATAAATCCTACAAGAATTAAAAATATTTACTATTTAGCACAAATATAATGTTGATATAAAAGATAGTAAAGCAGCTAATAAGAATAGGATAAAATCAAGCAGTTTTTTTTATGCAGTATTGTTTTTTGTGTTCTATGTTAACGGTCCAGACTCCAGGCCATGGGGAAAATTTAATGTAGTACATGGTTTGTGGTTTTTAACTAAATAATATTCATTTGTCAATATTCTAAAAATTAAATGGTATCAAATAATGGACTTACAATAAAACTTATAACTTAAAACATCTCCCCCTACTAAAGCCTAACATAAGAATGTCGTGGGCTATTCTATATACTATAAACATGAGGAGCTAGATTGTAAATAGAACTCAAAGTTTGTTTGAAAGCTGTAAAAGAGTTTTAAGAAGGAAAAGCTGTTAACGTGTATGCTTGTTTCTTTAAATACATATTGAGTTGTGTATATACTATATAGTCTTCACTCTGTACCTGTGGCACATAAAAGGAATAATTACAAATCAAATTAAGTTTAACTTTCCACCTCCGTCCATGATTCCCCTCCTACAAATTAGGGTGTTATCGGTTAGGTTTTCAGTTTCCACAATTTGAAAACTTGTGCAACCTAAATTCTAATTAGTTAAACCGACGCAAAATTCAGTTTAGGGTTCAAACTCAGTTTGCATCTGAGTAACCTGTGCTCTGTATTTTGGTAGATCTGATTTAAAGAAACCCGGTTCCAACCACAGCAAATATCATATGAAGTTTCGAAATACTGATCCCTTTTTTGTCAATTAGCATTCTAGGTAAGGCATGGTAATCCAAGAATTGTCTCGTCATTGTGAAGATCATATAGGCTAGTGATGGAAGGTCGTAAGCATGCAGATTTTATACCATATCACTACCCTTCAATTCAATTACGCGATGTTATCTCAGGGCTTCTCACAGCAAGGAAAGTTATATATCTTTGAGCATGCAAACACAAACACATTTGTGTACCTTTCAAGAATCGTATTATGCTTTACAACTTCTTCTGTTTCTAAAAAGTATCAACCAATAACTTTTCAGGAATAACGGACTGAATGAATCCAAGGTGGTGAATAAATAACTAATACTACAGTTACCCAGACACATAGCATGGTGTATTATGGACTATTATGACTCATATTTAATTGTATTTTTGTCATCATCATCATTAGTAACCTCACCATGATTTGATAGTGTTTATAATTGTTGCAAATGTTATTTATGATTGAGACTTACCAGAGCAACGTGTACCAGGGCCTCATCAAGTGGAGCCGTGAAGTCACCAAACCTGTTAATTCCTTTCCTATCACCAAGTGCACTCAGCAAAGCCTGATGACAACCAAACACCAAAGTAAGAAGAGCTGATGTTTGTAAATAGTAAGATATAAAAGCATTTTATTCTTCTTGAAAAGTTCTTTTTTTAAATTGCATGTGCACATTATCTTTAAGAAATAGGAAGACATTAAATTGAGCAAGTTAAGATTACTGTTCCAATGGCAAGGCCGACGTCTTCATTAGTGTGATGATCATCGATGTGAGTATCACCAACAGCCTTCACATGCACATCAAATAATCCATGGGAAGCAAGTTGCTAATTTAAAAGGCCACCAATAGTCATATAAGATTAGAAGATAAGTTAGATCAATAATCATATAACTTATTAGGTTGGATGTTTATGCAGATAGAATATAATACTATCATAAAAGAACAAAAATATATCCTTTTTGGTTTTAAGGAAATTCAGAAAGACAGTGGTGAAATCATGGAGGCTATAGATAGGAGTTCTAAACTCACTTTATGCTTATGCTACAAAGAATCATAAGTAAAAAAAAATGAACTCAGAGTTCTAACTAAAAAAGCCTTTGGACCAGAGCCATAGGTCAATGAAATATCAAAAGAGAATTCAAAATTTTTGTTTCACTTGTTTTCAAACCACTCAATATAAAGTTTTATAAAGAATCCACACACAAAAGTTGAGGTATAGAATATTGTGAGTTAAATGTAACTGTAGGGATAAAAGGCAATGAAGCAGTATGTATGTGTGTGAATATTTCAATGGATGACTGAAATCATAGACAATTATGTCTCTGCAACTCCATGATCAAGGGCCAAAAAGTGTTCCTAAATATTTAATGGTTCTCATTTGAACACATTCCTATTACACACACATATGCTTGGTTTTATAAAGTGCGCCAGGCGACCTAAGGCGCAAGTCCCTTCACTTTTGTGTACATAAGGCGCGAGCTGTACGAAAAGCGCACAAAAAGCACAAAAGGCGCAACGCAGGTGAGGTGCACGCCTCATGTACAAAAAGCGCAAATATGCATTAGGATGTTGTATAACAGGCTTTTTAGGTTGTACATGTAGGTAATTCATATATTAAATCATATATAAAGCTAATGTATAGCTAAATTTTGGGTATGGGATGCTAAAATCCTATGGGATATATAAAAAAAATTATACAAGCATCTTATGCTTCGCGTAGGAAAAGCGGTGCGTTTTAACGCTTTACACTTTGCGTCTCGATTTTAGGCCTCGGTGCGCTTCTCGCTTTTTAAAACCAAGCACATATGGCATGCTAATTTTGGAATTTTATATCTCGAACATTTCTTCAGACTCTACAAGTCTTGCTTCATATTGAAAATAAAAATTAAGCAATTTCAATCAAGATGAGATAACAATTTCATTTGAAAGTAAGAGACTGACTGACATCTAGCATGTGGTCAAGAAACGGAATCCCAGTGCTGCTGTCAGGTGAACCAACACCATCCAAGTTTAACTCCACCGCCACATTCGTTTCATTGGTAACCCTTTTAACCGACCCGATTCGAGCGCCAACTGAAAACCAAATAATACAATCAGCTCAGACAGACTTCGATCATCAATACATACTAGGGTTCTAACCTGCAGGAGTGATTGTCGGTCTCTGCCACTCCATGAGGTTTTGATTTTGATTATTGATGGAAACGAATGGATGTTTAATCTGCTTCGCAGGCGTAGGGACAAGAAGAAAACTAGGTTTCAGTAGCTGAGAAGAGGAAATGCTCCGTACAACAACAGAAACAGAAGGATGGGGCACAAAGAGCTCCATGAACGGAAAATTAGGTTTTGCGGGCCAAGATCACGAGGCAGTTACATTACAGGGGTTAAAAGCAGTCAAGTGGTATACACATATATTTGAAGGGTATCGGCTTTCTTTTTTCTCTATTTTTTTGGGTTTGGTGAAGGTGGGTTGATTGTTGACTCGTTTATTGGGTCCCAAGTTGATGAAAACTGTGAGGGGTTGAAATACGATCGGTACAAACCCGGGTTGTTTGGAGCTTGCCAAATGGATTCCACCTGAAAATTTTGTTTCGATCATTTGGATTCATAATATTTTTTTTGTGTGTGAAAATGATGGGAGTTTGTTAACTTTCGTAAATCAAATTTGAGAGCAAAGTTTATGTTTTCGACATAGTAGTTTAAGTTTAGTAGCTTTGGAATTACTTAATGTATGACACTAATCCGAATATTGTAATCATAATTGTCATCTTTTATTGAAAACTATTTTGGAGTTGTAAATTTTATGAATTTCGGTATATCTATTTTTTTCATAAATCCATATAACTTGCTTACTATAGGATTTGACCCCCTCAATCTCTAATGGAGTGAGCACCTATTATTAGAGGTGCACAAATCAGGTATTCTTAAGAACCGGTTATGGTTCCAGTCCGGTTCTTGATTGAAAAACCGGACCCTATGTACCCAGTTAAATTAAATAGGCTATTACACACCTAGATATCATTGGGCCAAATGTTTGTCACTGAATTTCGGTATATCTGGTTTAAAGGATAATTTAATATTTACGATCTAACGACTTAAATTAAATATTCTTCTAAATTGGGTTTTGTAAAGAGCGTGTTACAGAAGAGATCCAATTTTGTTTTCCTAACTTCAATGCTTGAGGTCAAGGATTGGATGCAAGGGCATTTGTTATGAGAATTAATAATTGAAGTTTTAAAAGATTTAATGTTGACTTTTTTCAAAATAGATTTAATGCCAACCAAGATCTCTTGATTCTGCCAAATTACTTCTCACTTGATGATTTGATATCATATGCAACTGTTCTAGTACATTGAAACCTTTGTAGATAAAATCATTCAAATTCAAACCCATTTCAAACATTAGCACTTAAAACCCATGAAGAAGCTACAATGCGCCGATCCATATCGGTTTAAATTACACCAAATTACTTTTACTTATGAGTTAACAGTTGAGATATCATTCATAAAAGGTACAACTCAACACCATTACACAGATTTGAAGAAGATACCATTACCAGATATGAGTACAAGAACTAGACATATTTGCTGCCCTTCCTGCTTGTTAAAAATCCTTGCACAAGAGTGTATTTTTGTGTATGATTGGTACAACAACTCGGGGTAGAAGAGACGCATTTTTTGATCATATGAGGAAGAGAAGGATCCGGTCACTCACGAGGGCGTGCAAGCCATAATGAGCTCAGAGCCCGAAGCCGAGAGGAATAGTCGTTAATGGCAATGAGTGCCCGGGCTGATTGGCGCGTTGTCAATATCCGATGCATTTGTTGCAAGGTTTGTTGCCTCAAATTGTCAGCCTGGTTAAACAAATAATACGATTAATTGCATATGTTGGTATTGGATATTGAATTTGTAGCAGAATCAGTATCATATTTGAATCCGGGAAGTGATTATGTGATATTAAATAATGAAAAACAGCTGTAATAGAACAGGCTACACGAGACGAGATACTAGTTGGATATTTGAGTGGGAATTCCTTTTTATCATTTAAGGAATCAGGGATGTTTGGACGTGCAGTTTGAAAGTGAGTACGTGACGTTGTAATACTCAGATATTCAGTCATTTGGAGATGGCGTTTGATTGAAGTTATAAAAACGCAAGTCCAAAGCCCCCATAACTGACATCTAAATGACTATTTTTGCAACTTCAAAGTGGCAACAATAAGATTATCAAATGGGAAAGGCAAATCCAAACACCCTTTCAGCCTCCAAAGTAAATGAGGGTGTATTTAGAAGAGAATGGTATACATAACCTGTCGAATGAAGCCCTCTAGAGTTCCTAGTTTACCCATAGCCATGGCCATCTGGCCCATGTAGTTGGCTACATTGCCTGATGAATTTGAGGAGCCAAGAGAGCCTGCTATTGTCTCTGCTAGAGACTGCTGCAATGCCTCCATTCCCTGGGACAAAGCATCCTCTGCCTGCTGTGATGACTGCTGTAGGTTGCCAATCGCCAATAATTGCTGCTCCGTTAAAGGTTCCAATTGAGTTATAAGCAGCTGCAAAACAACACGGCTTCTTATAAAATGGCATCACCGGTCCCAACCAGTTGAGTTAATAATATGGCCTGATGCTTGCTATCTATGGTTGACCTTTAGGAGTTCTGATGAACGGAATCCACCCAACCAGAGGAAACACCTTTCAGCAGGTGTTTTCCACATGCCTGATAGAACATGAAAGACGTCAGCCTTGTCAGCATCGGCTTTTATTCTGAAAATATCTTCATAATGTACCACAACACCATCAACTATGATCCTCAGTTCACCATCACCAGCATGATTGCTCACTGCCCCTTTCAGCTCATTGATCCGCCGGTTGTGATCTTCCAGCCACCGTCCATATTCAACATCAAAAGCCAACGCTCCTGCACAACACATTGAGGTGGCAATTTCAACCCATTTACTAAGGAATAGGTCAATATGGCTCATGTTTAATCTCAAAAGAGAATTGTTCAAATGGATACAAACTCGTAAATTGCTTTACTCAATAAATTATTGATGTAATATAATGGTTTTATAACCATATTTAACACATCTATTATTATAAAAAATTACAAGAGGCACTTACCATTCCCACTCATTGATTGAGATTGTTCTCCTGAACTTGAAATGAAGATGCCCTTACAGAAAAGGAATTCATTAATAGTTAGATAATTTTCAACCTAAGTATTAAGTGAAATTTAAAAGAAATGTGCAGAAAATAACTAGTTAAACCGTACTTGCTGCCGAGCTCGCTGAAGCTCCTGCTCAAGTTGGGTCAACTTCATTCTGCTACTTTCCAGCTGTTGGACATAAGCCTATAAACATTTGAAGGCATTGATATGAGTTATGCAAAAACTAGTGTCATTCATAATCAACTGTTTCTTACTGATTATTTTATAATCATCTAGATTGTTAATGATGATTAAGTTGGTTAGATCATATTTGAGTTTGATAAAACCGATGTAATTGATGCTATTGTGTGAAAGTACTAAATTACTGATGATATAGTTATTTAGCAATTGAGAAGAATGCGAAATCACCATTACATTTTATCGTGTATTGTGTCTCACAATTTACACATATATAATTTCAATCTCCAAGTTCATCATTTTATATATTTTGCGGTTCATAATTATAAATTCTCTCTATATAACCTATTAGAAGGTTTAGAAATATATCATTCAATATTTATCCCAATTTTTTCTTAATATCAACCATTAAGTTTGTAGGAGGATCATTAGAAAACCACATAGGTAGGCGAAAACCGAGAAAACTGCCAAGAGCAAATCAAATAACTTATAGATTTTTTATTTTTCAAATTTATTTCTAAGTGTATTAATATAATATTACACAATTTACCAAAAAAAATCATTTTACGTATTGTGTTGTATTGTGTTTTATGTATACGTAACCGCAATTTTTTTGTTTTCTCATGAACCTTCCCCTAAGTTTGTACTGTCATAATTAATGCCAAGTAATTCCATTAATCCCTTTGGTACATAGCAAAAGAATAAGATAGAGATGTAATGAGTGTAAGAATCATATTAAAGAAAAATTACTTTCTTCCGCAGGCGGCTCTTTCTTGCAGCTTCACGATTCTGAGCAAGCCTACGCAGTGTCTTGAAAAATATAGTTTAAAAAATCAGCAAGATAGCAACATAAGTGTCCCAAATAATGATAACAAAAGCACATGTTTTGTAAAATCATTTTTACTTTATTACATAATCAACTCATCATTTTATGTTCTCTTTTCTGAAACTGAATTCTGATTTATGGAAATGGAGCAATCATTTTAGAAAAAAAAAATGTGTAGCATTTAAAAATAAAAATATGAACATGTAACTGCAACTCTAAAACCTTTTGATCCCTTGACTTATCACTAGCATCAGAAACCACAGGCCCATGTGATTGACTGCTATGGAACTGCAACAAAAATCACAAATCTGACTCTTAGAAAATTTCAACTTACATTTTCAAACTAGAGGTGGCAAGTTTCACCTATTTGCTTATAAATGGGTCGAATTGGATTGTATTTTATCTTTTGGGCATGTTGAAAAAAGATGGCTAAAGCCGCCCAAAGTCTATTCTTAAAGCATACAACCTCCGGAATCATTTTATCCAAGAATTTAGATAATTATGGTAGCAATATCATTCCAGTAATCATAACTATCGCACTAATATTCATAAAAAATAGAGAAATAAGTGATAGTGGGTCAACTCAGCCTGGTCCGCCTCGAACCATACTAGAAAATGAACTGTTTCGCCGTTTCAATCCGCTCTATTACCCAACCTACCCGACCTGCTGGTCTTATCACCTCTTCAAATTATCAGCATGCACAACTAGTTGGGAGTGGAAGGATTTACTTGTGTTGGGAAAACAATGATTCTAAAAAAATATACAGATCTGTTGTTACTTATCAGTCAAAGCAATGTCATGAACCAAAGGGGTTTTGCCCTGGCGGTAACCCGGGGGAATTGGAAGGTCTCTGGAACGAATCCGGGCCACAGCAAAAAATAGGGGTCTGTGGTCAGGTCAGGGGGTTTACCCAGTTGGGGGTTTCTCCTGGAGTGGGCTGCCCTGGATGTTCTAGGTGTTGCCCCGGGGAAACCCAATTATCCTAAATAACTAGGTGTCGCCGTTAAAAAAAACAATGTCATGTCATGAATGCAAAGAAAATTTGAAATGTTACCCCCATAGCCTTGTCTTCAGTGTCCCCATCTGTTGAAGTATCAGTCCTTGGACTGAGCTCTGCCATCATCGACTCTCAATTAACACAAATGATTAGGATTGTACTGGACCTCTTGTGTGTATAGTATACAACTGACTCTGCATACATAATTACATAGATGATGTAAAGAAACAAGATAATGTAAAAAACTGAAATAGTATTGAACTCTTCACCTCATTAAAAGCTTGCAATGACACACATCAGAGATACAGCCATGCACTCGAATGATCTGAACATCATATAGCAAAAGAAAAACACTGCACCTCATAATCGGATGACAGATACTATACACAATGTTTGAAAGCCACCTATTTTTATTCAAAATTTAAGCCTTATCAATCAAAGTTGGGGATAATGTTGAGCTTCTACAATAAGCTACACATGCATCTTTGTTATTCAAAATACCAATTATGTCCATGGATTCATTCCTATGTAAAACTACTTGGCAATTGCTAAGCAAAAAAAGTATAATTGACATGTAATGGAAACCACACTGTTGGGATATGACCCGGCTCAGACCCAGACATATCCCAAGCCCAAGCCCGGATGATAATCCACAAAGGTAAAACAGCCAACAACCGGACCAACATCCGGACCTTAGTTAATTTTGTACTAGAAAGAGGAGGCCCGGACAGGAAGGGGAAAACGACACAACAAATGAGTAGTGGTAAAGATCCTATAGGATCAATATGTCTGTACTACGACCCAATAAGCAAAAGGACCAGATAATCCGAAGGCCATTACTAACAACCTGGATAAATGGCTCGGGCATTATTTGGCTCAGCCAATAAGCATGAGACAACCCACACCTAAAGACAATTACCCTCAAATATAAATACCCATGACCCCTAAGGTAAAAAGGTACTCTCTAATTCTCTCATTCACTCGCTATTGCTCTACATACTTAGTCACTCTAGAAACCCATTATTACTCTCACGCCGGAGACACCCCCGGGGTCCTCACTGTGACGATACTAACGGTGTTCTGTTTTGCTACGTCAGGCCAGCAAGCATCTTCTGGAAACTCTTTCGAGTCCAATCCGGGGTCTTGTTTACACACACCAAAACCCATGTCAAATAAATAGTTCAATCAATTTGAAGACAGACAATTAATGCCAACCTAGTACTTCACAAACACATAAATGACATGTTTTTCATATTCAGTAGCATAAATTTGACTTCAAACATCAACCAAACTGAAAGCCCCATTTCATTTGTTGTTGGCCAGCCAGCAAATAAAAAAGTTGATAAGTATATGTGTAGTAGGTGAAGGTGACTTACCCAGAAAAGAAATTAAAGGTGGCAATTGATTAGGCTGCTAACTCAGTCGATCGTAGAATCCATACCATCAAAGCCGTTGGAGTTCAGAGAGAGGGCGAAATCGTGAAGAAAAGAAGAGAGCGTGTGTGTGTGTGAATTGTGATTTCCTGGTCGCAGCAACTCTGAGATTTTGACTTTTTCATCCCCATAATATTTGGAAAAAATACGAAAATGACATTTGACTACAAAAGTTAACAGATGCGGACATCCAAATTTAGTCACCTAATTCATGGACATTACTCTTGTGAGTCGGCTAAACTAGCCTGCTCATATTTCCGTGCCAACATTTATTTTTACAGTGTACGAACCAACTGGATTACAACACGTGGTCGGCTAAGCCTTAAAAAAAACGGAGGCTAAGCCGTCTAATAAGCTTGATATAGCCGTCTAGCGTTTAGCCGGCAAACTTAAAAGGCTTAGCCGTCAAACTAAAAAGACTTAGCCGACAAAAGTAAATGTTTACCCAGCAAAACCCACGGTTTTAAAAAACAATATTTTAAGG
Source organism: Smallanthus sonchifolius (assembly GCA_023525975.1). Lineage (NCBI taxonomy): Eukaryota > Viridiplantae > Streptophyta > Magnoliopsida > Asterales > Asteraceae > Smallanthus > Smallanthus sonchifolius. The sequence goes on along the minus strand of CM042042.1, from coordinate 39,290,391 downwards.
TTTAGTCGCAAACTTAAAATGTGTTACCAAAAGTGGGCACTCTCGACACACATGTAAAATCCATCTTCGTTCACATATGTCATCGAAATCACCTCCGGCAACATTGAGGGATTAAGGTTTATCGAACAATCCGAATTGAAACGAATGTATCACTTCCGAATGAGGGTTGAGTTGCATGTGGATGAATACTAATGTGGGTTATAAAGGGGTTCATTTCTTAATTGCTATTTTAACATAAAAGAAGCTTATATTCTTCAAGAATTAGATTTCATTTTTCAATTAGGCCCTCTGATCTTTGTTGGAGAGTATGTAAATAAATAATTTTTTTAATTACTATTGATAATAACTTTTTGTTTTGTAATTGATATAAATGTTACCTATTGATAGATTACATGTGTGATTTCGATGACATATGTGAACGAAGAGGGATTTTACATGTGTGTCGAGAGTACCCACTTTTGGTAACACCTTCTAATTTTGCCGGCTAAACCTTAAAATATTGTCTTTTAAGACCATGGTTTTTGCTGGATAAGCATTTACCTTTGTCGGCTAAGTCTTTTTAGTTTGTCGGCTAAGCCTTTTAACTTTGCCGGCTAAACTCTAGACGGCTATAGCAAGCTTATTAGACGGCTTAGCCTCCACTTTTTTTAAGGTTTAGCCAGCCACGTGTCGCAATCCGATTGGTTCGTACACTGTAAAATGGAATGTTGGCACGGAAATATGAGCCGGCTAGCTTAGCCGGCTCACAAGAGTAATGTCCATGAATTAGGAGGCTAAATTTGGATATCCTTTTTGATAACTTTTCTGGTTAAATGTCCATTTTCGTATTTTTCCCTAATACTTTTACTATTTCTCTCTCATCTTTTACAAATTACCATACCATTTTGTAAATATATATTAATAAACTTGTGTTTTACATCCATTAAAATGATAACATATAATTTTGTAACTATATATTAGACTAAAGTCTAATTTGCGTCCATTTGGTTTACTCCAATCTATATTTTAGGTCTTTAAGTTTGAAATTTCAACCTCTAAGTCCCTGTGGTTTCTATTTTTCTTTTAATGAGTCCCTGAGACTAACGCCAGTTAAAAATCTGTTAGTGAGAGAGTAAATGTTAGGTGAGAAAAGTACATCTAATTAATGTTGTGATAGGTTTGTAAAAGTAAGAGTAACATGATATGACTTAAAGCTAAATGCTTTATTGATTTTTTACACTTTTAAATTTTGATTTTAAAAAATCAAGTACAAGAAATTAATGTTGTGAAACAAAAAATTAAATATAATATGAAAGCAAAAAATTTAAACGCTTAAAGATAATATTAGAAATCTTACATAACGAAACAGTTACAAAAAGCAACCAAAAACCCCTTTACGGTAGGAAACACATGAACGGCAAAATAAAGGGGTCATAACATAGAGTACATAAAGATAACATTTAAAACATAGAGTAGTGGAACATAGATGACAACAACAACAAAAGACATAACCAAAAGACAAAGTAGATATACTTTAGGAACTAGAAACTTGGGTGTGGTCTTGATTGTTTCTTTCAACACCATCAGTAGAGTCCTTGTTGTTTTTATTCCAGTTTCGAGAATCATGATCTGTTACACGTTCGTTACAAGTACGACAAAGCCTTGGGCCCTTTGAGACTTTTCAACAATTTTTACCAAGACCAATCAAACGACGATTCTTCCCACATCCTTTATTCCTGTTGCCCAGAGGATTACTTAAAGATACATCAACATCAAAAGATTGACCAACTAACTCTTCAAACACAGAGGCCTTTGATTTACTATCAGAAACATTAACCGAAAAACTTAGGCGGGATAGAAGACCTGGTTTCTCTACTCTGAGCAGAAAGTGAAGACAATGCTTCTTTATCACTCCTTAAATCATTCACACATTCAGTGATTAGTTCCAAAATCTCATTCCTCATAATAGATAGTGGACTGTTATCAACACCATATCAATTTTCAATAGCAAAAATCGATTTAGGAAGAACATCTCTCTTTTAGCATTCATAAATGTATTGACAAGGGATTAGTTCAACGTTATTGACCTATCAACACAGAAAATGTGACGACATAGATACCCAATTCTTGTGAAACCCATGCACGAATAAGAAGCGGAATGTTCAACACTATCATATTTAACCTAAAGAAATGAGGGAAAAATTTAGCAAATAAGGAAGGAAAAATATAAAAATTGTATGTAACAATACAATTTCATGTGAGTTGTGAATGTGTAACACATGTATAACTTCTATGTTTCATATGTAACAATGCATATGTAACACATGTATAACTTCTATGTTTTTATATGTAACAATGACTGTGTAACACATGTATAAAATAAATCTTTACCTTGAAAATGTTAAGAAATTGGTTGATTTTGTCCAAGTGGGTAACAAAGTACAAATTGTCACACCCCAACCGACGACGGATTATACGTCGGGGCGAACGCGGTTGTTCAAAAGCACAAGGTTGACTAATAAAGTTGAAATATTCCATTAATAAATTTAAAGATTCATCATAAGAGAAATAACATATTGTTCAACAATGAAAATGAAAACATAAGTTTAATTTTGTTAGTCTTTCTAGGTCTAAGCATCCTACGTGTTCACAAGATAAGCATCAAACTTGTGCACCTGAAATATGTTAAGTAAACTGTCAACTAAAAATAGTTGGTGAGATACAAAGGTTTTGACACCATTTAACAAAGTCTTTAAAAGTTTTACAATTCACTATGATTAATGCATCTAAGTAATAATGTGAGAACAGGCAAATTAAACATTGTGCATTTTAAACCTCCAACCAAGTTTAGGTATAACCGGAGGGTTACCCATAAAAGTTTAAAGTTTTAGTAACAATCACTATGGAATCCCCCGAAGGGTCAATCAATCAAGGTGGATTGGACAAATACAATATATCTATTATTGTTACCATAGGCTCTGCCAAAGTTAATGAACATGCTAGTCTTAAGTTTAATTTAAGCATGTAAGTCTCAAAGCATATAACACATAGAAAGCATATAATCATAGTTATGTTTAAATTGCATAAGTCTAAAAGTTTGAACATGTTCCACCCCAAGTTTATAAATCAAAAACAAAACAAAAAGGAGCTGAGTATACTCACCTTGAGAAGGATGTAAGAGTAACTGACAAAGAATGAGTGTAGTAAAGCTTCGAGGAAAAGTATCCTCACAACAAGCCTAAATGATAAGTCTAAACTTTAAGTACTTGATTATAAAAGTCTATAACAAAGATCTAAGATTCCAAAATTTAGGACTGACTAGGGTTTCAAATAGGAAGGCGGGGATGATGGTGTTAAGTAAGTCTTAATTAACAATTATTTAAATGGTTTTCCAAGTATCATGAATATACATTGATTAATGGGTAAATAAGTATTAAGGTTAGTTAAATAATTATTCACAATAGTTTAATAATTATTTAAAATATATAATAGTTTTTCTAAAAGAATAATAATTATTATGGATTAATAATAACTACCCAAATAAATAATTATCAATAGCAATTTATTTAAAATAGAGTAGATAATTATTAAAGACAAATAATAATTATTTAAAAGAGTTTGTAAATAAATGTTTTATCAATATTTTAAAATGATGCATTAATTAAAATTTTTTAAAGTATCTATCTATTGAGTATTCATTTTATTTAAATGACTTGTAATTATTCTAAATAATATTTAAAAAGTGTTTAAGAGTTTAAAAGAATGCAACATGGGTTTATATATAAAAAAATGGTTTCTTTTATAATTTTCAAGCGTACAAATATTTTAAACAAGTTTATGTTTTAAATAAATATTATGGTTTAAATAAATGAAATATTTATTTTCCGTTTTAAATTAAATGATTAGTTAAGTTTTAAGTTTTAATTTAATATCAATTTTTATAACATACCCAAGTTTATAAGTTTATGATTTTCTAAAATAAAGATAAAAAATTTTCTGATTTTGTAAAGATTATATAAGTTTTTCTATTTAATTAAAGTTTATAAATATTATTTAAAGTTTTTAAACAAAAATCATTTTATCTATTTCTGAAAATAATCACAAGTTATATTTCGGATTCTATAAAATAGTTTATGCTTAAAATATAAGTTCTATAAAGTTTTAAAAGTGTTTTATAGTTTTAAGCTTAAACTTAATATTCTTTTTATTTATTTATTTATAAGTTTTAGTTAAGTTTTAAATGTTTTCTGTAACAAAAGTATAAATGGAACTTTAGTTTTAAGTTTATAAAAGTTCATCAGATTTTATAAAAATATTTAGAAAAATTAAATCTAATTAGAAAGCATAAAAAAATAGAATTCCAAAACTCAAGCTGGCCGGATTCGAACCCGGGCCGCCTGAGCCAACAAACGCGCGCACAACCACCCGACTACGGGCTTTGTTGTGTTTAAACCTGGAAAAATAAATTTTTAAACACTATCCCAAACAGTCCCCCAACCCGTATGAACCCTAGTTTTTCAATCCCCAAATTCGAATCGATTTACCCTCTATTAGTGAGATTAAACAGAGGGTTTTTGATCTATAAACGAAAACGAGTATGATGGCCACAAGAATTACCTGAACACGTAACAAATTGAGGGAGAACGGGTTTGAACTCGGGGTCGGCTGTCCACGAGACTAAATCGGCAATTGCAGGTACTTGTTCGAAGAATTGAGAGTGTAGGAAGTTTGAGTGAGGTTTCGTTGATGCATAGTAGGTGGTTTTTATAACCAATTTCAGTGATTAATGCGTGTACCGTTGGGAAGAATACAGTTGAGTGAAACATATTAAAATCTGACACCATGCATGATTATAGTTAGAATTGAGTGTTAATGCACCTTGGGGAGGGGTCGCATGCGCGAAGGGATGATCGAGGTTCGATGAATCTAGCCGGAATCGCGATTTCGGGTAATGAGGGGCAAAAACAGGGCTGAGCAAGACTCGAACCCACGACTGGGTCTGGGTTTTGGGAGTTTGAGTTAATTACACACAGGCCCTGAGGTTTCAAATATTTAACACTTTATGCTAAAACTTGCATTTTTAATTTAAAATAAGTTTCAAGAATGACAGTTTGAACCCTAGACTTTATAAAATAACTATTATGGTTTATTCTATAAAATCTAATGAGTTTTATAAGTTTCATACCTCTTAAGTTTGTAACAATTTTATAGGCTTATTAATTATAATTATTTAAAAATAAGTTTATTATTTATAGTAAATATAATTTTTTAGGGTTTTAATCATTTTTTTGTAAGATACACACACACACACATACATATATATATATATATATATATATATATATATATATATATATATCTTTAGTTACACATATATTTAAGTGTATATATATGTATTAAATATAATCTATTTATTTTATATTTGTTATAAGAATCAAGTTTTTAAACCAATAATACTATAATGATACGTTCATTAGAGTTTGAAATGAGCGGGTTACAAAGGATTGAAATTGTTAACCGGAAATGATACATCGAAAAAACCCTGGATATTACAGTCTCCCATACTTTAGGAAATTTTGTATCAAAATTTAAGAGGAGGGTCCAGAGAAAAGGTGCGAGTACTTGATTTTCATTTGGTCTTCACGTTCCCAAGTAAACTCTGGGCCACGTTTAGACTCCCAACGCACTTTGACGATAGGAATACAACTACGCTTGAGTTGCTTGATTTCACGATCCATAATTTCCACAGGTTTCTCTACAAAGTGCATAGTTTCATCAATGCACACTTCATCGAGAGGTATGTGGAGGTTCTCATCAGCAAGACACTTCTTGAGGTTAGAGACGTGGAAAGTTGGATGAATGTTGCTAAGATTTTCGGGCAGTTCAAGTTTGTAGGCCACCTTTCGATCCTTTCGAGAATTTTAAAAGGACCCACGAAATGAGGAGCTAGTTTCCCTTTCTTTCCAAAACGAACTAATCCTTTCCAAGGCGATACCCTGAGGAGTACGAGATCACCGACTTGAAATTCTAAAGGCTTTCGCCGCTTGTCGGCATAACTCTTTTGTCTACTTCTAGCTGCTAGGAGATTATCACGAATACAGAGGACTTTGTCGGATGTTTCTTGAATGAGTTCTGGTCCAGTGATTTGTGATTCACCAATCTCGTTCCAACAAACAGTAGAACGACACTTACGACCGTAGAGAGCTTCAAAAGGTGCCATGTTGATACTAGTATGATAACTATTGTTGTAGGAGAATTCAATCAATGGCATATGTGAATCCCAATTACCACCGAAGTCAATAACTGATGTGTTAGTATTTACACATCTTTTTGGCACAAAACTTCGTTCATTTAATGATCAATTCTTGGTTATTGTCAACGTTTAGACACTTATTTGCTTCATTTCCTGTTTTGTAGGTTTTTGTGAAGCTTGGTGAATAAACAAGAAGATTCCAGGATAAACAAGTGAAGTTTTAGGGTTTCTGTGATGGAGGCACGGTCGTGCCAAGCTCCAAAACCCTAGGCACGGTCGCGCCCACATCTGGCACGACCGCGCCAAGCCAAATTCCAAGGCACAACCGTGCCTTGGCCGCCCACGGTCGCGTGTCATCTCGTGAGTCTGAACAGCCGTACGTCCTCGATCAGTGGTACCCAATGGAAGCTACGGATCGGTCAAACCTCTGTCACATGGTCGCGCCAAGACCTAGACACGACCGCGCCCATGTCTTAGGCACGGTCGTGCCTTCTCTCCTGGCACGGTCGTGCCTCCCCTTTTCTACTTAAACAGAACTTAATTCTCATTCAGACATTCAGCAACCCAGGGGGAAAAACCTACTGTTCCAGCTCGAGTTTTCTTTGTTCCAGCCATATTTCAAGATTCTTGGAGAGGATACAACATCAAGAGGATCACCATACATCAACAACAACATCTAGGCTTGGAGGAGTGGTTTGATTCTTGTTTTCATATCATGTTTCTCATTATTTTTCCCTGCTTATTTGTAATTTTGATGCTCATGATGAGCTAAAACTCCTGTTCACTTTGGTTTAGATGAAGTTTAGATACATTTGACAACATTCATGGATTATTGGCAATTATTGTGTTAATGTTATGACAACCGTATGATTATTCTTTGATGAAATTATGTATTCAAGTATTTTGAGTTGTTTACAAGACTTGTATTTGTGTATGTCATATTATGTTGGAAAACTTATGATTTATGCTCATATTCATGGATTGGTGTATGTAATTATACTAGTTTATGGCATTTGACTAGGAATGGTGAATGAAGTCTTGTTTATGAATCATTATATTTGTATGTGTAACCTTATGCTTATGTTTGGAAAGACAAAGTATTTGTTATGATGTGTCATATTTAGTATTGTGTTTATCTAGGAATTGTTGACACATCCTCCTAATTGATATAATCTTTATATGAACATTGTATGTTAAAGAAATGCATATTGTTGTCTAAATTAATCAACTTGAGGTGGATAGTGTGTTGTTCATATTATCTTTCCAACTAGTTGTTGGATTAGTGTACCTTAATCGGAAGCTAGTTCTATCTTTATAAACATTGACATGATTATTAAACACGTGAGCCTCATTATATGACTTTAGGTGGTTGGTTTGTGTAATTCATGCTAGCTTTCCGAATAGTCATTTGATTAGATATCTTTGACGAGAATTTAGTCAATTTATGTATCGTGTATTTGCCATATTTCTATGAATGTATTCTAAATGGATTCGACACCGAAGTGATATTTTCTCCTTGATTGTTTGATTTGTGACTTTAGTCTAGTTTTATATTCTCACATATTAGTTTAGTTAAAAATCAACTTAAACATCTTTTACCCATACTTGATTGAATCTTAGTCCCGGTTTATTATCGCATCCCACAGTGTCCACGGATTGATATCCGGTTCTTACCTTTACTATATTGCTATCCGACGAGTACACTGCCCGGTGTGTGTGATTAGTATTTGGTGAAAACCCTTTTTAAAACTAATTGTGTAAAATACTTATAAAAATATATATATAGTTTACACGCATCAATAACGCATGCCCTAAGCATGTCCTCTAAAGTCTGAATGGTCCTTTCGGATTGACCATCGGTTTGAGGATGGTAAGATGTGCTGAGATTCAATTTAGTACCAAGAGCAGTTTGTAAAGATTGCAAGAAACGAGAAGTGAAACGACCATCACGATCCGAGATGATGTTGAGAAGCACACCATGACGACTAACTATTTCATTTATGTATATCCGAGCTAATTTCTCGACTCCATAGTCCTCGCGGATAGGCAAGAAATGTGCAGATTTAGTCAGTCTTTCAACGATTACCCAGTTGCTATCATGGCCATGAGTGGTACGGGGTAGCTTGGTAATGAAATCCATTACTATACACTCCCATTTCCACACGGGGATCTCTGGTTGTTCTAGAAGGCCAGATGGACGCTGGTGCTCGGCTTTGACTTTGAAGCAAGTGAGGCATTTTGCTACGTACAAAGCAATGTCCATGATGAACCGAATAGCGGGTTTTATGAGCTTCATTTAAAATGACAGTACGAAGATCATCACGATCAGGAATCCAGATACGATTTAGGAAGTAGAATAAGCCATTAGGCTTAGTCTCCAATTGAAGTTCAGCTCCACATGTCATTTCCTTGTACATATTCCCCTCGGTGACCGAAATGTGTTGGGCTTCGAGGATGCGGATTTGAAGGTCTTTTTGAACTCTTACACAATGTAACATGGTGTGTTCCTTTCGACTCAAGGCATCGGCTACAACATTCGCTTTTCCAGGATGATAACGAATGTCGCAGTCGTAGTCGTTAAGTAGTTCTACCCAATAACGTTGCCTCATGTTGAGTTCTTTCTGATTGAAAATGTGTTGAAGGATTTTGTGGTCTGTGAAAACCTCACACTTTGTACCGTAGAGGTAGTGTCGCCAGATTTTGAGAGCAAAGACAACTGCACCTAATTCGAGTGTCACACCCCCAAATTCCACTAATGGAGTTTTACCGTTTGGTGTGTGACTAACCAGGATCTCAGTCATTAGTTACATCAAACGACACTAAATGGGACTCAAGTTGAAATATTATAAAAGTTTAGAGTAAATGCGGAAGCGTTTAAACAAGAGAGTAAATGCGCACAACAACGCGCCCAAGTCTAACAATAACGGATACATAATAAATGTTCAACAGATTGACAATTATTGAATATATCATGTTGACACCATGCATGCCCTAACGTGCACCTATGCCTTAGCTTAGCGTCCTGAGAAAACATGTAAGAAAAGTGTCAACACAAGGTTGGTGAGTTCACAGGTTTCAGTATAGTAATAAAGCGTTTACCAGATTAATGTATAATCAACATATATATACCAATGAGTAGCTAACCCATGTTCATGTTTGCTACTACGCTCGCAACCGTAAACTGACTGTTTGTATTGCCTCCCACCAGGTCTATCAACCACGGTGCACGTTTAGGTCAATATTGCACCCGTTCGATATCCAATCGAGTTAGCGCGACTAACGCGGGTGAGGTTTGTCAAACCCAGTAGTACTACCCAACATACCTCACTATTCTCATATTTAAACGGTTCGATGTGAGGACTTTCATGATAGAGTTTACGCATAGTCATAACAAGTGATATAATATGAAGTACAAAAATCAAAAAGAGTTTGCATCATGTTTTCTCCCCCAGTTTAAAAGCAGTAAAAAGGGGCCGTGAATACTCACCTGCGTTGCGTAGTAGGTAGTATCACACAAGTATGAGATTTGAAATCTCAAGTGTTAGCCTGCACGACTTACGTATGCCCTAGAATTATACACATAATAGTTAGCGATACAATAGGAATATGTGACGACAATACGGGAGATTGAACGTCCTAAAGTAACGCTCTAATAATTAAGAGTAGACGGGCGTGTCCACAGAGTTAGGAATTACTTTACGCGACGAATGACAAAAATAATAATAAATATAATCGGGTAAATAATATAACTAATTATATTATTATTTAGTCTCAATCGATACACGATGTGATAAAATGATTCGAAATAATATAAATATATATTATTTAATAATACGGTCACGGTTTGAAAATAATATAAACATATTATTTTATACGAAGTTACGGTTTGAAAATAATATAAACATATTATTTTTATTTGATAATAACAGTGATATTTTATTCATAAAAGTGGGAATAATATAAAAATAGGTTACTAATCCAAACCCGAGCCAACCGGTTGTTTCCCGGGCAAAAACACATTTATATAATAATATAATATTATAGGGTTTGATTTTTATTAATTAAATATTGACAGAAAAATGTTTAAAAATAATTGTGGGAGCCCGGTCTCGAACCCAGGTCTCTCCCACACACACACTGCTCTAACCATTACGCCCGCTAGGGTCATCGCGTCCATACCCAGTTTTAAAAGCTTTTAATCTAAAAGTTCCTTGTGTTCTTCCCCTTTACACGAAACCGGACCAAGCTCCACCCCAAAACCAACGAATTCGTTTTTGATTGAAGAAAAAGACATAGGGGTTTTGATAATCGGGGTATTGCGAATCTGTGGGTTCGTTTAATTGCAAAAAACAACATCTCTAGGGTCGTTTAATTACCGAATAAGGATTCAAAACCCTAGTTTTTGAATTCAAGTTCGAATTGAGAAATTTAGATGATAGAACATGTTGAAACCATAGGGCTTTTGATGAAAATGTGTTTGCGAACATGCTGGCCTCAATTAATTGGATTAAAACAGGTTCTAAGACAGTGACCGATTAACTCGTCCCCATATGAACCCTAGGTTACGGGTCATGACCAATTCGATAAAGCAAGCCTCTAAAAGCATAGGGCTTTTGATCTAGACATCGATACGAGTCTGTGATCGTGATCAATTTCAGAATTAATTATCGAATTGATACATTTCGATTAAATCCGAAAGCATATGAACCCTAGAATTGGTTTATGAAGAATTCGATGGTGCAAGCCCTGATAATGATAGGGCTTTCAATATAGATGAATAAACGAAACTATAGGTATTAGTGATTACCAGATTGGATGTCGAATTGATGATATTCGACTAAAACGAATGCCGACGGCGACGGCTTCGGTTCTCGGCGACCACTGCAGCGATTCCGGCCAAAATGATGTGTGAGATTGCTCTGAGTTGCTTGACTGAGGTGTGCAGGTGGTCAATCGGAAAGATCGCTATCGAATTTGAGGTATACGCGACCATGACCGAAGGTTACGACTTTAACATCCAATAATGGGATTAATTGTGCGTAATAATGATGTTAATTGATTCAATTATGAACGTTTATGACCTCAACGTGCATTTCAGTTACAGATTTGGATCGGTAACAGTTATAACCCGCGAATTTGGATCGAAGGGGTTACGGGTTTGACTTTTAGAAGTCAACAGAAGCAAAATTGGTTGGTTTTGACTTTGGGAAGTCAATTGATTGGGTTTTAAGACTTGGAAGATTCAGTCCCTGAAGTTTAAGGTACAAAACTGACAGGAATAGTCCCTGAGGTTAAATTTAACTGGATTTAGTTAACGAGGTTACGTTTCAGTTAGGATATTTAACGGAATTATTAACGGATTTAATTTGAAAATTCTGGGTTGTCACATCGAGAGCGTGTGTTGTGTAGTTCCTTTCATGAATTTTGAGTTGTCTTGACGCATAAGCAATAACCTTGCCTCGTTGTATAAGAACACAACCGAGACCTTGGTTAGATGCATCACAATAAACCACGAAGTCATCATTACCCTCAGGAAGGGTCAAGATTTGAGCATCACAAAGCTTCTGCTTAAGAGTTTGAAAGGCTTCTTCTTGTTTAGGTCCCCACTCGTAAGGCTTGCCTTTATGAGTTAAGGCTGTGAGGGGCGCCGCAACTTTGGAGAAGTTGGAAATGAAACGACGGTAATAGCCAGCTAAACCAAGAAATGAACGGACTTCTGTAGGGGTCTTTGGGGCTTTCCAATTTTTCACTGTTTCGATCTTTGCGGGATCTACATGAATTCCTTTCTCGTTGACTATATGACCTAATAATTGGACTTCGTTTAGCCAGAATTCACACTTGGAAAATTTGGCAAACAATTTCTCCTTCTTTAAGAGGTCTAACACCAATCGTAGATGTTCCTCATGATCCTTTTTAGTTTTTGAATAGATCAAGATATCGTCAATGAAAACGATTACGAATTTGTCCAAGTATGGTCTACATACACGGTTCATTAAGTCCATGAATACCGCGGGTGAGTTAGTTAGGCCGAAAGGCATAACCATGAACTCGTATTGGCCATATCTTGTACGAAAGGCCGTCTTAGGAATATCCTCCTCGAGGACATGAAGTTGATGGTAGCCGGAACGGAGGTCGATTTTGGAAAAACATGAAGAACCTTGGAGTTGATAAAAAAGGTCGTCAATTCTTGGTAATGGATAACGATTCTTGACGGTTAGCTTATTGAGTTCACGATAATAAATGCACATACGAAAGGATCCGTCCTTCTTCTTTACGAATAAAACGGGTGCTCCCCAAGGGGAGACGCTAGGACGAATGAAACCCTTTTTAGAAAGTTCTTGAAGTTGGCTTGCTAACTCTTGCATCTCCAAAGGTGCAAGGTGGTATGGTGATTTTGCTACAGGGTTTGCTCCAGGAATGAGGTCGATTCTGAATTCAACTTGATGTACGGGAGGAAGGCCGGGTAAGTCTTCAGGAAACACTTCGGGAAAGTTACGAATGACAGTGATGTCTTGAATGCTCTTTCCTTTCCCATTCTTTTCCACGATGTTAGCTAGGAATGTCACGTAATTATTTCGTAGGTACTTACGGGCTGTGATACAAGTCATGAGTTTTAGACCGCTTGATGGTTTTTCACCATAGATTTGCAAAGTACTTCCGGATGATAGGGGAATACGGATACATTTTTCAAAGCATATGATTTCTGCATGATGCTCGGCTAACCAATCCATGCCCACTATTATGTCGAAACTTCCAAGACGCATCGGGATAAGGTTAATTGGAAAGTTGTGATTGTTAAGGTTAAGAACGCAGTCACGGATAACGGAGTCAATAGTTATAGGATTTCCATCAGCTACTTCTACCGTAATAGATTGTTCTAACTTAGAGCGGTTTTTAGCAAGCAATAACTCTAATTCCAAAGAAACGAAAGTCTTATCGGCACTGGTATCAAATAAAACGGAAGCATATTGTTGATTTACTAGAAACGTACCGTTGACCACTTCTGCGTTGGCCTGAGCTTCGTTAGCATTGATGTTAAAGGCACGTCCTCGTGCTCCCGGATTTGCGTTGGTGAGCTTTGGGCACTGGTTACGGAAGTGGGTTGGATCACCACACCCAAAACAAGCTCGACTATTTGCCAAAGCAGGTAGTACCGAAGCATTTGGACGATTTCCTCGAATCACTGGAGGCTTATTGACGGAGCAAGTGGTGGATATGTGTCTGTAGCGGCCACAAAGGGTGCACAAACGGCATGTCATGGTGGTCGGATGATGAAACTTGCAGGTGTTACATTGAGGATGTGCTCCCACGTATGGCTTTTTGACCGGCGCAACTTGTGCCAAAGGGGTAGCCGGTGTGACCACTGCATAGTTTTTAACCTTACGTTTCTTGTTGAACGAGGATTCAGTCTTGACTGCTTTGAGAGGCTCGAGAGTAGGGGTGTTAACGGGCTTCTTGGAGCTTTTTTTGGATAGGGTCCCTGCTTTCACGTGATTATCCGTCAGGGTAGCAGAGAGACAGATGGCGTCTTCTAGAGTGGCAGGGTTCCGACCCCACACTGTGTCCTGAATCTTCATCGGCAGTCCACTGATATACTTTTTGATTCCCCGAGACAGAGGGATAACCATATGGGGGCACTAGCAGACTCAATTCATGAAAGCGGGTAGTATACACCAGGTTCTCCCCACTATCCTGAGCAAGATCCGAGAATTTAGCCTCGAGCTTTTTCATCTCGTTTCTCGGGCATAACTCTTTGATCATTAGCTCCTTGAATTCCTCCCAGGTTAGTGACATAGCAGCGTCAACACCTCGATTACGTTTCTCTCTGTTCCACCAGGTTAATGCCCTATTCTGCAGGACACTTGATGCATGATGGACTCTGAGGTTATCAGGAAAATCGCTGTTTAAGAAAGTACTTTCCATGCTTTCAAACCATTGGAGCAGGCCGACGGCTCCCTCAGTCCCAAAGAATTTGGTGGGGTTGCAAGAGTTGAAATGCTTGAAAGTACATGGAAGGTTTGAACCAGACTAGAGGGATCCAGAGTTAGCACTGTTCTAGTTGCAGCTTGATTCAGTTCAGTGACCAAGGTAGGTAGGACCTTAGCCATTTGTTGAGCAATGAGAGTTGCCATGACTCTGGTTCGGCTACGACAGGGAGGCATACTATAAAATGAAAAGTTTGGACGTATGAATCATAGAGTAAGGATTATAGGATGAGGATATAAATCATGACGTATAAGACTTTTACATGGTACCCATTTAGTTCATGTTACTAAATAGGTACTTTGACATATTAGAAGTAGTTTTAAATTCACTAATGTTAGAGAAGTCGTGCATTCCTATAAGTTGACACTCATCCCAAGAATTCCCAGGAAAGCATACGGGTCCAACGGTTGATCTGGATTTGTATGAAATGCTTTCCTTGACAGAATTTCCCAGAATACAGGCATCCACCGTTCCGGTCCGCATAAGTTCTCATACATTATTTAGAGCTTAATTACTTTTGAAGAGAGTTAGTTTTTAGACTGGAAACCTAAATATATAGATTTGATGCATTAGACTCTTGTTGTAATCAGATGTAAGTTTCCCAAGTATAAGCATGTATATATAGAGTTTAAGGTTGAAGAGTAGAATAGAGAAGAGATTCCTAGTAAGCACATGAGATGACTCATGTTTTGGGGAATCCTAAGTTATAGTCTAGGTCATGTGTCTAATAACCTAATTCCCTATAACCAAGGCTTTGATACTAATCTGTCACACCCCAACCGATGGCGGATTATACGTCGGGGCGGACACGGTTGTTCAAAAGCACAAGGTTGACTAATAAAGTTGAAATATTCCATTAATAAATTGAAAGGTTCATCATAAGAGAAATAACATATTGTTCAACAATGAAAATGAAAACATAAGTTAAATTTTGTTAGTCTTTCTAGGTCCAAGCATCCTACGTGTTCACAAGATAAGCATCAAACTTGTGCACCTGAAACATGTTAAGTAAACTGTCAACTAAAAATAGTTGGTGAGATACAAAGGTTTTGACACCATTTAACAAAAATCTTTAAAAGTTTTACAATTCACTATGATTAATGCATCTAAGTAATAATGTGAGAACAAGCAAGTTAAACATTGTGCATTTCAAACCTCCAACCAAGTTTAGGCATAACCGGAGGGTTACCCATAAAAGTTTAAAGTTTTAGTAACAATCACTATGGAATCCCCCGAAGGGTCAATCAATCAAGGTGGATTGGTCAAATACAATATATCTATTATTGTTACCATAGGCTCTGCCAAAGTTAATGAACATGCTAGTCTTAAGTTTAATTTAAGCATGTAAGTCTCAAAGCATTTAACACATAGAAAGCATATAATCATAGTTATGTTTGAATTGCATAAGTCTAAAAGTTTGAACATGTTCCACCCCAAGTTTATAAATCAAAAACAAAACAAAAGGGCTGAGTATACTCACCTTGAGAAGGATGTAAGAGTAACCGACAAAGAATGAGTGTAGTAAAGCTTCGAGGAAAGGTATCCTCACAACAAGCCTAAATGATAAGTCTAAAGTTTAAGTACTTGATTATAAAAGTCTATGACAAAGATCTAGGATTCCAAGATTTAGGATTGACTAGGGTTTCAAATGGGAAGGCGGGGATGATGGTGTTAAGTAAGTCTTAATTAACAATGATTTAAATGGTTTTCCAAGTATCATGAATATACATTGATTAATGGGTAAATAAGTATTAAGGTTACTTAAATAATTATTCACAAGAGTTTAATAATTATTTAAAATATATAATAGTTTTTCTAAAAGAATAATAAATATTATGGATTAATAATAACTACCCAAATAAATAATTATCAATAGCGATTTATTTAAAATAGAGTAGATAATTATTAAAGGCAAATAATAATTATTTAAAAGAGTTTGTAAATAAATGTTTTATCAATATTTTTAAAATGATGCATTAATTAAAATAATTTAAAGTATCTATCTATTGAGTATTCATTTTATTTAAATAACTTGTAATTATTCTAAATAATATTTAGAAAGTGTTTAATAGTTTAAAAGAATGCAACATGGGTTTATATATAAAAAAATGGTTTCTTTTATAATTTTCAAGCATACAAATATTTTAAACAAGTTTATGTTTTAAATAAATATTATGGTTTAAATAAATGAAATATTTATTTTCCATTTTAAATTAAATGATTAGTTAAGTTTTAATTTAATATCAATTTTTATAACATACCCAAGTTTATAAGTTTATGATTTTCTAAAATAAAGATACAAAATTTTCTGATTTTGTAAAGATTATATAAGTTTTTCTATTTAATTAAAGTTTATAAATATTATTTAAAGTTTTTAAACAAAAATCATTTTATCTATTTCCGAAAATAATCACAAGTTATATTTTGGATTCTATAAAATAGTTTATGCTTAAAATATAAGTTCTATAAAGTTTTAAAAGTGTTTTATAGTTTTAAGCTTAAACTTAATATTCTTTTTATTTATTTATAAGTTTTAGTTAAGTTTTAAATGTTTTCTGTAACAAAAGTATAAATAGAACTTTAGTTTTAAGTTTATAAAAGTTCATCAGATTTTATAAAAATATTTAGAAAAATTAAATCTAATTAGATAGCATAAAAAAAATAGAATTTCAAAACTCAGGCCGGCCGGATTCGAACCCGGGCCGCCTGAGCCAACAAGCGTGCGCACAACCACCCGACTACAGGCTTCGTTGTGTTTAATCCTGGAAAAATAAATTTTTAAACACTATCCCAAACAGTCCCCCAACCCGTATGAACCCTAGTTTTTCAATCCCCAAATTCGAATCGATTTACCCTCTATTAGTGAGATTAAACAGAGGGATTTTGATCTATAAATGAAAACGAGTATGATAGCCAAAAGAATTACCTGACCACGTAACGAATTGAGGGAGAACGGGTTTGAACTCGGGGGGCTGTCCACGAGACTAAATCGGCAGTTGCATGTACTGGTTTGAAGAATTGAGAGTGTATGAAGTTTGAGTGAGGCTTCGTTGATGCATAGCAGGTGGTTTTTATAACCAATTTTCAGTGATTAATGTGTGTACCGTTGGGAAGAATACAGTTGAATGAAATGGATTAAAATCCAACACCATGCGTGATTACAGTTGGAATTGAGCGTTAATGCACCTTGGGGAGGGGTCGCATGCGCGAAGTGATGATCGAGGTTCGATGAATCTAGCCGGAATCGCGATTTCAGGTAATGAGTGGCCAAAACAGGGCTGAGCAAGACTCGAACCCACGACTGGGTCTGGGTTTTGGGAGTTTGAGTTAATTACACACAGGCGGTGAGGTTTCAAGCATTTAACACTTTATGATAAAACCTCCATTTTTAATTTAAAATAAGTTTTAGGAATGACAGTTTGAACCCTAGACTTTATAAAATAACTATTATGGTTTATTCTATAAAATCTAATGAGTTTTATAAGTTTCATACCTCTTAAGTTTGTAATAATTTTATAGTCTTATTAATTATAATTATTTAAAAATAAGTTTATTATTTATAGTAAATATAAAGTTTAAGGGTTTTAATCATTTTTTTGTAAGATACATATACATATATATATATATATATATATATATATATCTTTAGTTACACATATATTTAAGTGTATATATATGTATTAAATATAATCTATTTATTTTATATTTGTTATAAGAATCAAGTTTTTAAACCAATAATACTATAATGATACGTTCATTAGAGTTTGAAATGAGCGGGTTACAAAGGATTGAAATTGTTAATCGGAAATGATACATCAAAAAAACCCTGGATATTACAGTCTCCCCTACTTTAGGAAATTTCATCCCGAAATTTAAGAGGAGGGTCGAGAGAAAAGGTGGGGGTACTTGATTTTCATTTGGTCTTCACGTTCCCAAGTAAACTCTGGGCCACGTTTAGACTCCCAACGCACTTTGACGATAGGAATACGACTACGCTTGAGTTGCTTGATTTCACGATCCGTGATTTCCACAGGTTTCTCTACAAAGTTCATAGTTTCATCAATGCGCACTTCATCGAGAGGTATGTGGAGGTTCTCATCAGCAAGACACTTCTTGAGGTTAGAGACGTGGAAAGTTGGATGAATGTTGCTAAGATTTTCGGGCAGTTCAAGTTTGTAAGCCACCTTTCCGATCCTTTCGATAATTTTAAAAGGGCCCACGAAACGAGGAGCTAGTTTCCCTTTCTTTCCAAAACGAACTACTCCTTCCCAAGGCAATACCCTAAGGAGTATGAGATCACGAACTTGAAATTCTAAAGGCTTTCGCCTCTTGTCGGCATAACTCTTTTGTCTACTTCTAGCTGCTAGGAGATTATCACGAATACAGAGGACTTTGTAGGATGTTTCTTGAATGAGTTCTCGTCCAGTGATTTGTCGATAGCTAAGTCAGTAATACCTTGAAACGTAGTGGATGATGTCTTATATTCAGCAAGTTTTTTCCTATACCGTTGGCTATCAAATCTAGTATCAAAATATAACATGAACCGGACAAGCGTGTTTGCTCCGGTTGAGTTTACTTTAAATGAAGCATTTGAACTTTCACATTGGAGAATTAGTTTTCATCAAACAACACATTGGGATTTCCCTAAAGTATGCGGGAACCCAGTTAACCCTAATGCCATATATCTCATTCAACCATTGATGATCTAGTAATTGGAATTTTTCTAGTAGTTCGTGTCATCTGCTTTCAAAATTAGAAGGCTTGATATATACATTCCGTACCAAATGGTGTATAGACTTCCTAAAGTTTGTATTTTGTAACAAATCACTAGAAACCTATTGGAAAAAATGTTCAGTAATTTTTTAAAAAAATTAAAGAAATAAATACATACGACAGAAAAAATGGGCATCATAGAATGTAACGAAACTTTTTCATATGTATCTAAGATGCATATCATAAGTTTTAAAGGATATTAAAAATATATGTACCTTAGCATGGGGTTTCTTCATAATGTGCCACATACAAAGCCTATGCCTAGATTCAATAAACACTTGTAAAATGGCTTGGCACATAGATGGATCCTGATCAGTCAAAACTAACTTAGGCTGCTTACCATGAGCTTTAAGAAAAGATTGAAGCAACCATTTGTAAGATTCGGTAGTTTCTCTATGTAACAAACCAACACCAAATATAATGCATTACTTGTTGTAAGTAACACCGGTGAAGGGAACAAAAACCATATTGTACATGTAAAAAATGATATGTAAATAGAAAAAAAATGATCTATGTACATACAAACATTTTTGGAGTTACTAATGTAAATCTGATACTAAAGTATAATATGTATGTTAATATAATAAAAGTATAACTGCCAAATGAAATAAGGACAATAAAACTTACTTGTTTGTTTGAAAAGTGGCGTCAAAAGCTAGAAGTCCCCAAATACTTGGTAACTTAACTTTGAAATCTCATTAGCCTAGAACAAGGATCTCAACTAGCCTTTAACAACAATAAAGTCAAAATAGAAGTTTGGTAAATTGTCAAAACGATCTTGAAGCCTATCAAGAATCAACTAAGAGTCTCTACACCAATAAACAATCTAGTAGATTGGCTAAATTTCTTGAAATCGGTGGGAGTATCATGAACATTATGTAGACAGCCCTTCATAGAAACGTGGAGTCTATGAGCTATAGTAGGACCAATTCTATTCAAACTCATTTGATGAATGAACTGTTTCGATGAAAAAGGAAGCTTTCTTGCAATCTTAGTGAAATCACGATTAAAACTATCAACAAGCGCATGATTGTGATTTTCATTAAAATCAAACAAAATAAACCTAGACATTTTCTTGCAAAGTTGAACACTAATGTGGGCTTTGCAATGAGACACAGTAAATGTACTTTGCCTAATATACAATTAAGTTTCAGAAATCGTATCAAATTTACATTTCAGTTGGGTTTCCCAACTTTGTTACACCTCAAGTATTTGTGAGTTGCAACAACCTTCCATTTCTTGGTTTGACCAATCCGAACAAAGAAACCAAATCTTTCGGCATAATTCGCGTACATACTCACAACATCGTCCCGAGTATTGAAAAAACTACCTACAGTCGGCGTAAAATCAAAAGAAACATTTGGACACCAAAACTTGGTTCCATTTAGCGTAACAAATACATAATACGGATCTGCATCTTGGTTTACTTAAATAAAAGAGAGAGAAAAAAATTAAGTATGAGGGACAAAATCTTCATTACATGTATAAATATATATATATATATATATATATATATTTGATGTTAAAACTATGGTTAGAAGGTCTATATAATATTACATATGTAAATATACGAATGACTGGACACTTAATAATAATATGATAGTTCAAATAAAAAAATCGAAGGTGGAAAAATAAAAAAATGAACATTCTAGAAATTATAACCTTCAATATCAAAAGGGATTGATGAAACTGGTGGTGTGTTTAACACCTCGAGATGGAGGTCGTCATAAATGTCATCTACAAAAAACAAAACATTAAATGTGAGGGATATGTAAGAAACTCAACTTGGGTAGAAATATACATCAGAAATAATGAAAGGTATAAGTAATTACATTGGCCTTGTGAAACAACAAGTGAAGGATTCGAGCTAGAAGCAACAAATGAAGATTCATTTACTATCTCAGTGTCAAAGATAAAGGGAAAAATATCTAAAGAGAAGACATTGATGGAATTGGTTTAATAGTTATAGAAGTTTTAAATGAAGATTCATTTAATGGAGGTAAGTTGAGTTGAGAAGATGAATAAGAACAAAACATTGAAAGAAATAAATAGGAGGGAGTAATGGAGGGAAAGTTGAAATCTTGGAGCCATTTCTAAATGATGTGATGTGGAGCATTAAATCAAGTAAGGGCTACTACACATTACTTTATACTACGTTTGAAATGATGTGTGTGAATTGTTAGAGATATAATATAAATGATGTGATGTACAACATTAAATGAAGTGAATGGAATATTGGAGGGAAACTAGAAATCTTGGAGCCATTACTTAAAGATGGAGTAATGAAGGGAGTAATGACAAATCAAGTACTAAAGGATGAATAAGATTTGCCTTTCGACTAAAAAGGTTGTAAGGGATAGAGTAATGGAGTGAAACTAGAAATCATGGAAAAATGTGTATCATTTAATGATGGGGGATAATCAAAGCAAAAAGGAAAATGACTTTGATGAAATATAACTTGGAAATTTAAGAAGCATTTAATAAAGGTAAGATAATAAAATAATAAACAACGGGACCTATTATCCACACAGCCTCACATCACCCCACACATCCTAGAGGGGTCTAAAAGGGTATGTAGCTGTAAAAAGTGAGAGAGAAGTGCCCCCCCATTCATCATCATATCATCTCTTTAATTCCCGATAAACTTTGTTTTTTCTACGATTTCATCTTCAAAACAAGTATTTATTATATTAATCTTAGAAAATACAATTAATTGGTTTTAAAATAATTAAATATTTATTTTATTTTCTTAAGCAACACTATTTTAGAAATATACAAGTAGAACAATTTTATAAATGGTTAATTCCGTAAAAATTAATATATTTTTCTTACTTCTCATAGAAAGTCTATAAACTAGTTTTATTATATTAAAATTACTCAATTTATAAAAAAATATTCAAACTTATTTTCATAGATTGAAGTTTTTTAACATGTAATTAACAAAACCAATAATTTACATGTTTTTTGAATAAAATTACAATGCTAATCAATATTTACATGAGCAGGGCTACATTTCTTATTCATGAGGGCTTCGTACGTTTGTAATTGTGACATGCATGTTGTTTTCCAATGTTCAGCATCCGGAAGTCTATTCATTTCCCAAAAGAATTAATCGTCGACATCGGATATATTCCTTTTAATTCTACCATGATGTGATGCATAGCATGAACGTTGCAAATTGTAACTGTTCGATGAGGCACAAGATGAGTCCATAGCGGAAAAACAGTTGAGCTACCATTGTACATAGCGGTTAAATAGATTACAATCACATAAACCTGTTTGCGATCAAGAATCCCGTGTATGGCATAAGCATCCAATAATCCTCTGATGCGACACCCGTTCCCAAAAAAAAAACTTAAGGTCTGAATTAACTCGTCATATGTTAAATAAAAAACCCTTATGTATATCGCTTCATTTTGGATTAGCTTGTTTCGAAGTTCACTCCTGATAAAGAACCATGATTCTTCACCATAACCTAGAGCAACAACTACAGACCGAAATCCATAGTTTGCATCACCGATAACATTTTGCACACGAGACACATATGGATGGAATTTTAGACTTATACTCATTAAAGTAACATAGACTTCGTGGACTAATTATGTTGTCCACATTAAAGACTGAACCGACTTCCCTGCATCCCATGAAATCAATTTTGTTCGATGTAAGATTATGAGAGTTCACCAATTAACTATACCCGAGATCTTGGTAGTTCACCAATGAACCGTGTCTTGGATCTTGAGAGTTCACAAATGAACTATGTCTGGCGGGCTCTAGAGAGTTCACGAATGAACTTTGATCGGGATCTTGGGAGTTCATGTATGAACTGTGTCTAGCGGACTCTTTGTTCTTCTGTTGCTTCATATTTAAATTCGGATGCCCACGGATTTTTTTGCTGAACTACAAGCTCTTGAAGGTTTTTTTTTGCTTGGATTGATCATGTCTTTCATCTTCTTAAACCAATTTCTTTTCACAGCTGTTGGTTGACCTTTAATCTTCTGTTTCAATACTTCAAATTCTTCATTGGTATCGATATCGTCATCCGGTGAACAAATGACTGTGTGAAATCAATCTTCCGCCAGATTACATCTATTGAATCCAATGGAATTGGTTCACCTACATGTAGATAATATGCAACAATACAAGCGCATGGCAAACCATAACTCGTTTTAAGTCGACAACCATACTGGGTACCAGGCGAGTCTAACAAATCATTTAACCGCCCAATCTCTTCATATATTAGATCTAAAGCTATAATTGATACATTACCTCGTAAAAGCTTGAACATAAATGTCATATAATGATTGCATACTCTGATTTGACTTTTTTCAAAGATTTCATTTATTTTTCGTTCCTGATCTTTTATGAGTTTATTAGTACCTTCAACCAGCTCATTTAGACGAGACTTAGGACCACTCAAGTATTTCTTGAAAAGTGAATTTTAGCTCTTCACTATGTTGGTTATTCGATTTCCAAAGTTAATCTTTTCGTCAATCTAAGTAGAAACAAACATTTCTTTTATAATTTGATAGACATGTATTATCCAAGTAATCAACAACTTCTGCATTGGATAAAAAAAAGGTCAAAACCACTTACGTTATACAAAAGGCATACACAAACAATAAAAGTGAGAAAGAAGATTATTACCATGATGGGGAGGTCTGAGCTGCTGCTTAAGTAGCTTGTAGTTGTAATTGTATACGTTAGGTGTTGGCGAATCAATTAGTATATCCCAAATTGTTTGAAGGAAAGCCCATCCATGTGAATTGAGACCTTGCTTGTAGTGCTTATCAATATTCTAAGACATGTGCTATCTACATAATAAGTGGGGAGCTTCCGGTAATATGCATTTACAAGCATTCATTAGAGAAAGATCTCTATTGGTAACTATTACACTTGGCTTGATAATCTTATTTAGTGTTTTCTTTAGGTTATTCAACATCCAAAGAAAATTCTTCTTCTTTTCTTTACTAATTAAGGCAAAAGCAACACAATAAGTTTTCTTTGTGGATGTTACACCAACAATCTCAACAAAATGGCATGTTGAACCTGTTGGTTTTGTAAGTTGCATGTATTAGAAACACATGTGGGAATGCACGCCACATCTTATATAACTTTTAATGTATAACGAACAACTGCTCCAAGACACCGTCAGATTCTTCATGTTCCCAAATATATTCTTCGAGATGCAAGATTGAGAAAACAATCTACATTGGAGTTGATCCAATTTCTCTAGCTTTACATATCTTTTAGATTGCATTGTACACAGTTATGAGCGAAGACACGATTTTGGGGTTCTGCTTCTTTAGTGTTGCTAGAATGTTACGCGGCTGAACATCGTGCTTAGATGGGTCCTCCACCAAACGCATTTCTTGATCATTAAATCTCATTGCAAATGGATACCCCTCTAAATGTTGAGCTGGTGGATGGTTATGTTCATCATGTGACACCTGTAACATCTAACCTTTCTTTTCTTGCACGTAATTTCCAATCAACCGGAGCGGATAACCAACTTTTCTTGTTGCGGAACGTCTAACTGTTGATGCTCCTCTGTATATGCCACCACGTTCACACTGAAGGTGAACTTTTAAAACTTCGTTGCTTGTGTTTTTCTTCGATCTTTCTTTGACTATGACATAACCATGCTTACGTCCAGTTTCTTGCACCCAATGCATCATGTTCGAGAGAGACATGAACACCTAGAACAAAATAGTTAACAATGGTTCAATTAGATAACGACGGTTATGGATGATATAGTTATCTAAAACAAACATAGTCGTGAACATCATACCAGCTTAGTGGAAAAATCTGATATATTGTTAGACATAGTTACCTCGTTTTGGAGATTTACTTCAGAGATAATTTAAAGAAAATTCATATAAAGTTGTATGAAAAAATGAATGAAAATATAACCATATATATAGTATGTTTTCAGAGAATCTTATGTTGTATTAAATAATTTATGGAATCTTATGTCGTTTCAAATTATTCACACGCATCTCGAGGAATCTTGTGTCGTGTCAAACTGTTCACGTGCATCTCGAGAAATTTTGTGTCGTGTCAAAGGGTGCACAATTAGTATGTCATATACTTCCACTCATCTCGAGGAATCTTGTGTCGTGTCAAAGGGTGTGCAATTAGTATGTCAGATACTTCCGCATATCTCGAGGAATCTTGTATCGTGTTAAACTATCACGAGCATTGATATGTCATCAATTATACATATTTTACATCAATAATAAACCCCACATTATGGTACTAATTGAATAATAACCTTGCAATTGATGCTTAAAATGTTTATATTTTGTAATTGCAGGTTATTTGGTGTTGAAAATATAAATCAAGCTAAATCCTATCAAAAACACCAAGAATTCAAGCTTCTAGAAGATTCATTCCCGAGCATTGACCCCCAAGAAGTCAAAATTAGTCGACAAAAGTTAACCAAGGAGCTAAAAGACAAACCTGGAGAAAAAGGGGGGATGCACGGTCATGCATCCCAATGCACGGTCGTACAATGCCCTTCCTTCTCCTCCACGGCCCAGTACAATGTCCTCTATACTCAGTTTGATTCCCTAGGCCTTTGTACGACCGTGCAACCCATTGCACGGTCGTGCATTGCACATTTTGAGGCCTATAAATAAGAGGCTTGAGTTCTTCATTCCACACACCTTGATACAACATTCCACGCCTCAAGAACAAAGCATTCTCATAGTTAGAGTAGAGAGAGGGGCTCTTCCTCCTTGTTTCATCATAGGGGAGCCTATGAAATTCATCATTACGTTAGTCGTTATGGCCATTCGTGGCTAAAACCTCTTTGTATTGTTAGGGTGAAGATGAAGTTTGGTGCATGTTAATGTTTAATGTATTAATTTAGTGGTATGTTTATGTCTTTAACTAATTCGTTCTTAAAAACCATCCTTCGGTGGGCTTTTATTATTGTCTAAATTCGTCTTTATATTTGTGAGTGTCTTGATTTTAAAGAGTAAGATCGTAAAACCCTTTTTATCAAACTTTCTTTGAAACTCGTACGTCTTTACACGAGTAGAGATTGATAAGCCAAGGCTTGGTCTATACTTCGAAGATCGTACGTCTTTATACGAGCTTATTATGCAACCAAGAATTGGTGAACTCATGTTGGGAACGGTACGTCTTTATACTTTGTCCCATTGTTACACCGCCTCCCGGTGAGCAAAATATAATCACATATTTAACTTTAATATAAAGCATTTTAAGTTCGATGCCTTAAACCAACCGGGAGATGACCATTCGATGGGTTGAGGGTAACTGTTGTCCCTAACGGGAATCGCTACCATTTTAATTTAAAATATATAATTCGTGAATCAAATGTAGTGAGGACGAGGCTCTAGCGGTGACCCGGGTCACAAGTTTGTAGTAGTCATACCACTGAATTAGTCAACTTAACATTATCACGTACCAAGCTGATTCAAAACCCGAAGCAATACTATCCGTAATCTGATCATTTTCGCTTTATTTACTTTTCTGCTATTTATTATTTTGCTAGTTACATTTCTGTTACACGCATCACGAACGTTTTTACTTTTAAGTTATTTACTTTACCGTCATTTACTTTTCTGCTTCACAAGCACACAAAACCCACTCACTAATTAATCCGACTAAACGATAACAAAACTTGAGTATTGGAACTCGACCGTGCCCATTGGTTCGATACTTGGTTCTTACTTAAACTATATTACGCTGCGATAGGTACACTTGCCTGTGTGTGTTTTAAGTTAAAGTAATTATAATTTTATAAATGTAAACCTGATCTTGTGAAACTATTCTAAAAATATATTTATTATATTTTTATACTTACATCACACCACATCACGCATCTCGAGGAATCTTGTGTCATGTCAAATAGTTATTTACACGCATCTCGAGGAATCTTGTGTCGTGTCAAACTGCTCGTACGCATCTCGAGGAATCTTGTGTCATGTCAAATGGTGTGCAATTAGTATATTAGATACTTCCACGCATCTCGAGGAATCTTGTGTTGTGTCAAACTGTTATCCGCACGCATCTTGAGGATACTTGTGTCGTGTCAAACTGTTCACGTACGAGTTCAAATACCGGCTATAACTTTACTTCTAAAATATGGGTGGAAGGAATACTTTTCTGATTGAACTCTTACGCCCAGTAAAACCACCGCCTCCGGTTGAACCAATACGACCAGCAAACCGTCTTCCTTTGGTTGAACCTATAGGCAAGAAAACCCTCCTCCTCCGGCTGATGATATATGGGGATTAACGGATGAAGAATTGCACTTCGCATAAGACCGGGCTTTTCGTCAACTAAGAATTAGGGATGAGCACGACCCTAATTCAGAGGATTATCACATCCCTATGTCAGAAGATGATTACGTCACTGACCCATGAGCGGAATATGTCACTGACCCGGGAGCGAAATACGTCACTGACCCTCCCCCGAATGTGAAACCGGTAAACCTTCCTGTTGGAAAACTGGAAAATGATCCATATGATTTTGATGAAGATTGGTGGCTTAAAGACGCTCGTAGGAAGTTTCGCTTTTATCAATTCCGTGAGTGCGAGGGCTATGAGGGTTCTTCAGGTTTATCCGATTAATCCGAGTCGTTACTCCGATGACTCGGATTAATCTTTAGGTGCGTGATCTTTATTCTTTAGGTTTTGTAGTTTTTAGTTTCTAGGTTATGTAATTTAATCATTTAAGTTGTGTGGTTTTATGCAATTTTAAATTTCTAGGTTATCTAATTTTTAATATTTAAGAACGAAACATACCATGTCACAATCAGATGGTGTTTTATATTATCTAAGAACGAAACATACCATACAAGCATGTACTCCAGAATTTTGTTGCGGCCGGCCATTGTATCGCGACTTATAATCATCGTTATCATAAATGTGGATTATCTTTTCTTCCCTCCTAGACTTCCTCCAAAACCCAATATTAACCAACAACGTACCAAAAATAAATTTTGTAATCACCGGCAAAACCACCTTTGTGTATTTCGGGTGGTTAAAATCTTCATCGAAGTGGAGGGAAAAATTGTTTTATGCCGGTAGCAATTGAAATTGCAAATGTATCATCCGGTTGTAATAAAAGGTGATTGAAAAACTACGGTTTTAATATAACCCAATGCATATTTAAAGGACTATTTTTAAGTAGTTGGGTATGTCTCAAAATCATTAGTCTTTGCATCCATGCTTCGATATGCTATAAAAAAATTGAGACGGAGTATATTAGAGGAAAATATAATGCTTTTAAAAGATACAAAAGTATTAAATCTTACCGTTGGTAATAAACGACCTTTATTTTGGCACTCTAAAAGTGTACCCTAAAATACTTTATCAAGCGCTATAACATACTCAAATAAACATAAATAACATACCTTCGCATCTCCATGTTTATAAAACTAGATAACATTTTCAGAGCAATTTTCTAACTCCTCATACGGACTCGCCCATTTATGTTTTCAAGGAGGGTTAACTTCCTGGTTAACCGGTTCATTCTCTAGGACCGAATAAAAATTATAAAATTTGATTTTATAAAATTATAAAAATTTAGTTGGGTGTGGGATTGGATGGATGAGATGTGAGGGTGTGTAAAAATTATGTTGTGTGTGGGATTGGATAGATGGGATGTAAGTGTGTGCACAAATTATGTTAGGTGTGAGTTATGTTGTTCCCTAAACAAAAGAGGACAATATAAAAAGAAGATAAAAGTGGTTGGAAGTATTTAATGAATTTGAGGGAAGATAAAAAAGTACATAAAAAATGGATTTTATCTAAAAGAGTATGTAAACAACTTTAAGAATCCCACTTCATGATTTGATCTGATATACGTAATTTAAAAATATTGATATAACTATAAAAGTTACATATGAAACAATTAAACTTACATATGTAACTAGCGAGATTAAAGAAAAAAGAACCTACGACACATTAAAGTAATATTATTTAAAATCACAGTCAAACGTGGAAGTTGAAAAATGATTGTGTACGGTGAAACGGTCAATTTAATGATTATAAAAAATAAAGATTGAAATAAATATATAATAATGAAAAGTTAGTGAAAATGAAAAAATAAAATGGAAATGAAAATTAAAAAAATCTTGAATTGTAAATTTAACAATTTGAAAGTTAGAGAAATAAGATCCTACGGCAAGGTTAAATTTGAAAATGAAAAGATAAAAGAAATAATAAATAAAATAAAAACAACGAAACAATACTTATAAGCTTGAATTGGAAATTTTTTCAATATAAAAACTATTTTACAATAAAAAAGTATTAAAACCATGATGCAATTTAGAGAGAGAAAGAGAGGAGAGAAAAATCATGGATCTTGTGTTTATTTTTAAAAATTATATAGAGAAAGTATGACGTCAAGTCAATTTAAGAGGAAAGCTACAAAAGTATGGTGAGATGTGTAAGAGGAGTTAATAAGTAAATGTTGATTAAAGTAATGTTGATTAAAGTGAGATTACAAAATTAACCCTCTATCTATATCTCTTGAAAAGTGAAAAAAGTGTAGGTGGCAAGTTAAGGACCACATGATGAGTTTCTAAAGTTTGCAATACTAAACGATGTTTTCAATTTATATTATATATATATACGAAATATTTAGAAAATAAAATATAATAAATATTACGGTCTGTCCTGGTTTTATACGGCCGGTTTGTTTGTTGCACAACCCCGGGAGGGTTTGATTCGTTGCATAACCCCGGGAGGGTTTGGTCGTTGCACAACACGACGAGGATTTGATTGTTGTACAATCGGGCGAGGGTATGTTGTTGCATAATCGGGCGAGAGTTATGTTGTTACACAATCGGGCGAGGGTTATGTTGTAGCACAATCGGGCGAGGGTTGTGTTATTCTAGATTAATGTTAATATAAAAGTGAAGATAAATGTTGTTTCTTTGATCTACATGAGCACCAAAGAAATATGTGAGGTGAGGTAAGATGATGTGAGGTGAGTAGTGAAAACATAAGTTGTGTATTTATAGCCAAAAGCAAAATATATCCATTGTAAAAAAGTCGTTATAAAATAATCGTTTGAATTCGGGTCGTTAGAAATAATATTTAATTTAATTAGGTTTTAATTATGTTTCAGTTTTCTTATAATTAAATTTTAATTTTGTTTTAATTATCTTTTAATTGTGTTTTGTTAACTTTGTTTATGAATACAACCATTAAATCATCTAACCATAAACACACAAAATGTTAAGTTTGTTTATCAATACATGAAATCTATACGACTACGGGCGAGGGGGTCATCTAGATCCGGTAGACCAGCCATATCAGGCATACAATCAGGGTCACCATGAGCTATCATGTACCCCACTATCAACAGCATCATACCCTCAATCGCCTCAACACGACCTTCCATCCCCTCAACATGCCGTTAAAGGTCACCCAACACCCGTACCAGCGGTGCCACTGGTCTGATGACGACCCTATGGGCTGCTGGCTATTGTGGCTCTCCCTGTGGTGGCTGCTGTGGGTCTGCATGTGGTGGCTTATGTGGGTCTCCATGTTGTGGGTCACCCTGCTATGGCGGCGGTGGTCGCCATATGTCGCAACCCCTATCAAGAGACCATCTCAATTCTACACCTATACTGCTAGCAATACCCATCCCAACAGTTGTCTGTCTACCAATACGCTCAGGCGGGTAATCCTCGGTCATCAATTGTTTCACTTGTGTAGTCAGAACCCCTAATCCGGTGGCAATGGAAGTGATGTAGCCGCCACAAATGATAGGACTTGAACGCTTGAAAAAAAATGTTAGCTCAAATTAAAACATGAATATAGTAAGTAATAAAGTAATTAAATGTTTTACCTTTTGCAAGTGTAATGTGGGGAAGTAAGTTGCCAAACAATGGACCACATTGCATGGCTGAGCTGCAAGCATAGACCTCAAGTAAAACATGTTAGTATGGGTGACTTTCTCCTGGCTATCATTTCGACCAACAATCGTCTGCCCAATGCACCGATGTTTTTACCGGTGTAGAGGACATGTGCCCACATTGGTAGCGTCAACCGATGAAGAGTGCCGCACATAGAAAACGTCACTGCAATGTGCGTCATGACACCCCGTAGTCTACCGGCCTGAGCAGGCTTGAACTGGAATGTAGACAAAAACTCCAACTCAAGCTCACGATATCCCCTCTAATAAGATCTATCAAACACACGACTCCAAGGCGTGTCCCTCCCGATGATGGCAATGGCCCGATTATAGTCTTGGACCATTCGCAAAAAGGTGTAATCAATACGGGAGCTCAAAATCCTTTTAGTAATAAAATGTTGAAGACACTTAGACGATGTGGTCTTATGAGGAAACTGTAAAACGAGTGAGGATCCACAATACCCATCTCATCATACATGTCATCTTCTTCCTCCTCCTGATAAGGAGCCTCCTCCTCGTCATCAATCTGATACTGATGAGAAGGCCCCTCCATCTTATCGTGTGAACGTCTACGAGCCATAATCTTCAAAACAAATAATATACTTTTTGACAGTGAGATTGGCTTCTGAAATGCCAATTGTGGTTGAATACAAGACCTGATAAGTGAAAAAGGGAGCAAATTAGCTATGAGACACAAATTTAAACACATAAAGATGTTAATACAAATCAAATTAATGACCAAAAGAAATTGCAGATATAATACTTAACAGTTGTAACATCTTTCTTAAGATATCTACATTTTTTAATTCTGTTCTTAAATCTTCTAATATTCTTTCTTGTAACAATTATGCAAAATCTGTAACAATTTGTTATGAAGGCTAAGCATATGTTAATTGCTTATACTTAAAATATCTACATGGATAGAGAAGACCTGTTTATGCGAAATCTTCTAATATTCTTTCTTGTAACATGTGTGCCTCAGAGGCTCTTGATTAAACTCTTGTGAGCACACGTATGAAGTATGCCTCAGAGGCTCTTGATTAAACTCTTGTGTATGAAGTATGCCTTGGAGGGTCTTGACTAAAGGATTAGGAGGCCACGTATGAACTATGCCTCAGGGGTCTTGACTAAATTCTTGCTTGTTTTTCTTAGGACGCCCACGAGTATTTTTCCGAACAAGAGGCTCTTTTTTGCTTGTTTTAATTGGATTTACCATGGATTTAATAGCTGTCAACAAATTCTTTTTTACCGTTCTGGGTTTAAGAACTATCTGTTGAGTCACGAGTTGCAATTCTGCATCATCATCAATATCTTCCTTCTCGAAAGAAACACACGATGAAAAATCAAGTTTCCTCCGGAAGACATCTACTAAATCTAGCATAATCTAGGTTCCTGTATTGAAATTGTCAACAATTGCAGACAACCGAGAAAAATATCTAATCAAAGTAAATAAATTTTGATTACTTGTATTTAAATATTTTGCAATCCGGCACGCACATGGAAACCCATAACTCATGAACAGATGACAGTCACACGATGAGTTGTGTTTAAACATCCAATGTAACAAGTTCAACACGTTTAGCAAGAGATCCAGCGCTTTCAGCGAAACTTTACCTCGTAACAAGTCAAACAACGAATTATCGTGATCTCTAATTCGAGTGATCTTGCTTCTACTAATAGTTTCCTTTATATCGCCATCCTGTCGTTGCACTATCTAATTAATACGAGGAACAAAACTATCAAGAGAAATGTTATTTGAAGCAAGGTCTTGCTTCAAATTCCAATGTCGACCCACCACCATGTTTGTTGTTTGCTGGCCAATGTTTAAATGTTTATAAATCTAAGCTGAGACAAACATGTCTTTATACTTTGATATCCAGTTATCATTTTAGTATTGAAGAACTCCTGAAAATAGTTAGTAAAATGAATTAGTCAAATATAACATAAAAAAGACATAAAACATTTTATTTTTGGATATAAAAATTACTTTGACATCTGTCGACCAACATTTGGAAAAGTTTGCCATATCGATAGTTGTATGTATGTACTATCGAAGAGTTAATCAACTTCGACCACTTACGCCCAAAATTATCCCATTTAGCACCAGGGAGGCTTGCCTTACAATGTTTTGCAATGTTTTTAGATATGTGCCACCTACATAATAACCGAGCTACTTCAGGGAGTTCCTCCTTACACGCGTTGATGAGTGCAAGTTCCCTGTCGGTCACTATAACCCGTGGATTCATACACTTATTCAGTGTATTTTTCAGCACTATGCGTAATTATCCTGGCGTTCTTTCAATATAAACGCATTGGAAACACAAAACATCTTGTCGGTCGATCTAACACCATCAATCTGTACAAATGGCATATTGTACATGTTCGTTTTGTACGTGACATCTATTAAAAACACATGCAGGAATTCATGACATATGTTGTAGGAAGTTTTTTCGATAAACAAAATATCTTCCACTACATTAGTGGATTTATTTTCCTGGGCATAATAAATATGATCATCAGTTTCAAGGATGTTTAAAAAAACCTGCATTGGAGTTTCTCCGACCCTATTTGCACTGCGTAACTTTTGTCGCTCGTTATATAGGGTTCTGAGGCTCCACTTGTTGTCAGGATTATGTCTCTTCAGCGCTAACAATATGTTACGTGGTTCGATGTTTTGATCGGTAATCAGTTCCACCAAACGACCTTCCTCAGCTATCAGTCTCATTGCAAATGCATGCCCCTCCAAATGTTCACTAAATTCATGGTTATGTTGATCATTTAGGACCTCTAACTTCCGGCCGCCACAGACTTTATCGTGACTTCCTTTCAAAGAAAAATCACAACCAGTTTTCTTTGTACCGGAGCGTCTTACTGTGGTTGTTCATTTATATTTTCCTCCACGATCACATCTAAGCCATACAACGAACACCTCCTTGGAAACATTTATCTTCGTTCTCCGGGTGACTAAGACACAATCGTTCTCAAGCCCTCGCTGTACAGCCCAATGCTCCAACTCCTCATAAGAAGCGAACGTCTGAAACGATAGTATAGTTAGTTTTAAAAAATGAAAAAAACATGTGTTATTTACATAAAATGTTATACCCGGTCGGTCTCATACAATCCCATTTTTTAGGACATGAAATTATCATCTAGTTGCTAACGGGTTTAGCGCCCACATTGTAAAAAGGTTCAAACCCCATATTATAAGAATTTTCACCAATAATATTGTAATAATACTTATCACCCATAACGTATGAGTTTTCACCACCTAGTTGACTACTCATACCGTGAGATTGTTCACCAGACATATCATTAGAAGATTCATAACTGAAAAAATTAATCGTATTCCAAAACGACACCACTAGAAAATATATTGACGTATTGAAATGTAAAAAAAAAAGTTATTATAGTTGAGAATTGAAGTTATGAATGAAAAAAATGAATAACATATAACAGTTTATATAGTCGTTTTTAACATAATACTGTTCGTGTCAAATAATTGGCATGCAATTCAAAGAATATTATATCACGTCACCTACACGCATTTCAAGAAATTTTAAGTCGTCTCAAAATTATTCTGACGGATTATTGGGGAATATTATGTCGTGTCAAATATTTTTAAAAAATCAAATACATAAAAAGAAAAAAAATATATTTTATTTCTACTTTTAATAACGTTACTTTTTTTTTAATAAAACAAAGATAATTATCTTTTATTCATTTTTTTTAAATTTTGGTAATACTGGTCGTATTTTGGTAATACTAGTTGTATGGTCAGACATAAAGGACTGATTTTACTGCTTTGCGGTATGTCTTACGATGGGTGTTAAACCCTAGTGCCATACGACTAGTATGGCCACAATACTAGTCGTACATTGGGTGTCAAATTAACATACTAATCGTATGACCACAATACTAGTTGTATATTGGGTGTCAAATTAACATAATTTCGTATAGGCTGTATGGATCCAACAAATTTCTTAGAAATCCTTTAATACATAAATCAAAGTTAGAATGAGTTTTTATTGAGTCAAAACTTAAGTTTATATTTTCTGTATTTTGGGCTGTAAATTCATATTATAAAAGCCCAGGTTTGATTGTAATTCAAGGTCCAAGTTGTATGGTTAGTATTGGGCTATAGGGAAATAAGTTAGGCCTAGGTCAGTCTTTTAAGTCAAGCCCATATTTGGGTCATTAGGTTGTACGAGACCTACACTTATGTAACAGTCGCAAAGGCTTATGAACGGAGCATGTGAAGCGATAACAGAACAGAAACGGAATAGTTGCGAATCGCGGTGTGACGGTTCTCCGGCTAGGATGAAATGACGCAACAGTTTGCAGATTTTAGGGTGTATAAATATGAAGTCAATGATTGTAAAAACGCGTGTCTTTCTATCAATAAATTTCTGTTTGTTTATATATTGTTTGTGTACTTTTCGTTGATTATTATGAAGGGTCGAAGTGATTGTGATGATTGGCGGGTTCCTGGGCAAAAGTGGTATCAGAACCAGGTTGAGAAAAGGAAGACAACCGCCAATGAAAGAGATCGAATCCAGAGTAGTGCTACTCTGAATCGTGGCAGAAACCGGGTGTATGGCAGAAGTCAAGAAGGAATTGGAGACCAAGGAAGAAAATTCACGCTAGAGAGAGAAGAGCGGAATCACGAGGGTCTGGCCAATTTAAGACTTGACAGAGGAGTGAAGCCTGTGAGAATGAAGACGGTAGGGAGTGCAATGGTAATGGTTAGAGGCAGACTACCCGTGGGCAGAAGTATGCTAAGAAAAGAGAAAAATTTGAAAGAGAGTTCAAGGAGGATGAGTTTGGCCAAAAGGATGAAGAGGGCAAGGTGTTTTGCCTGCAAGGGGCGCAGACATGATTTCCAGATTTGCCCAAACAAAACAGTATGTAAGTCTCCTGTTAAGATTATCAAAAATAAGACTGAAAATAGGGAGTACATAGTGAAAGGCACAGATTTGTTTGGGTGGGATAGAATTTGGTATGTAAATACCTCTTTTGATAAACACATAACGGGAAATAAGAACGTTTTTTCAAGATTCAAAACATGTTTTGGTGTATAGACAAACACCGACCACTCTGATATGTTGTTTATAAATGGAATTGGTGAAGTTAAGATTAACCTTAATGGCGAGGAGACAATGATTTCGTGTGTTTCTTATGCACCGAGATTCAAAAAAAAATGTCCTAAGTTTAAACCATTTACTAAGACAAGGTTATGAAGTTGAATTTGTGGGAGATTTGTGTTATATAGTGGGAATGTTTGATGGTAGTGAAAGTGGGGGAACAATTGGATCATTTAGATGAAAGTGATTTAGAAATTAAAAGACAAAGTGAGGAGTCTTATTTGAAGGGTTATTTTGAACACTTGGATGAAGGTTTGGAAAAGGAAAATAACCCTAGTATGCAGGATAAGAGAGGGCAGGAGAGTACCTCTAAAATGAAGGATATAGAAATTAATGATCAAGTTAAGTCAATAAAAGATATGGTAGAGTTTCTTGATTTATTATTTCATGAAAAGTTGATAATAGAAAACAAGGAAGACTTTAAAAAGGGTTTTGTCAAAATGGTGAAATGGTTTTATGGGGATTACTTGGAGTCGGGTATAGAGAAAGATGTCCCACCGGTTATAGACGGACAAGAGATTAATATGCTAGACCTATACATGGTTGTGAACCAAATGTGTGGTTTAAATAAATTCTCTAGGAACAACAAATGGGTAGAAGTTGCAAGTAAGTTAGGATTCCCAGGTTGTTTTGATGTGAAATTGAGGGTATGCTACATGAAATAGATAAAGTTTAGATACATTTGACAACATTCATGGATTATTGGCAATCATTGTGTTAATGTTATGACAATCGTATGATTATTCTTCAATGAAATTGTAGGTCCCGAGCAGACCTGTAAACACATATCTGCTGATGAAATCTTCAAACGGTCCGGATCGAGAGGCGGAATCTCTGGATCCGGTATCACTATCGAATCAGAAAAAAAGGTAGAGACGGGTGCGGGAATCACATACACGAACAAAAATATATAAAAGTGAAAAAGAACAGATAATTGAAAGCATAAAACATATGATTCTTTGATTGAAATGAAAAATAAAAGTTCATCATACACTAACAATTAGTCTCACCCCAGGGTGAGCTCCCCCTGGGGTGGTGATTCCCTCTACAGACACACTCTCACTCCTAAGACATATTCTGGTATATATAGGAGGCCAAGCACATGTGCCTTGTTTTCCAAGCCACCTACCAAACAGGCCTGAAAAACAGGTATCGAAACTACCTAGTTTCGATTGAACAAATGTTCAACCGAAACTAGTAGTTTTGATAATATAGTTTCGATTGACAACATCAGTCTCAATTCTATACCCAACAGAAATTATTTATTCAAGTATTTTGAGTTGTTTGCAAGGCTTATATGTGTGTATGCCATATTATGCTCGAAAACCTACGGTTAATGCTTGTGTTCATGGATTGGTGTATGTATTTATTCTAGTTTATGACATTTGACTAAGAATGATGAATGAAGTCTTGTTTATGATTTATTATTCTTGTATGTGTATCCTTATGCTTATGTTTGGAAAGACAAAGTATTTGTTATGGTGTTCCATACTTAGTTTTATGTTTATTAAGGATTTGTTGACACATTTTCCTAATTTATATAATCATTGTATGAACATTTTATGTTGAAGAAATACATATTGTTGTCTAGTTTAATCAACTTAAGGTGGGTAGTGTGTTGTTCATATTATCTTTCCATCTAGTTGTTGGATTAGTGTACCTTAATCAGAAGGTAGTTTAATCTTTATAAGCATTGACGTGATTATAACATGTGAGCTTCATTGTATGACTTTAGGTGGTTAGTTTGTGTAATTCATTCTAGCTTTCCGAATGGTCATTTGAATAGACGTCTTTGACTAGAATTTAGTCAATTTATGTTACGTGTATTTGCCATGTTTCTATGAGTATATTGAATATATTCTAGATGGATTCGACACCGAAGTGATATTTTCTCCTTGATTGTTTGACTTGTGATTTCAATTTAGTTTTATATAAATTGCATGCTAGTTAATTAAACAAACTCTTCAAAATATCTTTTTACCATCACTTGATTAAATCTTAGTTCAAGTTTATTATTGCATTTCACCGTATTCACGGATTGATATCCGGTTCTTAACCTTTACTATATTGCCATCTGACGGGTATA
This sequence comes from Smallanthus sonchifolius, assembly GCA_023525975.1. Taxonomy (NCBI): domain Eukaryota; kingdom Viridiplantae; phylum Streptophyta; class Magnoliopsida; order Asterales; family Asteraceae; genus Smallanthus; species Smallanthus sonchifolius. The sequence goes on along the minus strand of CM042042.1, from coordinate 39,252,272 downwards.
CTTGCCCGATGTGTGTGTGATTAGTCTTTGGTGAAAACCAATTTTAAAACTCTATTTGTGTTAAAATCCTTATAAATATATATATATATATATATATATATATATATATATATATATATATATATTTACACGCATAAAGTATTATGAAGCGGACCATGATGCAGCCATGCTCGGTAGTGAAGAAAGCAAGATGTAGATTGGTTATGAAGGATGAATCGAGTGATAATGACCTCATCATCATCCTAAACTGAAGTACATGGCTGCTGGATTTGTTTTGATTTATGTCTTAAGGGGGAATAGAAGTCCTTTAATACATAAATCAAAGTTAGAATGAGTTTTGTTTGAGTCAAAACTTAAGTTTATATTTGTTATATTTTGGGTTGTAAACTCATATTATAAAAGCCTAGGTCGATTTGTATTGGGCTATAGGGAAATAAGTTAGGCCCAGGTCAGTCTTTTAAGTCAAGCCCATATTTGGATCATTAGGTTGTACGAGAACTGCACTTATGCAACAGCCGTAAAGGCTTATGAACGGAGCAGGTGAAGCGATAACAGAACAAAAACGGAACAGTTGCAGATGATGGCGTGACGGTTCTCCAGCTAGGTTGAAATGACTCAACGGTTCGCAGATTTTATATGAAGTCAATGATTGTAAAAACTCGTGTCTTTCTATTAATAAATTTCTGTTTGTTTATATGTTGTTCATGTTCTTTTCGTTTGATTATTATGAAGGGCCAAAGTGATTGTGACGATTGGTGGGTTCCTGGGCAAAAGCATACTAGTCGTATTAATCTGATACTGTCGTATGGATCTGACAAAAGTTGACTACACTCAGAGCTGTCAGTGTGTCGCCGATTGTTGTTGAAGTTTAACACCATACGACTAGTATGCCCCCATACTAGTAGTATTGAAGGTGTCGAAATATCCCTTAAAATGTGCGAATAATAACCCCCTTTTAGTTATAATATATATAACATAAAAGCCTGCACACTTTTGACTTTTTATTTCCTTTCATTTTAAACTTTTATTTTTATTTTAATTTAAAAGTATAGTATATTTAATGATGGTAAAAAAAATTAAAGTTTGTTTGCCCTTTTAGGTACTGTATTTGTAGTTTTGTTAGTTTATTTAATTTAGCTTACTTTTATTTAGTTTATTTAAATATATATTGGACTACAATTTTTCTACTACAAAGTAAAAAAAACTAATATTTTATTCACTATTTTTTCTCTTTTTATTTGTTTGATTTTTTAGCAGGCATAACCCCACGTTTTCACAGCTAGTAATAATATGTAGATTTTTATTGATTTTATCCTAGTTAATCTTTTTAACAAAATGTGAAATTTCAAAAGATGTTATTTACTTTTTACATTAGTTTATTTAAAATATCAAGATTTCTTTATTATTATTTTTTTTGATAACTTTAGTTATTTATCATTTTATATAGTGTTGGTTTAATCACGTATAAGAGTATAAATGAGTCGAGCTAAGCTTGGCTCCTGAGTAGTTTTCAAGTCCGGACTCGAGCTCATTTATAAAATGAATTCCAATATAAGCTTGACATCGTCCTTATCCTTGTATTGTAGGTCCTGTCCTTATCTTTGTTTAAAATTTTAACGGAGTTAATATTTATCATTTTTTTTGCACCCGCAAGTAAAAATCTTGGATCCGCAACTGCTTTTATATATACAATTATTTTGTCAAATGATTAATGTGTAGAAGTGATGAAGATAGGGGATGGCGACTAGAGTGCTGGCTGGTATGGACCAGGAAGAGTTGGACGAATTGGATAAGCAGCGCTCAACCATTTTAGGCCCATATCAAAGTAAAAATGACCCCTTTCCAAATATTGTTGTGTTCATACATTCGATTTGCTCTCTCTTTAAGCACATTTGCTCTAATTTCTTCAGAAGTTTTGTCTATGCTTTCCTTAGGATCTAATGTAACAAATAGAGATCGAGTGTCTTACTGAAGATAAGAGTGAAGAGATCTATCTACCTTTGTTAGTGGCTTCATGTTGTTGGTCTTGATTCTTTAATCTTGAAGCTTGATCGAATGATTTTGTTGGAGTGACATCTTCTGATGGGATGAGTGCCTCAATTCTAGTTTGTTTTCTGTTATGTTCAAATGCAGGATCATCTTCATGGTCTTAATCCAGCTTTCTTTATAATTTTCTTTATAATCCAGCTTTCTTTATAACTCACTCTGTTCTTCTTGCATTCTCTACAAAGCTACTTAGCATTCTTTTGATATGAGTTTGCAGAAAGTCAGAGAACTTGCTATGTCCTTCTTGCATTTTCTACAATATGCCAACTGTCTTTCATATTGTTCTTTGGTCGCAAATTGGTGGCAACCGAAGCAGTCGCAAAACGGTCACAGCTGAAGCGGTGGCAAATCGTTGGCAAACTGAAGCGGTGCCAAATTGATGACAAACTGAAGCGGTCGCAAAAAGGTCGCAAATTAAAGTAGTCGCAAAACGGTAGCAAACTGTTGCCATTGTAAAATTAGCAACGGTTTTTATCGTTGCAAAATGGAGTAGCAGTTGCATTTTTCATACCGCATTTTCGGTCGCAAAACGGTCACAACTGGGCAATTGCGATCTTTTTAAATGCCCAGTTTTCTAGTAGTAAATATCAGAGCAGACTATCTTTTTAAATCTACTATTTCATGCATATATGTGTAACATGTTGAAGTTGGTTTTCATTTATACATGAAAAAGTTGTTGGAATGGATCATTGAACTTAGCTCATTTCTATACATGATCATATTGCCATTGTACTAATCTTCTCGTTATTTACTCGTCGTTTTCTTTTCCACCGTCGAAGTTGCATGTCTATCCGTTTTCTTTTCCAATGTCGAAGTTGCTTGTCGACCCGATACTAGCTTGATCGAGGGGACATGTTAGACTATGTTATCTTTATATAAGGATTAGTAAACTAAGCATTTATCTAAAAAAGGTCCCTTGTTAGAAGTGATCGTGTCATACCTCATAAAAATAATAATCTTATATCAACTGTAAGTAAAAATGTGTCGGAATTGCATCATAATTTTTTTAAAAGTGTCCGAAATGTGTCGTAAATATTTTTAAACTAAAATTATATAACAGAAAATACATATACAGTATTTATGATTATTAATTTGTAAAACAATTAATACCGTATTTATAATTATTAAATAAATTGTTAGATTGTGTCGGAAATTTGCGACGAGGAATTGTGTTGCAAATGTTTCACCATTTGGGTCAGAATTGTTTCACAAATGCATTTCCGACACAACGGTTTTGTCGGAATTGCTTTAGAATTAGTGATTTGTTATGGCATTTGCGTCATAAACCTATGAGTTTTCTAGTAGTGAGAGATGTCAAATTAATTAAGCTATGTATACTCAACTTGTGCTAGCTTGCCATATGAAGTGTCTAAATAACCTTTAAAAAAGAATAAAGTTAATATGTTAAAGGTAAAAGAAAGACGATATATATGTACGGTACGGTAGGCTAAATTAGCTCTGAACCCTATAGAATATTGTTGAGTTGATGTCCCAAAAAAGATAGGAAAATTGAATCCACCAATAATGTCTATTCCTACAATCCCTCTCCAATCCTTGTGTCCCTCTACATTTCCTTTGTAATTTCCTAAACCTTGGGTTGGTTAGATCAATCACCCAAAGACCCATTCGTGTTCCCTCCCTCCGACCATCCCAATGGGGAACTGTTGTTCCCAAGGTCAACCACAAGATGCAGAACCTGAAACTCAAAAGTCCTTGAAATTAGGAGAGGAAGAAAATACAGCCACAACGCCTCTTGAAAAGGTCCCTACAGCTCAACCTGCAAAGAATGGCAAGCAATCACCTATCGGGACAGTTTTGGGACGTCCCATGGAAGACATTCGAACCCTTTACACCATAGGCAAAGAACTTGGTAGAGGGCAATTTGGTGTCACCCATTTGTGCACTTGCAAGAAGACCGGAAACCAGTTTGCATGCAAAACCATTGCAAAGAGGAAACTTGCCAATAAAGAGGACATTGAGGATGTGAGGAGGGAAGTACAAATCATGCATCATTTGGCTGGCCAGCCCAATATTGTTGAGTTAAAAGGGGCGTTTGAGGATAAACATTCTGTGCACTTGGTGATGGAGTTGTGTGCTGGTGGAGAGTTGTTTGATCGAATCATTGCCAAGGGCCATTATACCGAGAGGGCTGCAGCATCCTTGCTTAGGACCATTGTTAAGATCGTTCATATCTGTCACTCCATGGGGGTTATTCATAGAGATCTTAAGCCAGAAAATTTCCTCCTTTTGAATACGGATGAAAATTCTCCCCTTAAAGCTACAGACTTTGGCCTTTCTGTCTTCTACAAACAAGGTTAATCTCACCAAAAACAAATCATTTAATTAATTTCTTACCATTTAAATGCGTATAAATGTAAGTAAATTTCTAAATAAATTAACAAACATTTACTCATTTTTTCTATGCTTTAAAAGAAATAAAGTGCAAATCTCATATTTATCAAATGTCCCTTTGTCCCTTGATGCAGGTGAAGTATTCAAAGATATTGTGGGAAGCGCGTATTATATTGCCCCCGAAGTCTTGAAGAGAAAATACGGACCAGAAGTTGATATATGGAGTATAGGGGTCATGCTATACATTCTTCTAAGTGGAGTTCCTCCTTTCTGGGCAGGTGATAATTGATATGGTTTCTTAATTCGTTAAAGATTAATGTTTTAGTGGAATTCACAAGGAAAATATGTGGTGATACAGAATCTGAGCACGTGATATTCAATGCAATCTTGAAAGGGCACATTGATTTCACGAGTGATCCGTGGCCCTCCATATCTCCTCAGGCCAAGGATCTTGTAAAGAAGATGTTGACCTCAGATCCGAAGCAGAGGTTGACAGCCCATCAAGTTCTTTGTAAGTACTAATCCGAAATGGCAATTTTTATAAAGTAATTTGACCAAAAACCATACTATATGGGATTGAAATGCAATGATGGAATACTGTTTTTTATGAAGATTAATCAAAGCTAAATCATATTAACTGGGATCAGATTTATTGTTTTTTCAGCTCATCCATGGATTAAGGAAGATGGAGAAGCACCGGATACACCACTTTCTAATGCGGTTCTTGGAAGGCTAAAACAATTTAAAGCTATGAATAATTTTAAGAAAGTCGCACTTCGGGTACCTACTAGATCTTAAGTTATAATGATAGTCCAGAGTGTCTATGTATGATTGAGGGATCAATTATCTGATTTCTAGATTGTTTTTGGACCGAACAGGTCATTGCAGGATGCCTTTCTGAGGAAGAAATCATGGGACTGAAGCAAATGTTCAAAGGCATGGACTCTGATAACAGTGGAACAATAACACTTGAGGAACTGAAACGTGGACTATCCAAGCAAGGGACAAGACTAAGCGAATCTGAAGTTAAACAGTTGCTGGAAGCTGTATGATAATTACCATATTATTTTAAGTTCTACAAGTTTTGGCAACTATGGTAACAGAAACTTATCTCATTCTTTAAAAAAACTTAACAGGCTGATGCAGATGGAAATGGAACCATAGATTATGAAGAGTTCATAACCGCAACAATGCATATGAATAGAATGGATAAAGAAGACCATTTGTACACTGCGTTCCAATATTTTGATAAAGATAACAGCGGGTTTGTAACTCCTAGTAATTCGAGTTTGAAATAAAAAAAATCATGGTTTGTCGTATGTAACGAGCCTACTTGTTCTCAGGTACATTACTATAGAAGAACTAGAGCAAGCTCTCCGTGACTATGGAATGAACGATGATAGGGACATAAAGGAGGTTATATCTGAAGTCGACTCTGATCATGTAAGTAACTAAAATATTTACTTTTACTGATAATCTAACTTTGAAATGAAATGTTATAAGGTTGGGAGACTTTTGATTAGTCTAAGATGTTAGATTGACTAGTTTGATCAATTTCCTTTTAAGTTAATATCTCAATATTATGACATGTTTATAGAAAACATAATTTAAATCGAACGAGTTATCATTAAATGGATCAAAATTATGAGTTGAATCTAAATGATTATAAACTTTGCAGGATGGTCGGATCAACTACGACGAGTTTGTTGCAATGATGAGATCAAAAACCCAAGCAGACACAATGAATCCTAAGAAACTAAGACAATCATTTATTGCTAAATGATAGCTACTAGCGAGTTGTGCCTAAGCATGTTCGAAGAGGATGAAGAGGAGGGGGCTAGTGAGGATGATCAAGGCAACAAGAGTTCAATCTGGTCTGGAGGGAACTAGAAACGACGGGGATGTTGTTCTAGCAAGAAACTTTAAATTTCTTGCATTGAGGATTACTGAACAACAATTGTAATGGGTATTTGGGTTAGGTTTAGATAATATACTCCAATTTGCATGCACGGGATATAGAATCAACTGTATGGCTTGCTATACTTTTGCAATCAATTAGAATCTTTGTGTAACCTAGACATTATAATTCTTCATTGGTTTTGTGTTCACTCACAAATCAAGATTTACCAATCGTAACATCTCATTTCGTGGTTTTTGTTTTTTGTACAAGATCTAGCTGTTGTTCGTAAGATAATGGAATACTGAATTGATTATTACTGAGTAGGTTACCTCACAATATATATAGACATTACAAGGAAACCCTAATTAACCTAATGGGCCCGTGGGCTTATACTAATTAACCTTAATAATAATATAGTCAATTACTCCCCCGCAGTCAGAGCGGAAGGAAACCGGAAGCTCAGACTAGAAAACAATAAAAAAACATAAAAAAGAGAGAAACGTGCTTCGACTCGGAAATCTAAACTTCTGCCAACAAATCCATAGTTTGCTTGATATGGTCATCCATCTGCAAGGAGCTAATATAGTCCAATATTGTTGACATAGTACAAATCATGAGTATATGTTTAAACCTTCTAAAGTCGTACATTTGTTTAGTGTATTGTCTTCACATTTAGGAGCCTCCAATTCTCGATGGGTTAATTCAAGGGGAATATCCTTAAATGAATGATAGATACTAGAAAATCTTGAACACGGATTTGGGTTAGTAGGCAAATAGTAGAAACTAATCGTTTAAGAGAGATGAATAAGCAAGTTAACTTGACTCCCACGTAACTTGATAGCAGTACAATTCAGAAACAGAGACAAGAGAGAGGAAGAGACTAAATTTTTTATATTCATGATAAGCTTCTCATTGCTCTTACTTCCTCAAGTATTACAGCCCTTCAACTTACTACATTGGTGACAATACCCCTTCCTTAAAACCTTCTTGGACTCAACACGGAATTTTTGAAAACCGCATATCCAACTAGTCTAAGAATTCCCATGTTGCATCTTCAACAGTTTGACGGGTCCACTGTAAGAGCACCTTCTTGTTGAGTACCACTAAAGGTTATAAATGAAAGTGTGAGCCAATAGGGATTGGTATGATCTGTTTAGGTGGTCCATTAGCTTGTTTAAGGAGAGAGACATGAAAGGTCGGATGTATCCCAACCTCCCCTAGTACTTCGACGAGTTTGGCACTTACGCCCACAACACCGTCTGAGGTTTCATTTATTCTTTACGGGTCACGTTAATCCCGAGCGACCGTCGTCACTCCCATCGTCAGTTATACAACTATAATACCATTGGCAGGCCACATAGGCACTGCCCTGTTGTGCTTATGGTACTATGGCTTTCCCATAACATACCATAAGGCTGGGAAAGTATATTCCTAGACTTCTTTCGTCAATTCGTTCATTCAACAAATTAGACATGTAATGACTTTTTAAAAACATCTGCCCTTTTCTTTTCGTAAAACCTTTCATCCATTCAAAAACCCTTTCTTTCATTTATAAATCATTCCTTTATGAACATTTCATTTCGTAAATATTCCTTTCATAAACCTTTCGTTTCATAAACATTCTTGTTTCATAAATCGTGTCTTTCATCAACCATTGGTTCACAGCCGTTTCATTTCGTAAACATACTAACCAACAGAGACGTATACGATTACAAATTTCTGGAATTTGAGACACCCACTTTGACTTAAAAAGTCAACCTTTCTTGAGAGAAGTTAAAACAAGAAATTGAATTAAAATTGTCATGCTGCACAGCTTTAAACAAATATCATCGCGACAGCTTAATTATCAGAAACCTAATAAACTTTAGTAAGATCCATATAGGTCTCAGCCCCTTCTTAACATCTAAACTAAAAACCAATTATTTTCACAAACTTTTAGAAACCACTGTACATAGGGATGAGATTCAGGAACCGTTTATCAGTTGCGCCCCCAGCCTAACCAAATGCTGTTGATGTTTTGCAGCAGCGGCTTTGTCTGCAGCTTCACGCTTGAGTGTCCTCTTGGCTCGGCGCCCCACTGCCACCACATCTCCAGCGACTGCAGCCTGTTTCTTTTTGAGCTCACGAGAGGAAGGTCCAGCCTCTGAATCCTGAAAGAGGGGTTGTTGATGAACGGGTCTTGCCTCTTGCTTTCCAGCCCTCACAAACCCATTATAACCCCACCTCCGGTTGCCAATGCGGATGTTGATATTTGATGAACGGCCAAGATACACTTCATCTAAATCTTCATCATCATCATCTTCTTCTTCTTCAAACCCGTAAGGGTACAAGTCCTCTGGTATGTGATGATCATGAATCTCCACGTGCAATGGATGAAACCATGAAGCTCTTAAAAGGAGGCAAACGCTCTCCTCAAACATATAGTCATGAATGCTGTTAAAAGCAGAACAAATATTATGATTCATATGGACTTGCTTTTACTCTCTCTACATGCCCAACTATTCAACCTTCATGATCGTTGATTCACCACGCATAATATAGAAACCTTTTTATAAGACGATAGTCAAACAACAGGATAACTTTGTGATGACACTTTTTACTTAGCTATAAAATCAATTCTGGAAACTGCCAATCAAAACTGTAAATACCAAATGGAGCAACTTTGAATATGATTACATACAACAAAGAAAATAACCAAAGAAGCTTACAAAAAAATGGAAAATTTACCCTACTAAGGGGGTTTGGATGTACTTAGTTTTTCTTGACTAGATAGAATCATATAATCTAGTTTTCAGTTGTAATAATCAGATAACCAGAAGCTTGAATGTTTGACAGATTCTTATTACTCAAGAAACTAGTAGATATATGCCCAAAAATGATGTTCTTTTATGGAAAAAGTAGACAGTTTGCGAAATGGAATTACAAGTACCTCAAATTCGGTTAAACAAAGACGTGAATAATAAGTCATGCTATTTTACCCTCAAATAACCAATTATTTGATAATCAGATAAAAAGGAACGGTATTTCGTATGCAAACACTTAAATCATTTAATGAGTTTGAAAATATGTCTAAAAACGACGTCTAGAAGTTCAAAATGGAGTTTTTTTTATATGTACCTGCCATCAAGAGAACGATGGACGTTGAGAAACTCAAGGGGATTCTTGCATTGCGGACAGGTTGGTTCCTTCTTACACGTCGCCCATCGGAGGATGCAAATCACACTACAGGTAACAAAATGCCAACCAACACTAGTCAGTCAGTGGGTCAAACAAAATACAGACAACATAATAAACAAGAGAGTAAAGATGAATGTAAATGAGAATAGCTCATAATACATAATAATCATTTTAATAGCACTATCATTATGTGCATTAACATCTTAACTCAACATTTGACATGCCACAAGAACAAGAAACCCTAGACGAAATCAATTGGTGATTACCAGTACGCATGCTCGCAACCTTTTACAAGGGCTGTTTCCTGCAAGGCGATCTTATTCAAGCAAATTGCACAAATTCCTTGATGATTTTCATCCTCCTTGGCAGGATCGCAATCCTATCCCAACATAATCAATCATATTCCTACATATAAAAACAACTAATTTCAATCTGGAAGATTAAGGGTACCTTGACATGGATCGACAGATCTGGAAAGGCGGTGCAGCATCCATGACAAAAGATTGGATTTTGATTGTAAATTTAAGCAAGGAAATCAGTGATTGATTTAAAAATAAAAATAAAGGATAGGAGATTGAAAAGATTCTTTAAGAATAATTCGGATTCCAAAGAACAAGCCAAGGCAAGGCTCTTTGTTTCACCGACTCATGTTTCGGGCCCGATTGCTGTCTTTTGGTTGAGCCCGCATATTTCAAATTTTAATTTTGATATAAAAAATATACTCAGCATCTAAACAGAAACATTAAAACAGGGCCAGTGCCGATAATTATTAAAATGCTTTGAGCCCATGACACGTAAAAAAGGCGGGCCTCATAATAAAATCGATTGCCGTTCAGTTCTTCACTTCTTCTACTGCCATTCTAATGTCCTATCTCCTGCGTTTTATGAGTTCTCTTCCCGCTCCAGCTTCAGCCCACTTATTTTGTTATTTTTTTTTATCAATTTTTATCAATCTTGGTTTTAAAAAGTGAGAAGCGTATAGAGGCGATAGGGTCTAATAGTCTAAAACTGAGGCGCAAAGTGCTTATTTAATTTTTTTTTTTATATTTCTCATAGGTTTTAGCATCCCCTACCCAAAATTTATCTATATACGCTTTATATATGCTTTAATATATAAATTATCTACATGTACAATCTAAAAAGGCTGCAGTACAACATACTGATGCACCAAAAGTCGCCAAGTACATGAGCCGGTTTTTGGTGCGACTCAACTGCACCTTCTGTACTAGGCGCGGTCTTTTAAAACCAAGTTCTCAATACAAGCCTACAATTTTTGTTGCTAAGTTCGATAAACGCAATCACATCCTACATAATTTCTTTGTCTACCACTAAACCAGAGTATAATAATTATCACAATTCACAATGGTGAAAGGTAAAAGAACATGTCAACTCACAAAGGTGGAAGATCCAAAGTTTTGGTAATGAAGTCAAGAATTTGTCCATCTTCGTTAACAACTAAGGGCACAATGTTCCTTGGCAAAACATTCTCAGAAGGGCATGGAAGCATGCGACCATATTCTTCATGGCTGAAAAACATGTGTTTTGTGTATCAATCAGTTAACATTCTCAGACGTGGACTTGGGTAACACCCGCACTTGTTTGAATACCCGCACTTGTTTGAATAAACTCGAGTATGAGTTTAAAACAAGGTGGGGAGGATGTAACACCTGCCATAAAAATGTCTAAGAAATGCCAAGGTTAGAACCTTAAGGGCTTATTGTATCTAAAGTACATAAATTTAGGGTTAAAAATGAAATTTTGAAAATTTAAGACCTTAGCGGACCGCTAAGGCAAACCCTAACGGTCCGCTACGGGTGAGGGAACCAGGTAGAGGTCCGCTAAGGAAACCCCACCCTGAGTAGTTGGATGGCAGACGACCACCATATCCGTTAACGGTCCGCTACTTGTTGACTAAGCAATCAATCCAAGCGTGCCACGTGTCCAGTGACTAATGGTCACTAGTTATGACACGTGTACTCATGGTGGACCGCCACGCCAGATGGTAACGGTCCTCCAGTCGCAAAGCGATGAGAATTTTCCACGTAGAAGGATGGCGGACCGCTACGCCCCTGGGTAACGGTCCGATAGCCGCAAATCTATGTTCGGTCTAATCAGAAAGCGACATTTAGAGCTGATGCAATCAAGGGCGGTGGCAGACCGCCACCCGCCTACGTAGCGGTTCGCTACGGGGCATGATTGCACCCTATAAATAGATGAACGATTTCAGCTTCACTCTTCACTCCCACTTCGAAATTCACTTTACAATCTTGTTGCTCCAAAGACTCCTTAGGTGATTCCCGACGATCGCAGTTCGATTCCCGTAGTGCCCAGTGTAAGAAGAAACGCTCGTAGAAAGGTCAAAACGCTATAGAAAACAAGCTAAGAAATTTGATTCTATAATTTGTAACTTAGAGGCTCATTCCTATTGTCAATGTGAATACTTTATCTATTTCAAAACTTGTGTCAAACATTTACATTTACGAAAATGTCTAAATAAAGGTTAAGGGGGATAATGCTTAATGTTCCTCTACGTGTAAGCATTCGGGCCATAAGTATACGTAAAACTTGCAAGGGATACACGTGTCGGGCCATAAGTATACGTAAAACTTGCAAGGGATACACGAGTTAGGTGAAAGTCCCGGTCTGCGGCTGGTACTTCCCTTTATAACAAATGAGGAGACAGGAGCCACCCGTTGTTAATAAGACATACTAACAAAGTATACAATGGTGCATACAGTCAGGACATGGGTCTGCTGAATGTGTAGATTGAACATAAAGTTGTGATTATCGATTTAATACTTGTTTGTGCAAATGCTTTTTATTTCAAGATAATTGTATTCACCGGCGTTTGCGTTGGCGTTTCATTTTCAAAATGTTTTCAGGTAATCAATAAAATGTGATGGAAATAGGATAAGGGCAGACATAATATCTAACCCATGATTGAAAAGTGAAAAGGATAGCTTACACGTTGGATTCTCAGGCCTCGTGCATAAGAAATCTTAAAAAGAAGAAAAATGAGATAGGACCAAGGAATTGATCAACCTTGGATAGTACTATTTCAAGTGGAACTTGTCCATAAGAGACAAGAAAGGTATTTGATTTCAAACTATGTTTTGTAATCAAAATGAAAAGAGTATTTAAATCCCTGTGTTTATAAAAGTAAATACAAGACTTTTGTTTTCCAACTAAGTTTTGATATTTACAAATACAACCCTCAAGGTTGAAACAAATGATGAAACGGTCATTTGAAAAGACTTTCGATGTATTTTATAAAAACTCTAAAATCAAAGCAGGTACCAATCGAGCTCGTACACGTCCAGGGGGTGCCTGAGACGGGGTGTGACAATCGGGTTTAGGTTAATTGGTTTCCGGTTTGATCGGGTCAGGTTTTTGGTAGGGACACATATGTTGAACGAAGTAAATGAATCAAGTTTAAAAACATAAATTAAACACGTTTATAAAACAAAAATAAACATATTTCCAAGAGATTATAGCTTCAAATAACAAGTGTTTTATCATAATTTATAACATTAATCAATCAAATGTATATTAAATAAAAAATTATTGAGAAATGTCTCTTTTAATAAAAAAAATAGTTTTGTGACTTGAATCACCATATTCAATCTCATAACTCCCCCTCCTCCAAAACCACAATATATCATCCATTTAATACTTTCAAATTTAGCCTTTTTTTAAATTATATAAATAAACATTTTCATCATTATTATCACTTGCTTATTTTTTTTAAATTATCATTAAAAGTTAATATTTAAAAAAAATCAAGAATTAAAAAGAAGAGATTTAAAAAAGCGAGTTTTTAAAGTTTTATTATTAAAAAATGGTTTTTTAAAATTTTATTATAAAAAAAGAAGATTTTTTTAATTTTACATATAAAATTTGAAAAGACTACGTTTGTATTTTAAATAAATGTGTTAGAATAAAATTTACTAATATTTAATTAGTTGTTTTTTAATTAAATTTGATATTTATAAACAAATTTTTTATTTTGATTTATAAATTTTAAAAGTTTTTTAATTAATCATGTAAATATTTATTTTTAAAAGTGTATTATATTTTAAACTTTAATTTTTTTAAATGACGAGATTTTTTTTTATAAAAACATGTTTACAAGTTTCAATTCTAATGTATTAGTTTTAAAATTTTCATATTTAATTTTGGAATTTTAAATTTAATTGTGTCGAAATATCGAGTGAAATTTTTAAAATTTGGAGTGCTAAATTTTGAATTGAAAAGACGATATATTGTTGAAATTTAAAGTTTGTTTGTATCTTTTTTTTATTATTTTTAATGAGAGATTTAGTATTAAAAGTTTAGCGAAATTTTCCGCATACAAGTACAAATAGTATCCGTCAATCAGAATATCTTGATAATGATTTTGATGAAAGTTTATAATCTCCTGTTTTTCAAATTGGACTTACATTATCAGGTTTATCAAACCATAAATTAGCTTTAAATGTCAGTGTTCCAGTTATGCTATTAATAAATATTGATGAAAAAATAGTTTAGGTAATGTAACAAGTATTTAGGTCAAATCACAAGGTAATTACGTTATAGAAGCGAAGATTATATTTTGAAGCAATATTGATTATCACAGTTTTATCCCTATAATTGGGTTAACATATTCAGGCAAAAGAATTCCATTAAAACTTCAAAGAAAAAATATACACTTATTGTATTTTTGCAATGACCATGAATAAAAGTTTATGACAATCACTTTCAAATGTTAGTTTGTAATGAAAGATCCAGTGTTTATTCATGATCAGTTGTATATTGCATTATCAATAGTTAAAAGTAGAGATTGACTCAAGCTATTAATCTTTGGTAAACATGGAAAATTACCAATACCACGTCAAATGTTACATACATTGCAGTATTTTCAAATTTGTAAATAATCATTGTAAAGTTTCATTTGACATTGTAAAAAGTGCATAACTTATTAAATGGATTTTCATGTATTTTTGATGTTTTAGCTACTCTTATCCATATAATTTTAACATGTAACAAAATGAAAAAGTTACAAATACAATATCAAATTTGTATAAAAAGAGTTGTTAAGATAACTATCAATATAATTAGGGTTGATCAAAGGGTCCGACCCTTCAGGAACCGGACCGACCCGACCCGGAACTCTCAAATCGAAAAGTCTAGAACCGGGAACTGACCCCTATAAGGAGGGTCCGGGTAAGGGTCTAAGGGGTCTAAAGGGTCTAAGGGTCCGACTCTTCAGTATGTCATTTTTCTTTTTTTGGCTTGTGTTTTATCAACGGTTTCGTCATTATCGTCACTCAAAATATTTTTTGCGTCCATTATGTTTAACAATAAGTATATATCACAATCTTGTTTACATACAGAAGGTTTTATATTTGCAATTTATACATATAGTAAGGTTTTATATTTGCAATGTATATATACAATAGGTCTTATATCTAGGTAGTGAATAATGATGACAAATCATACATACACGTATAAAAGTTAAATGAGTAATCGCATGCCATGTAGGTGCCATACCCATGTTAATCATTATATATTTCGATTTGCACTATAATCACATACATACAAAGTAGATTTTCAGTTTTTATCCATGTTATCCATTATATTTGCAATTAGAGATACTAAAACTAATCGCATACATACACACAAATTTATTAAAGATGAAGCAAAGATAAAGACCAATTCTTAGAAATATATGTATGTGAAGTGTCGGTTATATGTTGAAGAGAAAAGATGTAGTACGTGTAACGAACCAAAATCCGGATTCCGTTATAAATAAATAAATATTTCTAAATTAATATTATGGTGAAAATAATATTTTAGAAATAAGTTGAAACAAGTGTGTTTCAAGTTAGTAATGGGGTTATATTAGTTTCTAACTAATTTTGGAGTGAAATGAAAGTTGAGGGGCTAAAGATGTAACATGGCAAAATCTGCCATTTTGACTAGAAGAAGTCAAAATTGAGCCTCATTTGTGTTTGGGGTCGTTCTTGTTCAAGAGATAAAAAGAGAAAAGAGGATTTGGAGCTAAATCGTGCATTTGAGCTTGAATTCGTTAAGGTTTTGGCTCACACATCACCTTTCTAACATCAAGTAAGTGTTAATCATCCTTTGATTTCACCTTTGAATGTGTTAGTTGGTGAGTTTTCTAGAAATCCAAAAATTATGAATGCATCTGGTTAATTGGTGTTAGATTGTGGATAATCTAGCTAAACTAAAGGTAAAGAATGGTGATTAACATCCTAGTACCCTTTGATTTTGATTATGAGAAGTTAGGGTTCATATGGAGAAAATTGGGGGTGTTTGGATTATGATGATATAATGTTGAATTAGTGATGATTAAGTGTTTATATGGTGTTAGACACTTGAATGAACACCAAATTAACCTAATGATAATTATTGAATGAAAAACTAGTGTCAAAGAATTGGAAAGGAAACTCAAGTAGGTGAGTTTGGATTGAAAGACGGTGTTTGGTTATGGGAATAACCCAGACGGGTCAGTTATTTTGATGTATGATTAGATTACTAAACTAGGTGAATGTGTTTAGGTAATCAAATTGCAAAACTTGAAGGGGGAGCGGGATCGTCTAACCCGAAAGGTAAGTGCCTTTGCATTTACTTAGTATTGATGATAAAGGGTGGTACATGTGTTATGTGTGCATACTATGTTGTTGAAATAAAGGTGTATGAATGTTTATGAACTAGTGTGTGTAAATGAATGTAGTTATAATTGTAATACTATAATGGATATGTGAAAATGAATGAATGTAGTTATAGTTGTAATACTATAATGGATATGTGAAAATGAATGAATGTAGTTATAGTTATAATACTATAATGGATATGTGTAAATTAAGTTATGGTTTAAATACCATAATGTGTAGGATCGGAGAATACAAGATGGTTCTATTCTAGTTGAGATTAGCGGAAACAATCACAACTACGTAATGTAAACACAAAGAATACTGATAAATGCAATTTCTATTAAGCTTCAATGGTTACAAGATTACAGAGAAAACTCTAAGAAAGCACACTTGTACAATGAAACGATACACTACTTATATAGTAACTTAGAATCAAGACAGACCCTTGACTCTAAGGATCAGATCGAACACAAGCCGTTGATCTTGTATACTAGAAGTTATACTACACGTTAAGACAACAAATACTACAAAGATAACTTTACTCAAACGTCTTCTTAGGCATCATTGCTTGGATACTTGGAAGGAGAGCATTGTTGTCTTTTATTGTCTGCACCAGTAACATTCTTTCTGCATGAGATGTGTCAGAGTTGCAGCAGAAAGTTGTCAGTAGTAAAGTTGCTTTTGCTATGCCAATCAGCACCAACGATTGATCTTCAGTTGATATGGCTATCCGTAGCAAAGTTGGTGATCCGCATCAAGACACAACTATCCAAAGCTGTTGATGATTTGCCTATCAGCAGCATCAAGTGTTTGATGCTGCTGAGAAGCCTATCAGCAGCAACTCTGGTCTTCAGCAGATAATGCTGTCCGCAACATAGTTGTCCACCAGCAGGGGAACAACTATCCGCAGCAAACAAGCTTATCCGCAGCAGCTTGTTGGTCAGCAGCAAAACTGTGGAGTCCGCAGCAGTTGTACTTAGAGAATTTTATAGCCATCAGTCTTTTTATCTATAAACTCCCCCTGGACTGATGCTACCAAAACTCTCTTACTACTGTTGTTGCTGAAGCTTTTGCATGTTGGCAACTATCCTTGCTACCTCATAGCCTCTAGAGTCCTTGCTGGGATTGTCAAGAAGAAGCTCAGACAGAGTCTTGATGTCCTTTCTTGGCATCTTAAAAATGGCCTTGCTAGAACATCTCATCTGTTGACCTCTGATATATGTGATAGTGAATTCATCCTTCTCAGCATTGTAGAACCAGCTAGTGAATGGAAAGTGGGATTGGAGAGGTTTAGCATCAATAACTACATCTTTGCTAGGGTTGAAGTGATGTTTGATCACTAGCAATAGATGTCTTCCACCTTCATTCTCAGGCTCATGAGCTTCACCTAGCTCCATCATTCTTCTAAGATCAGAATCTGGGAGCTGCATTACCTCATCAACAGATTTTTAGATTGATCTTTTTACCTCTACCCTTCCCCTGAAAACCTCAAACCATTGATCTTGATTGCTGTAGAACCAGATAACAATTTCTCTTGAATCTTCTGGTGTGGTAGTAGGTTTGGTTTTCTTCTTGGGAGGCTGTTGATGAGGATGAGCTGGGTGTGAGGATTTGGACACTTTGGGTGGAGAGGAGGGAGGTCTAGGAGGGAGAGTGGAAGGTTGTTGGATAGAGGAAGGAGTGGATGAGGGAGTAGACTTGGGTTTCTTTTGTTTTCTTTCATCTGTTTGAGTGTTTACCCTTTTCTTTGAGTCTGTCTTCCCTAATCTTTCTTCCTCTTCCTTCTTGACTTTGACATGTAAGGCCTGCAGGTTCATGAAGCTCATGGGACCTAGCCTATTTCCACTTTATCCTCTAGCCTTTAGGAAGTCCATCATGACCTTCCTTTCTTCATGGGTCCTAAGGTTAAAAGCAATGGTCTTCTTGGTTTTCTGTTTGGCTTTTTCTTCTTCTTCAGCCTTTTTCTTATTTGCCAGTTGACCTTGCTGACCCATGAAAACTCTGTAGATTTCTTTATTTGATAATTTCTCAAGGTAGTCTTCATCATCACCTTGAGAAATCAGAGCTTCTATCCACTCCTCTCTCATTTCTTTGGCTAGTTCAGAGTCAGTGATCCTAAACTTAGCCTCTTCTTTTCTTTTCTTTTCTCTTTCTTCTTCTTCTTTATTGAGTTGTTCCTGCAGCTGAAGAGCTAGAGCTTCATCTTCTTGTAATTGTGTAGCTGCAGGAACTTTAACTTTCAGATCATCCAGTTGCCTAGCATGCAACTGGATCTGTTGTTCCCTGAGGAGAATGACAGCTTTTCTTTCTTGAATCTTTCTAAACTCTGCCATCTCCTCTTCTTCTCTTTCCCTTCTTCTCTTCTCTTTCTTTAATCTTTCCTCTTCTTCTTCTTCTGTCATGATGCCCTTCCCCTTGTCTTTGTTGGATGCCTCTGCTTCAGCTTCATGGATCACAACAGCAGATGTAAGAGACACTGTTGGGATCTCAGCTTCAGCTTCATTGGCAAGCTGAGGAACAGACACATATGAAGGGACTGCTTCACTCTCTTCCTATTCCCATTCATTCCCATGTATAGCTTTGAAGGCCTCTTTGACATTCTGAGCAACCACTTTTCTTGACTCTACTGCTGCACTCAGTATGACAGTCGGTGAGGAGGGAAGGGATAGATCTGAGTCAGAATCATCCATTGCAAGCCGTCCCTCCTTTTCAAGATAAGCTTTGATAATCTTGATCATTGCTTGACTTTCTAAGGAGTTGATGTTGCATATGTGTGTCCTGAGTTCAAAAACCTTGTGTAGGAAGTCAGGATTAAGGAGCATGATCTCTTGAATGTTGTTGATTTTGAAAGATGATCCATCACATAAGAAGAACTGAAAGCCAGAGGACCCAGTGCTTGACCATCCTTGCACTTCCAGGCCCCTGACCATTTCATTGTAGAAGAATCTTCTACAACATAGAACTTGTTCTTCTGTTAAAGCACTGTTCCTTATCAAGTCAAATCTTGGAGCCAGTCTTTGTTATGATGTTGTTGAAGAATCTGCATGGTGTTTAGGATAGGCCACCCTGTTTGCTTCTTCTAGAAACCATTCAAACCAGGGCAGATTATCCTCCATCAAGACATAGAACCTGTAGATTGCAAGTTCTGCTGAGAGATCTGTGGAAGTGTTGATGCAGCTTGATAGGTATAGTTCAAGAACCTTAAGTGGATTCAGTGTATTCCAATTCAGCTCTTCTATTCCACCAAACTCCCGTCCAATCCAGAATCTCTCAGATAGACCATCATACCCCCAAGCTAGAATGGAGTCAAATTCTAGCTTATTTGCAGTCGGTGTGAATTGAGGGGCAATGGTCTGTCTTGATATGTTTGCAGGAGCAGGAAGTATGCTGAATAACAAAGGCGTGTCTTCATCTTGACTTTCATTCTTCAACACCTCATCAACAGCTCGGACAACTAACTTCCAATCCTCAGTGATATCTTCCTCTTCGTCTACTTAGTCTGGCAAGTCATGGATTTGAACAAAAGCATGTTTGAAGAGAGTACTTTGAAAAGCAGCCTGCTCTTGTATCCATTCATCGATGTTGTCAGCATCATCTTCCGTAGTAACTATCTCCCCCTTTTTGGTTGCATCAGTGCATAGAGTTTCATCTATTTGAGTTCCCACTGATACAAGGGAGGGAGTAGTCACTGGCGGGCATTGATGGGCTTCATGCATAGAGACTTGGTGCCATAGTTTGGATACTTCAGCCTCTAGCATTGCTACCCTGGCCGTCAATTACAAATTTTGAAGTTTTAGTATGTCCTCATCCACAGTTGTGGAATCCTTGGAACTAGATGGGGCCTTAGGCCTAGCCTCTGCATCCCCATCACCCTGGTTTTCTTAGCACCTGGGATTCCTCTCAGTGAAGAGTGTTTCAAGAGAAACATCCTCACTGTGAGTTGTCATGGTTAGGGTCTTAGTGATGTTATCACTGTCCTCCTGGTCAAATTATGTACCAGGAGTAGTGATAACCCTTTCCACATTCACTCTATCATCACTCCTAGAGTGAAACTTCTTGGGTGATGAAATTGGGCTGGGTACATTAGCAGCCAAGTCAATCAATACTTCTGAAATAGTGGTTGTTGGAGAAGGTATATCATCTTGACTAGGTGCCTCTGCACTTAAGTTCAGATAAGAAAAATAATGATAGGGCTCAGCAGGTTGTTCTATGGATCCGGGATGTGATCCTGATCCTAATAGAGAAACTTCCAAGGAAGTATCTCTAATGGTTTGGCTATCCCTTTTGATATTTTCATCAGAATGTTGGGATTCTGAATGAGGGCTTTTAGGTTGGGATTGGGCCTGTGAGACAAGAATAGAAGAAGTCTTCTTGCTCCTTTTTCTGGTATATTTTGCCTCAACTGGGGCCCTGTGTTCCAGTTGGGCAGTGATAACATCCAAAACAAGTGTAAGTAGTTGGTGTGCTTGTGCATCCTTAATAGAATGCATAGGGGTTCGAACAGTGGAAGCAGTTTGTTGTTCAGGTTTTGAAGTGGAGGGTGTGGGATGTGACACCCGACATTTCAGGTCAATATCCGTACATGTATTAAACAAGTTTACATTTCAATTATTTTTGTGATTTAATTAATTTCACAAACAAGGACATTAAGGTCTAACAAAAACCGAACATTGTCTCATTTCACATTTTGGTAATTCTAGGAGTTACCGGTTCACGTGTTATATAAATCGACAAATTCGAACACTAGTGGTTAATTTAAATAACCAGAGAAATATATATACATATATATTTTATTTCCACAAACTTTACGTAGAACAATAAATTATTTTCAGAATAAATTTATAATACCGTGGAGGATCTAAACCGGATTTATTTACCCCTTTAAAACTATAAATGATAAACTAATACCTAAATTTAATTATTTATATTAACCCCAAACCACTCCTTGACTTTTGGCCGAAAAAGCCAGAGGAAACCACCCCCTTACTCGACCCATACCTCTCCTGAGAAAAACTCAAGTAAAACCATACCACCTCACTCATTTTCCTCACAATTTTCACTTTATCACTCATTTTCAAACGGCAAATTCTCCATTTCTCTTCAAACCGAAGCCAAGTTTTAAGGCGAAATCCTACCACAATCCAATGTTTTAAGAAGAATTTCAAGTGTTTCTGCAAAAGTGTCGAGATCATCCCTGTTTTATTTCTTCATCTTCATCTCGGTTTTAAGGTAAAAACTCAACATTTTCATATTATTTTCTTTAAAAACCGTATCTAAGCATACAAAATGTTCAATCGCAAGTAAGATAACAAGAAAAGTGTGTCAAATTCAAGTTTTAAAACATTAATATGCAGGACTGATTCTGTCAAACAGAAGTCCAGTATGAAGTTTCGATACCTATACTCAATCGAAACAAGTAGTTTCGATATCTGTTACTCAATCGAAACTAGGAGTTTCGATACTAGCTGTTCAATCGAAACTAGTTAGTTTCGATACATATTGCTCAATCGAAACTAGGTAGTTTCGATACCCTTCTTGTCAATCGAAACTAGATTGTTTCGATAACACTTACTCAATCAAAACTAGGAAGTTTCGACACTCACTCAATCGAAACTAGGTAGTTTCGATACCCTTCTTGTCAATCGAAACTAGATTGTTTCGATAACACTTACTCAATCGAAACTAGGTAGTTTCGACACTCAAATACTTCATCGAAACTAAGAAGTTCCGACACCTGACTACTCCATCGAAACTAAGTAGTTTCGATACACATATGCCTAATCGAAACTAAGAAGTTTCGACACCTGGTCAACAGTCCCATTTGGGCAGTAACTCAAAACTGTTTTTATAACAAAACAAGTGTTGAACAACTAAGGAGATATTCAAACAAAAACGACCAGATTTACAAAGTCGGTGAACAATTTGCAATATAAGACGTTCGGTCTTAACACAATTTACCCTTGGTATCTAGGGTACGAATAGTCAAGGTTGACTACAACAAGTATCATACAAGTATACACAAACTCAAGGTGAGTTTCACGGCCCCTTTTTACTGTTTTCCAATATTTGGGAGAAAAACATACTTACAACTATTTTATGGGATAACAAGGGAATAAGGCACGACTTTTATGTTTACATGAGATGAGAACAACAAGTGAGGCCACGAAAGTCCCCTGGAACAATGTAGTAACCATTAACTGTAGCCTAGGGTCCTATGAATAGTACTATGGAGAGTGACGTCTCCCGGTCATGGTTAGTCGCGCTAACCATAATCTGGAGGATTTATGGCCGCATAGAACCGGATAACGAAATTAGGGGCGTGTACAATTGTCATGGTTT
Organism: Smallanthus sonchifolius; assembly: GCA_023525975.1. Taxonomy (NCBI): domain Eukaryota; kingdom Viridiplantae; phylum Streptophyta; class Magnoliopsida; order Asterales; family Asteraceae; genus Smallanthus; species Smallanthus sonchifolius. Next base: position 39,229,802 of record CM042042.1, on the reverse strand, counting down.
GGTTACGCCTCATGTATGAACATATTATTTGTATTCCTAGCTAGTTTACAAATGGGTCAACAATTCTTATTTTGTTTATCACATACACCTGAAACTATTTACGAACAAAGTTTACAAAGAACTATTTGATTAAACCTGTGAACTCACCAACCTCGTGTTGACAATTTTTAGTATGTTTTTCAGGAAATTGAACGTGATCGCAAGGTTAACAATGTAGGATACATGCATGCACGATGGATACAACTTTTGGGGGATTTCTCTTGTATAACTCATTGTAATGGAGTCATATTTGCGAAATCTTCACTTTTTGTAAACTCAATTTACATTTTGGAATGTAAAACTTTAAACTTAATTTATGTATCCATTTATCATGTATGTGTTCGCGGTAATCATATGCTTTGGAAATCATGTCACGTCACGCCTCGCGTTTCCGCCTTGGCGAGGGTGTGACAGATTGGTATCAGAGCCATTGATTATAGCGAACTAGGGGTCTAAAATCGAACCTAGTCTATAATCTAAATGACTCACTAAGACGATTTTCCTTGCATATGCATTTCATAACTTATCATCATATTGTACGGATATCGTAGACACTGAACATCGTCACACACTAACCCCATTTCGACTTCAGACCCATGGCACCTAAAAGAAGGACACCGCGTGACACTACTGGTGAAAACAACACGACGATTTCCGCAGAAGTTGAGCAACTCATATCACAACGTGTAGCCGCCGCCTTGGAGCAGTACGAAGCCAATCGGAATAACGTCGGAGGAAATGGTAGTGGTAGCGGAGGAGGTGCAGGAGGCAGTGGCACTACTGGAGGTTCTGGAGGTAATAGGATGTGTAAACACCTCCATAACACAGTCGCGATCTAAGTTAACAACATTATTAAAATATTGACTTCTGACCCTACAGATGCTTCGAACAAGAAGTGCACTTATAAGGCTTTTCTATCCTGCAACCCTCGCAACTTCAATGGCACCGAGGGTGCAGTAGGCCTGATGAGATGGATTGAGAAGATGGAATCTGTAATTGATATTAGTGAATGCACAGCCGACTGTATAGTGAAATATGCCACTTGCACACTTGCTGACAAAGCATTAACCTGGTGGAATTCTCAGATGAAAACCTTGGGAAGGCAGACTGCCTACCAGCTATCTTGGGATGATCTAAAAGCCATGATGATCGAGGAGTACTGTCCTCGAAATGAGTTGCAAAAGATCGAATCTGAAATGTGGAATTTACAAATGATAGGAGATGATGTGGCTGGTTACACTGACCGATTCAATGAGTTAGCAAGTTTGGTTCCACACATGGTTACCCCAGAATACAAGAAAGTTGAAAGATACTTGTGGGGTCTCGCACCTCAAATCCGAAGCATGGTGACTTCATCGAACCCCATGGATGCCAAGAGCGCTATAACTCTAGCATTCAAGCTAAGGGATAATGCTGTGCGTGATGGTTTGTTTGAGAAGAAGGAGACCGAGGAAGGAAGGTCTGGGGAAAAGAGGAAATGGTTTGGAAAACCCAGTAATCAAAACAAGAATCAAGCTTACAAGAGACCCGAAACTATGAAAGCCTATGCTGTCAACACCGTGGAACAGAAAGGATATCTTGGAACTCTACCGAAGTGTGACAAATGTGGGTATCATCACAGTGGAAGGTGTACCCAATGTGGAAAGTGTAAAAAGCATGGGCATCTAGCCCATAACTGTTGGAACAATGCGAACCCTAATAAGACCAATCAAGTAGCAGGAAAGGTCAACCCAGGAGCAGAAAGGATGAATCAGGGATGCTTTGAGTGTGGAGATCCAAAGCACTTTAGAAAAGACTGTCCAAAGTTGAAGAACCGAAACGACAATCAGGCCCGTGGAAGAGCGTTTGTGATGGGGGCTGGTGACGCACGACAAGATCCGAACATTGTCACTGGTACGTTCCCGATAAATTATCACTATGCCTCTATACTTTTCGATATGGGTGCTGATATGAGTTTTGTGTCAAATGACTTTAAGTCCCTACTCGGTATTAAACCCAACAAACTAGACCAAAATTATACAATTGAATTAGCGAACGGAAAATTAATTAAAACTGGAGAAGTCATACAGGGTTGTACTCTATGTTTGAAAGACCGCATCTTTAGTATAGACCTGTTACCTATTGACTTGGGAAGTTTTGACGTTGTTATTGGTATGGATTGGTTGTCGAAGAATCGCGCCGAGATCGTTTGTTTTGAGAAGATTGTTCATATTCCCCTCCCAAACGGAGAAGTTCTTTCGGTTCAAGGTGAGAAGAGTGGAGTGACATTGAGGATGATAAACTGCATGAAAGCTCGTAAGTACCTACGTAAAGGCTATTGCGTATTCCTGGCTCACGTCGTCGAGAAGAAACACGAAAAACGTCGACTTGAAGACATACCAATCGTTAAAGATTACCCCGAAGTTTTTCCTGAAGACTTACCTGGATTACCACCACCGAGGCAAGTCGAATTCCGAATCGACTTGGTACCAGGAGCCGCACCGGTTGCGCGATCACCGTATCGACTAGCACCTTCCGAGATGCAGGAATTATCTAATCAACTGCAAGAGTTGCTTGATAAAGGTTTCATAAGACCGAGTTTCTCACCTTGGGGAGCTCCGGTCTTGTTCGTAAAGAAAAAGGATAGAACCTTTAGGATGTGTATTGATTACCGAGAATTAAACAAGCTGACAATCAAAAACCGATATCCACTTCCTCGAATAGACGATTTGTTCGATCAACTTCAAGGTTCCAGCTTCTATTCTAAAATTGATCTACGATCAGGGTATCATCAACTGAAAATCCAAGAAGAAGATGTACCAAAGACAGCATTTAGGACTCAATATGGCCACTACGAATTCCTAGTTTTGCCATTTGGTTTGACGAACGCACCAGCTGTTTTCATGGATCTCATGAACCGCGTGTGCAAGCCATACTTGGATAAATTCGTGATAGTATTTATTGATGACATATTAATATATTCACAAACCAAGGAGGATCATGAACAGCATCTGAAATTAATCTTAGAATTACTCAGGAAGGAGAAGCTCTATGCTAAATTCTCAAAGTGTGAGTTTTGGATCCGAGAAGTGCATTTTCTTGGACATGTCATCAACAAGGAAGGAATTCACGTCGATCCATCCAAGATTGAAGCTATCAAAAACTAGGAAGCACCAAGAACTCCGACTGAAGTGCGTCAATTTCTGGATTTGTCAGGCTATTACAGGCGATTCATCGAAAATTTTTCAAAAATAGCCCTACCCTTAACCACATTAACCCAGAATGAAAAGAAGTTTGATTGGAGTGACAAGCAAGAGTTAGCTTTTCAATTACTGAAGCAGAAGCTGTGTAGTGCACCGATCTTATCCCTTCCTGAGGGAATCGACAACTTTGTCGTATACTGCGATGCATCACACCAAGGACTTGGTTGTGTGTTAATGCAAAGAGACAAAGTCATCGCTTATGCCTCACGACAACTAAAAGTGCACGAAAAGAATTATACGACCCACGACTTGGAGTTGGGCGCAGTTGTGTTTGCACTCAAGATTTGGAGACATTATCTTTACGGTACAAGATGCACTATCTTTACTGATCACAAGAGTCTCCAACATATCTTCGATCAAAAGGAACTCAACATGAGACAACGTCGTTGGGTAGAGCTACTGAATGATTACGACTGTGATATCAAGTATCACTCGGGTAAGGCAAACGTCGTAGCAGATGCCTTAAGTCGCAAGGAACGAGTTAAAACTCTTCGTGTTCGTGCCCTAGGATTGACAATTCATACGAGTCTCACGACTCAAATCCGGATGGCACAACAAGAGGCAAGCAAAGAAGAAAACATTCATAATGAAGCTTTACGAGGAATGATAAGACAGTTGGAACCAAAGTCAGATGATGCTTTATACTTCATGAATAGAATCTGGGTGCCATGTATTGGTAACTTACGGGAGTTGGTTATGGATGAAGCCCATAAGTCCCGGTACTCCATTCACCCAGGATCAGATAAGATGTATAAGGATCTAAAAGAATTATATTGGTGGCCCAATATGAAAGGAGAAATTGCTATTTATGTCGGTAAATGCCTGACATGTTCAAAGGTAAAGGCAGAACATCAGAAACCGTCGGGATTGTTACAACAACCCGAGATACCTCAATGGAAATGGGAACAGATTTCTATGGATTTCATCACGAAGTTACCCAGGACGTCCAGCGGTTATGACACAATATGGGTAATTGTCGATCGACTGACAAAATCGGCTCATTTTCTACCTATCAAAGAGACGGATAAAACCGAGAAACTTGCAAAGCTTTATATCAAGGAAATTGTGGCTAGGCATGGAGTGCCAGTTTCTATTATCTCTGATAGGGATAGTCGTTTTGTGTCAAGAATTTGGAGGTCGTTACAAGAAGCCCTAGGCACGCGCCTAGACATGAGCACAGCCTACCATCCACAAACGGACGGTCAAAGTGAAAGGACTATCCAAACATTAGAAGATATGCTCCGTGCGTGTGTAATTGATTTCGGAGGTAATTGGGATACTCATTTACCGTTGGCGGAATTTTCCTATAATAACAGCTACCACACGAGCATTAATGCAGCTCCGTTTGAAGCTTTATATGGTCGTAAATGCCGCTCACCGCTATGTTGGACGGAAGTTGGTGAAAAACAATTGACAGGCCCTGAGATTGTCCAGGAAACCACTGATAAGATCTTCAAAATTAAGGACCGTCTGAAAGCGGCCCGAGATAGACAAAAGAGCTACGCTGACAACAGACGAAAACCATTAGAATTTCAAATTGGTGACCGAGTAATGTTAAAAGTCTCACCATGGAAAGGCGTTGCGAGGTTTGGTAACCGTGGTAAGCTCAACCCTAGATACGTTGGACCGTTTGAAATACTGGCTAGGGTTGGTCCTGTAGCTTACAAGCTCAAGTTACCACAAGAACTAAGCAATGTACATGATACGTTTCATGTATCAAATCTCAAGAAATGTTTATCAGACGAGACGTTAATTATACCGCCTGATGAGATTCACATAGATGACAGGTTGCATTTCATCGAGGAACCGATTGAGATTTCAGATTGGAAAGTTCAAAGACTGAGACGCAGTCGAATCAAACTGGTTAAAGTACGTTGGAACTCAAAACGTGGTCCTGAGTATACATGGGAACGAGAGGACCAAATGAAAACAAAATACCCATCCTTGTTTAAGGATACACCAGTTCAAGATAACACGAATTGAATTTCGGGACGAAATTCTTTTAACAAAGGGAGAATGTGACACCCGACATTTCAGGTCAATATCCGTACATGTATTAAACAAGTTTACATTTCAATTATTTTTGTGATTTAATTAATTTCACAAACAAGGACATTAAGGTCTAACAAAAACCGAACATTGTCTCATTTCACATTTTGGTAATTCTAGGAGTTACCGGTTCACGTGTTATATAAACCGAAAAATTCAAACACTAGTGGTTAATTTAAATAACCAGAGAAATATATATACATATATATTTTATTTCCACAAACTTTACGTAGAACAATAAATTATTTTCAGAATAAATTTATAATACCGTGGAGGATCTAAACCGGATTTATTTACCCCTTTAAAACTATAAATGATAAACTAATACCTAAATTTAATTATTTATATTAACCCCAAACCACACCTTGACTTTTGGCCGAAAAAGCCAGAGGAAACCACCCCCTTACTCGACCCATACCTCTCCTGAGAAAAACTCAAGTAAAACCATACCACCTCACTCATTTTCCTCACAATTTTCACTTTATCACTCATTTTCATACGGCAAATTCTCCATTTCTCTTCAAACCGAAGCCAAGTTTTAAGGCGAAATCCTAAGTGTTTCTGCAAAAGAGTCGAGATCATCCCTGTTTTATTTCATCATCTTCATCTCGGTTTTAAGGTAAAAACTCTACATTTTCATATTATTTTCTTTAAAAACCGTATCTAAGCATACAAAATGTTCAATCGCAAGTAAGATAACAAGAAAAGTGTGTCAAATTCAAGTTTTAAAACATTAATATGCAGGACTGATTCTTTCAAACAGAAGTCCAGTAATCGAAACTATGAAGTTTCGATACCTATACTCAATCGAAACAAGTAGTTTCGATATTTGTTACTCAATCAAAACTAGGAGTTTCGATACTAGCTGTTCAATCGAAACTAGGTAGTTTCGATACATATTGCTCAATCGAAACTAGGTAGTTTCGATACCCTTCTTGTCAATCGAAACTAGATTGTTTCGATAACACTTACTCAATCGAAACTAGGTAGTTTCGACACTCAAATACTTCATCGAAACTAAGAAGTTCCGACACCTGACTACTCCATCGAAACTAAGTAGTTTCGATACACATATGCCTAATCGAAACTAAGAAGTTTCGACACCTGGTCAACAGTCCCATTTGGGCAGTAACTCAAAACTGTTTTTATAACAAAACAAGTGTTGAACAACTAAGGAGATATTCAAACAAAAACGACCAGATTTACAAAGTCGGTGAACAATTTGCAATATAAGACGTTCGGTCTTAACACAATTTACCCTTGGTATCTAGGGTACGAATAGTCAAGGTTGACTACAACACGTATCATACAAGTATACACAAACTCAAGGTGAGTTTCACGGCCCCTTTTTACTGTTTTCCAATATTTGGGGGAAAAACATACTTACAACTATTTTATGGGATAACAAGGGAATAAGGCACGACTTTTATGTTTACATGAGATGAGAACAACAAGTGAGGCCGCGAAAGTCCCCTAGAACAATGTAGTAACCATTAACTGTAGCCTAGGGTCCTATGAATAGTACTATGGAGAGTGACGTCTCCCGGTCATGGTTAGTCGCGCTAACCACAATCTGGAGGATTTGTGGCCGCATAGAACCGGATAACGAAATTAGGGGCGTGTACAATTGTCATGGTTTGGTTACGCCTCATGTATGAACATATTATTTGTATTCCTAGCTAGTTTACAAATGGGTCAACAATTCTTATTCTGTTTATCACATACACCTGAAACTATTTACGAACAAAGTTTACAAAGAACTATTTGATTAAACCTGTGAACTCACCAACCTCGTGTTGACAATTTTTAGTATGTTTTTTAGGAAATTGAACGTGATCGCAAGGTTAACAATGTAGGATACATGCATGCACGATGGATACAACTTTTGGGGGATTTCTCTTGTATAACTCATTATAATGGAGTCCTATTTGCGAAATCTTCACTTTTTGTAAACTCAATTTACATTTTGGAATGTAAAACTTTAAACTTAATTTATGTATCCATTTATCATGTATGTGTTCGCGGTAATCATATGCTTTGGAAATCATGTCACGTCACGCCTCGCGTTTCCGCCTTGGCGAGGGTGTGACATGGGATCAGTATCAGCTGGGATTGCTGAACTGTCACCCTGGGTACTTTGTATGTTCATCATTGTAGATAACAATGGAACATTGACCCCTGAGAACTTTTTGGAAACAGTTCTCATGCTTTGAAAAATATTATTTTTATGTCCCAGCATAAGATAGATTCTTGCAGGTTTTGAAAGATCTTTAAGTTCATTGTTGAAAACTTCCTGCAAGAATCTTGGGTACATATAGAATGCCTGCTTTGCACCTTCTTGAAGGTTATATCTCAAACCTTCAAAGATGAGATGTGCAAAGTTAAAACCTTGGCTAGTGACCATACCGTGAACAGCAGAGGCGAGGGCAGAGCTCAGTTAATGCCATCCACTTCTCTTCTGGGATATGCATTGTAGAAGAGTGTGGCATAAAAACTTCCATGGAGGGCCTATCAGCGTTTTTTTCAATGGTATATTCGTTCTGATTTCCAGTGTACCCTATGGATACAAAGGTCCTCATATTCTCTTCCTTGGAGTATGAAACGGCGCCCCCTCGTCCTAAAGCTTGAGATATTTTCTGAGAGTAGCTTCAGTGACGATGATGTCTTTGCCGTCTACCTTATCTTGGATTTGGGGAATCCCCTGTTCGGTAGAGTAGACGGCGGTGCTCCAAAAGTCTTCCATATGAGGAATGTATATGGTGGGGTTGACGGTTAGTGCAAAGTATATCTTTGATCGACAGAGAAAATCGATCATATCATTGAATCCCTCGGACTTCTTTCCTTTTACTAGGTATGTAGTGAGATTGTGGTAGGGTGAGAACTTGTCATCGGGCTGGTTTATATCGACCTCTGCCATGGTCGTTGGGTTTGGAGGGAAGGAGGAAGTTTTTGAAAGGTGGTTAAGTATGGAAGGCTTTGAATGCTTGAGAGAAAATGGTGAGAGTTAGGTTGGAATTGAATGTGAAGAGGTTAACGATAAATTTGATTTGTGTTATAACGGCAGAGGAGGGAAAAAGCAAAGTTACTTGTACAGTACAACCTTATTCACTTTTCACTGTTACAGTTGTAATACACTATAGCAGTCATGGTAAAGACTGAAAAGGCTTTTTACAGCGGGTAAATGTTAATTTGGACTTATTTTTACCCATCAGCAGCAAACTTGGTTGCTGGGGATGGTTAAGCCTATCCGCTGCAAACTTGGTTGCTGCGGATGGTTAAGTCTGTCAGCAGCAAACTCAATTGCTGCTGATGGATGTAGAGGTCCGCAACAAAGATGTTGCTGCCGATTGCCTTAGAGCTATCCGCGGGAAACTTGTTTCTACTGATAACTTAAAGCAGTCAGTGGCAAATTCTTTGCTACTGAAGATTAGACCTGTCAGTAACAAAAATGGTTGCTGCTGACTTATAACTTTTATTTACAACAAAAAAACAAACACATTTATAAAACAATTTTAGAGACAGATTTTAGTCAGAGTTCATCATACCAATGGATTCAACTAAATATCTAAATCTAGCTTCATCAAAAGATTTTGTAAACAAATCAGCATATTGCTCATTGGTATGAACTTTGGTTAAAATAATTCCCTTTTTCTCAGCTTGATCTCTTATGAAGTGATACCTGATTTCAATGTGCTTTGTCTTGGAGTGCTGCACCGGATTGTTTGTGATTGATATAGCACATCAGTATGTTTGCATTCATGGAGCCAATGATGATTCTTTGAGGGATAGAGGCTTGGATCTTGGCTTTCCATTGCTGTGGAGGTGGTTTTCTAGATTTCTTTACTCTATCAGCAGCTGATGTTGCTTTGGCTGCTGATAGATTTGCTTGATCAACAACAGATTTTGCTACTGAGGACTTTGGCTTATCAGCAGCAGATTTTGTTGCTGCTGATGGTTTTACTTGAGCAGCAGCAGACTTGGTTGTTGCTGAAGGCTTGTCCTTTGGTTTCTTGGGCTTTACTTGATCAACAGCATTTTTGCTGGCTGCTGATGGTTTAACAACAGATGTATGCCTATCCTTCTTTACCTTGTTATCAGATGGTTTCTCTGTAGAAGTTCTTTCGTTGATAGGCTTTTGGTTAGGAGGGACTTGATGAAGAATCTGGTTGAAGGGATTAAATTTACAATTTGCAGCAAAGTGGTCTGATTCACCACAGATGATGCAAGATTGTTGAGGTTTTGGCAGCTACTTCCTTGGTGGGGATAGAGAGTTTCTTAAATGATGTGCCTTTGCTTCAAAGCTTCTTACCGTTTTGTTCTTGTTTGTTTTCTCAAAAGCATGTTGCTTGAGGTTTCTTTGTTGCTGAAGGTAGAAGAAGCATGTGCTGGAAGTGTGATTGTATTTGCCATGGACAAAACATGATTTAGCCATTTTGTCCCTTTGGAATTACACATAATCTTTTCTTTTGAACAAGTCTTTGAAATTCCAGGAGTAAGCTTTGTTGTGCTCAAAGGTGGCTTTCTCCAATGTCTTTTGAAGATATGGAGCTCTCTCTCCAGGTGCATGACATATGTCAAACACCTTCCTTGGTTCGGTTGATTTGATTTGAGGATTTGGGTTGGTGGAGATTGAAGAGTGTCCCTTTTCAACAGTTAGCTTTCTTCCTTCTGGATGATAGCTTATTTTGATTTGTTTGGTGAGTTGAGATACTGGTACTATTTTTTAAGGGATAAAGGGGCTTGGACTGTTGGTTTGAATGACTTCAACGACAGGTGGTGCTGGAGTTTTATTGGTTTGAATGGAGTCTGAGCATGTGGACTCAGACTCAGATGAAGTAGTGCATTCTTGCACAGAGGTTTCTTGGACATCAGGGCCAAGATTTCGGTTGGCCAGATCAAGGTTGGAAAGATGGAAACTTGGTTCATGAATGGCTACATAATCAGCCGGTGGAGGAGCAGCATTGTAGGGTTTTTCAGCTTGAAACCCAACTCCAGTAGTTACCCTTTCATGAATTTGAGCATCTAAAAGTCTTTGTAGCTTTTTGGATGCAAACTCATATTTTTCAACATGGACCTTTTGGTCTGCTAATTCAGCCCTTGTAGCCTTTAACTTAACCAGAAGATCATCAGTCTGAGTTTCAAAGTTTGTTTGTTCATTTTTTAATGATGAAATTTCTTTCTTATCTTTTCTTTGTAACTGTCTTCAACCTTTTTAAATTCATATTTCATTTGGTGAAACTCTTCATTTTGATCTATGAGATTCTGGTTGTGTTTTCTATATCCAAGAACCTTATCAATACAAGCCTGAGTACAAAGATTTTCATATACCTGAGGTGGTATCTCTGATGTGTTTGCCATGAGAGCTTGATTGTTGGCAGGAAGATCCTCATACTGGAAGCTCCAGTCAAACTCAGTAGTTCCAACAACTGCACACGCTCAGTTTGAGTAGGAGGGGTAGCTTATTGCTGTCTTAGCTGAGCTTGGCTTGTTTGACCTTGATGAGCTTGCCTTGGCTGGGGAGCTACTGGATTTTCCTTTGGTGCCTTGCATTCTCTAGCAAAGTGACCAAGTTGGTTACAGTTGTAACATTTCAATTTGCTTTTGTCCAAGCCAACTCTGGTGTTGGAGTTGTTTCTTGGAATGGGTCTTCCTGTTCTATAGTAGAACCTTTTTGCTCTTAGAGAGAGCATGTCATAGGAGTACTGTATATCCATTTCTTCAAGATCAACTGGATGAAAACATTCCAGATCTTCCTTGATGAAGGACATATTGCTTGAGTTTGCAGAGACAAAGGCAGCAGAAGTTGATGTTTGAGGTGGGGCTTCAAGAAGAAATGATGAGTTGTTTGATTGTGAGGTTGGAGTCGGGGGATGAGTGACAATGGGGGGTAGTAGTTGCTTGAACTAGGAACTGAGTGGTCAGAGTGAAGTGTAGAGGAAGTGTGGTGGATGATGAGGCTGTTGAGTGACTTGAGCTTCTTTCTTTCGCTTGAATCATTTCTAATTCATAGGTCTTCAGCATGCCAAACAGCTCAGTCATCTGCAGAGTCGTTAAATTTTTAGTTCTTCTGATTGACACTGTGTAAAGTGTCCAGCAGCTTGGCAGAGATCTGATGAACTTCTTGAGAATGTCTTCATTCTCGAGCCTCACTTTTGAGCACTGTATCTCTCCCACAAGTTAGGTGTACATGTTGTACAACACAGTAAGAGACTCACCTTCCTTCCAGACAAAGTTCTCATATTGCTGCTTCAGAATGTCTCTTCTATTTTCTTTCACTTCTTCTGATCCAGCAAACATCTTCTCAAGAGCCTCCCATAGCTCCTTGGTAGTCTTGTGTACTGTGAAGTTATGAAATACTTCATTTGGCAAGCACATCTGAATGGATCCCAAGGCTTTGAAGTCTACCTCCATCTTCTTGATGTCTTCATATGAATACTTTGAGGGTTCTTTGGGGACTGATGGACCTCCGGAATCAGCAGAGGCCACCATGGGTACATATGGTCCATCTTTAATGGATCTCCATATCCCATATTCTTGATAACAGAAGAAACTTTCCATCATGTTCTTCCACATATCATAGTCTTCTCCAGACACCAGTCATGGTGGTCTGTTGATGCTTCTAATATCATCAAAACCATTGTTCTTTGCCATTTTTGGATTTGAGATATATGGTGTCGTAGCAAAGAGATAGTATTGAATAGAACCAGAGAGTGATTAAACAAGTGTGAATTTGTTTAATCTGAGAGCCAAAACTCTGATACCACTTGTAGGATCGGAGAATACAAGATGGTTCTATTCTAGTTGAGATTGGCGGAAACAATCACAACTAAGCAATGTAAACAAGTAAACTCAAAGAATACTGATAAATGCAATTTCTATTAAGCTTCAATGGTTACAAGATTACAGAGAAAACTCTAAGAAAGCACACTTGTACAATGAAACGATACGCTACTTATATAGTAACTTAGAATCAAGACAGACCCTTGATTCTAAGGATCAGATCGAACACAAGCCGTTGATCTTGTATACTAGAAGCTATACTACACGTTAAGACAACAAATACTACAAAGGATAACTTTACTCAAACGTCTTCTTAGGCATCATTGCTTGGATAGTTGGAAGGAGAGCGTTGTTGTCTTTTATTGTCTGCACCAGTAACATTCATTCTGCATGAGACGTGTCAGAGTTGCAGCAGAAATTTGTCAGTAGTAAAGTTGCTTTTGCTATGCCAATCAGCAGCAACGATTGATCTTCAGTAGATATGGCTATCCGTAGCAAAGTTGGTGGTCTGCATCAAGACACAACTATCCAAAGCTGCTGATGATTTTCCTATCAACAACATCAAGTGTTTGATGCTGCTGAGAAGCCTATCAGCAGCAACTCTGGTCTTCAGTAGATAAGGCTGTCCGCAGCAGAGTTGTCCATCAGCAGGGGAACAACTATCCGCAGCAAACAAGCTTATCCGCAGCAGCTTGTTGGTCAGCAACAAAACTGTGGAGTCCGTAGCAGTTGTACTCAGAGAATTTTGTAGCCATCAGTTTTTTTATCTACATAATGGAAATGGGGTTATGATCTAAGTATCATAATAGAAATGAGGTTACGGTTTATATACCACAATAGAAATGAAGTTATGATCTAAGTATCATAATGGAAATGAGGTTATGGTCTAAGTACCATAATGGAAATGGGATATGAGGTTATGATCTAAGTATCATAATGAAAATGAGGTTATGGCCTACGTGCCATAATGGAAATGGAAATATGTTAATTATGATTGACAAATGAAAAGAATGGAACTTGTAAGGTGAAATGCAAGTTAATTGTAGCCTAATGACAAATTGGGTGCAAACGGGTCAAATTGGTGAATGGGTGAAAACAACTAGATTATACTTGTTAGATATGTTTATCTTCATTACTAATGGTTGTTACATGTGGTGTTATGTAGGAAAAGCTCCGATGTAGTCAAGGTCAAGTCCAATTTGGCGAAAGGAGGATTCTCATATGCGTTTTGATGTTTTTGGGGTTTAAAGGAAAATCCTTAAAATGTGGTATAAATTGATATATGAACTATATTTTGGTTGTATACATTGGTGTATGAATATTTGGTCAAAAACCCAAGTGTTTGGGATATTTTTGGTGTCTTGTGAAATGGTGAAAATTGGTAAATTTTGACTAAGTGTTGAGCTGGGCAGAAAAACCACACTTTCTGTTTACTAAAGGTTTTCGCGCCACGCGAAGAAGGGGTGAGGGTTCTTCGCGACACGCGAAGAACCAGTCCCTTGGACTTGGCTTTTCTGGACTCCCTCGCGGCACGCGAAGGGATGTCCCCTGATGTTCGCAACACACGAACATGTAAAAAAAACTCTTGGGATAATAGCTTACGCGCGTTTAAATGTTTTATTAATTGGTGTTCCAATTAAGAGGGTTACAACTTGGTATCAGAGCAATGGTTTGAGGGATTTGGTGTGGGTGGCACCAAACTCAAACCGGATGCTCTTGATATGTGGGAAATGATACGAGAATCCATGAAGTACTTGACTAAGACTTGGAGCTTATGGAAATAAAAGGTTAGTAATGATTTGACAAAGTGGTTCTATATATATATATATGGTAAATACGTATATGTATGAATGAACGATAAGGTGTTATGTGTGTCGAAACTTGTTTTGTGATTTGTTAAATGGAGATCATAATTACAATTGGGCATAGCGTATTATAAACATGTCTGGCCAATATGATTAATAAGACGAAATGTTCAAGGGTCTTTATGATAACCATATAACAATGTACATATGCAAGGATTAGGTGAAGGTGATTATATATGTATGTATATATATATATATATATATATACTTAATACATATAAGAGGGTAAGTGTGATGGATACCTAAGGTATTGAAAGTGTAAGGATGTTAAGGTGTTTTTGTTCTAATTCTCAGTTAAGAGATGACAGAGGAAACGAGTAATGAACCGTTGGATTCAAGAATCCAAGAAATGATAAAGGAAGAAGTGGCCAAGGCCTTTAAGCAAGCCACATCCTTGTTGATGGAAGAAATGAGAGGGGCTATTAAGCTCACTCTTGAGGAGGTTATGAAAGATAAAGAGAGGGAACCACAGGGTTGTACCCTAAAGGAATTCATGGTGATTAAGCCCAAAGAGTATGATGGGCAAGTGGTCCTGATTCTTAGCCACAGGTGGGTGGAGGATATGGAATCTAACTTTGAAATGACTAAGTGTAAGCCCGAGGACAGGGTTATGTTTAGTGTTCCTCTTCTGACGGGAAGGGCGAAAGAGTGGTTGTCGAATCTCCGAAAGGAGAGGGGTGAATTGGGGGTGACCTCCATGACTTGGGAGGAATTCAAGACGGCCTTTTTGAAATATCATTGCCCTCAGGCCGCAATGGATAGGATGACTGAGGAGTTCCTCCTCATGAGGCAAAAGAATGAGTCAATAGATGAATTGGCTGGGGCTTTCTTTGATCGCGCCAAGTTCTGTCCGAACGTGGTGTCGACTGAGAAGGCGAAGATTGACAGGTTTTATGTTATGCTGACGGTGGAGTTCAGAGATAGCATATCTCCATCCTCTTTTACCAAACTTGTAGACTTGATAAACAGGTGCCGGGAAAGGGAGGTGGAGTTGAGGAGGCAAGAAGCTAGAGGGGAAAAGAGGAAAAGGGAGATTGTGGATCAGGTGGTGAAAAAGATAAAGGGCGGGAGCCCTAGTAAGAAGCTTTTTAACAAGTTCTCTCCCCGAGGGTGCAAAGTTTGTGGGAAAGAACATTTCGGGGAATTTAGGAAGGTGACTTTGAATTGTTATAAATGTGGGAAGCCGGGGCACATGGCTAGTCAATGTACAAGCCAAATTCATTTTGTGTTATAACTGTTACAAGCCCGGGCACAATAAGGCGGATTGTCCCGAGTTAAAGCAAGGTGGAAGTGAAAAGAGGATTGAGGCGCCAAGGCCAAAGGGGAGAGCTTTCCACATCTCGACTAAAGAGGCAAAGACAAACTCGGAGGTGGTGTCAGGTACATTCAAGATTAACTCTTTACATGCACTAGTTCTTTTTTATTCGGGGGCTAGTCGTTCGTTTGTGTCTTTGAAATTTGTTAAGCATTATTCGTTTCTAAGTAGCAAGTTAGATGAACCCTTAGAAATCGAGGCGGCAAATGATAAGAGTTTCCTAGTATTTAATATTTATAGGCATTGCAAGCTAAGGGCGGGGGTGAAACATTCCTTATAGACCTAATTCCTATGTCCATGGGGGATTTTGATGTGATAGTGGGGATGGATTGGTTGTCAAAGAACAAAGCGAATATTCTATGTGGACCTAAGGTGATACAACTCGATTCCCCATCGGGTGAGTCCATTTACATAGAAGGTGAAAAGAAAGGCAAGGTAAGATTGTGTTCTTTTGTGAAGGCAACAAAGTACATGGTGCGTGGGTGCAAGGCATACATGGCTTGTGTTACGGATGTTATAGAAAGGGTGAAGGATATTCGCGATATTTCAGTTGTGAATCAGTTTGAAGATGTGTTTCCAGATGAGTTACCGGGGGTTCCACCGGAGAGGGAATTGGAGTTTGGGATCGATTTGATACCGGGTGCTAAGCCGGTAGCCAAAGCACCTTATAGGTTGGCCCCGTCGAAAATGAAAGAGTTAATGGAGCAATTGCAAGAGCTACTTGATAAAGGTTTCATACGCCCAAGTGTCTCACCTTGGGGTGCACTCGTTCTCTTCGTTAAAAAGAAGGACGGAAGCATGAGAATGTGTATGGATTATCGGGAGTTGAATAAATTGACGGTGAAGAATAGGTACCCGTTATCTCGGATTGACGACCTTTTTGATAAATTGCAAGGGGCGTCATGGTTCTCTAAGATTGATTTGAGATTCGGGTACCATCAGTTGAAAATGAAAGAAGACGATGTTCATAAGACAGCTTTTCGCACTCGATACGGTCACTATGAGTTTACGGTTATGCCTTTCGGTTTAACCAACGCACCTACGGTTTTCATGGATCTTATAAACCGAGTGTGTAGACCGTTTCTCGACCGTTCAGTTATTGTGTTTATAGATGATCTTGTCATCTATTCACGGAGTGAAAGTGATCATGCCTTTCATCTTTGTGAAATTCTTAAAGTGTTGCAAAGGGGGAAGCTTTATGCTAAATTTTCAAAGTGCGCATTTTGGTTGCGTGAAATCCAGTTCTTGGGTCAAGTGATTAATGAGAAAGGGATTACAGTCGACCCATCCAAGATAGTGGCGGTAAAAGATTGGTCATCGCCGAAGACGCCTTCAGAGATTAGAAGTTTCTTGGGATTGGCGGGTTATTATCGGCGGTTTATTGAGAACTTCTCTCGGATCGCTTTTCCGATGACGAGGTTAACGTGGAAGGAGACTAAATTTGTATGGGGTTCTGATCAAGAATCTGCCTTACAACTCTTGAAAGAAAAGTTGACTAAGGCACCTATTCTATCCTTGCCGGATGGGACTGTAGATTTTTTGGTGTATTCGGATGCCTCGCATTAGGGGTTGGGGTGTGTTTTGATGTAAAGGGGAAAGTGATTGCCTACGCGTCTAGGCAATTGAAGACTCACGAGGTGAATTACCCTACCCATGATTTAGAGCTTGCGGCCGTGGTATTCGCGCTCAAAATTTGGAGTCATTATTTATATGGGGCTAAGTGTACTATCTACACGGATCACAAAAGTCTGAAGTATTTCTTTGACCAAAAGGACCTCAACATGAGGCAAAGGCGGTAGCTTGAATTGGTCAAGAATTATGATTGTGAGATACTTTATCATCCGGGTAAAGCGAATGTAGTGGCGGATGCGCTTAGTCGGAAGACTAATCATACACCTATCAAGGTGAAGTCATTTAAGATGACAATTTCATCATCCCTTATTGATGTAATCCGGGAGGCCCAAGTGTTAGCATTCGGTGGTGATTTGAAGAAGGAATGGATGGTTGCTTATGTTGATAAGTTTGGGGAAAATAGCTCGGGGTTAAAGACATGCTTTGATAGAGTTTGGATTCCTAGGTTTTCAAGTGTTTTGACAACTATTCTAGACGAGGCGCATAAATCCAAGTATTTTATCCATACGGGGGCCACAAAGATGTTTTATGATTTGAGGTGTCAATTTTGGTGGCCGAGTATCAGGCGTGATATTCTTAAGTATGTGGAAAGATGTGTGACAATCCGACTTTTCAAGTTAACCTCGTTAGTAATTCCGTTAAATATTCTGTTAAATCCTAACCAAGTTAACTCAATTCTAAAACCAAGGGATAAATTCTGTCAAAGCTGAAGTTGCAAGGGCTAATTTTGTAATTTACCAGAAACCCTAGTAGGCACAGCCGTGCCATGTTTTGGCACGGTCGCGCCTCTTATTGGCACGATCGCGCCTCTTGCCCAGTTGAAACGTAAACGCAGCCTTTAAACGCAAATCCATTCGAATATCAAGTTTGTAACGTAAAATCTCTAATGGTGATCATCATTGAGTCATTATCTCACGCTTTAACACCCGCAATTATCAAATTAATCCCCATTATGATTTTTAAATACAAAACCATCGACATCCTTGCCATATACCACCGAATTCATCAAATTCGTATACCCATTTCATGCATTGAGCCTCTGTACTTGATAGACGATCCCCACTGGAGCTTCTGCACGCGTTGAATTGATCGAAGAAGCTTTCACACTCATCGGAGATCGAACCCGTTAGCGCCGGCAACCAAACTAGTCAGGAACCGTCAATCCGAACACCATTATGGTAATTGACTTCATCCTCACTTTCGTTTTCACATGTAGATTGAAAGCCCTGCTCTATTAGGGGCTTTCAATATCGAATTGATCATGAACTGAATTCTAGGGTTCATGTGAATCCGGCTTAATCGAATCCTACTCTAAACCCCGTTTCAATTAAATCGCATGGTTAGATTCGAAATATGATTCTCTGTAAAAGCCCTATATTAATTTTATCAATTAACATCAAATTGTTCACGATCTTTAAACTAGGGTTCGTTCAAAATAAATTTGGGGGTTTGGATCGGGACGATGATGTCAATGAAATTAAAGTATATGCTCAGGTTCGCAATGATCTATAAAGTAAAAGCCCCATGATTCCTTTGAGTTTTAACATCCAATTTCATCAAATTGATTCTATGTTTCAATCTAGGGTTTCGGTTTCTTAAATCTGGAATTAAACGAACTTAAACGTGATGTTTTTCAAATTAAACTCATTCACAAAACTGCCTATACCTATTAAACAGAACCCCCATGTCCTTTTGGTCAATCGCGATCGAAACCAAACGGATTTGGATTTATTGGTTCATTATGTTAAGCACTGTGTCTGTATATCCAGGAGACACGGTCGTGCCAAGTTTTAGCATGATCGTGCCTCATACTCTGACCCGATCGTGCCTCTTGGCTAGACCTGGCTCGGAAACCTAGACACGGTCACGCCGGATTCGGACACGGTCGTGCCTAGTGGTCAGTTTTGTTGTGTATTCTGTTTGATCAACACGGTCGTGCTACTGACAAGCACGGTCGCGCCCGTGACCCTAACACGGCTGTGCCTTGTTCTAGGCGCGGTCGTGTGTGAGAAAACCGTTTGTCAGAATGTTTTGATTAATATTTATATTTTCAAAACAATAATTATTATATTATATTAATAGGTTTTAAAACCGAAAAACCACCCATAGACTCAAGTTTAGTCTTGTAACTCGTATCCGTTATTCAAAACTCGTTTATAAAATAATATATTATTTCCAATCCTTGAACTCAATTAAAAACGATATATATTTTTATATTATTATTATTATTTGTCACTCGTCGCAAATCGTAGTTTTTCTTAATTGGATAATTTAAGAATCCTGTATTCTCGTGGACACATTCGTCTACTCATGGTTATTAGAGCGTTGCTTTTAGGAAGTTCCTTATTCAGTGTCGTCGTCACAAATTTCATTGTATCCCTAATTGTTATGTGTATAATTCTAGGGCATACGTAAGTCGTTGTAGGCTAACATTTGTGGTTTCAATCTTATTCTTGTGTGAACCTACCTACACAGCTCAGGTGAGTTTTCACGGCCCATTTTACTGTTTTAAACTGGGGGAGAAAACACGACGTAAACGCTTTTGGTGTTTGTAATTCATATATGTTATCACTTGTTTGACTATCCGTACACATCTATCATTAAGTCCTCACATCAGACCATTAATATGAACATAGTGAGGTAATTTGAGTAGCACTACTGGGTTTGACAAACCTCTCCCGCGTTAGTCGCGCTAACTCGACTGGAGGTCGAACGGGTGCAACATTGACCTAAACATGCACCATGGTTGATAGGCCTGGTGGGAGGCAAAAACATAAACAGTCAGCTTTCGGTTGCGAGCGCATTAGTTAACATGCATATGGGTTAGCTACATGTTGATTTATATATTGAATGTACATTAATCGGTTAAACGCTTCTATAAACTGAAACCTGTGAACTCACCAACCTTGTGTTGACACTTTTCTTACATGTTTTCTAAGGACGCTAAGCTAAGGCACAGGTTCACGTTAGGGCATGCATGGTGTCAACATGATATATTCAATAATTGTCAATCTCTTGAACATTTATTATGTTTCCGTTATTGTTAGACTTGGGCGCGTTGTTGTGCTCATTTACTCTCTTGTTTAAACGCTTCCGCATTTACTTTGAACTTTTATAATATTTCAATTTGAGTCCCATATAGTGTCGTTTGATGTAACTAATGAATGAGATCCTGGTTAGACACACACCAAACGGTAAAACTTCGTTAGTGGAATTTGGGGGTGTGACAAATTGGTATCAGAGTCATTGGTTATAGAGAACTAGGACTGCATACTAGACTATTACCTCACACATTAGTTACTCGGCACAGACACTCATACCTGATACACATGTCACCCATACATAAAATGTAGTGCAGGAATGTAACACCATCCGTATCTCCCTCAGTTGGTGAGGGACACATCATTTTCATTGCATCATCATTCCCAGTGGCGACACTCGAGGAATCACCATAACATCATCCACTCCCGTCCGAGGGCAACGAGACGGAGCCTTCCGAGGAGTCACTTACATCACCATCACCTGCTGGGTATGGTGGGCTTTCTCAGGTCCATGTTATGGACGACACTCAGCACTAACACGTATATCTTTGGGAGTTGGGATCGTCGGAGGCGAGTCCCTACTGTACCCACTAGCAACAATACGCCGAGTGAAGGCAGGCCGTTGCACGCATTATTTTAGAATCCATTGACACGTAGATGTCATCACTTTCCCGAACCATGGGCTCGCTTCTTTGGTCGATATTCTGTTTAGAATAGATTGACCACAAATTTGAGAACGCATTGCTCAATGCATACTCAAACCCTATTCTGACTCAGTGGGAAGAACAACTACTTTTCTTCTTCTAGTAACACATATCCATGAACTAGTTTCACTTCTCGAAGTCACATTTCATGTACATGTTTGCTTCATGTTCATGTTACCATCTACAATCCGCTGGATTGGACTATCGTATTGTGTTTCAACTAGGGTGAAAACTCAGATCAAACAATTCTCGACTACTCATACTGATATGAGTCCTAGTTGATCAACTTATGGTTGATGACTAAGCTTCTCGATGACTTATCATATCTTACAACACTCTTTACTCAGCAATATAAACTAAAGGACACTATGAAACAGGACAGGGAGAACTAGGTTGAGCATGCAAAACAAACTATCATTACGGGTGCACACGTAATAGTAATTTGAGGTGCATGTAAGTCCTGGTGAAACCTAGTGTGTGAATGAATGGTCCTAATCTGTGATTTACAGACTTAAGTTTCCACTATCTGTAGAAATTCTCGTAACCCACTCAACGACTAGTTGGGATCGTTAAACCTGTTCAACAGTCGATAGACGCGACTATCAGGTTGAAGATGTTTTCGGGCACACTGAACTATCATCAATAGGATCCATCATTATACCTCAAATCATGTAAGAGTCTTAGTGAAATTAAGACTCTCATCCAAACGTGATCACATAAACCAACTCGATTGAAACTCAAGTAGAACCTCATGGCAAACTCACTGACTCCAACCTTGTAAGCGGAAATTGTGGAATTCTTTCTAAGCTAACACGTTATCCCTTACGCTCCAACAATGAATTTCATTTGACCCTATTGCCTTATCTGGTGACTAATCCTTAGTCTAATTCGAATTATACCATAGCATATTCAATCCTGTAAACGAATTTCTTTCTTCATGAAATGATCCAGTGACATTAGGAGACGAGGATTTAATCTAACCAACCCCATCAATGACAGAGTAGGTTTAAGTCTGCTAAGATTTTCAACCAGTCGACTAGAGTGGTTATACGGAGAGATACCCTAAGTGCAACTAGTGTAATTTTCACCATCTCGGTGCTTGTGAGAGAAATCGTTTCCAGCGGTGTGACAAGGTGAGCCATGCTGCCAAGGACTGTAGAGGTGAACTACAAGCCAAACATCCTTTCCAGCAACCGGGATCTACAAAGGGTTGTCTTGAGTGTGGAAAGGAAGGACACTTTCAGATGGATTTTCCTCAACTGAAGTAAGGGGGTAATGGCAACAATAACCATAACCAAGGTAACAACAACAACCACAGTAACAATAATGGCAACAATGGCAGAAACGGTGCGAAGGGACGACCCTTCGTGCTTGGATCCAGAGAAGCCAGATATGATCACAATGTGGTTACCGGTAAGTTCCTCTTAAACAATTACTTTATTTCTATCATTTTTGATACTGGTGCTGATAGGAGTTGTATATCTAAGAAGCTTAGTGAATTGATAAAAGAAACTCCAACCCTGCTAGAAGCTAAGTACATCATAGAAATAGTTGATGGCCAAATAATTGAAGCAACCCACTTTCTTAAGGGTTGTAAGCTTGAATTGGCTGGTCATAAACTTGATATTGACCTTATACCGGTCACACTTGGTAGTTTCGACGTAATTGTCGGCATGGATTGGCTATCTAAGAACCAAGCCGAGATTATTTGTCATGAGAAAATCGTTCGCATTCCTCTCCCGAGTGGAGAAACTCTTTCTGTCCAGGGCGAAAGGAGTGGTGCAATCGTCGGCATCATATCCTTCATGAAAGCACAGAAATGTCTTTGAAAAGGGCATACTGCTATTCTGGCTCTCATCTCCGAGCAGCCATCTGAGGAGAAAAAGATTGATGATATTCCGATCGTTTACAACTATCCGGGAGTATTTCCCGAGGATTTGCCTGGTCTGCCACCACACCGTCAAGTTGAATTCCAAATCGATCTAGCACCCGGAGCGGCACCGATCGCTCGGGTACCTTACAGATTAGCACCTAGTGAATTGCAAGAGTTGTCCACTCAGCTACAAGAATTGTTAGATAAAGGTTTCATCCGACCTAGCTCATCGCCATGGGGAGCTCCAGTTCCGTTTGTCAAGAAGAAGGACGGGACTTTCCGTATGTGTATCAACTACCATGAATTGAATAAAGTGACGATCAAGAATCGTTATCCTCTGCCTCGTATAGATGATCTCTTTGATCAACTCCAAGGATCAAGTTTCTATTCCAAGATAGATATTAGGTCTCGCTACCACCAATTGAGAGTCCGAGATGAGGTTATCTCTAAGACTGCTTTCAGGACAAGGTACGACCACTATGAGTTTATGGTCATGCTTTTCGGATTAACCAACGCACCCACGGTATTCATGAACCTCATGAACCGTGTGTGTAAGCCATACCTTGATCAATTTGTCATCGTTTTCATCGACGACATCCTCATTTATTCCAAGAACAAGGAGGAAAATGAGGAACATCTACGCTTAATTCTGGAATTACTTAAGCAGGAGCAGCTGTATGCTAAGTTTTCCAAGTGTGAATTCTGGATCCGGGAAGTTCAATTCTTAGGACATGTGGTTAACGAGAAGGGAATACATGTCGATCCATCAAAGATTGAAGCCATCAAGAATTGGTCAGCACCGACGACTCCGACTGAGGTGCGACAATTTCTTGGATTGGCTGGTTATTATCGGCGATTCATCGAAGGATTTTCTAAGATTGCACAACCTCTCACCGCCTTAAATCAGAAGGGTAAATCCTATAACTGGGGCGACAACCAAGAGTCAGCATTTCAACTTCTTAAACAGAAACTTTACAGTGCACCTATTCTAGCTCTTCCGGAGGGAACGGATGATTTTGTGGTGTATTATGACGCATCCATTCAGGTTCTGGCTTGTGTGTTGATGCAACGATAAAAGGTGATCTCATACGCTTCACGTCAACTAAAGATTCATGAGAAAAACTACACCACTCATGACCTAGAGTTGGGAGTCATAGTTTTCGCGCTTAAGATATGGAGACATTACTTGTACGGTACCAAGTGCACCATCTACACCGATCACAAGAGTCTTCAGCATATCTTCGAGCAGAAAGAGCTGAACATGAGACAGCGTCGTTGGGTCGAGCTCTTGAATGATTATGACTGTGCGATCCGGTATCACCCGTGTAAAGCTAATGTTGTAGCTGATGCCCTAAGTCGAAAGGAAACCAAGCCCAAACGAGTTCGAGCATTACAGCTTACTATTCACCCCGGATTACCTGACAAAATCCGTAGTGCTCAACTCGAAGCCCTGAAGGAGGAAAACCTACCGCTGGAAGCCACACGTTGTATGGAAGCACAACTCGAGGTCAAATCTGACAGCATTCGATACTTCGGCTAACGAATATGGGTTCCAGTATTCGGGAACTTAAGGGAACTAATCATAGATGAAGCTCATAAATCTGGTTACTTCGTTCATCCAGGTTCCGACAAGATGTACCATGACCTAAAGGTGTTGTATTGGTGGCCAAAGATGAAGGCCGGTATAGCCACCTATGTGAGCAAGTGCCTGACGTGCGCAAATGTCAAGGTTGAATATCAAAAGCCTTCTGGTCTACTCCAGCAACCAGAGATTCCCATGTGGAAATAGGAGCAGATATCCATGGACTTTATCACAAAATTGCCACGAACTCCTACCGGATGTGATACCATTTGGGTAATCGTTGATCGTTTAACAAAGTCGGCTCACTTCTTAGCTATCAAGGAAACAAACAAAATGGAGAAGCTTACTCGTATTTACTTGAAAGAAGTAGTCTCTCGGCACGGGGTGCCAACCTCTATCATTTCGGATCGTGATGCACGATTCACCTCCCGTTTCTGGCAATCCTTACATAAAGCTTTAGGCACGTGTCTAGATATGAGCACAACATACCACCCTCAAATTGATGGCCAGACGGAGCGTACTATTCAAACCCTGGAGGATATGCTACGGGATTGTGTGATTGATTTCGGTAACACTTGGGAGTCTCACCTACCGTTGGTGGAATTCTCCTACAACAATAGTTATCACACTAGCATCAAGGCAGCTCCATTTGAAGCTCTATATGGACGGAAATGCCGTTCTCCTATTTGTTGGGCGGAGGTTGGAGATAGTCAACTTACGGGTCCTGAGCTTGTACTTGAAACTTTTGAGAAAATCATTCAAATTAGAAACCGTATGGCAGCAACTCATGATCGTCAAAAGAGCTATGCCGATAAGCGTCGTAAACCGTTAGAATTTCAAGTAGGGGATATGGTTTTGTTAAAAGTCTCACCTTAGAAGGGTGTCATTCGTTTTGGGAAATGAGGCAAACTGAATCCTCGTTATGTTAGACCATTCAAGATAGTGAAGAGAATTGGTCCAGTAGCGTATCAACTAGACCTACCTGAAGGAATTAGTTGTGTACACAACGTCTTTCACGTCTCAAACTTGAAGAAATGTCTAGCAGAAGAGTCACTCGCGGTTCCTCTTGAGGAAATACACATCGATGAACAGTTACGTTTCATCAAAGAACCTGTGGAAATCATGGATAGGGAAGTCAAAATGCTAAAACGCAGTAGAATCCCTATTGTCAGAGTTCGTTGGAACTCGAAACGCGGACCGGAATTCACCTGAGAGCGTGATGATCAGATGATGCGCAAGTATCTTAATCTGTTCAAGCACTCCACGTCAAACTCTTAAGGTACTATTTTAATTTTCGGTACGAAAATTCTTTCAACTAGGGGATGATGTGACATCCGAAAAATTTTATTTATTTATTTAATTTTCGGGACGAAAATTCTTTCAACTAGGGGATGATGTGACAATCCGACTTTTCAAGTTAACCCCGTTAGTAATTCCGTTAAATATTCTATTAAATCCTAACCAAGTTAACTCAATTCTAAAACCAAGGGATAAATTCTGTCAAAACTGAAGTTGCAAGGGCTGATTTTGTAATTTACCAGAAACCATAGTAGGCACGGTCGTGCCATGTTTTGGCACGGTCACGCCAAGTGCCTTGGCACGGTCGCGCCTCTTGCACAGTTGAAACATAAACACAGCCTTTACACGCAAATCCATTCGAATATCAAGTTTGTAACGTAAAATCTCTAATGGCGATCATCATTGAGCCATTATCTCACGCTTTAACACCCGCAATTATCAAACTAATCCCCATTATGATTTTTAAATACAAAACCGTCGACATCCTTGCCATGTACCACTGAATTCACCAAATTTGTATACCCATTTCACGCATTGAGCCTCTGTACTCGATAGACGATCCCCACTGGAGATTCTGCACGCGTTGAATTGACCGGAGAAGCTTTCACACTCGCCGGAGATCGAACCCGTTAGCGCTGGCAACCAAACTAGTCGGGAACCCTCAATCCGAATACCATTCTGGTAATTGACTTCATCCTCACTTTCGTTTTCGTGTGTAGATTGAAAGCCCTAACCTATTAGGGGCTTTCAATATCGAATTGATCATGAACCGAATTCTAGGGTTCATGTGAATCCGGCTTAATCAAATCCTACTCTAAACCCCGTTTCAATTAAATCGCATGGTTAGATTCGCAATATGATTCTCTGTAAAAGCCCTATATTAATTTTATCAATTAACATCAAATTGTTCATGATCTTTAAACTAGGGTTCGTTCAAAATAAATTTGGGGGTTTGGATCGGGACGATGATGTCAATGAAATTAAAGTATATGGTCAGGTTCGCAATGATCTATAAAGTAAAAGCCCCATGATTCCTTTGAGTTTTAACATCCAATTTCATTAAATTGATTCTATGTTTCAATCTAGGGTTTCAGTTTCTTAAATCTGGAATTAAATGAACTTAAACATGATGTTTTTCAAATTAAACTCATTCACAAAATTGCCTATACCTGTTAAACAGAACCCCGTGTCCTTTAGGTCAATCGCGATCGAAACCAAACAGATTTGGATTTATTGGTTCATTCTGTTAAGCACTGTGTCTGTATATCCAGGAGACACGGTCGTGCCAAGTTTTAGCACGATCGTGCCTCATACTCTGACCCGATCGTGCCTCTTGGCTAGACCTGGCTCAGAAACCTAGACACGGTCGCGCCAGATTCGGACACAGTCGTGCCTAGTGATCAGTTTTGTTGTGTCTTCTGTTTGATCAACACGGTCGCGCTCCTGACCAGCACGGTCGTGCCGTGACCCTAACACGGTCGTGCCTTGTCTTAGGCGCGGTCGTGTGTGACAAAACCTTTTTTTAGAATGTTTTGATTAATATTTATATTTTCAAAACAATAATTATTATATTATATTAATAGGTTTTAAAACCGGAAAACCACCCGTAGACTCAGGTTTAGTCTTGTAACTCGTATCCGTTATTTAAAACTCGTTTATAAAATAATATGTTATTTCCAACGATATATGTTTTTATATTATTATTATTTGTCACTCGTCGCAAATCGTAGTTTTTCTTAATTGGATAATTTAAGAATCTTGTATTCTCGTGGACACATTCGTCTACTCATGGTCATTAGAGCGTTGCTTTTAGGAAGTTCCTTATTCCGTGTCGTTGTCACAAATCTCATTGTATCCCTAATTGTTATGTGTATAATTCTAGGGCATACGTAAGCCGTTGCAGGCTAACACTTGTGGTTTCAATCTTATTCTTGTGTGAACCTACCTACGTAGCTCAGGTGAGTTTTCATGACCCCTTTTACTGTTTTAAACTGGGGGAGAAAACACGACGTAAACGCTTTTGGTTTTTGTAATTCATATTTGTTATCACTTGTTTGACCATGCGTACACATCTATCATTTAGTCCTCACATCGGACCATTAATATGAACATAACGAGATAATTTAAGTAGTACTACTGGGTTTGACAAACCTCACCTGCGTTAGTCACGCTAACTTGACTGGAGGTCGAACGGGTGCAACATTGACCTAAACATGCACCATGGTTGATAGGCCTGGTGGGAGACAAAAACATAAACAGTCAGCTTTCGGTTGCGAGTGCATTAGTTAACATGCATATGGGTTAGCTACCCGTTGATTTATATATTGAATGTACATTAATCGGTTAAACACTTCTATAAACTGAAACCTATTAACTCACCAACATTGTGTTGACACTTTTCTTACATGTTTTCTAAGGACGCTAAGCTAAGGCACATGTGCATGTTAGGGCATGCATGGTGTCAACATGATATATTCAATAATTGTCAATCTATTGAACATTTATTATGTTTCCGTTATTGTTAGACTTGGGCGCGTTGTTGTGCGCATTTACTCTCTTGTTTAAACGCTTCCGCATTTACTCTGAACTTTTATAATATTTCAATTTGAGTCCCATATAGTGTCGTTTGATGTAACTAATGAATGAGATCCTGGTTAGACACACACCAAACGGTAAAACTCCGTTAATGGAATTTGGGGGTGTGACAAGATGTCTCACATGCTTAAGGGTAAAGGCGGAGCACCAAAAGTCGTATGGAAAGCTTCAACCGCTTGAAATACCGCTTTGGAAATGGGAGAACATAACCATGGATTTGATCACTAAACTACCTAAGACTCGAAAGGGTTATGATACGATATGGGTAATAGTGAAATTGGTCAACGGGAACTTGGTAGCAAAGAGGTGGTCACTGGAACTATTGGTAGTATTGACCAAATAAGGGCACGCTTGAAGGCGGCTCAAGATCGCCAAAAGTCCTATGCGGATAATAGAAAGCGGGCGATTGAGTTTCAAGTGGGGGACTTTGTGCTTTTGAAAGTCTCTCCTTGGAAGGGGTGATACGGTTTAGGAAACGGGGGAAGTTAAGTCCACGTTTCATCGGACCGTTTAAAGTGATAGCAAGGGTGGGTGCGGTGGCTTATCGTTTGGAGCTACCGGAGGGACTAAGTAGACTTCATAACACGTTTCATGTGTCTCATTTGCAAAAATATTTGGCGGATGAATCTACTTTTGTCCCATTAGATGATATTGAATTGGATGAAAAGTTGAATTATGTTGAGGAACCGGTGGCAATCTTGGATAGAAAGGTGAAGCGTTTACGCAAGAAAGAGATTAGCCAAGTTTTGGTGAGGTGGAAACATAAGAATGGAGCGGAAATGACTTGGGAAACCAAGGATGAAATGCTTAAATATTATCCGAACCTTTTTATGTGAAGTCGGGTTTTGGGGGCGAAACCCGAATAAGGGGAGGTGATTTGTAACGAACCAAAATCCGGGTTCCATTATAAATAAATAAATATTTCTAAATTAATATTATGGTGAAACTAATATTTTAGAAATAAGTTGAAACAAGTGAGTTTCAAGTTAGTAATGGGGTTATATTAGTTTCTAACTAATTTTGGAGTGAAATAGGTGAAATGGAAGTTGAGGGGCTAAAGATGTAACATGGCAAAATCTGCCATTTTGACTAGAAGAAGTCATAACTGAGCCTCATTTGTGTTTGGGGTCGTTCTTGTTTAAGAGAGAAAAGAGGATTTGTTGAATTCGTGAAGGTTTTGGCTCACACATCACCTTCCTAATATCAAGTTAGTGTTAATCATCCTTTGATTTCACCTTTGAATGTGTTAGTTGGTGGGTTTTGTAGAAATTCAAAAACTATGAATGCATGTGGTTAATTAGTGTTAGATTGTGGATAATCTAGCTAAACTAAAGGTAAAGAATGGTGATTAACATCCTAGAACCCTTTGGTTTTGATTATGAGAAGTTAGGGATCATATGGAGAAAATTGGGGGTGTTTGGATTATGATGATAGAATGTTGAATTAGTGATGATTAAGTGTTTATATAGTATTAGACACTTGAATAAACACCAAACTAACCTAATGATAATTATTGAATGAAAAACTAGTGTCAAGGAATTGGAAAGGAAACTCAAGTAGGTGAGTTTGGATTGAAATATGGTGTTTGGTTATGGGAATAACTCAAACGGGTCAGTTTGGATTGGAAATGGGAAATTGGGTTGTAAACCCAATTATAATGTGATTTTGATGTATGATTAGATTACTAAACTAGGTGAATGTGTTTAGGTAATCAAATTGTAAAACTTGAAGGGGGAGCGGGATCGTCTAACCCGAAAGGTAAGTGCCTTTGCACTTACTTAGTATTGATGATAAATGGTGGTACATGTGTTATGTGTGCTTACTATATTGTTGAAATGAAGGTGTATGAATGTGTATGAACTAGTGTGTGTAAATGAATGAATGTAGTTATAGTTGTAATACTATAATGGATATGTGAAAATGAATGAATGTAGTTATAGTTGTAATACTATAATGGATATGTGAAAATGAATGAATGTAGTTATAGTTATAATACTATAATGGATATGTGTAAATGAGGTTATGGTTTAAATACCATAATGGAAATGAGGTTATGATATAAGTATCATAATGGAAATGAGGTTATGGTTTATATACCATAATGGAAATGAAGTTATGATCTAAGTATCATAATGGAAATGAGGTTATGGTCTAAGTACCATAATGGAAATGGGATATGAGGTTATGATCTAAGTATCATAATGAAAATGAGGTTATGGCCTACGTGCCATAATGGAAATGGAAATATGTTAATTATGATTGACAAATGAAAAGAATGGAACTTGTAAGGTGAAATGCAAGTTAATTGTAGCCTAATGACAAATTGGGTGCAAACGGGTCAAATTGGTGAATGGGTGAAAACAACTAGATTATACTTGTTAGATATGTTTATCTTCATTACTAATGGTTGTTACAGGTGGTGTTATGTAGGAAAAGCTCCGATGTAGTCAAGGTCAAGTCCAATTTGGCGAAAGGAGGATTCTCATATGCGTTTTGATGTTTTTGGGGTTTAAAGGAAAATCCTTAAAACATGGTATAAATTGATATATAAGCTATGTTTTGGTTGTATACATTGGTGTATGAATATTTGGTCAAAAACCCAAGTGTTTGGGATATTTTTGGTGTCTTGTGAAATGGTGAAAATTGGTAAATTTTGGCTAAGTGTTGAACTGGGCAGAAAAACCAAACTTTCTGTTTACTGAAGGTTTTCGCACCACGCGAAGAAGGGGTGAGGGTTCTTCGCGGCATGCGAAGAACCAGTCTCCCGGACTTAGCTTTTCTAGACTCCCTCGCGGCACGCGAAGGGATGTCCCCTGAAGTTCGCGACATGCAAACATGTAAAAAAAATTTATTGGTATAATAGCTTCTGTGCGTTTAAATGTTTTATTAATTGGTGTTCCAATTAAGGGTGTTACACAAAAGAATAAGAAAGAAATAAAATAAGAAGAAGAAAGAACGGTTAAACTTGATCCGTTACCCGATCTTGGTTCTTGGCTTATTGTGATTTCTTCAAGGCTCGGAGGAGAGTTTTCTTGCAACTTCTTGGCTGTAGAGGGAGGCTAAAATCTCAGGTGGAGGGTGGAGGGGATTAGAAGAGGAGTGAATGAAAAACAAAGGGGGTTAATGGGCTATTTATAGTTAAACTAAGCCTTGTAAAACAAGAAAAGGGAATTAGGGTTTGGGAGGCTCCAAGGCTGTGAAATTCAGCATGATGGGGTTGAGTTTTGTAAAATCTAGCTTGGGCTAGGTATAAGTGTAGGTGGGTTGGGTCCTAGCTTGGCCCGGTTGAGTGCGCACATGCGAATTTCGTGATTTTAAGCATTTCTAAGCGAAATTGGCAAATGCTTTCAACATGAAAGTTGATTGTTATAACAAAATGAGTATGTTTAGCTAAAAACATTTAAATTAAGGTTATGTTATTCGCGTATGGTAATTAACGGTTGGCGGACGAGAAAACGAGCTTTCTAGGGCATACCAAGCTGCGAAGGCACAATACATAGATTTACAATCTTTTGTTGAACGTTTCAAGTGTAACAACTTTAATTTAACGTGTTTGACGTTTGCATGATTGATAACGGGTTATGATGGGCCTATTGGGCCTAAAATGGGCCCAATTCACGATTAAGTATCAATAAGCATCTAGAGCATAAGATAACACATGATCAATAAATATGTCGTATGGGTAAACCAAGCATAATGACGTTCAAAATGGTTTACATTAATTAAATAAGTCTAGTACCAGATAAGTTCAACACGAAATTCACAGATGTTACAATTACAATAATGATCTAAATTTTAGAATAAAATGATTTAGTAGGTTGCATAGACTAAATAAGAGTTTGAGTGACTTTCAACCCATTTGACTCGTTCCCTTTTCAACTATTTAATATTTCCTTAATTTACAACCCGTGTAATACATGAGTTTCTAACCTAGTTTAGTGATATAGTTTTAAGATTGTAATTTATAAACCATGTTTATAAATGTTCGGTTTATTCGGGTTAATCAGTTCGGGTTATTAATGTTTGAAAGTCTAACGGAAACCCGACCCGAATAACAATCGGTTTAATCGATTTTCAGGTAAATCGGTTAATGGTTATTCGAGTATAGTTTTAATCGGTTCGGGTCGGGTTAATCGGGTACAGGTAAAATCGACGGGCCTAACAATAAAGGACAAATCAAAGGGTCTAAATACATAAAAAAAATTCTCTCTAGATCACGTAGATTTGGGTATTTGGGGCCCTAAGCGGTCGTCCACCCGACACACCCTCAGGGCCGACCCTAATTATTGTAGATCTGAAGCCCGGAAAAAAGATGGTTTTATAACAATAAGATTTTAAAAAGGGTCTAAAATTTTATTCGTTTTAGACTCGTAAAATAATTGAGTATGAAGCAAGGTATACTTAACACAACCCATTTTGAGTGGCTTATATGAAAATTGAAGGATATGTAGCCATAGAGGCTTCCATCTACCCACATAAATTTATGAAAATTAAATTTTTTTTTAATAAAATAAACAGATAAAAAGTTTAGAAATAAAATATTAGATGGCAGAGAGCATTTGCTTGAGTTTGATAATTAGGAATAAACAAAAGGAAAAGAATTCAGAAACGGCGACGCTCTCCATCTCACCCACGTCAGATCTTCTTCATATACATACAACATTTCCCCCCAATCCCTCATTTTCCTAATTCGAATGGCGGCGTCCACTCACCGGTTATCCGCCTCATCATCGGAATTCAATTTTCGCAAACAAACGAATCGGAACCTACGCCTATCGCAATTCCTCCTCCCCTATCCAAATCAATGGAGAACAGAAGGCATCGTTCTGACAACGAGGCGCCGGCAGTGGATTGTGCAGGACGGAAGGAAATCGAGTAGTATGATTTGCTGGTATGCTTTACATGATAAACAGGAACACGAAGAGGAGCAGGAGCGTGTGGTGGAAATTGGAGATCGGGAGTGGCGGCGGAGGATGGTGGAGGTTGGCGTGGCGGCGGTTGTTACGATGGGGCTAGGAGTAGGGAATCGGGTGCTGTATAAGCTGGCTTTGGTTCCTTTGAAGCAGTATCCGTTCTTCTTGGCTCAGCTCGCCACATTCGGGTATCACACAAACAAATCTCTCCCTCTCACACAAAACCAACAATTTCAAATTGGAATCTTTGAACGTACTTACTTGCTTTGCTTTACTGCTCGGAAATATAATTTATTTAATTATTATTTTTATAATATTTTTTTTTACACACCACATATCTCCACTTTAAAAACCTCTCTAGATTTACCAGTATCCTCCACATGTCCAGGTGTTAGTCGTTTTAAATAATAAAAAAACAAGCTTCTGGACCGGTAGTTTGGGGGGTTTTTCTATAAAAAGGTTTTCTATTGTGAAGGTTATGGGTTCGAATTCTAACAAAAAAAAAATTTATCGGTACCCTTCACAAATCTGAGTGTTAGCCGTTAAAAAAAATATGTACATAGTTATATCATATCTTTGGACGAGTGGATATTCATTCATTAAAAATAGACTATAGGTACAAATGTAGGTTCGTTATAATTAGTGGGACCAACTTAAAATATAAAATATCTTCTTTTCCTATTCAAGTTGGTTGGAAATAACCAGTGTTCCAGGAAATTATTTCTGTTTTATACCAAAAACAAATTATAACTTTTAAAACTTAAGTATATTATTATCAATTCTAAAATTTTAATAGATTTTAAGTTTTCTAATACATTATACCATCATCGTCTTATCATATCAATAGTAATATAAGTTTTCAAATAACCTATTTTGATAAATAGATTTTTCATCAATACCCTTTTGAAAAAAACTAAGAAAACCTAACCAGCCGATAAGAACATTTTACACTTTTATTCCCACTATTTAATCAACAATCAACGGAGTATCTTTTTTTTTTTTTTTGAACGGGGTGTGCTCAACTGGCACGTCCCATCAGGGGAGGCTCGTGGAATTCGAATCTGCAGAGGGTGTTCCTAGTTTTTATAAAGTGCACCTTGCAAGATTCGAACCCATAACCTTCACAGAGAGAAAAACCCTTTGCAAAAACCACTCTAACCACTAAGACAGAACCTTGATGGCAATCAACGGTGTATCTATTATTTGAAGTATGGGATGACTGCGGTAAACCCAAGATTCTGCACGTTTGTTTAGATGTCACGCTTACCGAAATGTTACTTTTATGTCTTTATCATTTGAAATAAAAATATATTAGTATAACTTATACGAATATTTAATTTAGCGGTGTTTGTGAATTTCTTTATTTTTTCTTTTGACTGGCGGCTACTTTTCACTCTATATCTATTTTACTTTTTAATTTATATAAAGGTTTATACGAAGAAAAGATATATATCAGCACACAAATCAAATAGTGTGGTTATGTTACTGTTATTTATGTGTATTAATAATTGTATATATTAATAACTTGTCTTCGTTAATTTTTTTTATAAAACATAGTGTATGACTGTTTTTATTTTGTTTCTGTCAAAGTTCTAATATAATTTCTTTTGAAAACGGAGTTGTACTGAAAACTTTATTTAAATTTAAAAAGCAAACAATCGTGTTTTAGTGACGAACTGAATCCTTCTTTTAATAAAAGGTTAAATGTTTTTGTCACTTGGCATCATCACATTCACTCTCACAGAATTTTCCTCCCAAAACCACATTTATTATATCCTTCATTTAATACTTTCATATTTAGCATTTTTTATTAGAAAAATTACATAAATAAACATTTTATCAAATCAATTTATCATTATTACTATTGTCTCCCCAATTTTTTTTTAAATTATCATCAAAAGTTAATATTTAAAAAAAATCAAGAATTAAAAAATAGGAAATTTAAAAAAAATATGTGTTAGAATAAAGTTTACCGATATTTAATTAGTAGTTTTTTTAAAATTTGATATTTATAAATAAATTTTTTTTTTGATTTATAAATTTTAATACTTCGTTTTTAATAAAATTAAGAAACTTGTAACTATTTATTTTTAAAAGTGTATTATATTTTAATCTGTAATTTTTTAAATGACCATATTTTTTTTAAATATGTTTACAAGTTTCAATTCTAATTTATTAGTTTTAATTTTAGAATTTTAAATTTAATTGTGTCAAAATATTAAGGAGTGAAATTTTTAAAATTTGGAGTTTTAAATTTTGAATTAAAAAGACGATATATTGTTGAAATTTAAATTTTATTTGTATTTATATATTTTTTTAATGAGAGATTTAGTATTAAAAGTTTAGCGATTTTTCGCATACAAGTACAAATAGCATCTGTCAATCAGAGCATCTTGATGATGCTTTTGATGAAAGTTTATAATCTTCTGATTTTCTAAATGGACTTACATTATCAGGTTTGTCAAACCATAAATTAGTTTTAAGTGTCAGTGTTCCAGTCATGCTATTAAGAAATATTGAAGAAAAAATGGTTTAGACAATGTAACAGTCATGCTATTATAATATGTATTTTTTAATGTTTTGATTACTTTCATCCATATAATTTTAATATGTAACAAAATGAAAGTTACAAATACAATATCAAATTTGTATAAAAAAGTTGTTAAAATATTTATCAATATAATCTTAACGTTTCAATTCGTGTAACATTGTCTATGAATATTTTTCAGATATGTGGTCGTGTATTTCTCCATATTGCATTTCCGGTACCGAGCTGGCATTGTTACTGATGAAATGCTTTCCATGCCCAAAGCTCCACTTCTTGCTGTTGGTCTCATGGAAGCTCTTGGTGCTTCTTCTGGAATGGCAGCTGGAGGTAATACCTTTATCTTGATTAGTAAACATTAGTAACTTCATAGCACGGCAGTACATAATTTATCTTGATCCAAAAGAGAAACATTGCAATGATATCCCAACGTGTATGGGATTTCATTCATACAGCTTCTCTGATGTTCTTCTGATCAAAGAAATTAGTAGTGTTGAATGGTTGATGGCAAAAGCTAGTCAACAATCATTAACATGATTATTGGGTTTCAAGTTATTTACAGTTTAAGTGAGGGACTCGTGAGTCATCCCCATGCTAGCTAGCTAGCTAAGAACTGCGAGTTTCTTGTAAGCGCATGATACTAGGTTCCTTATTTATAACTTTCTACCACATTCTTTATTTACACTTTGGTAATTATTTTATTTTCTGTTGAAACTTGAAAGAAAGAGGCTTTTTGTATTATGTTGGTGTTTTTGTTCTCAAATGAAGTCTGGCACATAACATGTTTCTGTCTCTGTGACAGCCGTTCTTTCAGGAGCAGCCATTCCAATTTTGTCACAGGTAACTTGTCAAAACTCATTTCTTTTTGTTTAATCGTCAATTCGTCTTAGAACGCACCATATACAAATATATTTTCCTTATCCTTCATCATGCAATGTTTTTCTTTCATCAGATTCTGATTACATGAATAGTCCCTATGTCAGATGTCAATGTTTAGTACTGGGCCTGGCCATCTCCTTTCTTACCACCTCTCGGTTTCATGCAGAGCTTTCTAGTTTGGCAAATCATATTGTCGTATCTTTTTCTTGGAAGGAGATATAAATTCAACCAGTTACTTGGCTGCTTCCTTGTCGCAGTTGGTGTGATTGTCACTGTTGCCAGGTAATTTGTTAAATTCTTTTGGAAGAACTGAAGTTGGCACGATGGACGGGTTGGGTAATGTGTCAAATGGGTTCAGGTGATTTTTAGTTTGGGCTGAGACAACTGGATTGGGCTGACAGCGATGGCAGTGGCTCAGATGGGAGCCATATGTATTTATTTTTTATCCATCCATATCAATCCACTGAACTCTACATTTAGAAAGAAGCATGAAACTGCAACCAAGAGTGTGAACTTTTGTTGCTTGTGAAGCATTCTATGTGTGTATCACATGCGTGCATTTACACCAGTAGTGTCCTTGTGCAGTGGGTCTAGTGCTGGTTCCTTGATGGAAGCTGGTTTATTTTGGAGTCTTCTAATGATCGTTTCCTTTCTGTTTCAAGCGGCCGACACCATATTGAAGGTTTGTGATTTCCTTTCATTATATGGGATTTATGTGTTTTCAGTTTCAGCTTCTCTTACAAACATCAATTTTCATGTCTTCCCTTCCCTTCCCTTACTGTAGGAAGTCATTTTCTTGGATGCTGCAAAAAAATTAAAGGTATATCCAATGGCTTTTGAGTTGTAACGTTTTCTCATTTAAACTGTACACATTTATAGTTGTATTTTACAAATTGATCAACAGGGAGGCTCAGTGGATCTGTTTGTTTTAAATTCCTATGGATCTGCATTTCAGGTAGTTTTCTTTATTATTGACTATTGAGTTTTTCGACCATAGCACTTGGCTTTTCATGTAATTAAACCTGTGCTAATCTGAAATATTTAGAAATTGTAAGAAAAGTAGTGGCGCTAAGGATGCTATTTTATTTGCATTTACATCTCTATAGTTTATCCCCAAAACCCTTCATCTTTTGCAACCTATAGTGCTTTTTGGACATTTTTATCAAGACAGTGATTGCTTCACAAGTACAATGGTCCAAAAACTTAATCTGTTGATTGAGCTTATAGTTTGAAACTTTGAATACATTTCCCCTTGGAGAGACATTTAAATAATGAAAGAGTTTATGCTTCTTTCTTTCGAGCAGGCGCTTTTTATTTGCCTTCTTCTACCGTTCTTGTCAAGGTTATGGGGCATTCCGTTTCATCAACTGACAAACTATCTTTCAGATGGTGCAGCTTGCTTTTTAAACATGGGCACTGTATCAAGTGGTGAGTGGTCCCTCTTTCATTTTCCCTTTCTCATTATTTTTGGTTGATCAAGCTTAACATGGTTGTAGCATCATCATATGTGATCAACCCAAAATGTCCATGGAACTTTCATGGTTTAATTATGTTTTTAGATGTGGCAAATTCAACACACTTGCTTGTCTTGTATCTGAAACGGGCCAAATAAATAAATTTAGTTAAAAGTCACCCAAAGTCCATACCACCTCCTTTAACTGTTTTACAAAAAGTTAGGTTATCATGATAATAACACTTTTAACAATAAAATGCATTAATCATTTATAATGAAAGAAGGTTTTTACGGTTCAGCCCGATCTAACCTGCACCTGTTTCAATCCAAACTTACTTGTTTACTTCCTAAAAGATAGCAACATAATTTTAAGTAAACACATAAAAGATAGCACATAAACACCCAGGTTTTTCTATTTGTAGTTCTGTTATGGTGTACTTTTTTCTTATAATCGAGCATTCATTCCTTTACAGATTTAAAGTTAAAACTTAAAAAAGCATTTTAGTTCGACTTTAAAATCAAATTGTACCAGCATAAGTAGACATGTATCTAAGTGGAGTGTACAAAATTAATTTATCTCACCACTTTACTGAGTTCACTTTTATTTGACCTGCAACAGGATGTGAGGGAGCTCCCCTGTTACCAGTGGTATTTTGTATCGTCAATATGGCTTACAACATATCATTGTTGCATCTCATAAAAATCTCATCTGCAGTTGTATCTTCCCTTGCCTCCACAGTTTCAGGTAACAGTATGCACTCTATGTTGCTATTTTTTTTTACATAATCTAAAATCTAACATTCTTCTACTTGGAAAGTATTTTGGTTGCAGAACAACCTATTTAAGTAAAAATGGCAAATTTAATGCTACAAGTCTTCAAGAATGAGTGATTTTAGTATTAATTTTTTTTTATGTGAAACTTCCCTTAATATCATCATACATAAGTGTAGTGGTTACATTTCTGCCAGAATGATGGTCCATTTTCAATTTTCAACTAAAAGCCAAGTGTGATGTTTTGAAAAATTGATAAGTCAATACTTCAATAGCAAGATCTTTTGTATCATAAAAACTGGAATGTTTTACTTTGCACATTCACCATATATTATTAGAGGTGACAAAATGGGCGGTTTTGGTGATGGATCATAACGGGCTAGGTTGACCTGAAACACATATTATCTATTACAATTATAAATAAATTCAGGTAATATAGGATTACAAAAATATGTTATTACAATTGAGTAAGTTAATTTAATAGGTTGTATGTTTTAAAAATGATACAATGTATGCGTTTCGACCCGTTTAATCCATTTTGTTCTAAGTTGACACCTCTAACTTTTTAGATTCCTAATCATTGTTTTGTCGACATGTTGATTTGCAGTTCCAATATCTGTATTTGTGTTCACACTTCCATTGCCATACTTGGGAGTGGCATCCTCCCTTCCATCAGGGTTCATAGTAGGTACAGTTGTCCTTGTGATGGGGATGGTGATATATGCATGGACACCATCCACTCCACCTCCGATGCCATCACCTGTCACTACCCCTTGATCATCATGATTTGAATGCCATGTTTTTTTAACATAGAAATAGCTAGAGCATGAACATTGTGCTCGCGTATAAACCAGCCAATGGCACTGCTAGTTTCGGATATGTGCATGTAGTTTTTCTCAATAAATGAGTTGGACAACCGGCCAGAAACTTTTCATACGACAGTGTTCGACAAGTTTTTATGAGAAGTTTTGTTTATTTTAAGGTGATTTTTAATAAATATCTAGGGAGAAAAACTAAATAATGGGCAATAATAACAAGAAGTATAGTCAACGAACAATAGTGTATACGATCAGAAGAGAACACGTGACAGCTTACAACCACTTTGAAACACATCGCCAAACCCCCAAAAGACATCAAGAGACCAACTACTCAGAACTCGGTTCACATTTTTGGACAACTCAAATCGTATGGTTGGGTCATCAAGCAACTTTTTCTTTCTCACTTTTAGACTTGTTCGGGTGAGATTATTTTTCTTTCAGACGTTAAAGAGAATCTCTTTTAATAACCTTTTGAAGTCTTTAATCGTAGTATGTATATGGGTTTTAATAAAAAAAAAGGTCTAATTAAAATAAATGAACCATTTGAAATCCAAATCAAGATAATTAGTTTGATGGATTAAATTAATTACAATTAATAACTTTGTTATATCTCAAATTAAACTAGGTAAACAGATTCAATTTGAGCAGGGAAGATCTCTTATTAATCCACTGAACTGAGTAAGGGCAAAGATGAAATCAGAGAATACAGAAAAAGATGAGGAAGAAGAACACATCACTATCAAATTCACTTAGCCTACGATTCCCTCTCATATAGAATGCCTGGTCTCCTGTTAACCGTTTGCTTAGCTGGAATTCCTAGTCATTTAACTTGGTTGGTGGGCCTCTTACTCTTGTGCTTGTTAATTCATCTTGGGCTGGTGGATTCATAACATTACCCCGTCCGGTCTTTAAAAAGCACCTTGCTTGTTCTCAAGTTAGGAAAAAGTTTAAGCAGGCTAGTAGTATCTTCCTAAGTTACAGCTTCTTTAGACAAACCTTCCCATTGAACCAAGCACACTTGGATGGCTTCTGGCAAACGGTTCCCCCCCTACATTCGTGGATTTGGGGCATGAGTGAGGGAGGATGCTTGATGGCTTTAATGTCATCGGTTGGGACATGTTTAAGCATTGGCCTTCCCTTATGCCCACGATCTGAAGTTAGATCAAGACTACCAACACGAGCAGGGGATGCTGATAGCCGGAAGGCAAGGGGGTACGATCTCCCAGGCTTGATTTTGATCCTCTAAGTGGAGGGGGGTGCGGGGTTTAGTGCAAGGTTGCACATCGAATGGCTGGGAATGAGCAGGAACCCCGCACCCCCCCTCCACTTAGAGGATCAAAATCAAGCCTGGGAGATCGTACCCCCTTGCCTTCCGGCTCTCAGCATCCCCTTCTCGTGTTGGTAGTCTTGCGCTAACTTCAGATCGTGGGCATGAGGGAAGGCCAATGCTTAAACATGTCCCAACCGATGACATCAAAGCCATCAAGCATCCTCCCTCACTCATGCCCCAAATCCACGAACGTAGGGGGAGAACCGTTCGCCAGAACCCATCCAAGTGCAACCACGCAACCCCCATATATACATTCTGAGAAAAAAGCAAAGTGAGGGACCCATAATGGCCGGCAGAAGTGATGGAGCGGCGGTCCAAGATGGCAACCGGTTCAAGAATTAAAGTAGTCGTGGAGTCTACCGAGTGATTTGTTGGTCCGGAACACCAATGCACTTTTTAAGTAGCGACACGTGAAAGACTGAATGAATTTTAGCTGTAGCAGGCATATCCAATTTATATGCCATAGAACCAACTTTGGATTCTGTTATGAATCAGACGGCCCAAGACGAACTCTTAAGACAGCCCAGTACAAGAGTAAGAGGCCCACCAGCTAAGCTAAATGATTATGTGTGGAATGCCAACTCAGCAAACGGTTAACAGAGAGGGGACCATGCATTCTATATGAGTGGGAATTGTGGGTGTAGTTTGTTATGCTAATTGATTGTGATGTATTCTCTTTCTCATCTCCTTCTGTATTATCTTCCCATCACCTCTGATTTCATCTATGTCCTTTACAATTTTCAGTGATTTCTAATAAAAATCTAGCCTATATCCCCTGTTTGGTGTGATCTGATTATTAGTAATATAACACTGGTGCTTTCATTGCTTTCTCACCTCCATGGCTGGAGGTACACGTCTCCGTGTTCTTGACGATAATTTCAAAACGCTACAGGAATCCCATGACAGCTTACGCAAAGATGTCGATCTGATAGCAACAACGATGACGGAACTTCTCGCACGCCTTCCTGAGCGTCCGCTTGATTCTACACCTAAATCGGACGGTCCGTCCGGCGAGTCCGTGCTCGGTCGTCATAAACCAGCTCCCGTTCATCTGCCTCGTTTTTCCGGTGATAATCCAGAACGATGGCTAGCGCAAGCTGCAAGGTATTTCTCCTTTTACCATATCGCTACTTCCGATCAATTATCGGTGGCTTCGTTTTATTTGGATGATTGTGCATCGGACTGGTTTGACTGGATGCATCGTCAATTTAAATTGACTGATTGGGATTCCTTTGCCATCGCCTTGGTCAAGCGTTTCCGATCGCAAGAATTGGAAGAGCCGGAGGGGCTACTGGCCAAGCTTCAACAATCATCCACGGTCGTCGATTACCGGAATCGATTTGAAGCCATCTCTAACTGTAGCATGGTTCTTCCACCTAAATTCCTTATCCGGTGTTTCATATCCGGTCTCCGGCAAGATCTTAAACAGTCGGTCATCATCCATAAGCCGACGACGTTGGATGAAGCGATGGATTTGGCCCAGTTACATGAGACACGGGTCCAGTTTGAGAAAGGGTTGGGTCGGGTTTCCTTAGGGTCCACTAAGCCTTTATTACCTACACCATTGACCCCACCGTTGACCACCACTACGACATCTTCCAACCCCAAATCAGGAAACCCTAATTTCATACCTGCTACTATGAGTTTCAAACGCCTTACACCAACCGAAATTGCTCACAAACGCTCACTGGGTCTTTGCTTCCGATGCGATGAGAAGTATTCTCGTGACCATAAGTGTAAGGGTTCCCCACAACTATTATTTTTTGATGATGACCAGGAGTCCCTTGATTCGTCTACAGATGCTACGCTCGCAGAATCGTTGCAAATCGCTGAGATTAAAGCTCAATCGGCTATTTCTTACAACGCCTTGTCCGGTGGTTTCTCATCCACGACCTTACGATTTCAAGGTATGGTTAAGGGTAAGTCAATTCAAATTTTATTAGATGGTGGCAGCACAGATTGCTTTGTTCAGACTCGTGTTGCTCATTATCTCGAATTCTCCATTGAAGCAATCACTCCATTTTCTGTTCTGGTTGGTAGTGGGGAAAAACTTATATGTTCCGGTATCGCACGGCAGGTAGATATTTTGATTCAAGGGCATACTTTCAAAGTTGATTTGTATGTTCTGCCTCTCCAAGGGTGGGACATGGTATTAGGTGTTGCTTGGCTCGCCACTTTAGGACCGGTACTTACCAATTATGCCACATCTACGTTTGAGTTTGATATGGATGGTAGACGAGTGGTTTGGAAAGGGGATGATTCTCCGTTTGTTCATGAAACGCAGTTTAACGGGCTTTGTCTTCCGGCTCAAACAGGC
This sequence comes from Smallanthus sonchifolius, assembly GCA_023525975.1. Lineage (NCBI taxonomy): Eukaryota > Viridiplantae > Streptophyta > Magnoliopsida > Asterales > Asteraceae > Smallanthus > Smallanthus sonchifolius. The sequence continues at coordinate 39,186,760 of CM042042.1, read as the reverse complement.
TCTATTGGTGAATTGTACCACATCACTGTTTCTCCCTTGTCCTCTCCGACACTACCCAATTATCCTGCTGATTTAGCCACACTCTTAAATGAGTTTGCAGATGTTTTCAAACCCCCTACAGGTCTCCCTCCACCTCGTTCACAGGATCACTCCATATCCTTACTACCTAATAAGTCACCGGTATCGGTACGCCCTTATCGTTACCCACACTTTCAGAAAAACGAAATCGAAAAGTTAGCCACTTCGATGTTACAGCAGGGAATCATACGGCCCAGTACTAGCCCTTTTTCTTCACCCGTGTTATTGGTCCGTAAGAAGGATGGCACTTGGCGTTTCTGTGTTGACTACCGTGCCCTAAACGCTATCACAGTGCGGGATCGTTTTCCAATCCCTTCAATTGAAGAGCTCTTTGATGAGTTGTATGGGGCTAAATATTTTTCTAAATTGGATCTCCTTGCTGGGTATCATCAGATTCGTGTGGCTCCTTATGATGCTCCAAAAACTGCTTTCCGGACACATGACGAGCATTTTGAATTTCTTGTCATGCCATTCGGCTTGACAAACGCCCCGTCGACCTTCCAACGTTTGATGAACGATGTATTTCGCCCATTTCTGCGGAAATTCGTCTTAGTATTTTTCGATTGATGAATGATGTATTTCGCCCATTTCTGCGGAAATTCGTCTTAGTATTTTTCGATGATGTGCTGATTTACAGCACTACTTGGCATGACCATTTGGCACACATTCGATGTGTCTTACAACTACTCTTGGCTAACAGTTTAGTGGCTAAACAGTCCAAGTGTCTTTTTAGCCAGGACACAATTGGGTATTTGGGACATATTATTTCAGTCACAGGGGTAGCGGTGGACCTGTAAAAAATTCAGACTATTGCGCAGTGGCCCGTGCCTTTGAATGTTAAAGTGCTTCGTAGTTTTTTGGGCCTAGCTGGGTACTACCGCCGATTCATAAAAAATTATGCCTCTATTGCAGTCCCATTAACAGATTTACTCAAACACTCACTAACTTTCGATTGGGGACCGACAACTACGATGGCCTTCAACGACCTCAAACGTCTTCTCTGTTCCACTTCGGTTCTTAGCTTGCCGGATTTTTCCCAGCCTTTTACTATCGAGATGGATGCCTCCGGTGTGGGGATTGGGGCTGTGCTTTCCTAGAATAAGCATCCCCTGGCCTTTTTCAGCCAGAAACTATCTTCTAGGATGCAACAAGCATCCGCTTACCAATGCGAAATGATCGCTATTACTCAATCCGTAGCTAAGTGGCGACAATACTTATTGGGACGCAAGTTTCTTATCATTACTGACCAACAATCGCTTAGGAATTTACAGGATCAGGTAATCCAGACACCGGATCAGCATAAGTGGTTGGGGAAACTACTTGGTTTTGATTTTGAGATTCACTACCGCCCTGGTCGCCAAAATTCTGTTGCTGATGCATTATCACGTGTCCCATAGGGGACCCTTACTGCTTTATCATATCACGAACCTACACTACTTCAAGACCTTCGCCAAGCGAATCGGGAGGACCCAAATCTTCTTTCCATACAAGTCAAATGTTCGACCAAACCACATGAGGTTCCCGTGTTTTCCTTTAAAGACGGGTTATTATTTTACAATGCTCGATTGGTTATCCCTTCCCCCTCCCCTTTATGTCAAAAATTATTACTGGAATTTCATGCGTCGGTAACAGGCGGGCACACGGGTATTGCCCGTACATTCCATCGTCTTGCCTCCAATTTTTATTGGCCCTCCATGCGTAAGGATGTGAAAGCGTTTGTGGTTGCTTGTCACATATGTCAACAGATGAAAGCATCTCTATTGCCACCAGCAGGCTTACTGCAACCATTGCCACTACCCCAACTAGTATTTGAGGGTATAGCCATGGACTTCATCACCGGCCTTCCCACCTCCCATGGAAAAACCGTGATTATGGTGGTGGTTGATCGCCTCACCAAATACGACCATTTCACAGGCCTTCCATCTAATTTTAACAGCTCTACAGTTGCTGATGCTTTTGTCACTGACGTTATTCGTTTGCACGGGGTACCAACGAACATTGTGACAGATCGTGATCCACGGGTTATGACTCAGTTTTGGAAAGAATTACATCGCCTCCAGGGTACTACCCTATCCTTTAGCACTGCGTACCACCCTCAATCGGATGGTCAATCGGAGGCATTAAATAAATGTGTCGAAATGTTTTTACGTTGCTACACGGCGGACCAACCTAAAGACTGGATGTGATTCTTACCTTGGGCTGAGTATTGGTACAATACGTCTTTTCAGACTTCAGCAGGCATGACACCCTTCGAGGTGTTGTATGGTCGGACACCCCCAACATTGGCTTTTTACATTCAGGATTCTACTGGCAATCCGCTGTTGGCAACTCAACTGTTGGAATGAGATCAGGTTCTCCAACAACTTTGTTTAAATCTGGTGAAAGCTCAATCAAAGATGAAATTTTGGGCGGATAAATCCCGTCGTGACATATCCTTCGAGGCTGGCGATTGGGTCTATATTAAGTTGCAACCTTACCGTCACAACTCTCTCCGTCTCCGTCGCCATAACAAGTTGGGGCGTCGGTATTTTGGGCCGTACCAGGTGGTGTCTAAGGTAGGCTCGGTCGCTTATAAGTTGGATCTTCCTGCAACAGTTAAAATCCATCCAGTTTTTCATGTGTCTCTCTTTAAAAAATGTATTGGAATACCAGATCAACAAGTCACTCCACCCCACTTGGTTGATTCGACGGCTACTTTGATCCTCCAACCGGTCTCCATTTTGGACAGTCGCTTGATCACCAATGCCGGTCATGCCACAAAAACAGTGTCTCGTTCAATGGGAGGGTCTTCCCACAGAAGCTGCTACATGGGAAGATTCTTCGAGTTTACTTAAGCTCTTTCCTAATATCCACCTTGAGGACAAGGTGTTTTTCAAAGATGGGGGTAATGTTATGAATCAGACGGCCCAAGACGAACTCATTAGACAGCCCAGTACAAGAGTAAGAGGCCCACCAGCTAAGCTAAATGATTGTGTGGAATGCCAACTCAGCAAACGGTTAACAGAGAGGGACCATGCATTCTATATGAGTGGGAATTGTGGGTGTAGTTTGTTATGCTAATTGATTGTGATGTATTCTCTTTCTCATCTCCTTCTGTATTCTCTTCCCATCACCTCTGATTTCATCTATGTCCTTTACAATTTTCAGTGATTTCTAATAAAAATCTAGCCTATATCCCCTGTTTGGTGTGATCTGATTATTAGTAATATAACAGATTCCACCTGATAAGGTCCAAAGTACCAACGTCCCAACTTGTTATGGCGCCGGAGGCGAAGAGAGTTTTGGCGGTATGGTTGCAATTTTATATAAACCCAATCACCATGTTTGAAAGAAACATCACGACGGGACTTATCAGCCCAAAATTTCATCTTGGACCGAGCTTTCACCAAATTAAGACGAAGTTGGTGGAGAATTTGATCGCACTCCAGCAGCCGAGCCGCTAATAGAGGGTTGCCTGTTGAGTCATGAATATATCGGGGCAATGTCGGCGGTGTTCGACCATAAAGGGCTTCAAAGGGTGTCATGCCGGCCGATGTTTGAAAGGGTGTATTGTACCAATACTCAGCCCAAGGTACCCAATCCTTGGGCTGATCAGCAGTGTAGCAACGCAAGAACATTTCCACACTTATTTAATGCCTCCGATTGGCCATTCGACTGGGGATGATATGCAAAGCTAAACGACAGAGTAGTACCGTGAAGGCGATGTAGTTCCTTCGAAAATTGGGTGATAAAACGGGGATCACAATCGGTCACTATGTTAGCTGGTACCCCATGAAGGCGAATAATATCAGTGACAAAGGCATCAGCAACAGTAGAGCTATTAAAATTGGTTGGAAGACCAATGAAATGGCCATGATCACCGTTTTACCGTGTGACGATGGAAGGCCCGTTATAAAATCCATGGCTATGCCCACTAACTGAGGTATAGGTAAGGGTTGCAATAAACCCACCGGGGAAAGCAAAGAAGCTTTTTATGTTTTTAGATTACAATAACATATTCACCCTAAATTCACACAGAATACATCATTTTCTTTTAGGAAAAAGACTAGGCATTAGAAACAACTGGCTGAAGATGCATTGGTACAGATATAACCCAAAACATCTCCCATCTTTTTATATAAATTCCTTCTTATCAAACATTACCGTAAAAATACAAAGTTTCACTCAAATTAACTTAAGCCATTATGTAAGTAGGTATTTGACATCTTATATTTTCTGACATTCGTAGAAAGATTATGAAGGTAAAGAAACATAACAATACTAAGAGTCACCCGCTCCTGATTCCAGATCCTGATCGTGGACATGCCAAACAAACAATGTTAGATTAAAATTTCCAATCATCACCATTTAAGTTGTTTACAATGTCTTATGTACTAAAATGAATATGCATGTGTCGACCCATTTATTTATGAGTAGGTTTTTATTATCTATAACAGGTTAAGCAGATGTAAATAAAAAAAATTATAAGTTTTGATATCACATTTGAAACGTTAAAGTATTTTCAGAAAAGTTATGAAACAGGTGTTTTGACCACAGCCGCCAGTTATGCCGGCTCAAGTGAACCTTGGCCCAGGTGTTACCAGAATTGAGAAAACAAGACTAAAGTAAAACACAAACCTTTATGATGATGACCCATGGTCTTGGATCTGAGCAAGGCAAACGGCAATCTGAGCTCCAAGAGCAGCATTGTTCTTCACAAGTGCAATGTCTAAACCTTGTTAAGAACACAACACCAAACATTCTTCCACCAAAAATTGTTTACACTTTCGGATGCTACTCCAAAAAATATTGTTATGTAATCGTAATTAACACGAGCCTTATTCATAAAAAGATAATACGTGTCAACCCAAGACAAAGTGATGGGACCGTTTTGACCATAGTTGTTAAAAGCCCTCGCCTCGGGCGCCTAGGCACAGTTTTGAAGCGAGGCGCAGGGTATGGGCATTTTGTCTGAGGCGCATATCAAGGAAGTGAGGTGCAGTTTTGATTTTTTTTTTGTTTTATTATTATTTCCGAGATTATGGTTGAGCTTATAAAAGCTTCCACAATACCTATTGAAGTTCATTTCCTAGGTATTTGATGATTTTGAACCTTTTGGTACTAATTAGATGATATTAAATGTTATATAATAGCTTTTCTTTATTTTATTTGAAAAATAATATTATTTTTCAATACATAATATATTTTAAATATTTTTTTTAAGTGTGTTTTTTTTTCTCGGGCCCTCGCCTTTTTTGCACCTTGCGCCTAGGCCCCAGGCGAGGCCTGTGCGCCTTGCGCCTTTGATAACTATGATTTTGTCCCATTGACACCTCTACGGATAGAGAAGGGAGAGAGAGAGCAAGGGTCTTTGGTCCGGAAAGATGTTTTCATGACTTGAACCCATAGTAGTCAAAGGCGCAAAAGGGTCTCGCCTAGGCATTCAAGTGAGGCGCAGTCATACCGCCTTGTGTCCATCGACGTGCTCATGCGAGGATTCCGGCAATATTCCGGCCAGATTCTCGCCATAAGTGGTCTGGTCTGAAACATACATGTCTAAACCAGCCTAAAACATGTCTAAAACCTCGAAAAATGGCCTAGACTGTGCACCTTGCTTAAAAAAAACCTCGCTTTTTAAGCGCCTTGCGCCTAGGCCCAAGGCTCACCCTTTGCACCTTGAGCTTATGACTACTATGCTTAAACCCACCCACCACCCATGACCTGCTTCTAGTCATACTGATTACAGTTAATTGAAGAGCATTCCCTACCCTACCTAGGTCAAGAACAATTGTTAGATTTAAAGGTGGATACTTGACTCGAGAGAAGCTCCTCCTGTCAGTTCATTCACTCGAGAAAGTAAGTAAGGTGTTTCAGCGCTGCCTGTTATACCCTTATCACTGCTCCAAATTACATATTAATAAATTACGCACATACATAAGCGAATAAATAAAAACAATATTCATAGATGTTATGGGTCATACCTAGCTTCTCGCAGTGCTGTTTGTATAGCAGACTCTATAATGTTACCTGAAACAGAATGTTCTTTTGGTATAGGAATTGCTATCAATATACCCGATTTAAGATCAAGTTTCCTGTTGACATCTGTTGTCATCAAAAGCAACCACATTATTACTTACCTTTAATTTAACGACTCAACTGAATAACGAAAATAAAGTTTGAGGATACTTGCCAATTAGGCGAGCACAATCTTCGGGTGAATCCAGTTGGCATGGTGCCTGCTTTTTCATTCACGGATTGAAGCTCTTAGGAAGCGAAGGGTACTATCAAGTAAGCATAGGTGGCAAAAGGAGTCATACAGGTTGGTAACATGAACCGAGCAAATATTTCAGGCGCGTCAACAATTTGTCTTTTTTCTCAACATCATAAATAATTTTTATATAAAATGCGAATAATAGTAACTATTATTTTATTACAATTATAATCTTATTTTTTCAATTAAACAATGTACATGGTTACTTGATTATGTCATTAGTTACTTTCGTTTGACGCACTTATCTTTCAGTCAAGTTTTCAAAATCTTTTACCAATTTGAACACTTCAGCTTAAAAATAAAGATCAAATCAACCAGTTTATCGGATTCAATTGCCACCTTAGGTAAAACAGAGTTGACATCCATACCTTGCAGCCACTTTTTTCACTAAAAAAAGCAGGAAAGTCATCAGTCTGATAAGAAACAACAGAAACTCCCTGAGTTTCCTGTAAAATTGGACATTTGCAGTTAAAGCCACTTGTCAGCCTAATTTATTATGGTAATTAGTGGAAGAATGAGCATACCAAATACTCGAGGGTTCTGGGAATGTCTAATATGGACTTTACACCAGCTGATACTACAGTTATAGGAGTTCTTCCAAGCTCAGTAAGATCAGATGATATATCCAGAGCTAAAACAATTCAAGAAACAACGAGAACCCGATCAGTTACTGGTTACAAGTGTTGGGCACGATTGTGGAGTCTCGAACAAGGTAGGGTAGCCGGCCCTAGCCTTGGTCCGGCCTACTGGGTTAAATATTAGCCAGCCCTAATTAATATGTTTTACCCTAGTTTTAGTCTTTAAAGACCAATCTTTGTACTTGTAATTCCTCGTATTTGAGCACAGAACAATAAAAGGGAGCTAGTTGCAACCCGTGGACGTAGGTCACACTGACCGAACCACGTTAAACCCCATGTGTCCTTATTCTCGTTTGTGTGTGTTCGTGTGTCTGATTTCTTAACAACTGGTATCAGAGTCTTAGCTCTTGATTGCACACACGAACCGACAGCCAGCCACCTAGTCTGCCGCCGTCCACCTATGGTTCTGTTTCCGACCGCCAGGGAAGCAGTTGATCAGCTGCCGCTAATCTGCTTGACTGTTTCTGCCGAATAGGGTTTCTGCTACCTAGGGCCGCCATCACCCACCCTGTTTCCACTGCACTATTCAGACCGCTACCACCAATTGATCCAGCCACCGCCGCAAGGGCGGGCTCCCGCCGTCGTTTTTTTGACCGCCGCTCGTTGCGATCAGATCTAGGGTTTGAGTTTCAGCCCTGTTTTTTTGGTTCGTCTACTGCTGATAATTGAGTTTGATTGTCCAAACAGTGTCAAATAGAACAGCTAACAAGTTCAGATCGCCGCCATTGCTGTGTTTGCTCACTGTTTTTTCAATCTCAATTAGATCAGCCATTTTAGGGTATTTTCATGGCAGAGGGAAATATAAAGATCGAGAAGTTTGATGGACATGATTTTGGGTTTTGGAAGATGCAGATTGAGGATGCTCCGTATCAGAAAGATTTGTTCCCAGGAACGAGACCAAACAAAGTTACAGCCGAGGAGTGCCGGACAGAAAAGCTTTGGGAGTAGTCCGGCTTTCGTTGGCGAGGCGTGTCGCATTCAACATTGTGAACGAAACGACTACACAGGGTTTGATGTATGCTTTGTCAGACATGATGAAAAACCCTCAGCATTGAATAAGGTGAATCTGATTCGACAGTTGGTCGGCTGCTGTTCACATCAATGAATTTAATTCATCATAACTCGGTTAGGATCAGTTGGGATTAAGTTTGAAGATGAAGTTAAGGCGTTGCTTCTATTGTCTTCCTTGCATGAGAGTTAGTGTGGGACGGTGACAACAGTTAGTAGTTCATCTGGAACTACTAAGTTCACTTTTGAAGGTATTTGGGACTTGATTCTGAGAGAAGATATCAGACGGAAAAGTTCAGGGGATACTTCGAGTTCACTGTTGAGTGTTGAAGGTAGGGGAAGCAACCACAGAAGAAGAAGCCAGTCCAAGAATCAGAAAGAAGTAGTTTGTTGGGATTGCAAGCAGGTAGGACACTTCAGAAATCAGTGTCCGGGTTCTAAGAAGGAGAAAGAAGTGAATCATGTTGTAGAACACTCAGATGACGCTTTGGTTTGTAGCGTAGAGACTAGAGAGTGCTATTGATTCATGGGTTATGGATTTATTCTAGTGCATCATTCCATGCTACGTATAGCATGGAGATGATAAAAAATCTCAAGATTGGGGACTTTGGAAAGATATTGTTAGCCAATGATGAGATCCTAGATGTTATGGGTATGGGAGATGTTGATTTAAGGATTTCCGGGGGAACCACCTGGACTCTGAGGGATGTCAGAGTCATTCCAAGCTTGAAGAGGATGCTTATCTTAGTCGGGCAACTGGATGATTAGGGATACAAGTTATGTTTGGTGGTGGTCAGTGGATGGCAATCAAAGGAAATCTGGTAATTGCTCATGGGAAAAAAGGGGGTCCTTGTACATGGTTGAGATACCGCCAGAAAGATTGGATCCAATGTTATGTTTGGTGGTGGTCAGTGGAAGGCAATCAAAGGAAATCTGGTAATTGCTCGTGAGAAAAAGAGGGGGTCCTTGTGTATGATTGAGATACCTCCAGAAGGAATGGATCCAGTTCTGAAGAAAGAAAAAGTCCGGTTTAGTATGTCTTGTGTGCAGAAGAGCGTTAGCTTTGCTAAGGAGATACCCAGAGCCAGTTTACAGACTCAGAAAGAACAAACAGTACGGAGAGGTTCAGAAAAATCAGTTAGATGAGGGTTTCTCAACAGTGGGAGCACAGGGGTGAAAGTTGCTTCAGTTGCAGCTCCAGTTCTAAAGCGGGTCAAAAGAACCAATATACCATTGGAGAAAGTCTCTCCTGTTAATTACTTGCTTGTAATGGAGAGTGTTGATACCATTGGAGAAAGTCTATCCTGTTAATTACTTGCTTGTAATGGAGAGTGTTGAATCCCAGTATTTCTTATATGCCAGCATAGTGACAGACTTGTTACAGTAGGAGCAGGCAGAGAAAGGCAAGAAAGGGTCATTGTCAGACGAGTTCGTGATGAAAGATGAGTTGAAGCTTAGTGTAACTTCAACGGGCCTTCAGGTTAACTGATGAGAAGGCCGTTACAACTAGCAGTGAAGGAAGATTAGAAGAGGTACAAGATGATGAGAGACGGTGGAGCATAGTTCGAGCCTCCAAGTGGGAGATTGTTGGGCGCGATTGTGGGGTCTCAACAGGCCTTCAGGTTAACTGATGAGAAGGTCGTTGCACCTAGCAGTGAAGGAAGATTACAAGAGGTACAAGATGATGAGGGACGGTGGAGCACAGTTTGAGCCTCCAAGTGGGAGATTATTGGGTGCGATTGTGGAGTCGCAAACAAGGTTGGCCAGCCGGTCCTAGCCTTGGTTCGGCCCACTTGAGTTAATTATTAACCGGCCCTAGTTTTAGTCTCTTATATACCAATCTTAGTACTTGTAATTCCTCGTACTTGAGCACAGAATAATAAAGAGAGCTAGTGCAACCCGTGGACGTAGGTCACACCGACCGAACCACATTAAACCCTCGTGTCCTTATTCTCTTTTGTGTATGTGCGTGTGTCTAATTTCTTAACAACAAGCACATGTGTGAATTATCAACTCGTAGAGGTGGCAAAAAAGGCGGGTTCTGTTAACGGTTCAAAACCGCCAATTGTTTAGTGCGGATCAAAACATGTTGGGTTAGGTTGGGTTGGTCAGAAGGGTAAACTAGTTCAAAAGACACTCGGTGCATTTTAATGTATAAAACCCCTAAAGCAATTTATTCTAAAATTTAGATTATAATCATAATTGGCACACTGATTATTTGTAAGAACTTTAATAAATCGGACAAAAAGTGCTTCGGGTCAACCCAACCAATACAAAAACTACATTATTCTGATCCAAACCCATTTTGACCTGTTATCCAACCTGCCAACTAGGCCCGCCCATTTTGCCACCTGTAACGAAGAGTTATAGTCCTGTTATGAGACCAAGGTATATGTTCCTTGGTGAACCAAAATTGTAAAGAAGACAAGCTGAAATGTATGAAGGTTTCCATGTAAGATATATCTAATATGTATATATCAGAAGGCTTACTGCTTTCTCCATGTTTGTGAACTCCTCCAATGCCTCCCGTCACAAATATAGATATGCCAACCTGAAGAAAATTGCAGTTGGATAATGCAAGCATATAGGGTTACAGTGACAACTACAAGAACTTTATCCAAACTAACTGTAATGTATATATAGATATTATTCCTATCAAGCATGTTAATGTCTGTTACGTTTTGGTTTCCCTATTTCAAACCAAAACTATCCCAAAAGTAAAATTCACTTTTGGTCTTCAAATATTTAATGTAGAGGTGGCATTTTCGATCCAGGTACTTATGAATTGGTCAATTCAGGTTACATTTTCATACTAATGGATCAAATGGGAAAAAAAACATTAGCTTACAAGGAAACAGGTAAAATGTGATGAAACTCCCAAAGTGCAATCTAAACGCTTAAAACCTCCAAAATCATCTTATCTATAAGAAATTAGGCTATGATTTCCGCCATGATATTTTGCACTTGGCAGACTGTTTATTTATAGAACTTCAAAATTTGGACTAACGTGTTTCACGTCAACCTGGCTTCATGTGTTTGTCACCTCTAGTATAGAAAGTATGACCTATGAAGATATCTTATTTTGACTATTATGTTAAGATCAGAGGTACATATTATGAGCATATATAACATATCCTCGAATCCTTATTTCCCCTGAAATTGCTAATCTTGATATACACTGGCCCGATATTGTTAACAAAACGAATGAAAACAATGAATAACAGAAGGAGATAAATTAGTCAACCACGGTTTATTTTTTAGAGGTAAACCAACTCTTTCAATGATATCAATTTACTTTAGCAATATTAAACATAAATGAAATTGCAACCCTATAGCCCAATTTATAGATAAAATAAAATGAAGCTTTATCTATTTTGTGTTAGGCGGGTTATCGGCTAATAAGGTAGAAAACACGACTGTCCAGAACAGATCAGACCTACTGCTCTCTCGAACACAGCAACAAACTGCTGTTCTCGGTGGCTGGGCAACGGTGGACAGAAGCACCAGAGATGGCTGTCTGTCGGTGGCTTCTGTTCTGGTGGACCAGCGGCAGCGGAAAACTGGCAACCATGTCTGCAACAGTAGCGATCAGCGGCTGCTGATCGGCTGACTCTGGATCTGCTTCTGTTTGGATCGCAAACACACACACACGAGCACACTAAAACAGAAAAAATGAAAAACACGAGACGTGTTTCGGTCGGTGTGACCTACATCCACGGGCTGCAAAGTACTGAAATTTGTTATTAAGGTGATGAAGAATTACAATTACAAAGGGTCCTTTTTATAGAGTGGGAATTAGGGTTAACACCCACTTATTAGGGCCGGCTAAAATGAACTAATTATCAAACTTAGGGATTAAGCAACCCATTAGGGTCGGCTGCCCTTTGGGCCGGTTCTAGGGTTATGATTGAATTAAAGTCGTTGATGTGAACTTCAACTGAGGCACCCTCTCTCATTCTGGTGCTGACTAACTGATGCAGTGTAGGCCGGCCCTAGTGGTAGCCCAGTTCATGACCCGGTTTACAGCAGCTCCGACCCAGTCGAAGACCCGGGTTAAGGCCGATCAGCCCTGAATTGGGAAGCAAGCTGGAATCGTTATTTTAATTATTATTTTTCAGTATTATTTGTTTAGACTTGGTATTTGATTGTGTTTCCCGGTTTATTGCCTAAATTATGGGTTAGGGTTTAAATAATTATCTGTTTTGTTTGAAAGACTCGGTTTTGATTATTGATTATTGTAAAGAACACCTTTGAGGTTTCTTTGAACCATTCGGTTTTTAATCGAACCGAATGGTTCAAAGAAACCTCAAAGGTGTTCTTTACAATAATCAATAATCAATAATCAATAATCAAAACTGAGTCTTTCAAACAAAACAGATAACTATTTAAACCCTAACCCTAACCCATAATTTAGGCAATAAACCAGGAAACACAATCAAATACCAAGTCTAAACAAATAATACTGAAAAATAATAATTAAAATAACGATTCCAGCTTGCTTCCCAAGTCAGGGCTGATCGGCCTTAACCCGGGTCTTCGACTGGGTCGGAGCTGCTGTAAACCGGGTCATGAACAGGGCTACCACTAGGGCCGCCCCCCACTGCATCATTCTCCCCTTCTTGAAAAAAACCCGTCTTCGAGTTTTGACTCCGAACCAGTCACCTGGATCGAAGTGAATATTTCCGCGTTTATTGTGTATTGCCAATCCATCTTTTTGGGGCCCACTTAGAGCCTCCTCAATTTTAGGAAGAGGGTGTGTCTTCTTCTCTTCCAAAGTAACATGTTGATTTTTCAAACTCGGTGCCAAGTCACGATCCAAACTTTGATCACCAAGTTGAGTTGTGCTACCATCATACACCACTGATGGACCATCTATAACCACCATGTGTCCCATTAAGAGTTCATAAAAAATACTAGAAGACATATGAGCATCTCCTGATAACTCTTGATTACATTATTTTCCATCAAGACCCATGGTGCCATACGATGGATCCCAACCAGACCCAGATCCAATATCACTTCGCTGCACCGATTCGACCTCTTGAACAACGGCCTCTTTTAAAGCTCTCATAATCCATGCATACTCTTCTTTGTTCACCTCCTCATCTCCATAGTCATCGAAACAAGGAAGTGATGGATAGATATTACTACAACCTCCAGGATACGCCTCCTTCCCAAAGCTCTCATCACGGATGAAAGCCTCTGAGTCTAAACAAATAATACTGAAAAATAATGATTAAAATAACGATTCCAACTTGCTTCCCAAGTCAGGGCTGATCGGCCTTAACCCAGGTCTTCGACTGGGTCGGAGCTGCTGTAAACTGGGTCATGAACTGGGCTACCACTAGGGCCGCCCCCACTGCATCACTAACTGTCGAATCAGAAACACCATATCCAAAGCTGAAGGCTTTTCATACATATTGGATAAAACATTCATCAATCCAGGCGTGGTCCTTTCGTTAACGATGTTGCACGCAACGCTCTTCGCTTACGAAAATCTAACTACTCCAAGGCTTGTCGATCCAATAACTCCAAATCTGCATGACATCTTTTCTGGCATTTCTCCCAACAGTGGCTCGTGTAGTCTTTTCTAGTAAAGATAGTCTTCAATCCAAGATCATTCCCATCTTCCAAAACCCAAGATCATTCCCATCGAACTTTTCAATCTTGATCTTTCCCTCTTCTGCCATGATAACCAAACAATAAACAAGCCTGAAGCTCGGATACACTTGTTAGGTGGGTTATCGGCTAATAAGGGTAGAAAACACAGTTGTCCAGAACAGATCAGATCTACTGCTTTCTCAAACACAACAACTGTTGTTCTCCAGGGCTGGGCAACGGCGGACAGAAGGCAGCAAAGACCGGCGGCGGCGGAAAACTGGCAACAGCCGAACAGCGGTTGACTGGTGGCTGTAACAGTAGCGATCAGCGGCTGCTGATCGACTGACTCCGGATCTGCTTCTGTTTGGATTGCACACACACGAGCACACTAAAACAGAAAAATAAAGAACACGAGAGATTTAACGCGGTTCGGTCGATGTGACCTACATCCACGGGCTGCAAACTACTGAATTTTATTATTGAGGTCATGAGGAATTACAATTACATAGGGTCCTATATTTATAGAATGGGAATTAGGGTTAACACCCTCTAATTAGGGCCACTAAAAAAACTAATTAGGAAACTTAGGGATTAAGCAAACCCATTAGGGCCGGCTGCCCTCTCCTGTTCCAGCCTCCACACATAATACACCCAACATTCTGGACCATTTCTAAACTCAAATTGGTATAAGAATAAGATTGCTTTCTATAAGTTTGTGGTTGCACCGGCCAAAACAAGAAAAAAACTCAGGCGACGGGGATGGGGCTATGGTTGTAGCTTCTGAGTTTAGAGATGGTTAGACAAATGAATGATAGTCTGAAATCAAGCAAGTTTATTGTTCTATTTTGGAAGTTGTGGGATATGTAATAAGATCGCACTATGAACCACAAGAGACGAAACTACAATTCAAAACATGGAAACCCAGAATCCATATCATTTGAAGCTACACCTTGAGGAAAGTTGTGTTTGGGGACGGGAATAAAGTCAGATAACTTTCTGCCTAATGTATAGTATATGCTACTATTATCATTGGTATTTTATAAGGGTAAGGTTATCTTTTAGTACCAATAGGGATTTAGGGTTGTAATTTCATTCATGGTTTACTGGGAGAATATCGACCTCTTAAACATCTCCTAAAACTTGTATTCATTATTTACTATTTACTTGTTTTAATCACAATTTTAGAGCCAGGTCTTAATGCATATGTTGTATTCATTATTTACTATTTACTTGTTTTAATCACAATTTTAGAGCCAGGTCTTAATGCATATGCTTTAACTGTACTTGTTTATAACACAAGGCTATCAAAACTTCTTGTGATATCATCTACCCTATCATATAAGTTATAACTAACTTCCTCACCAATCTCCTGTCTTTTTGTAAACAATAAGCAAAACTTGGTGATATTTCAAATCCATTTACTAATCAATGCGTCAACTTGGGTTATTATTATATATAACAAGTCATAAGGGTAAAATAAAATATCAGCTAAAAAGGAAACATATCAAAGTCACACGAGGTGTATTCTTAATGCGAAAAATCTCCCAAATCATTTTATTAGAAAACATGATTATTACTGAAATTAATATAATATTTCTAGTTATAGTGGCACACTAATTCTTAATAAAAGTTTAGGATAAAAAGTTTTGGGTCAACCTAATCTAATTGACTGTTTTTATCACCCAGCCCACCCAATGTGCCACCTATAAGCAAATGAATTAGCCTAAAATAAAAAACCAGCCAGAAAGCACGTACCATGGAAGCAAAGATCATGGTTGCAGACACAGTTGTTCCACCGCTACTTCTTGTAGCCACCTGGCAGGGCAAGTGCAATTGTTACATAAGTTTATTGAGTTTGAACCAAGTCACCTCATATAATAGATCAAGTACCACTTGATGAGTTATATCAACTAAACAATCAAATAGAAACCAAAATAAATGTACTTGAGTAGATACTTATAGTGTCAAGTTATGGATTTTAAAAAGAAATACAAACAAAAGCAAAAGAATAGAGTAAAGACATGGACATATATTAGAGGTCCCAAAATGGTCTTGAATGATATATAGATTTTTGAAGAAATTGATTTTAGGTTTGGGGCGTTAAGAGATAAAAATAACATTAGCAGATTCATATGTAAAGGGGTTAAAATTTGCAAGGAGATAGGTAGGTACTGACAACATGCGCAATGTCCCTTCGAGATATCTTTCGAGCGTTGGTTCCTAGCTTAGCTAACCTCTCGAGTTCTTCAGTGCTAAGACCTACAAGTAAAGGAAAAGTTAAAAATCCTGTTTTTGAAAATTAACATTAGGCATGAAATGACCTACAAGTAACGGAAAAGTTAAAAATCCTGTTTTTGAAAATTAACATTAGGCATGAAATGACCTACAAGTAACGGAAAAGTTAAAAATCCTGTTTTTGAAAATTAACATTAGGCATGAAATGACCTATGCAGGGTATGCCCTCTAAAATAGCAATTGTGGCAGGGACAGCTCCTTTCTCCCTCACAATGGCCTCCACCTCTTTTGCAGTCTCCAAATTTTGGGGATAGGGCATGCCTAGCAAAAAACAAATTCATGAATTAATTGACCTAAAAATATGTATCTTGTAATTGAAAGCAGTCGAACCATGAGAGATTATAGTCGATTCGAGAGCAACAACTGCTTTCCCGTTTGCTAGAGCTGTAGTAACATCCTGAGAGATCTTAATAGTCCCGACATTCGCATTGTCATTGGCACCACCCTAACCAAATTGAAAAATCAATCACATGAATGAATGAATGAATGAATGAATGAATCAGGAATAGGAGTTGAGTTGGTTACCTTGGTGCTTGATTTTGTAATATGGAAATGACGATGGAGGTTGGCCAGTCGCGAGAGGGCGTTAGAAGCCATTGCCCGACGTCGTTGATTTCTGAAATTTTGCAGCTGATGTTCCTGTTTTCTTCTGCTATTCAGTGGACATCCAATAATAAAGGGAAAATAATGGACCAAGTTATTTATTACTATTTAAAGATCTCTCTTATCATGCTTTCTTTTATTTTTATGAAATTACAAGACTAAATTATGTTTTTTCATTCATGTAACCCGTTTATCTTATATCTATAATAGTTAATACTTACGTCTTTGTACTACCCGGTGAGAATTCGATTGATTTCGGTTCGGTTCGTTAAGGTAACCGTTTGAAACCGGCACACGGTATGTGACAACTGATAATTTTACCACACAATTATTAGTTAAATATAATTATAACAAGACTGTGCATATTAAACTACTTTTAATTAACTAGGTTTAATCCGATTCAGTAGAGTTCAACAACTACACAACTACAAATGAAATATTATAAATTTTAGAGACACATCGAACCCCATATCACATTAGTGATAAATTTTAAAATGAACCGCTCAAAAACATTCTCTTTATTTTAAATATAGAGAATACCCAACTATATGAAAACAAATCTTAAATGTTATAAACATAAAGGCCTAAAAATAACGTTTAAAAAATGATATAAGAAGATTAAATTACAAATTTCAACATTTATGTATATACCTACTTGTATGATAGACCATTAATCTTTAATAAGTACACTGGACATCCTTTATTTAAAAGGTATGTAACAGATTACAACCTTTAGACTAACTGGCTTAAAATTTTTCTGTTAAATTATTTTAAAATGACCAAACTACCCTTATTTAAAAAAATATTAATAACAAAAAAAAGTCCAGTTATCTTCTTCTCAACCCAAAATCTTGATACCATATCTTCTCTACACAAAATATTCTCCCCCAATTGTGTTCTTCAAAATCTTCTCATTCCAATCCTAGACCAGATGAAGATATCTCCTAATTCTTCGTTGGATTTGGGTAGATAGGGTTTTGTTTGTATGGTTCAATTTCAAACATCAAGATTGTAGCTTCTGATTTGGGTTTGGTTGTTGCTTCTAAGGTCAAGTTTTCATATCAGTTCCCATTTTGTGAGTTGGGTCTTTGAGCCCCATCGACAAACAAAAGACATAATATAGAAGTGTTTGGATTTGCCGGTAATTTCGGATCGACCTCTATTCAACTCTTTTTACATTCACAACACCGAATCCCCTAGTTCTTCGATCCCACAAAACCCGTTTATCTAATCTTATTTATTTGTTAAGTTTTCTCCAAATTAGCAGCTCATTTAGCATCAAAGAAGCCCACTTCTTCAAATTCAACCTTCTATTGACTTGAATTTTTTTCTTGATCTCTGGTGAGACTTGTTTCATTTCGAATTGGACAAGAACCACATGGGTTTCCAACCAAATATCGATTCACAAAGTTATGATTCATGAAGCCGAAGAAAAGGAAACTAAAATGCACAATTTTTTATGGTTAAATTGGGAAATATAATTTTTTCATTAGACGTGAGCCCTTCAAAGGTTTTTAAATGAAGAAAAAAGGTCTTTATTAAATTACATAAATGGCCTAGTTGAATAAAATAGAAACGTGCAAAAATTCAAGGGGTTAAAGTGTATTTATTAGAAAGGATATATTAATCATTTGTTATCTTATTTAACAGAAAATTTAACATCTGTTAGTCTAAAGTCGTAATTCGTAACTTGTTGAAGATTAACATGCAAATAGGTATATACATAAATGTTGAAATTTCATGATATAAACATAAAGTTCTAAAAATAACGTCGAGGGTTGTACAAGGGAAGGAGAAAAAGGATCGCATGGAAGATTTCGAGAAGAAAGTTCGAATATCTGATGGCATGGAGGTTGATCCAAATCTACAAATCGTCTCCTTGCTCAGGCAATTTCTTCGGGTTCAGCAGCGGAGAGCGGAAGCTTATGCCAAACTCAAAAAGTTCGTTTTCCAATTTTTATTTTTTTCCTGTTGATCAATTTACATCAAAATACATCGACAATAATTGCATTTTCTTTGTTTAAATTTCATGTTTTTAGTAGAAATATTGATTTGTTATGCTTTCGTTTCTTCCAATAATTAGGGTTTAATAATTCAAAATGGAATTCATGAAACACTGTTGGTAGATCTGATTGTATAGCTCAAATCTTAAAAAGCAACCATGGCCAAATAGTTCATTAGGTGTTATGGGGGCAGTGCTTTGTTGGAAGTTTATTTCTAAATGTAGTAGTGAATATGATTGAACTCTAGTATTTGATATTCTTACTTAGGGTTTGCTTCTCTGGCTCTGTTGATTTTTTCTAATTTAGAAAAACCAATATTGTTTCATCACCTAAGCAGTTAATGCAGTAAAATATCGGATATCGGTCAAGTACCGATATTCGAGATATCGGTTATCGCGGTGAGATATCGGTGGGATATCGGTAACCATAAATTTATATAAAAATTATATATTAATCGTCAGATTCAATAGTCATAGACTAGAAACATAAAATTTATGTATAAATTTATAAATATATCATTACTTTTATGCTTTTTATGTATAAATTTATAAGTTTGAGGACCAAATAAAAACTAGTAAAAATGTAGAGGGGTTAAAAGTTATAATCCAAACTTAATAAACTCTAAATCCTTCTACCCCGTTCATTGCGCCGTTCCCCCTTTGCTCCACCATCATAGTTGTCAATAGCGAATAGCGGTAAATAGCGACAAGCAACCTATACGCTACGTAGCGAATAGCGGTAAATAGCGGGCGCTATTTCACGTTTAGCGATACACTGTTAGAAATTTTTAGAAATATTTTATATTCAAATATTGTAGGATTTGTAGCAATTATAATCAATAACCATCTAAATCTTCATATATTAGGGTTATTAGCAACCCTATTTATATTAATCAAGTAAAAAACTGGTTAAAAACATAAAAAAAATAAAAAAAGGGAATATTCGCTATTTGGTCGCTATGTCGTCGCTATTTGGAAATAGCGGAAGTCTGTCGATTCGCTATGTAGCGCGCTATAGCGCGCGCTACAAGCGCTATTGACAACTATGTCCACCATTCCCCCTCTGCCTCGGAGCCTCCAATCTCACGCACACTAGCTCCAAAATCAGATCGATTGGGTTCGAAATCGTGGATTGCTGGTTTGATTTCCCACAATGGAGACACGTGTGGTTCGGTTATGCTTCGAAATAAGGTAAGAATTCATTCTACTTGCTCGATTTGGTCCAAACCGAGAATATCGGTAAATCGACCGATATAATGAACTCATGTTATCGGCGATATATCGGTAAATATCGATATTCCAACCGATATTTGGACCGATATTTAGTCCAACCTCCGATATCCGAGATATCACCGAGATATCGGTGTTATCGACTGCATAGTTCATCACTAAAGGGCGAACCCGGTGCTTGACTTCTCCCGCATTTGTGCAAGGTCCGGTGAGGCCGGACCACTTAGCGATCTGATGTACGCAACCTTACCCTGTGAAGGAGACTGTTTCCGTGGCTTGAACCCATGACCTCTAGGTCATAAAGCAGCAACCTTACCGGTTACTCCAAGGCCCACCCTCTAACACAAATACAAATCCATACACAAACATATACTCAATATTCTGCAAGTTGCAAAAGTGTGACCGACCCACAGATGTAGGAAGTTCTCAACAACCCCCCTTATACCATGATAACTTCATAATTCCGTCTGTACCTAACCACAGCAATATTCATTGGTTAAGATGAATCAATCTTAATGAGAATTTATTATATATGTATATTACTGGTATGATGTAGTAGCACTTACAGTTCACATTTGTTAACAAGACATGACTTCACACTAGGCGTTTGGGAGGAGAGGGGTGTGGGTGGATGGTAACTCTACCGCTTGGACTTCTTGGTTTTATTTTTTATCCAATTAATGCAACTGTATGTTTGTAGTTGTTTAAATACATTTATATTTGATTTAAAATTTCGAATCCAATCTTATAATTCAATATACCAGTTGCAAATACCAAACCAAAATTCTGTTATTTGACATCAAAATTGATCCGAAGACTATGCGTTAATGCTAATCTTTCAATGTGCTTCAACATGCTCATATTCCGACATTCTTTGTCATTCTAGTTCTGCATCTGAAATTTTTTAATATCCTATCTGAGTAGTTGTGGATATTGTATGGGTTCCTGTATTCACCAATGGTAAAAATATTAAAAGGAAGGCATCATTCACTCCTTAGACTGATTTCTTACGGATTTTTTATCATTCACCGGGATCAAGATTATGCCATGCAGTGAAGTATTTATGCATACAAAGTAAGAGAAGTTGAGAATTTTCTTACATGTATTGAAGTTTGTTCTCTTTTTTGGTGCATTGTTGTGATACCCTTGAGTAACCAAATAAAAAGAGTCTTGAATACTTCATGTTGTCTATGAAACTACCCCACCCCCAAATCCCCTCTTCCTCAAACCATTCAAAGAGAATTTTGTTGCACACATTTAATATGTTGCTCTAAATTTGTTGTCGTTTATACTTCCATTACATATGCCCATATGGGGACCCCTTATATATATGGGTATTAGCTTCAAAATGTTTGTTCTGGTAACTTATCTAATACACAATTATTGGCAGGGGATTTAGCGAATTGGGAGATTCTGCTTACCAACAACTTTGTAATGAGATCACAGTGCAATTTAATGACTGTTCGAAGGAGGTAGAGCAGCATATTTCACCCTCTCTTTGAAGTTTTGCAGATATTAAGTTGATAAAGTTTTTTGCAGGTCCTTGCATTGGAGTCAACATTTCTCAGTCCCAGTTATTGCCGAAATGACTTGGCTTCTTTGCTGAGATCTGTTCAAGTACAGGAAAAGCAAAAGCTGCATCTGGTACTGTAAATTTTACTCACATGACTTCAGTGTCTTTTTCTACTTTACTTTAAAACTGCCAAACTGCTCTTCTTGACTGCAATACCTTTTGTCAAATTATGATCAGAAAAATATATCATTTCAATAGTAATCAAAATTCTAAATAAAAGAGTAAATTACTTCGTCTATGTATGTGGTTTGGCGAAAATCTCGGTTTTAGTCCAACCTTTTTTTTCCCAATGTTTCGGTATCTATGGTTTGTATTTCTTGCCATTACAGTCTATGACCGTTTGTTTTTTCTAATAAATAGAAGGGTATTTTAGTTGTTTTACACCTAAGGGATTAATTATGTAATTTACTCAAAGTACCCATTTTGACCCAACTTGCTTATTTTCCCTGTCTTTGATTAAAACAAGTGTGACAATTTTTTCTTCCTGAACAGACTGCAACCGTTCAGGTTCTGAAGAAAGCTGGTCGTCCATCAGAGCGTCTGGTGAGCCATGAAAACTGCAAATTCAGAAATCAGCATGAATGTGTGCATGTCCATGAGATAACCGAAGCTGCTGGAACTGAAGAAGCAGAAGCGGATGCAGAATATAATAATGCTATGAAGGAAGCCATTCAGGGGGTGCAGGAGGCAGTCACCACCATTAATGAGCATCTTGAAGAAGTCAGGTATGAGATTGCTGCCCTTGAAGAAATTTGATTTCCAACCCAGCTGTCAGAAATAATAAAATACTTGCCTTTTCATCAACACTGTGTTCAGCTAGTTTTGTAGTACATATGAAACTGTATCTATACTTTTATCTACATAAGGAGGCATCAATTTCTATCTATTTTCTTTTGAATATGTTATTTTGGGTTATGTTTTATCTCCCGAAAAATAAAAATAGTCAAGATAAAAAAAAGAAACGGATTAAATGGGTCGAACGACTTATTTAAATGCAAATAGTTCATTCGTTTATTGAATAATATGATACTAGTTGTCTAGTTTGTTGTCAAATACAGAGTCACACACACAACATGATACATGTATAAAAGCTTTCATTTAAATATAGAAAATGCATGAATTATTTATATGGGTGGGTGTGTATTTCGGTTTAATTACAAGTTAAAAAACTAACCTATACCGATCGGTCTTTAGATGTTTTTAACCGTCGGTTTGGACAAACAGTTCCGTTTTGGTTCTTGTGGAAGGTTGTTCGGTTTTGTTATCTACCAACAAGTGTTAATTGATTCTTAAACTTATCTTTATACTAACAAATAAAAATCCTACGGAGACATGTGTCATTTTCTAGTTAGCATGATTTTTTTCTCTCTTTCCTATTAAATAATTATATTAAAACAATATATTGTTAAATATTTAATATAAATCTTATTATAGATAGTTATTATATCATTAATCAAATGAATTTAATATGAATTATTAATTATCAATTACATAAAAAAAGTAATATCCGACTGAAAAAAAATGTTTTAAAAATTAACTTAATAAAATTATAACCGTCACGTTCAAGTATATTTCTTAAAAACATATTTTGACGAGTCTATGTGCTAACAGATTAAAATATATTTTATTCAACCTGTGTAATACATGTGTTTTTAAAAACACAATTTTTTATTAATAAGTATATAATATTACATTTGTTTAACCCGTGTAATACACGAGATTGTAACCTAGTTAATATATACAATAGCAACTTTGTGAACACTAGAATAAATAGTTTTTTAGTAACACGTTACATATTATATACCTTCCATTTAGAATTCAATTGCAAGCCCCATACCAGCGGAACAGGTAATTTTCTCCACCTAGAGGGTAAAGGCGCACATATCGATTAACGGGAGTATTTGCCATCAGTTAATAACTATTGGTCAGCGTGGTCAAAATCGGTTATTTTAAGTAACCGGTTTTAACACGTCTAAAAAGTTAATTTATGAAACCGATTCAATTAATAACCAAATCTGTTAACCAAAAAACGAGTTACAATAACAGGTTTCTTAAAAAAAATTCAATTAAGTACTAGAATATATAAAATAGTTCAATAAAGTGCTCTTTTTATTTAGTTTTAATTTTTTAGAATTAACAAGACATAGTATCATTAAAAAACAGAGAAAATCACGAATACATTTTATTTATTGATATATAATCATTGTTGTCGTCTTCGTTTAGTGTTTATTCGTTCCAGGGGCTTCAGTTGAAGTTTGTGCTTGATCAGTAGTTGGGTTTGTTTTCACCATCTTGCAATGTTTCCCCAAATTAGCTCTCAGTTGGACGTGGCTGTCACACCCCTGGATACGGACTCTAACTCCAGCCTACTGCTCCGTACAAAGTAAGGATTCAGGGCTTTCAAACACTCTAATGGACGTATAGTCGACGGAAACACGGGAGGGCGATGAATCATGTTCTGTGCGAACACATGGTATAAGAGGAATTCTAAATCATGCATTCACAACTAAAGAATGTAACATTGAGGTTGAAGTACAAGTTTGAATTTCATAAAAGCCTATAACAAAATTCCTCATCTAAGTCCTCCTATGAATGAAGGGTCTTCTAATCTTTCAATTGTTACCTAAAAATATGCTAGAAAAGGCCCACTAAAAGTTGGTGTACTTGTAGGTTTAAGATAAGAGAAACAATAAGTTTGTAATTAAGTTTTGTAAATCATGTTCGTAGATATGTTCATTAACATGAGCAAGGGGAAATGTAATCTACTTACCAAGCCTAATGATTGTGTTTTCCCCCAATGGGTATTCATGCCTTATCACGGGACATCATGTTTTTTTGGAAATAAACATTCAATATAGTTGTCGGTTGATTTATGCGTTCAACCAACGAGAGAATGGGGTTGTCGGTCCCGATAGTGCTACATATATTAATATATAGGCTCATTCATGACTTAAATGGCCGTGTGTTCCGAGGGCTTAATTGTGATAATTGAAACTCATACGATTAACATTTCGGGTGGCATGTGTAAAACATAGAATAAGTTTTGAAGTATGGTAACCAAGTTTGAGTATGTAAGCATGTTTTCCACCCAGAGTTAGATAAAAGTAAAAAAAGGGGCTACGTGAAAACTCACGATATCGGTAAAAGTACAATATATCACCGGAGATGTGAAGTTGGACAGATCGGACCTACACGCGTCCTATAATATGGACTATAATAAGGTCTACGAACTATCCCTAGTATGAGTGTGGGTTAAACACCAACTTACCCAACGAGTTTATATTAGACCATAACCAAACCCATTACATCATCCGGTCCATGTACCCAAACCCAAACTCTACAGAATTCAAACCATTTTGAATTTTTTGTTTATTTATAGAATGGATTGTAATTATTTTAATCCCTAGACTTTAGCTTCAGTTTTCCCTAGTCTTTAGCATCTATTTTGTATTTATATTACATGTTATTCAATGAAAGAATTATTCAATCAAGGCTTGATATGGTATCAACCAGCTAATCCGACCACCACCACAAATATACCGCTTTTCCGGCCAGAAGTCTTCTTCCCAAACATGTCACCAACAGCAGTTCTTTCACCCATTCTGTTGATTCCATCAACAGCACCACTTCAACCACCTCCATCCCTCTCATTGCAACCCTAACTCTCGTTAATCTTCCTTCATCTCTCAAACTTTCATCTACAAATTACTTACACAAGTCGAAGCCCTTATCCAAGGTTTGGATCTTTACAAATTCATTGATGGCTCACATCAAGCACCCATCCCAACTATTGATAACTCTACACCACATGCCGACTACAATAACTGGTTCCGTCAAGACCGCCTTCTCTTTGGTGCTCTCTTCGGTAGCCTCTCTCCACCCATTGTACCCCTCATAACAAACGCCAAATCATCCCTCGAGGCTTGGAAAATTCTTTCCAACACTTACGCCTCCCCATCCTGTGGACATATTAAACAGTTGCAACATCGGTTGAAGCAACTGTCCAAGAGTCCCAATCAACCGATTACTGAATATATGCAGCCCATCAAAACCGTTGTTGATGAACTATCCATCCTCGGCAAAAATATTGACCACCGACATAGTACTTCTAGGCGTTGATCAGAAATCCTACAAACCTGTCATTGACGCAATTCACGCACGGGACAACCCCATCTCATTCCATGAACTACACGAGAAGCTAATCAATCATGAACTTTCTATTGTTCAAAACACCATTCCCACCGTTGAATTCCACTAACCGGTTACTGCCTTTGCTGCCCATTCTCGGTCAAAACCATGGAGCAACAGAAACCACTCTCAAGCTCCAGGACTACTTCCTACCCCCCAACAACCAAATACCTCTCGGCCTTATTTGGGAAAATGTCAATGGTGTTTTAATAAAGGGCACTCACTTACCTCATGCCCTGTATTCAAGAAGCTATATCCAAATATAGCTACTCCCACTTTTCAGCGGGCTAATAACCAACCACAGGCACACATGATGGCCGTGAACATCAACAACACATCCAATCCCACCTGGTTATTCGACAGTGGAACTTCTCACCACATCACCAACGATCTCAACGCCTTGTAACTTCACACCCCATATGACGGTACCGAGGAATTAATCGTTGGTGATGGTTCGTCACTTACTATAACTCATATTGGCTCTATTAATATCTCTTTTTCAAATGTCTCTTTCAAATTGCAAAACGTTATTTGTGTTCCATCCGTATCACAAAACATAATTTCTATCTCTCGTTTATGCATTGATAATGAAATACTAATCCAATTTTTCTCTTTCAATTTTGTTATCAAGGACTTTCGATCCAACCAACCACTTCTTCGGGGAACCGCTAGTCAAGGCATCTATGAGCTTCGTCCATCTACCCCATCACCTCATGTTTTTCATATGCAGACAAATAAGGATTCTTTTTGGCACCATCGCCTAGGACATCCAAACTCCAAAGTTTTGCAACATTTAGCATCTTCTGTTCCGTATGTTTCTAATGTTCATGATCATTGTAATCCATGTTGCATTACTAAAAGTCACAAACTTTCTTTTCATGTTTCTTCAATTACTTCTAATTCACCAATACAAATTTTATTCTCCGATGTATGGTCATCCCCGGTTACATCTTTTGATGGTTTCAAATATTACATAATTTTTGTTGACCATTTTACTAAATACATTTGGATTTATCCTCTAAAACATAAATCAGACTCTCTTAACACCTTTACTCAGTTTCAACGACTTGTTGAAAACCACTTCCAAACAAAAATTAAAACCCTCTTTTCTGATAACGGAGGTGAATATATTAAATTATCTTCACACCTTGCATCTTGTGGTATCTCACACCTCACTTCTCCACTTCATACTCCCGAACACAATGGCTATGCGGAGACATCGCCACATAGTCGAAACGGGGCTTGCTCTTGTCTCATGCAAAATTACCCCTTAAATTTTGGCCCTTTTCATTTACCACCGCCACTTATCTCATTAACTGACTACCCACTCCCACTCTTAATAATGATTCTCCGTTCTATCGCCTATTCAAACAACAACCTAACTACAAAAAATTGTGTAATTTTGGTTGTTTATCATAACCATGATTACGTCCTTACACTAACTATAAACTTCAATCTCGGACCAAACCATGCATTTTCGTTAATTACTCATCATCTCAAAGTGCCTACAACCTACTAGATCCCCTAACACATCATGTTTACACTTCCCGTCATGTTCAGTTTTTTGAATATATCTTTCCCTATGAGTCTCTACTCAAAACACCTACACCCCCTACCCCTCATCCCGACTCTCTACTATATCTTACTGTTTAATAGATCACTCCATGTACCCAAGCTATGCCATTCCCCACCAACCCACAACCCTCTGTTAACAACTCACAAACCACACCACTTATTTCCCCACCACATTCTGTTGACCAACCTTCAACCCCACCCTCAACTTCAAACACACCACAAACTTCCTCCTCCCACCAACCTACGGATTCCACTCCTCCCATCACTCCCATCGCTCCTCATCCGGTTACCCGAACCACTAGAAAACCGAACCCAAAATACCACAACTCGGATTTTGTCCTATATAACACTTCTATCCAACCCTTCACCGAACCATCTAATATAACCCAAGCTCTCAAACAGCCACATTGGCGCAAAGCAATGCAGGAAGAGTTTGGTGCTCTTCAACGCAATCAAAATTGGACTCTTGTTCCACCGACTTCAACACCAAATCTTGTTGGTTGTAAATGGGTCTTTCGAACCAAATACAAACCGGACGGATCGGTTGAGAGACTAAAAGCTCGCCTTGTAGCAAAAGGTTTCCACCAACGTCCCGGTTTAGACTATACTGAGACTTTTAGTCCCGTAGTCAAACCCGTTACTCTACGTCTCATTCTATCTTTAGCCACATTTCACAATTGGTGCCTTCGCCAATTAGACATAAACAATGCCTTTCTTCAAGGCACTTTACCATAATCTGTTTACATGTCACAACCATCGGGTTTTCACGACCCCTCATTTCCCAATCATATATGCAAACTCAAAAAGACCATCTATGGTCTTCGCCAAGCATCCCGAGCTTTGTATAATGAACTAAAAAATCATCTCATCTCAAATCACTTCAAATCAACCGCTTCGGACCCTTCCCTCTTTGTCAACAAAAAATAATTCTTCCCCCATATTTATCCTCGTATACTTAGATGACATAATAATCACATGTCCTAATTCATCTCTTGTGACTAAATTCATTCATTCCCTTGCTGCTCGTTTTTCTCTAAAAGATCTTGGTACTTTGTCTTACTTCCTAGGTGTTGAAGTAATTCCACACTCTAATGGCCTATTTCTCTCACAAAGCAAATACATTCTTGATCTTCTTTGTGACATCCGAATTTTTATTTTTTTTATTTTCGGGACGAAAATTCTTTCAACTAGGGGATGATGTGACAATCCGTACTTTTCATGTTAACTCCGTTAACAATCCCGTTAAATTCTCTTGAAAACTTAACCCCGTTAACTAAATCCAGTTAAATCTTAACTTATTTAACGAAATGAAATCCCAAGGACTAATTCTGTCAATACCTGGACTCATACTTCAGGGATCAAAGTGATAATTAACCCAATTTCATTTTTGTTGACCCTGAAAGTCAAAATCAAAAGTTTCTTGTCCCTGTTTGACTTGTAAAAGTCAAACCTCCTGTTCCTAAGACAAATCCGTGAATATTAGCCGAATTCGATTGGAATTCGTAACCGAAACAGACTTAAATGTCATTCACGATCATCATGGAACCTTTAATTCTCGTATTATATCGAATTAAACCCAATAATGGGTGTTCAAGTCGAAACTGTCGCCCCTTTGATCAAAATCGACGAATGCTTATATTGTTTTTACAAATTGAGCATACACTCACACAAGTCGCATCAAACTAAAGCTTCTGCGTACATCAATCCCACGGTAATCGAAGCCGGAGTCACGAGAGAACAACCGTGCTTGAAGTTGGAGCCGTCCTAGTCGAAATCGGTCAATTTGCATCTGTTTCTGGTAATTGAGCACACCCTCACTTTCGTTTTTTACTTCTAGATGAAAAGCCCTATGCCAATTAGGGCTTACAACATCGAAATTAGCAAGAACCCGATTCTAGGGTTCATACATTCGGGGTTTAATCGATTACCAGTCTAGGTGTGATCTCAATTCAATTAACCTACACCTTTAGATTCGTAATCACCTATGCAATGAAAGCCCTATGTTAATTTAATGGTATAACATCTAATTGGTCATGATCTTGATTCTAGGGTTCATTCATATCGCGATTTGGGGGTTTTAATCCTAGACAAAACCAAAACCAAATTAATCCACACCAGTAGTTTCGTAATGTTCCAAACAGTAATAACCCTATGAATCTAGCAATTTTTACTATCGAAATTAACAGGATTGATCCCACGTTCAAAATCTAGGTTTTCGGTTTCTAAATCTTCAATTAAGAGAACTAAATCCGATTGTTTTTACAATTAACTTTCACCTCAGACTCGTAATGGCTCGATTTACAAAACCCCAGTGTTAATTTGTTTGTTCGCGATCAAAATTGATGAGGGTGGGACTGGATTCGATCGTCGTTCGCGTGGGAGGGAAACCACAGGGACCCGAACGTTAAAACTAATTCATCCCGATTCTGTTTGCGATACCCTAGCGGGCGGAACCGGTTAAGGCTGTGTGCGTGTGTGGGAGAGACTCGGGTTCGAGACCGGGCTCCCACATTTTATTTTTGAGGCATTTTTGGTTATATTTAATTATCAAAAATCAAACTCTATATTATTATAATATTATATTAATGTGTTTTAGCCCGGGAAACCACCCGTAGGCTCGGGTTTAATTTTATAACCTATTTTATAATATTTCCCCACTTTTAAAAATAATATTTCTATATTATTTTCAAACCGCGACTCCGAACAAAATAATATATTTATATTATTTTCAACCCTGTAACCTCAATTAAAAATAATATACATTTATATTATTTTCACCACGTTTATAAACTCAATGAAACGTTTCAAACTTATAAATAATATAAGTTATTATATTATTTACCATCGGTTTTATCCTCGATAAAAAATAATATACTTATTATTTTTTCACACAAATGATTATTTTGTTAATCATTTGAACTTGAAAATAATATATATAGTTACATTATTTTCCTAACCATTTTAAATGTCACAAACGTACGAATATAATTAGTCATTATTATTCGTTATTAGAAACGTTCGACACGAAACATATTTACCTTAATAATTAATTAATTAAGAAATCCTTATTCCCGTAGACACGTTCGTCTACTCTTAAATCCTTATAATGTTTTAAGACGTCCTAATCTTCCGTATCTTCGTCACAAATCCCATATGTCCCTAACTTATGTGTTATAATTATATGGCATACGTAAGCCGTGCAGGCTAACACTTGAGATTCTAAATCTCACAATTGTGTGATACTACCTTCTACGCAACGCAGGTGAGTTTCGCGGCCCCTTTTACTGTTTTTATTTGGGGGAGAAAACATGTCACAACTTTTTTGGTTTATTGTAATTCATATGATATCACTGTTGAGGCTAAGCGTAACACACTATCATGAAAAGTCCTCACACACATCGGACCGTTAATATGGTATGAGCGAGGTAATTTTGGTAGTACTACTGGGTTTGACAAACCCCACCCGCGTTAGTCGCGCTAACTCGATTGGAGGTCGAACGGGTGTTATATTGACCTTAACACATTAGTCAGAGTTGATAGACCTGACTGGAGGCAAACAAACAAACACGCTGTCAGTTTCGGTTGCGAGCGCTTTAGCAAAACATGAATATAGGCATGCAACCTATTGATATATATATTGAATGTACATAATCCGCAAACGCTTTATTTGAAATGATTGAAACCTGTGAACTCACCAACCTAGTGTTGCCTCATTTTCTTACATGTTTTCTCAGGTTGGCACTCAGGATCACGTTAAGTCATGCATGTGTCTTGGTCTATATCTGAAATAATTTTCTATTGAACAATCTTTATGTTTCGCTTGTATTTGGATTTGGGCGCGTTGTTTTGCGCATTTACTTTCGTTTAACGCTTCCGCATATACACTCTGAACCTTGATCTATTATGTTATTATATTTCAAGTCCCATATAGTTTCGTTTGAAGTAACTAATGTCTGAGATCCTGGTTTGTCACCTTCCAAAACGGTAAAACTCCGTTAGTGGAATTTGGGGGTGTGACATTCTTAATCGAGACAATATGAGTGAATGTAAACCGGTCACCACACCTATGACCGCCTTGGACCCGCTTACCAAACTTGATGGCAAACCTCTTACCTCCACCACCGACTATCGCGCCTTTGTAGGTGCCCTTCAATATCTGTCCTTGACCCGCCCCGTCAATAAACTGTCACAATTCATGCACTCCCCAACAGATCTACATTGGGCTGCTTTGAAGAGATTACTTCATTACTTTCATGGTACCATGCACCATGGTCTTTTACTTCGTCGTAATTCACCTATGCAGTTACTTGCATTTACCGATGTTGATTGGGCGGGTGACAAAGCTACATATCGTAGCACCACTGGATACATTGTTTATTTGGACTCAAACCCAATATCTTGGAGCTCAAAAAGACAACCTACTTTAGCTCGTTCTTCCACTGAGGCTGAATTTCGAGCTATGGCATCTGATGTGTGGTTTTACATGTAGATAAAAATATAAATATATATATATCCCTGGAAACAGCATCAAAAACTTGATAGCGTGTTTTTAGTAGTAATAAATATATTCTATTTAGAGCTACTCCAAATCAGGTTTTAAATTTATAAATTAAAATGATAATTACTTCAACTAAACACACACACAATAGACAAGTATACCTATCGCAACATAGTATAGTATGGGTAAGAACCAAGTATCGAATCATGGACACGGATCCCGTACTCAACCCTCGCTATTGTCTAACTAGAATAATAAGTTGGAAAATGGGTTTTGTTTAAAAGGAAAATAAAAAGTTAAGAAATGTAATTAGAATTATTATTCTGTTTAAGGTGTTACTCTAATTGTTATCTCTTGTTAATTAATGCTATATTTAAAGTAAGGTTGGTCATAGTTACTAGTACTAACCCTTACGATAGAGGAGTTAGTATTTCGTAACAGAACAGTGGATACGGTCGGTCAACTGTTCCTTAATGAATATAACGGACCCTAAACGGGGTGTCAAGTCCGTCGGTATCTTCACAATTCATTATTCGGACTTATTATCCTTGTGACTGACGTACGTCTGGTCTTGTAACTTCTTCCGGTAAGTCGTAATGCACGACTTCCTCCAAAGGTACTTTATGAACGCTCGGACCTAACTAATTATGTTCTTAAATAGTTGCCATTACTTATAATATTATTTCAAATAAATAAGACTTTCCTTCTCAAGATCAAACCCCATGTCTCCCGCTAGAAGTCCTCTACAAGCCGATACAAAAGAAGTAGAGAATTACCGACACAAACCGCCCGGTCTAGTTAGGGCTCAAACGGCCTGCTGAATACCCAAACCTCCAATCAACCCATAATATTAAATCGATACTAACCGGTCGGACTAGCACCAAGATTTGTATATAGACCGTACAAACATCGAATAAGCTTCCCAAACAAGAAGTCTTGCTTGGGTAACTCACAAGATTTAAGATTATTAGATTGGTTTAAAGATAATTTATTTTGGTTTTTTCACATAACTTATAGTAAAGACTTTAAAAACACAACTTACTAAAAATACTTCATTAATTAATTAAAGTTCGATCAACTCGAGTAACACAAGAGAACTAGCCATGAATGACCATACAAGTGACTCCACTAACCCTTAGATAATGTGTGGAAGTGTTCCAACACCAAGGGAGAGTGGGTATAGGTTGCCTCTTGTTTCACTCTAACGAGAAGAATAAGTTCATATTACAAGACTTAGAAAAGAAAATAAAAAGAAAAAGCTAAATGGACCAAAACCGAGAGAGTTCCGGCTCTTAGCAGAGCACTAAAGCCTTCACACCTCTTGATCATGGACACCTAAAACACTAGAATGAGCTTGCTATTTATAGACTGAGAATTTGGTAATGCACGACCGTGCAATGGGATGCACGGTCGTGTAAAGCACTCATTTCTTGCACGTGAGGGAATCTGGCAGGCTCAGGGACACGTGTCACCATTTGCACGGCCGTGCAAAGCCCAATTTTGACTCTTTGCTTTATTTTGACTTCTGGGCTGACTCCATGCATCCGGTTTCATTCAATTGGCTTCCGAATGCTGATTTTGCCTTGTTTTTGGGTGTTTTGTAACATCCCAAAAAAATAAAAATGAGAAATAAAGACAATGGGTTCAAAGCGGGACGAATGGAATGAATGGACAAAGGTGCGTGGGCCAGGGTTGGCCCAAGTTGGTCGCGAGGTGGGCTCGGGGAGGGGAGGCCCCTCCCGTAAATACCCCACATGCACACTTTCTCTCTTTTGCAACTTCTAGAGAGAGAAAACCGTAGAGAGAGAAAGTGTCAGAATCGCTCAAGATTATACCAGCTCGTGTCTCAAGTGCTCGTGAAGATAACATCCGAATCAGAATCTCGATTCAGGTAACAACTCGAGCTAGATTTGAGATTTTAGCATATGTTGCGTTTTCGGGTTTTGGGTAAAAAAGTAACGTTTTTACGGATGAAACTTGAAAATAAGCTTAGGTCTAGAATATAGAAGGAAAACCGAATGTTTTGAGCAAAGAAAGTTGGGATATTGGCATGATAAGATTCGCATGAAAGAACTTTGGATTTTTTGGGGAAGAAGACAGGCGAACTTATTAAGTTCGCCTGACAAGGTTGGGGCGAACTTAGCAAGTTCGCTTATGGCATCAAGGGGCGAACTTGGTTATGTTCGCCTGGTAAGTTCGCTTGGTCAAGTTAAGCGAACTTAGTACAAGTTCGCCTATATGCTCGCTTAGTTTATGGGCAGCCTAAAGTTCGCCTAGATCAGAATGAGTAAAAGCGTGTAATTTAGATTAGATCTGATGTATGTGTAATTAACCAATTCAGATCGTGTGTGACGCTCGTTGGACCTTGTTAGGACAGAACGAGACTAGCTTATCAGGTGAGTTCCAGAAGCCCTCTTTTAAATTTTTTAAATAATATTTTTGGGCTGGTGTGCATACGTGACGATGTGACCGTTTTATGAAATGATGTTTATGAATGATGTTTTGGAAGGAGAGGTTATGAAAGAAGTGTTTATATTTTTAATAAAACGTACGAATGCTTTAACTGAAGTTTTGAAGTAAAAGAAGTGAATGTTTACGAAAGTCACAAACGAACGAATCTACCATTATTCCTTAGGGAATGAAGGTTATGGGTATGGGATGAATGTTATGGGCCTTTACCTTTTAGGGGCCTTCGTGGCTGGCCAACTGTTGTACAACTGGGGTGATGACGGTCACCAAGGGGATTATCGTGATCCTTGAAGCTGGTACGATTTACCTTACGGGGTAGTCGTGCTTGAAGTTTGGTACTTGTGCCTTACGGGGTACAATGCTTGAAGTTTGGTATGTGTCACCCTTGTGATGCCGTTCTTGAAGTTCGGTGTTGACTAGCCAAAGTGTCGGGCCCTAGGATTTCTCCGCCCGAAGGACAGTACGACGGTGATGGGCCTAGTGGTGGTGATCCTTAGGTTATTCTTCCAGTATGTGACGTTTGGATTTGACGGTTACAAGAAGGTGCGGATTCGATATGTTCATTGACTTATGGTTATGTTTTTATGTATGTTATGTTATTGCATGTTATTGTACGCTTTTATTAATAAGGATAAATGATGTGTTTTTGGCAAATAATTGAAGTTAATGTTTTACGTAAAAGCTAGAACTCACCAGCGTAGCTGACTTTTTAGTATGCACATTCAGGTTAAGGCAGGTTTTGAGGATGGACGGTGATGCTTGGTTAGAGATGAAGAGTTACCCGGCTGCTTATAAGGACTGGCATCCTGTTATGTTTACATTACGCTTATGTTATGTTTAGACAATGTTTACGTTTCCGTATGTTGAACAATGTTATGTTATGTTGTAATGAAGTATTTTTCGCTGCGTTATTTTGATATTCAAGTTTAAGAAACCGTTGTGATTGAGTAAATCCAATAAGTGAGGCCTCCCGGGTTTGGGGCCTTACAAGTTGGTATAAGAGCAATAGTTTGAGAGATTTGGACACTCCTAGTGTCTGAACTTAAACTGTGAAGGGGATCAAAAGCGGATGCAGTACGGGTAACTCGAGCCACAGCATCAGGTATGAAGGTAGACTGTATATTTACTTATATAGTATGCCTTAGAAGTGTTAGGTTAGGACTTGTGTTCTAATGGAATCACAAAGGTGGTCAAATGTAAATCGAGAGGTAGAGTAATGGTTAATTGCAGATGGCTAGTGTATATTAGCATCTTACAATACTTGTTGAATTCTATTTGTTAACTAGCATGATAACGTTGGATTCCTTGTCTTATAGAACAAAATGGCAAGGAGAGGAAGCGGAAGGCGGGGTGGGGGTCGTACCGGAGGCCGAAATGGTGGGCGTGGCATGACTCGGTGTGCCAAGAGTATAGTGAAGAAGGAAGTGTCCACACCGAACCGACGGTTAGTGTGCATGGAACTGAGCAGACACAGGTTGAAGAACAACCTTTCACTTTTGAACCAAAAGTGAGAGCAGCTATAGCACGTGAATTCACAGAGTTGATGAAGACTTCTCTGCCAGGTCTGTTGGCAGAAGCATTGAAGAAAGTTAATGGGGAAGGTGGGTCTAACACGGAAACTGGTGCCCTGAACAACGAGACTGACAACGCACTGCCTGCTCGCGGATGCGACTATAAGTCCTTTAAAGCATGTGACCCGCCGGTCCTGAATGGAAAGAAAGACGCGGTGGCTACGTTTGACTGGGTAATCCGTATGGGAGCCACAATTCATCTGAGCGAATGTCGAGCGAATCAGGTTGTGAAGTTTGCCGCTAACTCCTTTAGGGAGGAAGCGTCTCATTGGTGGGAAGGAGTGCGTCAAGTCAAGGGTGATGAGGTCGTTGACGCAATGATGTGGAATGATCTGAAGACTCTGGTGATCAAGAATTTCTGTCTAAGGAAAGAGATCGAGAAGGTTCAGAGGGAATTCATGGGGTTGAAGGCCGGGAGCATGACGCACCGACAATACACTACCCGATTCAATGAACTGGCACATCTGGTGCCACATCTTGTCACGAATGAGGAGAGAAAAATTGTCTGCTACAGTCAGGGATTGCCGGACCAGGTCCGCACCTATGTTAAGGCAAACGCCCCTACTACCTATGATTTGGTGGTAGAGCTAAGTGGTGTGGTATTTGATGATCTGGCACTGAATGTCATTTCCATTGACGAGCCCAAGAAGAAGCTGAGTTTTCCTGCCAAGCGATAGGGTGGGAAGTTGACTGGGGCCTAGAGAAACAGGCCAGGGTAGGAGAGATAGCTGTCTGTGGGAAGTGTGGGGGAAAACATGTCGGGGAATGTCGACTGGGATCGAATCTGTGCTTTAAGTGCGGCAAAACTGGACACTACTCCTGTGAATGCCCGCAAGGCTTCAAATGCTACAACTGTGGGGAGAGTGGCCATATGAGCTGGGAATGCACTAAGCCCAGGATGGGAGAAGCCGGGAAAGGAAAAGGCCCAGAGAAGAAAGGAGAGAGGCCCCAATCGAAGACTCGAGCGTATACGCTGACGCAGGAACAGGCCAGGATAGACCCCGATGTGGCATCAGGTACGTTCATTCTTGACCACACCTATGTATCTGTGTTATTTGATTCGGGTGCCAGTAAGAGTTTTATATCTGCAACTTTTTGTAAGCAAGTGAAATGTACTGTTAGTAAGCTAGAAAGGGCCTTCAGTGTAGAAACTGTTGAGGGTATAACCGCGAGAGTAACTGGCGTAGTTGATAATTCCACGATAAAAATAGAAGGCCATAGATTCCTCGTCAGGCTTTTCGTTGTGGTTTTGGGTGGGTTTGACGTAGTGTTGGGTATGGATTGGCTAATCGCCAGTGAAGCGCAAATTATATGCAAGCGGAAGATAATCCGACTCAAGGCTCCGGATGGTAGTGAGGTCGAAATTCTTAGAGATCGTGATGCCCCAATGCCTAATATCATCTCGATGATTAAGGCAACATATTATATGATGCGCGGATGCGAGGCTTTTCTGGTGTACGTGATTGACAAGTGCAAGGAAGCAAAGGAACTAGATGATGTACCCATGGTACGCGAGTACCCGGAGGTGTTTCCAGAGGATTTGCCTGGAATACCACCCGACAGAGAGATCGAGTTCTGAATCGACTTGGTACCAGATGCCCAGCCCGTGGCTAAGGCTCCATATCGACTAGCACCAGTGGAGATGAAAGAACTTATGACCCAATTAGACAATTTGCTTGATAAGGGATTTATACAACCAAGCATCTTGCCTTGAGGTGCTCTGGTGCTGTTTGTAAAGAAAAATGATGGTTCCATGAGAATGTGTATCGACTATAGAGAGTTGAACAAACGAACTGTGAAGAACTAGTACCCTCTACCAAGGATTGATGACCTGTTTGATCAATTACAGGGTGCAAGTTGGTTCTTGAAAATAGACCTTCGATCTGGGTACCATCAGCTGAAGGTGAGGGAAGAGGATATACCAAAAACCGCGTTTTACACCCGTTATGGACATTTCGAGTTTCGCGTAATGTCTTTCCGATTGACGAACGCCCCCGCAGTGTTCATGGATTTGATGAATAGGGTCTGTCGACCGATTCTGGATCGATCAGTAATTGTGTTCATCGATGATATCCTTATCTACTCCAAGAATGAGGGTGATCACGCGTGTCACTTAAAAGAGGTGTTGGAAGCTTTGAAAAAGGAGAAACTGTACGCTAAGTTCTCCAAATATGCGTTCTGGCTTAGGGAGGTCCAATTCCTAGGTCACGTCATTAACCCGAATGGCATTATGGTCGGCCGAGCAAAGATAACGACGGTAAGAGATTGGAATATTCCTTAGACGCCAACTGAAGTCCGTAGTTTCTTAGGATTGGCGGGCTACTATCGGAGATTCATTCAAGATTTCTCAAAAATAGCTTCGCCGTTGACCAAGTTGACACGGAAGGAGGTAAAGTATGAATGGGGTTTGACTCAGGAAGAAGCATTTAAGAAATTGAAGGAGAAGTTGACACAAGCTCCAGTCTTGTCCCTTCCCGAGGGCAATGAAGACTTGGTGGTATACTCTGATGCTTCGGGTAAGGGATTAGGGTGCGTACTTATATAACGTAGGAGAGTGATCGCCTATGCATCGCGGCATTTGAAAGTTCACGAAGTCAATTATCCGACTCACGACTTGGAACTTGCTGCCGTTGTGTTTGCATTGAAGATCTGGAGGCACTACCTTTATGGAGTGAAGTTTACCATTTTCTCTGACCACAAAAGTTTGAAGTACTTCTTCGAACAAAAGGAGCTTAATATGAGGCAGAGACGATGGTTGGAGCTCTTGAAAGATTATGACTGTGAAATAATGTATCATCCCGGAAAGGCAAACGTGGTGGCTGACGCTCTGAGCCGAAAGGATGTGCCTGCTCCTATTAGAGTGAAAGCTTGCCAGTTGGTGGTAACACCGGATGTGATGAGGGAAATTGAAAAGGTTCAAGATGAGGCACTTAAAGAGGAAAACATAAAGAAGGAAAGGATGGTTGGCCAACAGGACAAGTTGGAATATAACACCCTTGGTGTTAGGACACGTTTTGGCCGGATATGGATACCCGTGGGTGGCGAGCTTAGGGCCAAGATCTTGGATGAAGCTCACAAGTCTCGCTACTCTATCCATCCCGGGTACCAACAAAATGTACCAAGATCTGAGGAAGGAATACTGGTGGCCTGGAATGAAGTATGAAGTGACGAAATACGTAAGCAAGTGCTTGACTTGTTCGCAAGTGAAGGACGAACACCAGAAACCGTATGGGAAGATTCAACCACTTGAAATCCCGGAATGGAAGTGGGAACACATTACCATGGACTTCATAACCAAGCTACCTCGCATAACTAGGGGTCATGACACCATTTGGGTAATTGTGTACCGTTTGACGAATAATGCCCATTTCCTTCCTATTAGCGCCCATTTCCTTCCTATTAGCGAGACTTTCTCGTCGGAAAAGTTAGCGGAAATATTTATTAATGAAGTAGTGGCATGACATGGGATGCCTTTGACGATCGTATCCAACCGGGACACACGATTCACATCGAGGTTCTGGAAAAGATTTCACGAGGAGATGGGCACGAGACTTAATATCAGCACGGCATACCACCCGCAAACGGATGGTCAGTCTGATAGGAACATTCAAATGCAATAGGATATGCTCCGTGCTTGTATTATTGACTTCGGTGGTAGTTGGGACAGTCATCTGCCGTTATCCGAATTCTCCTACAACAACAGTCATCACACGACGATAGGCATGCTGCCCTACGAAATGTTGTATGGGAGAAAATGTTGGACCCCGGTTTGCTGGGGTGAGATTGGACAGAAGGAATTAGGAAGTCTTGAAGTCGTACGGGAAACATCGGAAAGGTTTGACCAAATCAAGGCAAGAATGAAGGCCGCTCAAGATCGTCAGAAATCCTACACGGATAAACGACGAAGTCCTATTGAGTTTAACGTTGGGGATCGCGTAATGTTGAAGGTATCACCTTGGAAGGGGATTATACGATTCAAGAAGAGAGGAAAGTTAAGTTTGAGGTTTGTCGGACCTTTCAGAATAGCGGCACGGGTTGGTGACGTCGCTTATCGGTTGGAGTTTCCCGATGAGTTAAGTGGGATCCATCCTACATTCCATGTGTCACACTTACGGAAGTGTTTGGCGGATGAATCGACTCACGTACCACTTACTGACATCGAGGTCGACAACCGCCTTAACTACATTGAAGAACCCGTGGCTATCTTAGATCGAAAGGAGAAACGTTTACGTAACAAAGTGATCCAATTGGTTAAAGTCCAATGGAAGCACCGAAAGGGATAAGAGGCTACATGGGAAACGGAGACGGAAATGAGGGAGTCGTGCCCTTAGCTATTTGACCTATGATAGGTTTCGGGGACGAAACCTATTTTAAGGGGGGTAGACTTGTAACATCCCAAAAAAATAAAAATGAGAAATAAAGATAACGGGTTCAAAGCGGGACGAATGGAATGAACGGACAAAGGTGCGCGGGCCGGGGTTAGGCCGAGTTGGTCGCGAGGTGGGCTCGGGGAGGGGAGGCCCCTCCCATAAATACCCCACTTGCACACTTTCTCTCTTTTGCAACTTCTAGCGAGAGAAAACCATAGAGAGAGAAAGTGTCGGAATCGCTCAAGATTATACCAGCTCGTGTCTCCAGTGCTCGTGAAGATAACCTCCGAATCAGAATTTGGATTCAGGTAACAACTCGAGCTAGATTTGAGATTTTAGCTTATGTTGGGTTTTGGGTAAAAAAGTAACGTTTTTACGGATGAAACTTGAAAATAAGATTAGGTCTAGAATCTAGAAGGAAAACCGAATATTTTGAGCAAAGAAAGTTGGGATATTGGCATGATCAGATTCGCATGCAAGAACTTCGGATTTTTGGGGAAGAAGACAGCCCGACAGGAGAACTTATCAAGTTCGCCTGGCAAGGTTGGGGCGAACTTAGCAAGTTCGCTTGACAAGTTCACTTATGGCATAAAGGGGCGAACTTGGTTATGTTCGCCTGGTAAGTTCTCTTGGTCAAGTTAAGCGAACCTAGTACAAGTTCGCCTAGTTTATGGGCAGCGAACTTAGCCTAGATCAGAATGAGTAAAAGCGTGTAATTTAGATTAGATCTGATGTATGTGTAATTAACCAATTCAGATAGTGTGTGACACTCGTTGGACCTTGTTAGGACAGAACAAGACTAGCTTATCAGGTAAGTTCTAGAAGCCCTTTTTTAAATAATATTTTTGGGCTGGTGTGCATATGTGACGATGTGACCGTTTTATGAAATGATGTTTATGAACGATGTTTTGGAAGGAAAGGTTATGAAAGAAGTGTTTATGAATCATTTTGCCAAAAGAAGTTTACGAAGTGTTTATGAATGAATGATTTTTAATAAAACGTACGAATGCTTTAACTGAAGTTTTGAAGTAAAAGAAGTGAATGTTTACGAAAGTCACAAACGAACGAATCTACCATTATTCCTTAGGGAATGAAGGTTATGGGTATGGGATGAATGTTATGGGCCTTTACCTTTTAGGGGCCTTCGTGGCTGGCCAACTGTTGTACAACTGGGGTGATGACGGTCACCAAGGGGATTATCGTGATCCTTGAAGTTGGTACGATTTATCTTATGGGGTAGTCGTGCTTGAAGTTTGGTGATTGTGCCTTACGGGGTACAGTGCTTGAAGTTTGGTACATGTCATCCTTGTGATGCCGTGCTTGAAGTTTGGTGTTGAATAGCCTAAGTGTCGGGCCCTAGGATTTCTCTGCCCGAAGGACAGTACGACGATGATGGGCCTAGTGGTGGTGATCCTTAGGTTATTCCTCTAGTATGTGACGTTTGGATTTGACGGTTATGAGAAGGCGCTGATTCGATATGTTCGTTGACTTATGGTTATGTTTATATGTATGTTATGTTGTTACATGTTATTGTACGCTTTTATTAATGAGGATAAATGATGTGT
Source organism: Smallanthus sonchifolius (assembly GCA_023525975.1). NCBI lineage: Eukaryota > Viridiplantae > Streptophyta > Magnoliopsida > Asterales > Asteraceae > Smallanthus > Smallanthus sonchifolius. The sequence goes on along the minus strand of CM042042.1, from coordinate 39,145,246 downwards.
TTTTGGCAAATATTTGAAGTTAATGTTTTACGTAAAAGCTAGAACTCACTAGTGTAGCTGACTTTTTAGTATGCACATTCAGGTTAAGGCAGGTTTTGAGGATGGACGGTGATGCTTGGCTAGCGATGAAGAGTTACCCGACTGCTTATGAGGACTGGCATCCCGTTATGTTTACATTACGCTTATGTTATGTTTAGACAATGTTTACGCTTATGTTATGTTTAGACAATGTTTACGCTTCTGTATGTTGAACAATATAATGTTATGTTGTAATAAAGTATTTTCCGCTGCGTTATTTTGATATTCAAGTTTAAGAACCGTTGTGAATGAGTAAATCCAATAAGTGGGGCCTCCCGGGTTTGGGGCCTTACATGTTTTCTTCATGTTTTTGTATGCAAGGGTTAATTATCCCGTTTTAACACAAATAAGTGGATTACGTATCATATCTTATCATATTCTCGATAATTTGCGTTATTTATGGGGATAATGTGCTTGTAAAACATGTATAAATGATAGCACATCATAACATCCCACACTTAAACTTTGCTTGTCCTCAAGCAAACTCATGCATAATTATACCCATAGAATAAAACATTGATCTAAAGCTTTGTTCCAAATTGTTAATCGTATCTTTTAGCAATAATAACTTGATGCTTGTACCTTTCGAATGTTTCTCCACAATAGGGTAGTAAGCCAAACATACTTGATGGAACTATGATTATGCACACAATTACAGTCTCACAAATGTTCACTCAACACTCGAGCTTAATATATAGATAATGTATGTTAAGAGGAACACTCAATGCTACAATTAATGCTCACATAATCATAGGCTTGTATAGAAATAAAATCTCAACCAATTGACATAAAATATGTGCATAAATCAAGAGGGCTTTAAAGGGTTGTAATGATTGGCTTAGGGTTAGGGTAGGAAATATTTGGGAAGAGTGGCTAATTGTTGAAAATCAGACTTGGCTTAAATGACTAAACGGTGAGCGAGCTTGTTGATAAACTTAGACTAGACATTGTGACTAATTTAAGGACTCTTTTAAGGTCAGATCGTCAAGTCTGATTTGATTGGCTTAGGGTTAGGGTAGGAAATATTTGGGAAGAGTGGCTAATTGTTGAAAATCAGACTTGGCTTAAATGACTAAACGGTGAGCGAGCTTGTTGATAAACTTAGACTAGACATTGTGACTAATCTAAGGACTCTTTTAAGGTCAGATCGTCAAGACCAATTTCTCTCTTCAAAAATGCAAACTTCTTCTTATTTTGAAGCATTCACTACTATCAATCCCCCATAGATTTTTCGGTTGTTTCTTCCTAATACATCCATATTCTTGATTTGCTTTGCATACTCCAATTTTTTTGAGTAAGTTTGATTTTCTTTTTAATGAAATTTCTTCAATTAACTTGGGCGAGCATGAGTTTCTTTTTGTTGCCCCTTTTTCTTTTCTTTTTATTTTCATATTCATCCTTCTCTTCTTGCTAATTTTCATTTGTTGATATTAAGATGAATTATGAATCTTTTTGAAGACAAAACCCCCTCACATTATAGCTAAGTTGACTTCTAATAGAAAAAGGGAAATGACGCCAAAAATTTGATGATGAAAAGGGTTTGGGCTCAAAAGGGGTTAACTAGGGGATAATGTTTAGGGTATGTGAAAGAAGATAAGAAGGCTAAAGAAAGTGGGTGAATCCTAATGCCTCAATAATTTTTATGCATTCTTTTAGTCCATGATCTTAAAATGTATGTTTTACACAAGTTCTAACATGCAAAGCAATAATTAGCAAACACTCTATCAAACGAAATGAGCACGTAAAATTTGGCAGTGGTGTCAAAAACTTGATATGTTATATGATAATGCTCGGATAGGCTCAAATTCTCACATGAAACGAAAGATAAAGGGGTATAAAAGTAAAAATGTGCATAAACTTATTTCTTTCTTTATGTTGTGCTTACTGATCTTCCCTATTTGTTTCATTGATTCATTTCAACGGTATTTCAAATTATTGTTTTTATAAGATCGTTTTAATCCAAATGATTTTTAAGACTTTTAGCTTTTAGATTATTTACGAAGCTTACAACTTTATAGGTTGTTTTTGAAAATGTTTAATGATTTCTATGTGTATTTCAATTCAAAGAATTGAATACTTGTTAATCATGCACTTGTAATACTTGGGACACATTATGCTGCCGATGCATTGGTGAGTTTTCTAACACCCCATATTTAGAATTTGACAATGTCCTTGTTATACGAAAATATGCTATTTAATGGTTGTCATGGGTAGGATAAAGGTGAAAAGAAACTGATACTCCCCTGTTAATGAATCACTATCATGCGTATGGTTGATTTCCTCAGCTTGATTAGTATGTGCTTCAAAAACTGTATGTCCCTGTTATGCTATGCAATGCTCAAACAATAAAAAGTAAACATTAAACAGAAAATTTAAACTAATATTTGCCAAAAATGGCGGCCGGATAAGTTAGTGGCGATGCCACCCTGTCAACGGTTACTCCTGTAACCGGTAAAAATGGTACGTGTCCAGGTAAACAAACCAACAAACATTGTTCAAAGTCAAGAACCATAACTACATCAGAAAATAACTACAAATATCAAAGATGAAAGGTGAAGAGGGTAGCTACTAGAAAGGAGGACGCTGCCATTGTGGGGTACGGGTAGGGAGGCTGTAGAGTCATATCTTAATGTATAAGCTATTGTCATTTATTGTTTGTTTAAACAGTTTTTAGACTAGTTTACTTTCTGTCATTTCATTAAATGTAATTTCAGTTTTATGTAATTTACTGTTTTTATTTCTAAGTTTGGGCCATCGAAACTACTTAGTTTCGATTGAGTGTGTTCAATCGAAACTAGTAGTTTCGATAGATGGTAGTTTCTACAGTATTTGTATCACTTGTAAATGGTCAATCGAAACTAGTAGTTTCGATTGAACATAGTTTCGATTGAACATAGTTTCGATACTGTCACTACTATAAATAGCCTAGTTTGAGAATGTTTAGGGGGTGAGTAGCGGCTGTAACCCTGAACCTTCTCTTTCACATTTTTCCTGAATCAATACAATTTGCAGTTGTTTATTCACTGTGTTCTTACACTTTCATACCATTTGCGTGTTGATTCAAACTGTGGTTAGCCTGTTATCTTCACCAACACTATTTCTATTATCTGTTTCACCACCATACACACAGTTTCCGCCTGTGTGTGTGTGTAATCGATCAAATCAGTGATTTCGAGAGAAATCTAGACCTACAATTGGTATCAGAGCATTTTGCTCTAGTATTTTTGAGTGTTGTCAGGTTTTGTGATCGATTCTAGGTGATTTGTGAGGTATTTTGAGCTTATTTCGG